>RCWM02000378.1:0-642500 GCA_003667255.2 Euschistus heros | reverse complement strand
TATTATCTGTTGCCCATTTTTCCAAAATAATTAAAGCTTGATTGGTGATTAATTGTAATTGGGGGAAACGTTTACCAGTGACGAGAAGTAAAATGTCGTCTGCGTACGTGGTTATCTCTACATTCTCTGGAAGTACTAAATCGAATAAAGAATTAATCAGAATATTCCAGAGCGTCGGTGAGAGAGAAGAACCTTGGGGAGTGCCAATAGTTAGTTTCTTTGAAATTTGGAAGTTATTGGATCTGATTTCAACAGATCGATCCTGAAAGAAGCTTAGTATCAACTGAAATAAATTTCTTGGGCATTGGTACTTCCTCAGATTAAACATTATGGCAGGAACCCAGGCATTATCAAACGCTCCCGATATGTCGAGTTTCAGCATTAAACAATTTTTTTTATTATTTGTTGCTGATTCTATAAATGAATTAGTATAATAAAGAGCATCGATAGTACTTTTTTGGGGAATGAATCCAAATTGGTTTTTGTTGAGCAAGTCGTTTGTAAGTAAAAAGTGGGTAAGTCGGTTGTTGATTATTTTGTCTAGAACTTTGCTCATGATTGGGAGGATTGTAATTGGACGTAACTTGTTAGAGTCTCTCTTTGGTATTATATGTAACAGTCCTTTTTTCCAAGTTATGGGAATTTGTGTTTTGAGCCAGATCAGTTGATAAATTTTAGTAATTAAGTCTGGATAAATATTTGTGACTTGTTGTATAATGTCTGTGTTGAATTTGTCATGTCCAGGTGTTTTCTTTTTATTTAAATTCTCGATACAATGTAGGATTTCATTTCGTTCAAGGAGATGGTCAACGTTTGAAGCAGGGGGTGTATTTGCGTTAGTCCTCATTGTAACCTGTTCTTGAGTAATGTCAATCGAATTGTCCTCATGAATCAAGTTATCTAGTAGGTTCGTAATCGTTTCCCGGTAATCTTTTGTGTGTTCGTTATTGTCTGTTTGTACAGTTCGTAGAATGTCTTGGTTTTTCAATTTATTTTCTGCATATTTATAAGACCAATTCCAGGGGTTAGTTTCTTCAGAGCAGTAATTTTTCCAAGATTCGATTTTTGATGTTTTCATAAGTGCCTGGTATCTGTGTTTGCAGTCCAAATATACTTGTTTCTTTAATGTTCTCATGTCTTTGTTAGTTTTTGTTTTTTGGTAAGATTTCCTAAGTCTGTTAGTTTGTTTCCTCAGTTCAGTTAGTTTGTTGTTCCACCAGGGTACTGTTCTGTGAGGTCTATTTTTTGTAAGTTTAGTTTGGTTAATTTAAACGTCATATTGCAAGTTTTAGTAATCGCTTTGTTAAAAATTTCGATAATTTTGTCCACTTCATAATTGTTGATAATGTCGACGATTTTGATTCTGTATCTAGTGTATTAGAGTCCGTTTCGAGTACTATTAAATCGTTTTTTAAGTTGGAAGGTAAGATTTATATATATTTATATATATATATATATATATATATATATATATATATATATATATATATATATATATATATATATATATGTAGGGTATCAAATCGTATTAATAATTATATAAAAATATCGATGATATTTTAGTCATATGTAAAAATCAGAAGGTTACATATTGTAAAAAAGTAATGTCTAAACCAGCATTTGGAAATTAAAAAAATCACTGAAATTCCAAAAGGAAAGCTAAAATAAAGAAACCAGAACCAAAGATAAGGAAAAAATGAAGATGTGGCTGAAAAAAAACCAAAAACTTTGAAAAAAAAAAAAAAAAATCAGCCAAAAGAAAATATACTCTGGATACAGAAAGTACGTTCAAAAGTTATAATTGAAATTAAAAAAGAGAAGAAAAGGTGTTACAGAATGCTCATTAAAAAAAATGGAAGAAGCAAACATAACAAAAGCTGAATGAAGAAGCAAATATAAAAAAAAGCAACAAATAAAACACTCCAAAGCCAAAAAAAAGAAAAAAAGAAAATATAAGGAAGAATAAGTGACTAAAAAAAAAAAAGAAAAGAAAAGAAAAAATTAAAATTAGAATCTTTTTAAATTGAAACATGAAAAAAGGTGTTACAGAATGGAAAACGCAAAGATACAATAATGAGGGAACAACAAAAACGGGTAAAAGAGTCAGGTTTCCCCAGCGTTACCTGCAGTGATAAAATGCGAAATGTTCCTCTAGTGATTAACATGAGTGAAGTGGATTATTATCATTTTATTTTATTTTTTTTTTTTTTTTTTTTTTTTTAATTTGTTATGGTTTTATTTTATTTTTTTTTTTTTTTTTTTTTAGAAAGAGAAAATAATTGTTATGTAAAATATGTTAAGTATAATTATGTTTTGTAAAATTTTTTTTTTCAGTTCAGAAAAAGTGCTTATTTAGATAGTTTTCTTTATTTTTTGGCATGACAATGTAATCTCAAAGTCAAAATTGATATCGTAACACACTGATGTTACTGGGAGAGGAGTAATGTAGGGTATCAAATCGTATTAATAATTATATAAAAATATCGATTGATATTTAAGTCATATGTAAAAATCAGAAGGTTACATATTGTAAAAAAGTAATGTGTGAAATAAAAATATAAAAAAGTGAAGTTATATTTATTTGACTAAAAAGTTCTAAAATCTCTGAAGCTATAAAGACAGCAACATATATATATATATATATATATATATATATATATATATATATATATATATATATATATATATATATATATATATATATATATATATACATTTTTTTTGTTGTTAACTGTAGCTTCTTCGCTGAATCTAATAATATAATTTACTCTTCTTTTTTTTTCTATCGAATTAAAAACACAACCAAATAAAGGTTGTTCGGCTTTTATATTTTACAGGCATAAAATCGATTATTAAGGAACGCCTATCATAAATGGGGTCTTATTTTACCGATCCTGTGTTTGTTTAATTCCAATCCGTAACAAAGATGTCGCCATTAATAACAGACTGATCCGCTAACACACCAACACCAACACCAACACTAAGACAGATCTGATTGTAGCCACATTTTAATCAGGCAAATTAATTGGGCCGTGTTTGGACTGTGGACTGGGTATCATCCCTTCCTGCTTGGTGGGTGGAGTTTAATTACGGTAACCTAACTTTACCATCCTAACTTTAAAAAAAATTTAGTAAGAAAGGTAAAAAATAACATTATGTTATTTATAGTAAAAAAATAGAGTTATTAATATGTTTAACACTTTTTGTACAAAGTTAATTTTTTTTCAGCTCTGATGATCCTGAAATACAAGAGGAATGAGTTGGTTAAAAGAAAAGATTATTTATTTGCAAGATAATTCGTTGTATGATAGTCCTATTTTTTATTCATCACTAGAGCTGTGAATTATATACAATAAAAACAGAAAAATATGTCCATGTCCATATAATTATTCACATTATTTAGGAAAAGAAGAAATTGAAAAAAAAAAAAAAAAAAAAAAAAAAAAATACTTACACATAAATACAAACTCAACTTTAAGTATCTCATTATATTGGAAGGGAAAACAATATAAAAAAATATATTAAAACAAACAGTGGGAAATATGTAAATGAACAAAACAGCTAAACGTTTATTTTGTTTGTTTCAATAGATAAATATAATTAAACAAAAACTCAATTTCTCCCTGACTAGGAAAAAAAACAACAGACCCTGGATATGTCTATCTATAATCTGCTATTTTTCCCAACTACATTTTATGATTGCTTCAAATAATAATTAAATTAAATTAACAGTTAATCGTTATTCAAAATAAACAATGTTGAGAGAAGTAGAGGTTTTTAAACGTGACTTTTTTTCATTGAAACCAATATAGCCTCTTAACGGTAGGTCCTAGAGCCGAATGTTATATTACAAAAATATTTTCCATAAAATTTCTGATCAGAAAACTTTTGGCAATTTTTCGAGCCAAGCATCACTAACAAAGCTAGAGTGTGTCAAAATATGACATTTTCGAAAATGAAAAAAACGTCTCCCTAAAAAAGTATAGACCGCCAGCTAAAAGTCATGTCTATATATATATATTTACACAGCCCAACTCACCACTAACCTTTAAAGGCAGAATATTAATTTTTAAATATATATACTATTATATAATAAAAACTAAAAAGGGGACGTTTGGAGTTTTAACTCATAGATTTGAGTCCCGATTTGTGTGTGGGTAGTAGGGACCTATAATAGTGCAAAACTTACAGAACATCGACTTGTAGCCAAAGTGCCTCCAGCAGACCGAGACCCACCACAGATGGCATAGCTTTAAATAAAGTCTTAAAATGCCGAAAGGCAATAAAAGAGATCCTTTTCCCTGTTTTCCTTTCCTTGCATGAAAATAAAATAAAGTCGGAGGCTAGAAAAAAAAAAAAAAAAAAAAAAAAAAAAAAAAAAAAAAAAAAAAAAAAAAAAAAAAAAAAAAAAAAAAAAACATTAGGAGCCGAGAAAAAAAATTAAAATATGAAAATCACGTTTTATTTATTTTACTTAGCTCTCAGTCAAGATAGAGAGATGATTCTTTCACGTTTAATTGCAGTTATGTATGTTATTAGATATAAAATACTTCCGTTATGCTCAAGACACCACCCGGCTTTAGGGTGCACAGAAACTCTAAAAAAAAAAGAAATTCCAAGGAAATCCGCTGTAAATCAGTGGATTTTTTTTTTCATGAACAACTGACCTAAAATATCGATTCAACTCACCATAAAACCCTTATTTGTAAAATTTTATCAAAATAAAAAAATATTGATTTTTTACTGATTTACAGCGGGTTTCCTTGGAATTTTGTCATTTTTTAGAGTTTTTGAGCACCCTTAAGCCGGTTGGTGTCTTGAGCATAACGGATTTTCATATTTTTTTTTCTCGGCTCCTAATGCTCATTGCCGGCTATACCTCTAGTTTTGCACTATTATAGACCCCTACTACCCACACACAACTCGGCATTCAAATCTGTGAGTTACAACTCCAAACGTTCCCTTGTAAGTAAAACAATTTGGTGTGATACTTTAGTAAGCTTATGCTGACTACTAACACACATTCTATTTCGAAATTGAATTAAAAAATAAAAACAATAACATGCTATTTCATTCTCTTATTATTTAAATAAAAATAAAGTTCTATTAACAGATATTCCTAAAAATGATAAGTAAAGGATTGGGTTTTATAAGAAAATAAAATTGCCGTTTCATCGTTTCAACTTGTAATAATTTATTCATGATCAATTTAGTTAGCATGGAATCTAGTCGTAATGAAGTTCATTTTTTTTTTAATGTTTTAATTTTACCAACGGCATGGGTATTTCACTGCTGAAGTTTTTTTTTTTTTTTTTTTTTTTTTTTATTTGATGTAATAAAGCATCGATAAAAGGTGATTTTTTTTAATATTAAAGCTTTGTACGGCTTTAACAAAAAAAAGCTTTATAAATCCTTGTAGTTTTGTAAATATATCACGGAATAATTCCAATCAGATAGAAATGTTATAATAAAAAAATTCCAGGGGAATAAAATTAAAAAATAAATGGAGGGAATAAGGAAAATCCAGACAATTCCTTCCGCTGAAAGTAACCGATATTAATATTGTATAACTCGGATATTGTCTACCTCTTAAATGCCTACAGTAGGATTTCTTTATTCGATATTGGCACCGCTTTTATTTGTCTGTAATAATTTTTAATAACATATAATTGATACCTTAGACTATATTTAGATATTGAATCGATTATTTATAGAAGTGATATAGAACTAAAAACTAAGAATACACAATATCTATATGTTAATTTTAATTTTTATATATTTTTTGGGCCCCACGAATATTTCTTTGTCACTAAGATCTTAATATACCTTAAGTCTATGACGTATCTCAAATCAGTTATTTATACTTTCATAGAAAACTTTAGATTTTTTTTTTTTTTTTTTTTACTCGGTCGAAGCCAAAAGGTCCATAAACACTAATAAAGTACGAGGTGAAAATATCATAAATGTGTACTCCTTTAACGATGGTTCAAAACAATTCCGGAGGAAGCCTTTTAAAGACGAGGTGGTTTGTGGCAGGACGTCTTCCCTGGATGGCGTATTCTGCGAGGTTTGGTGGATGAAAATCCTAGAACTGTTCGGCAATATGCAGAGAAAAGAATAGTTAACTAATCCTACCATCCCATGGTAACATAAAGAAATGAAACATAGACTGTTATATTATAGACAAGAATATCATCGTTATGAAATTGTTGGAGCTTTGTTATGAGTCTCTACTTCAACTGCTATTCCTTTCAGAATTTCCAGATTACCTGTTTCTTTTGGAAAACTATTTTGACAAAATAAATTCAACTTGTATAAAATCCTATGTACTTGATTTTCGTATAATTTGTTTACTATTTTTAAACATAATATTTTCATACAGAAACTAAAATTTAAAACAATTTATATACTTTTTGACATTGTTTTTTAGAACGCTTCAGCTTTTCGAAAAACAAAACAAAACATAAAAATCGATTAACTAAAAATAAAGTTTTTATTAGTTTATAGATGAAATTCTGTATTAAAGCATGCAATGGAACATTATTTCCTCAATGATATTTTCACGCGTAGCAGCAATTTTTAACATGGTTAAAATTGAACCGATTTGTTGTTTGAAGATGTCGGGATATTTGGACATGTATAAGTTGGTAATCACCTAAAAAGGGCTTATTTGAGATTCTTTGTTCAGCAAAGTGATAAGTATGTTCATCCTTAATGCAGAGGTACATCAAGCTATATAAAGTTTAAGTTGTTTTATGGACTTAGCTCTAGAGCTTTGCGTATTGGATGCTTGTTTGATATTAAAGCTGCACCTACATTCAAGTTATATAGAAGCCCATCGTTTCTTCCTTCCAGATTATTCCTTTCAAGTTCACTGCAGCGTGGAATATCCGAACTGTTGTCTGATTTAGGCTACGTGTTTCACATCGCAGCGTTCTGGGTCCTGCTATATAGATTTTTTAAAACATTAATTTATCCTTTTACTAAAAGTTCTGAAGATCGCTGGAAATCTTCAAAATTAATGGCGATTGAAGAACAATAAATCTTGGTACGAACTCAGGATTTTTATGTTTTATGTTTTACTAGCTGAAACGACCCTGCGGTTTAATATCATTAGGATTAAGGACAACTTAAATTAGTAAAAGTTAAGCTTAAAGTTGATAATTATTATTACTTAAATAAACCTTAAGAATTCCATTCTTAGAATAATTTCAAGAAGTGAATTGACAATTTGCAAAAGTTAATTTTATATTATTTTAACAGTCCTCCAGTGAAGCTTCGAGGCAGCACTACCATCTAACCCAGCCCTGATACCAGATCATCAGCCTTTCTTCTGGCATACTTTAAGTGAATATAGTCTCAACTTCTCAACTTTTTTGATTTATTCGAATAAAGTTTAGTCTTACTGTTTCTATTTTTGCATACATATCAAGCATAAATTGAACCCTTTAACTTCGGGTTTGCTCTCTTTATGTTTGTTAACACTTTTCTGCTAATGTCAAGATGATATGTCATGTATTTCTTAACAGCTTCTCTATTGACTTCTACATGTGCTTGAATATATTTAGCAGCCGAATTCATTAGTTGTTTGTTGCGAACTGAATCTGTGAATCATTTCCTATGTTGTTTACTTTTAGATTGATGAGTTTACTTCAATGTTGCAATAGACTCATCTGAACTGAGAAAAGGTAGATTCTAGGTTGAAGGAATGAAATTCAGAAAAGCTGGGTATAACTTGTCCAGATTCGAGATATACAACTTGGGCCTGGTAGAGAAAAGCCGATTTGATGAGGGCCAATCATATTTCAGAACAATTATCTTGTGACCGGAAAGCTGACGGAAGAATAGTTGGGGACGAAGCTGCTGGTGAAGCAAGGTTGGTGGGCTGCTCGTAAGAAATATGTACATCGAACTGGCCTTCCATTTCATCACCAGAGAACCTAAGTCTTTTAACCTCCTCTTTAAATAAGTCTTTTAATAGCTCACGAAATAACTCAAACTTGAAAGGGTCCACCTCTGCAGCCACTAAGAGTTCACAGAAAGTACCATATTATGAGGTTTCGACATCGATCGTATTTTTGTTTGTTTACAACTATAAGGAACTTAATTTGTGGTCAAAGTGTGCGGTTTAGGCATCTAACCTATTTTTCAATTTAGCTTATCACCATATGACAATAAATCTATTTTTATTTGCCCAATAGAATTATATGAGTACTTTTATTTTACCCCTTTGTAGTACCGATACAGGACAAACTATTTAAAAAATAATAGTTATCGTTCATCTAACATCTAATAAGAAGCAATGTACTAAGTTTCATTAAGACCCGTATTGTTAATTCAAAGAATTTCCTATGCGTGAGAAATCGCGTTTTTCACGAATTACACGCGATCCAGACCGAATTTTTTTAAATCCTTTCTTAGCGAGAACCTAAGGCCCTAGAGGAAGTCACATACGTAATTTCATTCCAATCCGTTCGGTGGTTTTTCGAGATTTCGTGTTAAATGAGTGAGTGGTATTTGACAAATATATAATAGATTTTACTACGCCATCTGTCAAAAAAGAGGTAGCCACATATCAATATTAAAAGAAAAACCCTC
Organism: Euschistus heros; assembly: GCA_003667255.2. Taxonomy (NCBI): domain Eukaryota; kingdom Metazoa; phylum Arthropoda; class Insecta; order Hemiptera; family Pentatomidae; genus Euschistus; species Euschistus heros. The sequence goes on along the minus strand of RCWM02000378.1, from coordinate 633,902 downwards.
AAGAAAAAGTTTTAATGCTCACTTCTTTTTCGTCACCGATTTTTATATAAATTTGTTTTGTCGCACTTCATCGAAAAAAAAAAATATTTTTTTTTCGTTTCTTTCAATGGGACATAAAAATTGCAAAAAAATAATGCAACGGGATTACTTTAAATAAAACACTTTTTTATAGCATATTTTAAGTTTGGAAAAATATATGGACATGTTTCTTACACCGAAACATTTCTACTTCAGTGTAAATTAAGTAAAGTATGTAAACATCAAAAATATTAAATAATCAATTGTTTAAATTTTAGGGTAAATAAACTTAATTAATTTTTTTAACCACAAAGTTTCTTGGTATATGGTACATGGTCAAAGGTATTGCATATGGTCAAAGTGAATCAGTTAAAAACTAGAAAAACATACACGGTACGTATATAAAAATATATATAAATTAATATAGTATAAAAAAATTAAGAAACCTAAAAGTCTTAACAAAAACTTAACAGTTCGTAATGTTTCAGACATTATCAAATTTTGCCAAACCACCGTAGATATACCTCATAAGCACTATTATTGTTGGCCATTAGGATTTTCGTTCTATAAGGAAAACAACATTCAAAGAATTTCCTTTTTTTTTTCATAATCTAGATTTTTTAGTTCATTTTATCGTCGTAATAGATTTTCAGTACCATAGGTCTTATTTAGACCACTTTATTTACTCTTTACCCACCGCTTTTCCTACAGCTACAGCAAAAACCATCCTACCTTTTCTTCTACCCATCACGAGAACGACCATATGATGGAGTTGACGGAATAGGCTAAAGACCTCGAGGACAAACCTCTTAACACGGTGAGGAGTACTTAAGGTCGGAGGTGATGGCTGGGAGTCCACTAATGGCGTGGCTGTCCCTGGAGGAGGATTTGTCCACCACTCCAGCCTGTCCCGGAAAAAGCTGGAGAAAAACCTCCAGTGGTCGTGTCACAATTAATAACGGATTTTCTCTTCTTAAAGGGGTATCCTTTTCTGTTTCAGAAATCCCGTCACCGCTGTCGAGGACTACTGTGACAACCTTTGTCGCCGTCGACAAAAGTAAGTCAAATCAATATATTTTAGAATTAACTTTTAAGAGTTTATTTTTATTTATTTTTTTTTTTTTTTTTTTTTACACGTTATTTAAATTGTATTAGAATGTAAGAATAATTTAAATTCGAATCTTACATGAAACAAGAAATACACAAATGTATGTTAGAAGTAGAGCTGGGCAGAAATTTATTACTTTTTCCTTCGTTGTAGATATTATGATATATAATCTTGCAAAGAAACTTGCTATGGTTTGTACTTAAATGAATATTTAACATTGGAAGATACCGAGGCGAAGACGCCTTGTAGGATAATGGGTAATGGTGAGGAGTGGAATAGGAAGCAAGTTGAGAAACAAGTGGATTTGGTGAGTATTCAGTTTATTATGAAACGAAAGGTATCTGGTTCGTGCTAAAGAAGCAACAAGTGGGATATTGAGGTAATTGTGGAAGAGTTTATCTGTGAGGAAGGAAGGAGCATCAATTATTTAATATAAATGAAGTATTTTGAAATGCAAAGGATTCCATCACAAGGATAAAGGTTATATTGGAGTCTTTTTTCAAAACAAAATCCGTGAATGTGTTTTAGTTTAACAGTATTTAACGGTATTCCATTAAACGATCCGAAAATATAGGTTGTGATTATAGAAGAATAATAAATGTTATTTTTTATGAGATTTTCTAGCATTTAAATATTTTAATGAATGAAAAAAGAAATGAATTAATTTAAAATCATAAGAATCCAAGGAGTGTTTTAGTGTAAGTGTCGTGGTTTGGCACAATATCGCTCCCTACCTAAAGTTGCGCGTGAAGGGTAAATAACTTCATTTATTTATTCATATTCATACCTCTAACAGTACCAATCACCGTAGCGACATCAAACGTTTAACTATATATTTTTTTTTATTATATATTGTTCACTGATTAATATAATTTTAAAAAAATCTTTATTCATTTATTCTGTTTTATGGTTATGTTATTTTATAAGATAATAAAATAACAGCTCAATGAGCCAGGCCTGATCGAACGCCACCAAAATCAAGGCCCGCTTGAGCTGCACTCCTCTCAATGGCCTCCCTAATTAGCTCGCTGGATTCTATACTCCAACCACCTGTTTACAAGCTCTAGGCGTTACCTGTGTATACTTCATATTATTATATAATATATAATACACTATCCCCTCCCCTTCTAAAAAAGGAGAGTAGCACACTTCGAAAAAATTAAAAAATTACCCCTTTTATTATAAAATATAATTTATCCCCTAATACAATTATTTTAGATTCCAATTCTTTTTAAATCAATTTTAAATGTTTTAAGTCATATTTATTTATTGTATAGGATCTACATTCAGTATATGACAAAGGGTCATTCCATGTCAAATCAACCAATTCTACATTAGATTTGGACCTTGACCTCTCCAATTTTTATGATTTTTGGTACAGAAATTGTACTTACCAAGACTAGTAATAATGTGAAATATTTTTTTTTTCTGACTTTTGGTATTTGAGTTATAATCTTTTAAAAATTCAAAAATTAATGTTTTCGGTCCTCATTCTGTATATTCAAAATTACGCCATTAAAAAATTTTTGCTTCTAGAGAGCTCACATTTACAGCATTCTTTTCCATTTGAAACCTTGGATTACAGAAAACGCACTCAGTAATACTTTATTGACTGAACTAACTGTCCATTAAAAAAAGGCAAAATATTTTTTTTTTATCAAGAACCGATTTCCGTCCCATTCTAAACTTTTGCCCACACGTACTCGGTAATTTTATAAATCACATATATTTTTATCGAAAAATTCGAAGGATACGTATTTTGGGAACTAAGAAAACCGTTTTTGGACTTTCGAAAAAATTCAAAATGAAACGAAAATATATCAAGTGATATATCAAATTAAAGTGCACTTCAAATGGAAATGAATGCTGTAATTTTGAGCTCTCTAGGAGCAATATTTTTTAATGACGTATTTTTGAATATACAGAGTGAGGACTGAGAACAGTAGTTTTTTTAATTTTTAAAAGCTTATAACTCAGAAACCAAAAATCAGAAAAAGTAATATTTTACATTTTAAATAGTCTTGGTAAGTACAATTTCTGTACCGAAAATCATAAAAATTGGAGAGGTCAAGGTCCAAATCTAATGTAGCATTGGATAGTTTGACATGGAATGGCCGCATAGCCTTTTAAGGTTAGGTTGACTTGCCGTCTAAGACCAGAGCTCTATACGACTAAAATTTGGGTTTGTATACAGCTGACATCCCAACTCATCCTAATACTATCCTCATAACTTATTATGACGACACCACCGTGTTATCAGTCAATGATGATCCATTTATTGCATCCCAAACACTCCAGTCACATATCACTTCTCTTGAAGAATGGTGTCATGAATGGAAATTTAAGATACATCCCAGGAAATCACAGCACATAACTTTTACCTGCGTCGTAAGTGCCGCAAAATAATGTGGAACAAATAAGATACCTTGGATTTCATTTGGACAAGAGACTTACCTGGAACCCTCATACAATATTGAAAAGACAAGAAGCTGCAGGACAATTTCGATTGCTCTAACACGTACTTGACAAACGTTCAAATCTTACTACAAGAAACTCATGTGTACGACGATTATCATACATACTTGGACTTACATTATAGAGTTATGGTGATCCACCAAACCATCGAATTCTTCCCACATCCAATCACTGTAATCCAAAATTGCCCACATTATAAATGCTTATTAAGTTTATTATTTCATCATAATCAATAAACTAAGATGACTTTTTTAAATGTAAATATAAAATTATATTCGACAATTTGCTAAAATGAAAATCAAACTGTAAATACAGTTCGAATTAAAATAAACATTTTTCATGTTTTATTTTACAACTTTTAGTGTAAATAACATTTTGTTAGAGCAATCATTTTCCAAACGTCAATAGTAAATAAATACCTTGCTCTGTGAAGTGGGACTGGGGGAGGGAATGTGACTATAAAAACGACACCTTTATAGAGAACACTCAATCAACTCTATTTCTGAATCGAAGTTCTTTACTTAAGTCTCCTAACATGGTGTATATTTTTGCACTGAAGAATATTTTAATAAATTTATAATAAAAACATAAATATTATAGAAAATAAAGATTCATAAGGAATCGATACCACTTATTTTTGTAGTTAATTCATGTAATATTTCAGTAATGAATCGTAATTACTTTAATTTATGAAAGTTGTTAAGTGTGAAATAGCTAGAATAGGTTGGTAACCTGTAGGTCCAACTATTTATATGCCAGACTATTTATAAATTTAACTCATTAATTATTTTTAAAATCATGAAATTTATTAATTAATTAATTAAAATAATTATTCTCTCTAATATTTCGTAGGTGCAATTTTTTTTTTTTTTTTCTAACCTCCGACTTTATTATAAATACATACAAAGGAAATTAGGGTATTGGATCTTTTATTGCCTTTCGGCATTTTAAGATTTATTTGTAGCTCTGCCATCTCTGGAGGGTCTCAGTCTGCTGGAGGCAATCCGTCTACATGTCGAGTGCGGAGGATACACTTTGCCGGCAATGATGGGTCATATCGGGCCAGTCCGTATGGTCTGAACCCCTTCCCTCGGCGAGTACGTACGCTAAGGGGATCGTGCCTTGCCACCTCCCAGGCCTGGGAGGCGGGGCTATGTCCCTGAAGAGAGGGTTGGAACAGTAGCTCAGCCCGTCAAAGAATTTGACGTGCCGGCGACTGATAAAGGCTGGGATCGTGGGCATCCTCAACTCCTCGAGGATCTGGGTGTTTTTGGCCCTCTCAAGGCTGGTGCCGCGGACGATTCGCCGAAGGACGGTGTTCTGGAACGTCTGGAGGGCGCGTAGTGTAGTTTTTCGTACATATGATGCAGCAGTGGAGCACCGTGGAGGAGGACGGGTCTGATGATGGACTTATAAATCTGGAGTTTCAGCCTCAGGGATATCTGGGGTGAGGTAAGGAGGTGATGGAGGCGGTATGTCCGCGCCCGGGCCAGCTTGATTCTGCTTCTAACATGCGTCGAAAAGGTGAGGTGCCTGTCGATACTGACGCCAAGGTATACGATGGAGCTGGGGATGGTCTGCTCGATGCCATCCACTGTAAAACTCTTCGGCAGTTTTTGATATTTGCCGCGCTTAATGAATGACATCACTATGGCGTCAGTCTTTCTAGAGTTCACCTTAATGCCGCATGTCTTCAGCGCCTCGACGATAATGGAGGTCGCCCTCTCAGCCATCTTGAGTGTCCGGCCAGGGTTGAGGCTGGACGCGTAGACCGCGATGTCGTCAGCGTATGCAGCCACTACCGCCTCAGGGTGCTCTATGGATACGACTGGTGCAAATAATAATGCAAGTAATTACAATAGAAAGTAAGCTGACGAAATTAACTGGATGAAAGATGTTAAAAGGAATTTAAATTAAAAACAGTTAAATTCCAATAAGGGTTAACATAAAATTATATTTAGGTGTAATTATACATTTATTGTATATTTATTTATTGATCTTTTTTTCTTTTTTTTTTTTTAATAACAATTTATTGAAATTTACAACTGTACAGAATTTATACATCGAGTAAATGTGCTGTTAACTATTACAATAACGTGACAAAACATGTAAAGTACTACTCATAAGTAGCACTTTAATTAAAATTCTACGCTAGAATTTCTCTGGGCCATCTTCTTTTCAGACGCCTCGGAGGATTATCAGGAATAGTGTGGGAAGCAAGTTGAGAAATTAGGGGATTTGAGTGGTTATGGAGCTTACTATGAAAGGATAGATATCTGGTTTGGGCTAAATCTGCAACATATGGAACATTAAGATCTTGGTTTATTGGTAAGGTGCATTGAGAATTTTTCGAAGGATTTTGGATTGTAAGGATTGGATACGAGATCATTGGATGGTTTAGTGGAGCCCTAAAGCTCAACTCCGTACGTCCAGATAGGTCTAATCACAGTCATGTATATTAGTCTTTTGTAATTAATTGGGAGCTTTGAACGTTTGTCTAATAAATGTTGAAGTAATCTGTAACGACGGGCAGTTTCTTGTCTTTTTAGTCTTGTATGTGGATTCCAAGTAAGACGTTTGTCCAAGTGGAGTTTAATTTGATTTTCCATTTTTGACACCATATCTAAGGGTTAGGATATGGGATTGGAGTGTTTGGGAGGCAATAAAGGGATCATTGTTAACTGATAACACACATGTGTCATCAGCGTAAATGGTGAGGACAGTGGTAGGATGAGTTGGAATTTTATTGATCATTTAGATTTATTTAAATATAATAAGTATCAGGAACTCGTTGGCCAAGCGAGTTGGGGTGAGGGTCTCAGTGAGCTCAGTTCTAAATGTCATGGGTTCGAATCCCACCCGGGTGTGTTTAAATTTATTTCGTGATAATGAATCTTGACCTTCCCACCCTACACTACAATACATAAGATAACCTGTAGGATAACCCGTCCTTGTTGGTAGTCTAGTTGGAGTACATAAGGACGTTAAGCCCCAATAAACAAACAAACATTTAGATTTAAAGATCATTTCCTAGTCTAGTATTTTACTTGGTAACAAAACTTACTTACTCTATACTTATCTTAATGAATGAGAGATGATATGCTGTGGGTAAGGCGACGTGCGTGGAATACCATGGTCTAAGTTCGATACGGCTGCAGATATCGAGGGCAGAGGCAGCAAGCTTGAACTGCACAAACAGATAAACCTTGAAATCAAACATTCAGCACTTTATGAAAAATAGTTTTTGGTTGTTTCAGGCTGGAAGTTGGAACTGCGTTAAAGGGAATTATAATTTCTGTGGGGCCTAAGTGTTTACCTAGAAGATTGTAAAGTAAGAGATAGGCATACAAAACTATCCTTTTTATACGGCCCTACTGTTTTCTAGTTCCAAGAAGTTTTGGGTCTCACGACAAATATTCCTTTCCTAGATTTCAAGGAACAAAGGATTACAAATTTCCTAAGGCCAAGAAAGGGAATTAAAAAAAACAAAACATTTTTTTCCGAATGTTTAATGCTGTGAGAGATTTTCAGTAAAATGTACTAAGTTAATATACAAACTCATGTATTTGTATTGATATCTCAATTAGTTTATACTCTGGGTGAAGGGGGACGGAGATAGTATTTAATTGAGTCGGGTAAAGTTACTTTGGGGTTATTTTAGGCTTGCAAAATAAATAAATATTCACCACGATATTCCGTTTTATTAGCATATATTGCAGTATGTTGTATTATATAAGAGACAATCAGTTTTAAAACCAGTATTAAAATATATATACGTAAAAAGTTAATATTAATATGTTCAAATCCTGTTAAAGTTTTCCATATATTAATTTAATATTTTGATACAACATTCAAATTAATACGTTTTTTCTTAAATATAATTGTTTGTTATAAAAGTTTTTGTTCATAGACAGCAAAAGTAAAATAAATGGCTGAACGAACGCAAGATTTTGATGCCGGCATCACCAACCTATTGCACCCCACCTTCTTCCAGGCCACTTCACCAAAACCCTGATGTATAAGATCAGCGCTAATGCAATCCTCTCTTCTGCGTCTTAGAGCACATCTCGGACATTTACCCGACGGCTCAAAAATATTACTTTTTTTTCGAATCAGGTGATAATTGTATCCAATGACAGTAAATGCCCATTTTAACCGTCGCGCTGTTACTACCTGAACTATATTTACCTGATACAGCTTCTAATATTGTGGAGCCTTCTAAATTTTCCCGTGGTTCATCCTTTTTTGGGAAAAATATTCTATGCAGTACTTTATTCTTGAATAGTCTAAGCTTTTGTCCTTTTTCGTCACTAAGCAAATTCTATACTAACTTTACCAGGAATCATCTAATATTCATTTTCAACAGTTTTTACTTTTTTTTTAATAGCTGTATATTGAAATTTACAACTGTATTCAATATAAAATAAAATACATTAAGTAATGTGATAATAATGCTAAAAGAAAATGTTAATTGCTTCTTAAGCTACCACCCATTGGTAGCACTTATAAAGGTTCTATTTTAGGAGGTCCCGAGGCCATCTTCTTATCAAGCTCTTGGAGGATTATCTGGAATAGAATTTGATGGTTACATTCCACTAATCCCTATTGAACAGTTCCGCTACCTAGGACTCCATTTGGTAAACGTCTAACTTGGAATCCAAATTTCAAGACTAAAACGACAAGAAACTGCACGTCGTTACAGACTACTTCAACATTTACTAAACAAGCGTTCAAAGCTCCCAATTAATTACAAAAGACTCGTATACATGACTGTGATTAGACCTATTTGGACGTACGGAATTGAGCTTTGGGGTTCCACTAAACCATACAATTCATCTCGTATTCAATCCTTACAATCCAAAATCCTTCGGAAAATCCTCAATGCCCCTTACTTTGTCACCAATAAACTTATCTATAAAGACCTTAATGTTCCATATGTTGCTGAGTTAGCCCAAAGCTGATACCTATCCTTTCATAGTAAGCTCCATTACCACTCCATACGTGATAACCCTCCGAGGCGTCTGAAACGAAGATGGCCTAGAGACCTTCTAGTGTAGAATTTTTAATAAAGTGCTACCAATGAGTAGTTCTTTTCAAGTTTTGACATGTTATTGTGATCTTTATCAATACATTTATTTGGTGGATATATTTTGTACAGTTGTAAATTTCAATTAATTTACTTGTCAATACATTTTAATTGGTGTATATATTTTGTTCAGTTGTAAATTTCAATTAATTTATAAAAAAAAAAAAAAAAAAAATGTTTTGTGATACTATTTTGATTTGAATGGTTATGAAGTTTTCTATGAAATGATAGGTATCTGATTTAGGCTAAATTTACAATATTTCTACCGAATAAATATTATTACCGAATCAAGATGTCGATCCTTAGTTTTTTGGTATTGTGTGTAAAAATAAGATTCATATCCTTTTTGTAAGCATAAATAATGCAGTCTATTATCTGCAAGAGTTTCTTAATAGTCTCTGTCCTTCTGGATTACCAGCTTATACATTCAAAATCAAAATCGGATGTCCAATTATTCTCTTACGTATTCTTCGAACCCCTAATCAGTGAAATTTTAACTAGGTTAAAATCATGAAAATATCATTGAATAAATAATGCTTAATTGTATTACTCAATGCAAAATGTTTATAGTTAAAGAAATGAAAATTATTAGTTAAGATTATCTGTTATTTGCTTATGAGTGCGTGCAAAGCTCAACGAGCATGAAATAACGAGAATATATTTAACATTTTTTTTTTTTTTTTTTTATGTCCCTACTTTTATAGGTATTCTATGTTTGTAGTTTCTATTAAAAAAAAAAAAAAATAAAAATAAAATAAAGAAATGCCTCAAAAATTGCCAATTGAAATTAATAAGTACAAACATTAGTTGTTTTATTGTCAACAGGCAACGCAAATGCCCGGTAGAATCTCTTTGTCTTTTAATTCTAGCCTGTATAATGGATTGTTAATCTTCTTTCGCTTTGGCTGCTCGGTGTAGCTGGGACAAAAAAACAAAATACTATTAACTGATTCTTTTGAAACAGAGCTAATTTTTTTTTATGTCCTGAACTTTAAAAAAATACAAAAATCGTTATATAGTAACGCAAAAAATGTCTACAGAATATTCATAGCTATTTTTTGTCATTATTTATTCAAATATTTACATTGTTTATAATAAATTAAACATATCTATGAAATTTCGGTTACATCCTGTTATTTGTCTGATTCAACATGCACAAAATTGACAGTGCAGAAAATACAGATTTAATACTGCAAAAATAATTTTCCATTTAATAAATTTACAATTACCTGATATAATAAAATATGGGACATTTAGATCGTTATAGATATTTTAATTCATATATATATATAATATATATATATATATATATATATATATTATATTTTTTTTTTTTTTTTTTTTTTTTAAAGAATTAGTTTTATTTATTGATACTGCAAAAATAATTTTCCATTTAATAAATTTACAATTACTTGATGTAATAAAATATGAGACATTTAGATTGGTATGGATATGTCAATTCATATATATATATATATATATATATATATATATATATATATATATATATATATATATATATATATATATATATATATTATATATTAATATATTATTTATTTTATATATATATATATTTTTTAAAGAATTAATTTTATTTTTAGATGGTTACGTTACATTTTAATAGTGTGTATATCTACAATCTTATAACAAAAAAAAAAAAAAATTAATATTAAGGATAAAGCTTAGACATCTAGACTTAGAGTCACTGAATTTCTCGTTGGCTTGCCTTGTTGTTTGCTGCTAGAATTAAGGTATAAGAAACTAGAGATAACAGGGAAGACAACAGTGGCTGGTAAATTAGCATAATCAACGTAAATATAAAATGTAAATTGTATAAACTACAGTAACTAATTAACTAAATGTGCCATATCTCTAGATTACTTTACCTGTATAGATGATTAGGAAAAAAAAAAGATTAAAGTTATCCACTTTATAGAGGCTGGGTGTGCCACAGAAGGATCTCTAAATCTCATGAATTCCCCGGCTGATACAAAAGATTAAATAATTATTTCTCTCAGTTAAGCTCCAACCTAGCACACGTTTTTGGTTTGTTTATACGCCTAAAACCTTTAGGTCATAAACTCCTTTCAATAGATACAATGAATTGTAATAAATAGTCAATTCACATTTTTTAAGAACTATTTATTAATATCACTTGAGATACTCATGATGGTATAGAAGGATAAAACAATTAGGATTGATGAATTAATTGCCACTTCTATTGAGATTATTTTATTAGAAAACTAGTTTCGAATGCTAAACATTCATCTTCAGCTCTAAATATTACCCCACATTGCAGTCCACTATCCGCCAAAGTCGGAAAGGAAAATTTAAGAAATAAGGTTTATATCCTGCATTTAAAAATTGACCCTTTCCAAAAAAGCAATGTATACAAACTAAAATGTAATGACTGCGAAACTAAATACAGGGGAAAACTAGACGATCCGTAAATCCAAAAGTATAAGAAAATATAAGAGCATACAATAATAAGACCCAAATTTCGCTATCCGTAAATTCAATAAAGACCTCAGGAGTAAAAACAATACTTCAGGTAGAAAATAGCCTAAAATTAAATGGTTATGAATCATTAAAAATAATAACATCGTTTAAAACCGATCCAGATGTTTGTTTAAATGACCAAATAAACATTTCCAAAAGCCCCATTTTGAATTTGTTTGCAATAGGAACGGAAACATCCAATGAGTCGATAAATAAAATTTGATATAGAGCAAAAAATTAACGAATAATTAAATTTTCGGCGGACTTTTAAAACAAAAGCCATTACGTTCAGTACAAAATGAAAATTTACGGCTTAAAGTGTAATCAAATTTTTGTTCTCTCCAAAAACAGTAATTTGTAATTGTTTGTTCTCTCGTAAATTTACAAAAAATGGACTAAAAGGGTTTTGATTTTAAATGTTTAAAAAAAAAAAAAAAAAAAAAAAAAACACACCCCGGAAATTATATTTAAAAATAATAATTGCCAATTAGACAAATTTTTCAATATACTTTTCCTTTTTTCATTTGAAGTGTCTTTGGAATTAGGAATAACTTCTTAATTTTTATAAGAGCATTATTTCCTCCAAGTAATCAGATTATTACTCAATGTTAATGTTTAAATGTTCGGTAAGTAATACTGCTGATAGGGACATTAACCCTTTTGTGTTTTCCTTAATATTACTCAGTTATAAATACCTATTCTTCCTTATTAATTTGCAGGTGAGGCTTCAGCTAATATACAGATTTAAAGCTTTTTAATATATGTTATTTTTATTTTAAGAGTATTTATTGCCATTAATACTAATAAGTATCTCAGTGAAGGGTTTTAGGTAATAGAGATTTAATCATGTATTCATTTATAGAAAATATATAACAACATACACACAAAAATTAATTCTAGTAGTCCTGTCAATAAAGGATTATTTAGTGCGTTTTCTATAATCCGAGGTTTTTCTTTGGAAATATGTTCAGGGTAGTAGTCCTGGAGTATTCGGGCCTTCGAACAGGAAGGGGGGGGGGGGGGTTGCGGAAGGTCCCTTTTCTTGGCTTTGTGCTCATTTCTCGAAAACTTTGCGTCGTATGAAAAACATGACTATTTACAAAATTAATGTTTATTAAATTCTCTATTATATTTATATTATACACATTTTTCATGTTTTGTACCGGTTCCGAGATATATGCTTGGCAATTGTGAACATTTTCGAGAAAAAAAAAATTTCATCTCACGTTTACTGTTGAACATCCCTCCATATCATCTAAAACGTTCATCCTACGACAAAAGTCTTCATAGATAATATTGTAGAACATTAAATTTCCTTCAAAATACACATGTAAATTCCAATTTATCTTTAACTTGACAAAAGTTACAGGAATTTTAACTTTTATTGGTAAAATGTCGTCAATAGCCATGTTTTGCATGTGAGCGCATAACCAAAAAAAGGGACCTTCCTGTTCCCAGGCCCGAAAACTCCAGGACTTTTAGTAGCTTTACTTTTTAACCAACCTAAACATGTTTCCGAAGAGAAACCTTGGATTACAAAAAACGCACTCTACACCCCATTTCAGGCCTTCATTAACTGAACTATAGACCGGGCGCGCTAATTGATTTAGTCAACCAACCGGTCGTTTTCTCCAGTTTTCCCGGATTCTTGCTTTTTCCCTTGTCCCTTTAGTACGGTTTCAAATTTAGTCTAGTAAGAATGCGTAACGTCTTTTTAATATTGAATATCTAGAACCAAGCTTAGATAGGCTATGCTAGCAATGCACCTGGTCATGTAAATCAGAAAATATTTTTATATGTCTCTCTTCATTTTTACTATTAAGAAACATTATTCAAACAATATGATGCAGAAATACACTTTATTTTCGTTGAGCATTTCGTTGAATAAACAATAGAGAATATTAATATAAGTTTATCGGAAATCAATAACTTCACTTGAGCACTATTAGTTATATAATTATTATTTAATTAGACTTTGATTTTATGAAACTATATAATGAGTGCTTTCCAGCTAATATTAAAACCTAAAGTGATTATTAATTCGCTATAGTGTCCTGTCAATAATAAATTATATCATAACTCAAAATTACTTCTTCGATTTCAATAACATAAATATTTCTATTAGTTATTAATTAGTTATAATGATTTTTGTTTTAATAAAATAATAATGTATTCTATATGTTTAAAATAACTTGTTGTTGAAGTAGGGGTTGTGAGTGGAAAGGGCTTTTATTTCAAGGGATTGTAGTTTTTCTCCTAGAAAGGACAAAATTGTTAATAGTAAACGTACGTGCATTGAAAATGTTTTCTACGGATAAAAGAGAACATTGGTAACACATTGTAAATATGAGAATATCATGAACGCCTTATGAAACGATCAATAAATTGGCCCAGTGGAGGTACATATAAAGAGTATACTAGAAAAAGCTCTCTGGGGTATTGCTGTACCCCCAAAAAATATATTTTTATTGATAGCTATTACTATTTATTTTTATTTAAAGTTCATAAGTATGAAGTATTAACATATTATAACATATATAGAGGAAATGTAGATTGATATTCTATGGACATTAGATTATAATGGTAGAGAAAAGGCTAACACAAAAAATTTTCCAACAGAGCCTCCAAAAACAGAAAACGAATACATGAACACAGAAGGTAAAAGAAGATATGATGGTAGCAAATATACAACAGGATTCAATTTAGGACAGAGACAAATTTCGCAACCGTCAATAAGATCAAATTTCCAGAAGTAGTTAAAACACAAATTAATAGACAGTGGTCAGATGAAAAGATGAAACATCAGGAAAAGGTGATGAAGAAGTATTGGGAAAAGCGGAATAGTAAGGAATAAATTGCTGAAAGTGGTCCACAAACGTCCGAATTCAAATGAAGAAAAACATATGCAGGAAAGAAAAATTATTATTTTGTGCACTGCATAAATATTTCTATTTTATGATTCAAATAAATGAACTTCTGGAACTTTATGGACTAAGCAAAATGCTTCTGCGACTCTTTTTGCGGTCACAGAATAACCATCCGGCTGTTGATACCCCAGTCAATTGTACTTGTGGCAGAGTTTCAATTTTTGACAGTTTCATTACTAAAGAACGGAGAGAAGATAGTCAATTCGGACTATTTTAATGTGTGACATCTCAAGTTCCCAAGTATTTTTTTTTTCTTTACATGGGTGTTTCGATCCTTTTAACAGTAATACCTATTTACCTTCCATTTGCATTTATATGTGTGGCTCAACTGATCTAAAATGTCAACACTGCCTTTATTTCACTTGAAGAATTCAATAATTTCAGTAATCTTACGTTGGATTTATCACCTTCAGTTTTCCACAAACAGCTGATAAAATGCAGCAGCTTTTTGTTTATAAATAATATGAATTTGAAGATAAAAGAATAATGAGAAGAGTACACTTACCTTACACAGAAGATGCACTGAGGTGCTAGTGTACCCTAAATGGTGTTTGTAAAAAAAAATATAGAAACAGGCAGAGCACTGATCGACGCACTGTTGAACACTGGTGCCCAACTTAAGATACTACCTAAAAGGTTAACTCCCAAACAAAAATGTTTTTTATTTCAATATCATTTTGCTACTTCACTTGAGCTACACCATGATAGTATAGAAGGATCAATACAATTAGGATGGATGAATTATTTGCCATTTCTATTGAGATTCATTTTATTTTAAAACTATCTTCAGTTCTAAAACGTACAAAATTTTCAACACATCAGCACTATGTTACAAAGATTATATATACTAAAGTTTTCAAAAATGTAAGACAATAAATCAAAGATTGGTACCTGGGAAGATCTAACAGATATCTGAAATATATCGGTCGTGAAGAGGGGAAAGAGGCAAGGTCGGTTAAATTTTTTATGTTTTACCTTGGGATTACTCTAGAGTTGTTAATAGAGAAGGAACATATATTGAAAATGTTTTCTACGGATAAAAGAAAATAGTGGTGATACATTGTAAATATGAGAATGTCATGAACGCCTTATAAGACGATTAATAAATTATCCCTGTAGAGGTACACCTCCTAGCCAACAAATCGCCATATTTTTAAAGGACCTCGACCACTTTTGGAACGATTTCTTATCGTTCCAAAAGTGGTCGAGGTATCGATGTAAATTCGATAAAATTTGAAATGGTCATAATAAAATTTTTGTTAAAAATGTATTAATAGGAATGAAGCTTATTTTAATTAATAAAATGTTCCCTAATGATTATACTTATAGATTTATTTTAAATGTGTAAGCCTCCATAGATTTTCGGTCAACTAAATATAATATAATAGAATTTTATTGACTTACCTTGATTGTTTTTACCTAAGTCTTTTAATAAGTTTGTTATAAAAGGACACCCTGTCGAAGTAGGTATACTCGGTCAAACCCTTAACACGATTGACTACCATTTTCTGATAAAAACGGTAAAAAAAAAAAAAAAGGAAAAGAAAATATAAAACCTATAATCTCGTATAAAGTAATTGAGTTGAAAGACAGAAAAGTCTACCCTGACAGGGCGACTTGAAAATTAGGTCTAATGGTGGGAGGGGAACGTGTGGTCGTGGCGCTTTTTTTACGAGAGCTTTCCCGGGCAATTTGTAACGCGGGGACGTGCGACGTGTAAATCCCGCGCTTTTACCTCCCCTCCCCACTCCTGCAACTCTGACAAACTTCGCCGTTTAGGTTTTCAAAATTCTTTATTCCTCCGGCTAACTTCCACCGACTTGATCGGTAAATTTTAGCCCTCTTTGTCCGTTTCGGTAGAGAAAACAGGAATACTAGGAGACAAATAGGAAGTTTCTCGTACTATACAGCGTTATTGATATCACTAAAATTACAACCTTCCTTCAATTTCAAATTATTCAACTTTATTTATAACTTACCTTATTAAAAAAAAAATGTATATATATATATATATATATATATATATATATATATATATATATATATATATATATATATATTTTTTTTTACACATTTATTAACTTCACCTGTATGTAACGAAATCTTTCATCGTAATTTTCACTAATTTCCAGCTATATAATGAGCTATATGAACTTACCAATGTCAGTAAAGTATAAATCAGGCCCAGAATGTACCAATAATCAAGCAGAACAATTCGCTATCCTTAAATCTCTAAAATACTTTCAAAATATGAGGACAAAAGATAAAACTATTACAATACTGACGGACAGTCAATGTACTCTATATATGATAAAAAAGAGACACTGTCACAATCCCATCATTGAACAAATAAGATCATTTCTAAGACATCTACAAACTGACGATAATAATCAAATTTCATTCAAGTGGGTAAAAGGGCATTCCGACATAGCTGAGAACGAATTGGCTGACAAGGCTGCAAAAGGGGCTTCAAAGGATCCTTCCCTTCCAATATCCTATTGTCTGATATCTAAGGAACACTTAAAGCACACGCTAAAAACACAAGCAGTAGACCAGTGGCAGACACGTTGGACACAGCACACAAGACATCTACATAACTTCATTCCAGACTTACGGACCTACATTAAATCAAACTCATGGACTAACTTTTACATCACACAAGGAATGACAGGACATGCGGCAGTAAATAGTTATTTCTATCGATTTAAAATAAGAGATTCTTTCCTATATGTCCTTCTGATTTCACTCAAAAACAAAATATACACCACCTCATATATGAATGCAGACTACTCACTGACTTCAGAACTATTCTACAGACAAAAACAGTATAGAAACTAGGACATTGGCCGGTGGATGGTCGATGTTTGATGAACAATTTATTTGAAAATTTCAAAATATTTCTTAAAAACTCAATCATTAAAATAGAGGATATAAATATGAAATATCTTTAAACCACTAAATATTCATAAACTTTTTCCTATATAACTTCTTGTTCTTAATTTTATTTTATTTTTCTTGTTTATTTTTTATATTAACCATTCAATACATGTAAAATTATAATCAAATCAAAATAATAATTACATAATAATTTGTACAAGTATGGTGTGTACAGAAAACATAAATAAAATCCCTTCCAACAGGGTTACTGCTGGAAGGAAAACACTAAAAAAAAAAAAAAAAAAAAAAAAAAAAAAAAAAAAAAAAAAAAAAAAAAAAAAAAAAAAAAAAAAAAAAAAAAAAAAAAAAAAAAAAAAAAAAAAAAAAAAAAAAAAAAAAATGTCAATACAATAATTGCACAACTTTGTTTTAATGTTCTCACTTAGACTAGTTGAATTACCCCCAAAATGGATCATGAATTACCCAATCTGCATTGCAATAATTGGAGTTGTAGGTTTTATTTTTGGTACAAACCAGATGGGTCCTGAGAATAAAATATCAAAAATGAAACTAAATTTGATAAGGGGAAAATATTTGGGGGACAAAAATACCCAAACTTTTTGGACTTTTTTCAAACTTTTGAAAAAAATAAAATATATATAGAAAAATGCTTTCAATAGAAAAATTTTATATTTACAAAACTAAAGTTTATTAAATTGTGAGCCTAAAGACATACCATAAGCTGAATTTGATTCAGACGTTTAACCACAATTGATTGTCAAATATCGACGTATTTTGCACAATTTCAAAAAAAGTTAGTTTTGGTCATGTTTAAGAGTCCATAACACAGAAATGGCTAATCCAATCAAAATAATAATTACATTTTGTGTAAGATAGGATTTTTAAAGTAAAAATTTGCCCGGTTCCACTCCGAGATATGTCAAAAAACCAAACATCGTTACAATGCCAAAATGCAAAAAAAAAAAAAAAAAAAAAAAAAAAAAAAACCACTGATATTACAGTAAAATTAGCTTCGAACCTGGAACTCTAAAAATTAAAAGGTCTGACTGCTGCAAATCGTGTACCACACTTAGCTTTTTAGTTAGGTTTGCTATAAAGCATATTTTTCTAGATTTTTTTTTAAATATATTTTTTATTAATTATTAGTATTTAGAAATCATAAATTAATTTGTCTCTATCGAGTAGATAACCAGCAGGTGTGATTCGTCAAAGGCTTGAAGTGCCGAGATCACTCATATTATTATAGTATTATACTTGCCAAGGTGTAGCTATTTTATTAACAGCCCGCTGGGTATGATCGATAAGCACAACACGTGGAGGGACCTGATGGCCAGGTGTTATCTTTTGGTGAGTCAATATGTCAAGGAGTTGTCTGTATGCTAATTTTTGGAATATTCCAGCAGTAACAGGGGGGAGGCTGATGGGTCTGGGAAGAATAGCCGCCCAGTGCCTTTGTATATAAATTTAATATTCCAGTAATTTCACTAAAACATAAATCGATTATCACTTTTCATTATGTCTAACAGTCATTCAGGTGTTTTTTAAAAGTCCGTTAGCACTGATGTTTAGTGCTGGTCAAATTTAGAGTGGAGCCATTGTGTTATTCGATGAGATCCAGTGGTCAATAGAAGAAAAAGAAGGCACATTGGGATAGAAAAAGTTGAGCTTTAGGGCTCAACTAAAGCACCCAATCCATCTCAACCCAGTTTTATAATCAAATATTCTTCGAAAAATTCTAAATGCTTCTTATTATTTACGAAATAATCTCATCCATATCAATATCTCATTTGATGCTGCTTGGTTAAGCTGCGCTTCTCAACAAAGACTAAAAGATACTTTTCTAACATTAATGATATTTTGAATGAAATTAATGAAAAAAAAAAAAACCTTTATTCTGGGACACCTTGTCCCTAAGAATAACATGAAAGTACAATCAAAAAGGTGTCTGGCTGCGTACATATTCGACAGCAATTTCTATAGAATATAAAATTATATATTTATAAATATTTAAGGTAGAATTTTAAATTTAAAAGCTAATCTTCGGATTTATATGAAAAAAAAAACATTCTTACAATAATATATTATTACATAATTTCAGATGGTTGGTAATTGAGGAGGTGTATGAATAAATTGTTTTCAAAGGATGCGAGAGAAGTAGCTTTGCGGGTCGAAATGGGCATGGAATTCCAGAACAAAGTTGCACGATTAATAAAGGATTTTTTAAGGGAAGCAGTTAGATGAAAAGGTATATACAAATCTTAGGCTTGGTATTGGATTTCGGATTTGCCCAAAAATTCTCATCCAAAAATTAAACGATTTTGACTATCCACTTCTTCTCGACATCCAGGAATAGATGTAAAGGTAACAATACCGTCTTAAACTTACGGCATTATTTTTCAGATGGAGAATTTCCAAAAATCACCAGATCCTATAATGATAAAAAAAAAAATTCCTGTTGGTCACATTGTTGATTGAGGTGCCAAAAACGTGTTTGCCGAAATCAAAACTGATTTTTGGCTTAAAATCAGTAATTTTATATAATAATTTTAATTTTCTGCCTTAGTAATGACATTTGATTATTCAAAGTCAATTATATCGATGGCAGCTAATCTCCTAATAAAATAACAAATATATTATCGATAAAGCATTCAAACATCATGCGATGAGGTAATATAAATATAATTGATAATAACCTAAGGTAAAATCGTCCATGTTAATTACATTTTAAAAGGTACGCACCTGTTAATTGTCCTTACACGTTGAAAAGACAATTGTTACTAATGGCTGTCATCTTGAAAAGGTTGGTTATCAAACCAGTAGAGCTGCCAATCGTCGAGCGATGTTGGAATGAGCGTTAGCATTCATTATGTACCATTTTTAACTTTTATCTAGGATAAAAAATAATTAAGGACAACGTTCTAAGTAGTCTCAATTAAAATTTAGTTATGGTATATACAACACGGTTATTTGTTCAGTGCTTATAGATCACAAAAGAAAAATGGCTCGTCCTTCAATAAAGTAATAATAATATTTTATATTCTGGGACCTTAAGTCCCTTAAGAAAAAAAATTATGTACAACCAAGGGCCTTCAGAGCCTTAAAATGAAATATTTTCATAACAAATAATAATTAAAAAAAAAAAAAGAGCAGAAAAAAAGATATTAATAAGAAGTAACAGAAAATTTATATCATATTTTTTATACAAACAAAAAGATTTCTTGAATATAAACTGTTTATATTTTAAACAACTAAAAAGTTGCTATTGACAGTTTTTGTAGGGCAGGAGCTAGGTGGATAGTAGATGGTTAAAGAAGTGGTATTTGAATGTGGAAAGGATAATTGAATGACGAATGTTGAGAGGGATGGAGTTCCAGAGAGAAGAGGATCGGATTACGAAAGATCTGTCGAAAGTGGCTGAGCAATGAGTAGGAGTATGCAAATCTGATGAATGGGGTCGGGTTTGGCGGGTAAGAACTGAGGATTTGAGTTGAAGGAGTTCAGAAATGTAAGGTGGAAAATGGGATTGGATGGTGAAAAAGAAAGGAGCCACTTTAACTCCGCATAAAACTGCGAAATGTGGGCGCTTCTCGGGATCCTGAAAATAAAACGGATAAAGCAGTTAAATACTCTTGTGATTCTGGCCTTGAGATCCCCAGAAACATATCCGTACAGCAGTGGTAATAGTATAGATTATGAAGCAGTTCTCATGAGTACACGAAAACTGCCTATAGTTTGAGTATTATATTCATATGAATCGACTCTAGATCATCGATTATCATGGATATAATAATTTCGGAAGCTTTTTTAAGAAATGACTTCTGGAAGTCGGAAGTTCAACACTTACCCAACTCTGTTGAAATTGAAACAGTTTAGAGGGACAATTGGTTGATTTTGTTAAATTTACAAGGGACAAGTTCGCTGTTAGTTGATCCCTAGAGGGCCGGACGAAGACTAAGACAGAAGCATGGCAGCCAATTAGTGATATTGAGGCTCGGACGCCGACACAGCCTTTGATATGCAAATCAGGACAAACAATTGCCCCCGTGGACCCTCTTTCATTAGCCAAATGGTCAACAGCTCTCGCATAATTCGCTCCCTCCTAATCACCTTCTTGTCTCTTCGCTTCTGGTAAGCGTTCATCAACGTCTTTATTGTAACCATCCGGCTCGCCCAAAAGTAATACGCTGTTAAATCACATCTTTGTTCCTCAACGAAATTAGTTCTTCTGTTTGGAACGTACAACTTTCCATCCCCATCTAATGAGCGAACAAATTAGAAATTAAGGATCTTCTGTGAGATCAAATTTATAACGGTTATTCTGTAGAATCACAGGATGTATATATGATACGTATTATAGATTAGAATAATATATATCCCTATCTTTAAGACGTGATATCTTTTATAATTCATTTTTTAAACTATTTATTGATATATACAACCGTATACATTATAAACAAGTAAATTAAAAAAAATATATATTACAATAGCATATCAATAAAATAAAAAGAACTATTCATTAATAGCACTTAAATACAATTTCTATATTAGAGGGCCTCTTGGCCTTCTTGTTTATACCTTTAGTGCATGATTTTTTCTTTTTCATTTTAATAAATAGTTTTGAATATGTTTTGGTCACGTTATTAACAGAAAAATACTGAAAAAAATATTTTTCACCTACAAACCATTTTGATTAATAATATACATAATGTTGCACACAATTAAAAAGTGATTTATCTCGATAATAAAAACCAAGAATTTTATCCTCATTGATATTTTAAAAACTACATATCTTGGGAAAAGTCACAGAAATTTTATTTGATATAAAAAACAAAATGGATGTTCTAAAAAGAAATAAGAACACTTTACTGGAAGGAAGGAGGAGTCTCCACAACTGACTTGCAGGTGTAAGTGACAATTAGAGACATGTCTGGTCCAGTTAGGGCATGCAAAATCCTCTCATGCCTAGAGGGATGAAGTAGCATCTCTAATACAAGATTTGGTTCCAGAAAACGCAAAGAGAGTTCGCTGCTAAAGTATAAATATAATGTTGCAGATATGCTACACTATGCACTAGAGGGTTATAGATGCTTCAGAGGATAAGTTAGATTTGAGTGTGAGGCAAGTCAGGAGACTAGTTTATTCCAGTGGGTTTGGAGTTAGCTATGAAAGAATAGATATCAGGTTTGGACTAAATCAGCACCATATGAAACATTAAACTCTTGATGGATACGCTTGTATCTGACGCAATAAGTAACAACAACCAAAGAATTTGGATTTTAATAATTAGATACGAGAAAAATTGGAAGATTTAGCGAAGCCCCAAAGCTCATTTCCGTACGTCCAAATGAGTCTCATTACTGTCATATAAATAAGAGCTTTGTAGATTATTGGGAACTTATCTAGGAAATGTTAGAATAGTCGGAAACGAAAAGCAGTTTCTTATCTTAAAGTCTGGTAAGTAGTGTTTTATTTTAACAGCAAATTTGGTTATGTCTTTGGAAATTTACAATTTTTTAAGAGGCATTTTAAGCATTCTTGTTTCCAACCGCTTGAACTTGAAATTCTTTATAAAATGTCTTAATACACATAATTTTGCCACAAATATAGCGTTGGTATAAAAGTCAGTGCGAGTAATAATGTCAGAACTACCGGAAAAGGTCTGATTCCCTTGAAAGGTGGTATAATAAGGAAAGCGCAGCAAAAAATCCCAGGCAAACATTCCACCATTTTGAAAGCTAAAGCCTATTTTGTTGTCCATTCTGGTGCCCTATGTGACACACTGAGAATATATTGAATATCCTGCATCTCTCGATGTAGGTTTGTGAGTTTAATAACAAAATTTCCATCACCAAAGCGCGCAATCTATTTTTATACCTCACTTTCTTTAATGAAATTTGGCTCAGAAAATAAACAACTCCTATGATATGTTTTAATCGCAATAGGCCCTTCATGGAAACGGAATGCAAATTTTAGTGTTACATTATGTAGCTTTAATGCTTATCTGCACATTCCATTTTTGTTGTAAAAAGAATCGTAAAAACTACAGGGAACAAAGTTAATGCTTTTCAAGATCTCTTTATAAATATTTGTATTCAAGTCAATATCGGACGATGCTACGGTGGGAGTCCTAAATTTTGCCTATACAGGTATAATTAGGATAGGGATCTTTAACGAGTACCTGACATCGCACAGGCTCGGGACCCCCATTTTACGTCCCTTCCGAAGGACGGCATAGCTAAGGATTTGTTACTACCTTTAAAAAATCCTAAGGTCATCTGCCGGTAAAGATGATCTTGCTGTCAGAACAAAAAGGTCCATGACCGCACTTACATTTTGGCCGAACCTATAGAATTATTATTAAAAATAATATAATGTCCTTCAGTATTTTTGTTACTTTAGTGTTAAATTTCCTTCTATGGTAAATTTTAAATTCAAGCACCTGCTGGGTTGCAACCTTACATCACTAAATAATCCTAATAATCTGCAATTAGAAAAAACCTTCTTAGAAACTGTTAAGCTACAAAACTATTCAAACGCTAAAAATTATCTTCCATAAGTAAATATTTGATACATTGGTTATACTTCTCGCATATATGTCGTTATATAAATGAATTACTGACTCTCGTCGAGGCATCGCTCCCTCTCATAAGTAAAAGGGTTTGTATATTTTTAACTAATAATTGAAGCTGTTTTGTTTAACGGTATACATTTGACTGGCATGTATTGAAGTATACATTTGAGCATTACTAATTCATTTATAATTCCAAGCATAGCAATCATTTTTAACTTAATAAAATTGCACTGATTAGGTGTTTGAAGATTACGTGAATGAATATTTGGACATCCGAGTATGAGTTGGTAATACAGATGGACAGAGACTATGAAAAACCTCTTGCGGATAATGAACTGCATTATCAGTGCTTACAAGTAAAAGTCCATTGTTCATATTTTTAGACACAATATTAAAAAAGCGTAATTTAGTTTTGGTAATTATTTAATTTGGTAGAAATAATTCATCTTGTCGGATTTCACATTTCTAACTACAAAAGTACATAGAAGTGAGTATACCTCGTTTCTGCCACGTAACATCGTACAATTGAATTTTGATTATTGTAATATTTATAATTGCTAAACCTTTCTAGAATTATAAAGGTTATATAGTTAAAATTTAATATAGAACTCTTTGGTGGATTTCCAAACGACTGGGATTCACTTGTTGCACAACATTTTTAAATTATTTTTTAATAATTTAATTGAATATAAGTAAATTTGATTGTTAATTTCAAGCGCTATATAAAACCGTACCTTTGTAACCTCTCATGTAAAATGGTGCTCGTCACCTATCGGCCAGTTTTCAAACTTCAATGTTATCCACATATTATCGCTTTTTTAATCTCAAATTAATTGAAAATCAGTAGATTTTATTATTGATAAACCTTTATGGAACTATAAAACTGATGTGGTTAAAATATGGTACAGGTTAGTGACATACGAAAAATGTTTTGTCCTTTCATATAATAGCTTAGATGCTTCTTTAGATTATAATATAACAAAAACCTTTAAAACATGCATCACAAAACGGCATGATTTCCTTATTTCTCCAATTACCCCGATCAGTGGTTCCACCTGCTCCCTATCACTGGACGAGGACATTAGTGACATAAAGACACAGTTAGTTGGATGTAGTACTCTTGGGACATTGGCAAATCTTGCTGAAGATAATATCCCAGCTACGTGACAAACTTGGGCGATTACCTCAACTGATAGCGGTCAATTGAGCCACTTTGGAAACTGGTCAGGGATATAACTGTTACAATAATTCTACTAAATCTTATTTAATAAATTAAGTGATGCTTTGCCATTACACTGAAAGGTAATATTTTTTTTTTATATGTTAACTATAAGTCTTCATATATGAGAAGATGTTCGAGATCAGCATTTTCCTGAATAAAAAACAAAATCAAACACAGTTAATCCTGTCTTTATCTTATACATCCATGAAAACTCAGGACGAACATCGGGCATAATGACAATAACTTCAAAAAATTTCATATAATTTAATATAAGGATACTTCTTTGTTTTATCAAAGATTTTTGTTTTCTGTGGTTGAAGCGATGGACAAATTCAAAATTGAATAGGAGGAAAACCAATTTTATGTTATCCCTAGAAGAATTAAAGTCGCTTACCACAAGGAATTCATTCAAAATTTCACAGTTTAGAATTGGTGTCAGATCTAGCCATTCTTATAATAAATTAAAATAAAAATAATTTATTTATCACTTTTTGTATTTTGAATAAAAAAAAGTGATAATATTTTTATCAATTTATCGCGTAAGGCTAAAATAACAGCAAATATAACCATTATTAGACCCGTTGTTACATACGCAAGCTAGACATGGGTTTTAACAAAAAGAAGTGAAGCGCTACTCCGAGTTTGGGAGAGAAAAATATTTAGAAAGATATTTGGCACAAAATGCCTAAATGGCGAATGGAGAGTAAGAAAAAATGATGAATTAATGGCATTGTTTGGTGAGCTAGATAAAGTCACCCAAATATAAAAAGCGAGATTAAGGTGGCTGGGACACGTAGAAAGGATGCCTGCAGATAGATTTCCTAGAAAACTGCTAAAAGAAAATCCAGAAGGTTTGAGAATTCGAGGTTAGATGACAAGGAGGAAGACCTCCGTCAGGCAGGCGTTGGAGGATGGCGCTGCAAGGCCGCGGATCGAGAAGGTTGCAAGAGACTTATTGAGGAGGTCCTGGTCCTGCTCTAAGAACTGTCGCATCGAATAAATAAATAAATTTTTATCGATAGTATTTGTTTTATAAATCAACTTTGGATTATAACAATACTAATAATGATAAACTACCAATGTGTGGCTAACAGTCCGCCAAAATAAAGCTGAAGAAGCAATAAATATTTCTGCGTAGGTTCCATAATTCTATCTCTCCGTTTTGTACAAGATCAAGCTGAAAATGACATTTTTAATGATAAACAATAATCTTTATTCTGGGGTACCTTGTCCCTTAAGAATAATATGAAAGTACAATAAATAGGTATTATTGTCTGGCTGCGTACATATCAGGCAGCAACTTATATAGAATGTAAATTATATACATATAAATATATAAGGTGAAATTTAGATTTAAAACTAATCTTCGGGTTTATATGAAAAGAAAAAATAAAAAAAAGGAAAAAAAAAACATTCTTACCCTAATATATTATTATATAATTTCGGAAGATTGATAATTAAGGAGGTGGATAAATAAATGTCTAAAAGAATTGAGAGAAGAAGCATTGCGGATTGAAATGGGTATGGAATTCCAAAATAAAGCTGCACGATTTATAAAGGATTTTTCGAAGAAGGAGGTTCGATTAGAAGGGATATACAAATCAATAGACTGAGATCTGGTGTTCAAAAGATGAATGGAAGGAACCAAGGAAGTATTCTCGTCTAAAACTTGAATAAAGCCACCTCAACTCAGAATACCAGCAAGTGATGTGAGAACGCCTGGGGATCCCAAAAATGAATCTTATAAAGGAATAAAAAAAAGTGACATTGACATCAGTTTTTATTATAGTATATTCCGCAAGTGAAAATTGCTTCTATAAAACAGAAAAGCGGTTTATTGTCCTATTTTAATAACAACCTGCAACAAGTCTACTGCAATTTCAATTTCGGCCTCTGGTAGGGTCATAAAATTGCTTTTTCCAGTAGGAAAGTTTTATTACGAGTACCAGAAGGAAAGATTAAAAGCAATGAAATAATTTTTTTCCCTATTCCGAAGCATAAAGTTTTTAAAATATAAGAAATACGATATTAGCTATTATAGATGTGTGATAATTATTATCGGGTTAATAAAAAATAAACAACAACTTTAAAACAAAATAAAAAAACAAATAAATAATTACTTAATCAGAATAATACTGTGTTTAACCTATTATTACCTAAGAGCTGTTTTATTTATAATTTTTTTTTTAAAAATGGATATGTATTATATATTTAGATTTTACTTAGATATGGGTCAATACTTTTTTGGTGTAACTTTTTTTTTTTCCCACGAAAATGTTATATTTTGACAGGCTCTAGCTCTGATGATATTGATTGAAATTTGCGGCAAATACCTTATGAGAAATTTCTTAGAAAATATTTTTTGTTATAGAACTGCAAGCACCTATCGATTAACAGCTTGAATAATAAAATACATGCTAGAAACCTTTATTTCCTCTCAACATTGTTTTTCCGAACAATCATTAATCATGAACTTGATTTGTTTGCTTATTTTAATTCTAAAACGTGAATTAAAAAAGGCATTATATTACGGATAGATCTACCCCTTTTTTCTTGTTTTTCTTAGACTTAAAAATGAGGTTTAATTTTAGTTTTTTGCTTTTAATCCATTCACTATAATTGACATTAACATAATGTCTTTCTTTATAGAATTATAAAGAAATGTAATTATATATTTTGTATAATAAAAATAATGTAATGCCCTTCATTTTTTAGGCAACTACCCTAAAGGTAGCACTACAATTAAAGTTGTACCTTGAAGGAATCGAGGTCATATTTTTTCCTGAAGCTTTAGAAGTTTATCGAAAATTACATGTGAAGCAAGTTGAAATACTAGTGGATTTGAATGGTTATGGAGTTTACTCTGAAATTATGGGTATCTGGCTAAATTAGTAACATACGGCATATTAGGATCTTTATGGATGAATTAGCTTGTGACAAAATATAGAGCATTTTCGAAGGAATTTATATTGTAAGGGTTGGATACGAGATGAATTGGATGGTTTAGTGGAGCCCCAAAACTTAAATCCATATGTCCAAAGGTCTAGTTACTGTCATTTAAATTAGTGTGTTGTAATTAACCGAAAGGTTCAAACGTTTGTCAAGTAAATGTTAAAGGAGTCGAAAATACGGGCTATGAACTTGCTGTTTTAGTCTGATATTAAAATAAAATGTCAAAGATTATTAAATACGTAATTATTTTTATACTCTTAAAAACAAGACATTTTCATGGTTCAAAACAACATCCTAAATCCCTTTAAAACTAACGATTCATAGCTTTCAAAAAAATCTCTAATTAATTTTCAAAATATCAATAATAATCTTGGAGTAATAGGTTTAATATCATCCCATATCATTATCTTGAACCGAAAGGCCGTTAATTTTTTAGTTTATTATATTGACCAAAAATGCTTATTGTTTAAACATCATTGTTTTAATTCATTGAACCGTCACCAAAGGTTCTATACATCTAATAAATCTTAATTTTATCCAACCGTTAAGATCTATTATGAAGAACTTTACTAAGTGGTTTATTGGAAATTATATTGGAAACCAGTTGAAAGACTAGTGAATTTAACTAAACTTATTGCTTTATGCCCTGTTGATGTGTTAAATTTACAGGAACGTAAGCATCAATAAAAATGTTACTTACATAGAAAATTTGTTTTATTTATTACTTAGCAAATATATCTCAGTACAACTCCATTCTTTTTTCTTTATCTAAGATTCTATGATCAATTGGTTAGGATCAACCGTAAGCAAGAATGTATCTCATTTTATTTATGTGTGAATCAATATGAATAAGTAATTAATTGAACTCCAACTTCATAATACAGATAAGCTCAGAGAGTATTTCATTTATAACTAAGATTTTAATGCGATAGTTCTAGTTTTCGCAAACACTAATGTTTGAAATAAATTAAACGCCTCTAATGTTTGAAACAAATCTGTCTATAAATAAACATATATATCTAAGAATAAACCAGAAACGCATGGCGGTTGCTGTTGGCGGAAGCCATGACTCCTTAGCGGGTTGTAGTGCCGAATTAGATAGATAGAACTAAGAATAAACTGGGAATTTAAACGTATTTGAAGCTCCCTGATATAACCTATTTAAGATAGTAGAAGGGACGATGTAACTACTGACAGGACTCATATATCAATATTTGACGACTGGAACACTTAGATCAATCTGTGAAATGTGTAATCTTCTGAAGACTGTAAAGCACTAACTGTTTGCAGGCTGATGGTAGGTACGAATCTACACTACCTTCAAGAAAATATTGCATAATTTGAAATAAAAGTTTGATATCTATGAGATAATTAAATGCGTTTAAAAAAACATATAGCAGCTTTAAAGGATACAAATATTCGAAAGAGAACAAAAAAAATGTTAATACCCTGTCGAGTCTGTGTCAGCATTAATTTTAAAAAGGGACGCCTGTCTGAGATTACTTGAATTCCCAGGAAAAAATATTAAATATTGTAAAAGTAAATTATTAAGTGACTAGCATACCCCGTCGCTGCATTCCCCGCTCTCATAAATAAATAACTTAGATTATTTCAACTAATAATTGTTTTTCATTTGTTTATCATTAAAAATCTTGCATTGAAGTATAGAAGTTAGCATTATTTCTTCAATGATATTTTCACGCATGAAAGTAATTTGCTGCTTAAATATGCATTGATTAGGTGTTTGAAGAGTACGTAAAACCATAATTAGACATCCACGTTGGCAGAAATAATTTTATCGATCCATCTGGTTGGATTTTAATGTCTAACCATAAAAGTATATGACAGATTTGCAAACCTCGTTTCTGGCACTCAAGAATATATATTCTAATTATTATTATAGTAAAATTTATTATTATAAAGCTTCCTAGAGATATGAAGATGTTGTAGTTAAAATTGGGCACAGTTGGGTTAAATAGTTTTGCCATTGCCATCTCTGCTGCAGAATGGCCACATATCGGTCGATTAATAAACTGCACTGGAATCCACATGTCGATCTATATGCTTTTTTTATTAAAAATAAGCAATTTTCATTGTAAATTTCTAGCTCTATAACACTGTATCTTTGTAACCTCTCTCGAATGATTCTCGCCACCTACCGGTCGATTACCACTTCACTGCAAACCAAATATTTATTGCTTTTTTATAACAATATAATTGAAAATCTTTTAATTTTATTATTGATAAACCTTACTTCTACTATTGAGATGGTGTGGTAAAAATTTGGTTCAGATTGGTTCCGTAGCTTTCACGGTTAGTGATCACAAACGAAAAATGGCTTGTCCTATTATACTGGGTGTCCCAGTATAAATGGCAAACTTCAAGAACTTATATGGGACCGAAAAAACTAAGACAAAAAGTCCTTTAGAGATTTGCTCGTTTTTGCTTAGTTTTAGAGAAAATCACAAAGAAAAGAAACAAAATAAAAATGTTACAGGTAGCGATTATCACCTTTCAAAGTTCGTCAGGCTAGGCAGTGAGATATGTAAACACTTAATGTTATCCTTTACATTCTTTTATTTGTTTACATTTGTTTCTGTAACGGTAATGCTTTAGAAGCGGTGCAGGAGTATGCGCGCCGATTTCCAAATAGAAGAGTGCCTAATCGACGAGTCTTTTCGTTAACTTTTAATAGACTACGAGAGACTGGGTCATTCTTAATACGGAATGTAGGTGACCAATTCCAGGCAGCAATAAGAGCAGATTATCGGAGAAGAGATTGCGTCCAACGCCACTTCGATAACAATCCTGAGACTAGCATCCGAAGAGCATCTGCTGCATTAGCAATATCGCGGCAAGCAATATAGCTTACTTTGAAAGGTGATAATCGCTACCCACACCATCTTCAAAAAGTTCAGAATTTATTACCTCAAGATTATGTCAAGAGATTGAATTTTAGTAACTGGTTTCTTGACAAAATTCGCGATGCTAATTTATTTCCATTAAAAATTATATAGACCGATGAAGCTACCTTAAGAGTAGGAATTAATCAAGAGGAGGAATTAATCATAGAAATTATCATGTATGGGCTGTTGAAAATCCCAGAGCTATTAGAGAGAATAGGTTTCAGCATGAATTTGCTATTAACGTTTGGCTTGGAATTTGGAACGGATTACTGGTTGGACCATATTTTTTACCTGGAGTATTTAATGGTATCACATTTACACATTTTTTGGAGAACGACTTTTCTAATTATTTAGATGACATTCCATTACAGCTGCGGATCGAAATGTGGTTCCAACTCGATGGATGTCCAGCTCATTGTAGCAGAGTTGCTCGAGCTTGGCTGGATATAAATTATTAAGATTAAGATAGATTAGACGTGGAGGAGTAGTTCCTTGGCCACACAGATCACTTGATATGGATTTCTTCGTATGGGGAACCTTGAAGCAGAAAGTTTATTCGGTGTCAATCAACTCAAGGGAGCAATTAAGAGACCGAATCATACATGCAGTGCACTAAATACCACCAGAACAATGTTTAGCTGCAATTTATCAAGTGAGTGCTAGATGTAATGCTTGCATTGGTGCAAGAGGACAACATTTTGAGCAATATTTACATTAAAAAGAACATAACATAAATGTAAATAAATAAGTATAAAAATGAAAACTTGTATTGTTTCTTTTTTTGCAATTTTCTCTAAAACTAATCAAAAACGAGCAAATCTCTAAAGGACTTTTTGTCTTAGTTTTTCGGTCCCCTATAAGTTCCTGAAGTTTTGCCATTTAAAATCGGGACACCCTGTATAAGAGTATAAGAGGGGGCACCGCCCCTTTTAAAACGTTGGGTCAAGATATTTTAGTTAATTAAAAGAAAACTAATCTAACATAATTAATTTAATGATAGCAATGCAACTGGTTAATAAGCTTGGCTGGTTTAAAGTAAAGTCAAAGGCAATATATATTGACATCTCTGGCTGACACATCAAGAGTATAGAGAATTGAACCTCTTAAAGTCAGATTTATTCTCACAAAGGTTTAAAACGTTGGGTCAAGATATTTTAGTTAATTAAAAGGAAACTAATCTAACATAATTAATTTAATGATAGCAATGCAACTGGTTAATAAGCTTGGCTGGTTTAAAGTAAAGTCAAAGACAATATATATTGACATCTCTGGCTGACACATCAAGATCTCGGTACAGCGAAATGACCGACGTTACAGTGTCGACTGATTTAGCTACATGATGCTCGAGGTGGGGTCAGCTTGAAGCTAAAGATTCCAATACTGGCATATAATTCATCAATCCTTTCCGTTTGTATGTATTGATCCTTTTATACCAGCATGCGTACTTCAATTGTTTACAACTACAACCTTATTTTGATTTTCACTTGTATATATTTTTTAATTATGTACATCTTGCAAGTTGCATCACAGTGTATGAACTTACTGTACTTCATTTGAAACTATTACAACATAGATTACAATGCACAGATAGTATATTTATTAGCAATATAAAGGATACCATAGTAATTGCAGACTGGCTAATCATTGCTGAGCATATTCAGTAAATGAATAAAAATAACCAAACTTCTGTTAAGTATATGTGATTAAATCATAAATTATAATGAAATAAATATATTTCAAAATAAACATTCAAAGAACTTTTAATCAATGAAATCACAATTTTATAAAGAAAGACATTATGTTAATGTAATAAAATATTTCTGATAATACAAATAATGACATGTCCTTCATTTTTAAGGCAAATACCCATAGGTAGCACTACAATTAGAGTTCTATGTTAGAAGAAATGGAGTTCTTATTCTTTCCTGAAGCTTTGGAAGTTTATCGGGAATTACATGTAAAGCAAGTTGAGATTCTAGTAAATTTGAATGGTTATGGAGTTTACTCTGAAATGATTGGTATCTGGCTAAATTAGTAATATACAGCACATTAATACAATTATGGATAAATTAGCTTGTGACAGAATATTGTCATGACAAAAAAGTGCTGCATAGTCTACTTTACGTTATTTTAAATAATTTAATCTGAATAGTTAGATTTTCACATTTTATAAATTGTGAGGTCTGTAAATTATACATATATTTACTATTAACATATTTAATATATTTAGGTTTCAAAATAAATGTATTTAATATATATTGTTTGAAATATCAGCTGTTCGTGTAACACAAAGCTTGTTACTATCCGTTTATCTCTGATTAATTAATCCGGATGGGCGAAGTACGGAGAACAACAGGCAACCGAGCGGCCCAACAAAGAACTGATGAGAGCCGAGCGATAAGTGAGAGGAATGTAGGGGTGATTCCTTTAAGCGTGTAACGTGATTGGTCGAAAATATCCCCACCCTCTGCTTTGTCCCTCAGTTATCCGATTACCGGATCAGGGACAAAGGAAAATGCAATAGGCTCCACCTTCTTGACAAACGAAATTAGTTTTCCTTAATTGGATTTGTCTCTAGTCTTCCCGATTTGTAACAGATCAAGAGGAGGGAAATAGTTTGCTCGTTGGGCTGGATTAACACAACCACAATTTAAGTTTGTGGTTTTCTTTAGCAGATAGAGGGTTTTAAAAATGTTGATATTCTTATCGAGGTGAGGCTTCATTTCTTACAATTAGGATTGATCCTTCTATATCATCATGCGTACCTCAAGTGACTTCATGTCTTAGGTTGCTTGTGGAATTGATCATATCAAAAAGTATTCGACCATTTCATGAAATATTAAACTACTCGTTGACAATATTAAATAGTTAAATCCATTCATTAAATGAATAAAATGAGCTTTTTTGACGAAAAAACTTAGAAATAAACGGCTATTTATTATGCAAAAGTCAAACACTGCACTATCATTACTGATGATATATTAATTTACCCTCCTAAAAAAAAAATTCCTATATTCTTGACTGAATAATTCTTCGTTCGTCTATCCCCCTTATGATCACAAGGTCCCTATACCCCCTTACATAGAACAGCTTCCTATGAAAAAGATTTTGTCATTGGTGCTACTTCGTTTTAGAATTCTTCCCATTCCTATTGGTAAAGCTTCTTCTTTAACTATTTTAAAAATCATTTATTTTTACACTTTCTAGATCATTTTGTAACAATATATTTAGTTTTATTTTTTTTTCATATATGACTTTTTTTTTTCCTTTCGTGATAACTGATTTTGTTTGTTTGTTTATTTCGTTTAACGTGCTGCTATGGCTAATCGGACGATGCTGCGGTATGAGTCCTAAATTTTGCCTATCCAGGTATAATTAGGATAGGGATCTTTAACGAGTACCTGACATCGCTCGGGACCCCCATTTTACGTCCCTTCCGAAGGACTGCATAGCTAAGGATTTTTTACTCCCTTTAAAAAATCCTAAGGTCATCTGCCGGTCTGCGAACCCGCGATGTTGGTTTTAGTAGGTTGCTATGCTAACCACTATACCATAGGTGACCCAATAACTGATTTTGTCTCTTATGTAATTACTGATACATTGAGTTGTAAGTAACACGGCTGGTGAATTTTACAATTAGTTGTATATTATTATTATTATTATTGTTGGAGGACAAAAAGTCCTAGTGAACGAAGTATATTTTTTATTTCATTTCATCGTATTGCAAAATAGAGGAGCTGGTAGATCATGGTTTTTGTGTAGTTTTGCCACGTAGTTCACAGTGGATGTAAACATGGTTTGGTTTAGAAGGCAATAACTTTGCTATTGAAAAATATAGAGTTCAAGGGTCCATTTCATTTTTAATAAAATTAAAGGTAATAAGAAAAATACAAGCACAACAAATATAAAATAGACCCTTGAACTCTAGTAAGCAGGGCAGGTTAAAATTGATTAGTTTTAAGTTATGAGCTAGTGTGCTAACAGTGAAGAAGAATAGGTAAATGAAATTATTTTAGTGAGTGTATTGTTAAAGTGAAATGTGAACATTTTTCTTACATAAAAAAAATGTAAATTGCAGTCTTAAATATTATAGTATAATATAGTATTCCGAAATATGTAACTTTTTTACATTAACGAAGCCTTCTTCTTTAGGGTTTTCTGGAATATAATGGGAAGCAAGTTAAGAAACTAGTGGATTTGGATCTAGATTGGGATCAGCAACATATAGAATATTAACCCTTAACCGGCGTTGCGGAGTCCCTGGGACTCTAGCAGACTCATACAGCTTCATAACTAAAGTAATTTTCGTTCAAACAGGAACCCACCATAAACGCAAATACATTAGAACTACAGAAGCTAACTATGAGGAGACCCTACTAAAATGGCTTGAGGAACCTGACACAGAGTTTTCAGATCAAGAGGGTGATCCTGAAAGCAAAGTTCCTGCCGAGAATGCTGTCACAAGTAATCACGACGTTCTCTCTTACTCAAGAAGTTTTACCTAGAAATCATAGAAAGTATTGTTTTATTTGTGATCCAAAAACCAATATGCTTGCAATGTTCTAATAAACTGTATGTTCAATGCATTGAAAATCTACACGAGTTCTAAAATAATGTTTTTTTAAGGACATTTCTACCAATGTCAATTGTTTCCATGTGAAATTTGGAAGTAAACATATGCTAATTTATTATATGTAGTTCAGACCTTAGGCAATAAATGTTTTGCTAAAAGTTTTTTTTCTTTTTGGTTTGTTTTTAAAAAATAATAATCTAAGTGTAACAATGTTTATTTTAGGCAGAAAATTATTATTTTGAGTTTTATATCTTGATTTCTTTACTTGGTTATTCAGTCGGTTGCAAATAAAGTATTTTGTGTCTATAAATGCCTTTGATTGTTTTAGCATCGAAAAAACATTATTTTTCAGGAAATTTAAAAAAACAAAAACACTTACTTTAATTTTGGAGTCCTAGGGACTCCGCGACTCACAGAGTTTTTGGCCACGCCGGTTAAGGGTTAAGGTATTTATGAATAAATATATTTGAGATAATGTAAGGAGCATTTTTCCAAAGATTTTAGATTGTAAGGATTGGATACGAGACGAATTGGATGATTTAGTGGAGCCCCAAATCTGAACTCCGGATGTCCAAATAGGTCTAATTATTGTCATGTAAATGAGCCTTTCATAATCGATCGTAAGGTTTTAACTTTTGTCTAGTAAATGTGGATGAATTCGAAAACAACGGGCTGTTTTTTGCCGTTTTAGCATGGTATAGGAGACAAAATATGAATCAACGTTTAACATTTTAAGCTCACACTTATTGTAATAGTTTTATTTAGGAGTAAAATCATCAATCGGATTTCGAATCACAACAATTTAAAAATTGCCATAGTCCAAAGTAACCGAATATCGTCCAATTACGGCGGGAGGTCTAAAGAAAAAAAACAGCAAGGTCGATGAGATGAGTGGCCCTAATGGCCAATGGATTCTGCATGAACCTTTAAATCTGTTGACGTTCAATTACGTTATATTTTCATATTCCGCGTTCCGATTATAAGCCTCACACCTCTTCCTGTTTTAAAAACAGAAAAGATATAATAAAAAAAAGTATTTGAGGAAACTTTAAACTCTACTTGTTCATTATTTTATTTTATTTTTTGAATTTTATTCGCATCTTGCAATTTGATTAGATTATCTCACCACTTAATTTCATATACTTGAAGGGACAATCCTGAGGAGTACTGCTTCTCCTGACTTTTGGAAGGGGATATCGTTTTAATAGTCATTAGGCTCAGTGAAAATATTGAAAACAATATTTAAAAACAAATATTGAAGGTTTTTATTAAATTTATTTATTAAGTAATCTACTTTTTATTTCTATATATATATATATATATATATATATATATATATATATATATATATATATATATATATATTTTTTTTTTTAAGTGGATGTTTTTTCGCTGCGCGTCTATAGCTTTTTTTATAAAGCCGGCTCCACACATTCGTGTTATGTCATAACACGCAACACGAAACAGACATGCTCGTTGAAGAGGCCGAATGTGTGGATGGGC
Organism: Euschistus heros; assembly: GCA_003667255.2. Lineage (NCBI taxonomy): Eukaryota > Metazoa > Arthropoda > Insecta > Hemiptera > Pentatomidae > Euschistus > Euschistus heros. Next base: position 597,161 of record RCWM02000378.1, on the reverse strand, counting down.
ACTCGGCTCGTGTTATGTGTTATGATATTGCTTCAGATCCTGTTATAGCCGTATAGCCAGCTCCACACATTCGTGTTATGTCATAACACGCAACACGAAATAGAAATGCTCGTTGAAGAGGCCGAATGTGTGGATGGGCACTCGGCTCGTGTTATGTGTTATCAACTTGTTTCTGCTCGTGTTATGTATGTATCGCTATAGGAGGCAGTTTTTAACAAACATCAAAGGAAATTTGTTTCCCTATAACAAAAGCCGAAACAGAGACAATCGCTTATTCACAAATTCGCTTAGCAACAGCGAATGATCGTGAAGCCCAGTTAATCATTATTATCAACAATAACTGTTTTAAAATGAAAAACTATTAAATTTGATAATAAATAACGTCAAGTAAGCACGTATAAATTTAAAAAATATATAATTTTAAAAATAATAATTAAATATATAATTTAATTTAAATGAGATAACTAATTTCATACATTTTGAATTGAACTGGACTATATTTGGTGTATATTTTTTACGGTAGCTTTTGGGAGATTACGTTGTTGACAGAGTTTTTTTTGTCTATTCAATTAGTCAAGAAGAGATTTTCGTAGCTTATCTTCACTTTTGCTTTTCAGTCTGAAAGCAGATAAATCATGGCATAAATAAAGCTTACGCAAACTTTATTAACAGATGAGACAATGTGATAAAGAAATAATAAGAGCTGACTGTCGGGTGATTAAGAAGCATCGCATTAAAAAAACGGTATTAGAAACTAAAGAGTCCTGAAACAATAGCAAAATAAAATATAAGGTATAAGAAAGGGGGAAACGGAAGGATAAAACTCTATTTCTCCTAAACAGAGAAAAACAATAGATCATAGCCCAGTCGATTTATACATCGAAGGATAGGTACCAGCCTAAAATACTTGTTTTTAAATACAGAAAAATATACTTGTACATGTTTTTAAATTGAAAAAGAAGCAGGTAGATTCCTGCCAATTATCTAACACTTTTAAAACCAGCAATGGAATGTTTTTCCTTAAATCCGACTTTGGAGTCTTTTCCGGTTTTTAAAAAAAAGTTGGTCTACAGGTACAGTTTAGATATTAAATTAAAGCTAATTAAATTTATTTTAAATTCTTTCTTGAAGAAAGTTTTGTGAAACCAGTACATTTGTTAGAAGAACTTGACTCAACGGAAAAATTTAAAATATCGTGAAAATCAATATTTTTTGGAGAACTGTATTTCTGCAACCAATTAATCTACATAGCTGCGGTTAGAATTAAATTGACACACATTTAGTACTCTTTAATATTGTAAATGCTATGTCAAGCAAATTAACATATTTTAGAGATATAAATGAAAAACGAAAATAGTGCTAAAAATCCGCGGTTTATTGAGTACTACGAACATTGAAAACTTGGATTTTAACAATCCTTATGGGTCATGACAACATATTAAAAAATGGTAGATACATGCGTTTTTAGGAACTTGGCTTATTTTAGTAAGCATTGATATATTGTTATGCCATAACAGCCATGTTGATTGGTGTTATGTGTTATGTGTTATGACGTAACACGAAACAGGTACGGCGAAAATTGGGCGAAACTGTTTCGTGTTGCGTGTTATGACATAACACGAATGTGTGGAGTGAAGCGTCGTCCTGGTAACCTAGAGTTGTTTTTACAATCTGAAAAATGTAACATTTTGAACCGTTTAGGAGCAATATGACAATATATCTCCCAAACGGTAGCTCCTAACGACACGTGTTATAAAACGAAAAATATTCCCCATTTCATTTTTGACTAGGAAACTATTGTCAAATTTTCAATACTAGCAACGCCAACAGAACTAAAGTGCGTCAGAAAAGTTCCAGTCGAAAATTGTTTAGGCAAACGTGAATGTTTTCATTAAAAGCAATAAAATTCCTAAAACTTTGGATCCTGATGAAGAATATTAGGTATATAAAAAAAAATATTTTTCTTTAAATTTCGGATCGGAGAACTGTCGGCAAATTTTCGATCCGATTATCATCAACAGTTTCAAAATGTTAATTTTTGAAAGTGAAAAAACGTTACACCAAATAAGTATAGACACTCAGCCAAAATACATATCCATTTCAACAAATGTATCATAACGATGAGCAAAATAAAAACCTGGAAAATATATACAGTAAATATTTTTAATATACAATTCTAAAATTCGATAAATAGATACAAAAAAAATATCTAAAGATTTTAGAATAAATTAAAAAAACAAAATTCCAATTCTTCCTCGCAAGGAATAACGAGATATCATGGATACGTCTATCGATAATCTACTGATTTCGCCAATTTTCATTATAGATTTAAAAGAATCAAATTACTTAAATTAATATATAATATAATTAGTATAAACATACAATACATCTTTAATAAAAGATTTTAATAAAACAGCCAGTACACAGGCCGTCTTTTCAAACCTTTCGGTTATTAACAAGATACTCATTTAATTGACAGTAATGAGAAATATTTGGACATACGGAGTTGAGCTTTGGGGCTCCACTTAACCATCCAATTCATCTCGTCTCGAACCCTTACAATATAAATTCCTTCGAAAACGCTCTACATTTTACCACAAGCTAATTTACTTATAAATATCCTAATGTGCCATATGTTACTAATTTAGCCGGATACTTATCATTTCAGAGTAATCTCCATAAACATTCAAATCCACTAGTATCTCAACTTGCTTCACATGTAATTCCCGATAAACTTCCAAAGCTTTAGGAAAGGAGATGACCTTGATTCTTTCTAATTTGCAACTTTAATTAAAGTGCTACCTATGGGTAATTGCCTTAAAGTGAAAGACAAGAAATTTTTTTGCATTATACAGAATGTCTAATTACATTAACTGAATTTATTTCTTTATATAATTGCAAATTTCATCGATTAAAATTTAAAAAACAACTCGATTTATTATATATAGATCCACAAGTGTTGTTCTAAGAACTATGGCTGAGAAAAACAATAAACCAGGGGTATATATATATATATATATATATCTTTTTATATATTGCAGATCTTAGCTGGCGCCCGAAACATAGGGAACTATATATTATAGTATATCTATAAGTACCGATATCATAAACACTATAATATCGATTTCCCGTCAAAAATCAACAAAATAATTTAATCAACCTTCATCGTGACATTGGAGAACCAACATGAGCCACCTCAACGAAAATCGATTCGAAACACGGTTGCTCATGAGATAAAACAGTTTTCAAATCGGGTTCATGCACCCGAGGATGAGAAACGATGAACAAGTAGGAGACTTTGTAACGAAACGAGTCACAACAAGTTAGAAATTAACACGAGAATGTGTTAGAGCTAAGTCGAACGCGAAAAAGCCACCGATCAAATATTAACAATCAACAGATGATGAAATACAGTGTATAGATGATTACCCCACTTCATGTACAATAAAAAAAATAAATTGTTAAATCGACACGGGAGCGACAAAAAATTATATTTGTCCCCAAACTATTCCCCTGCAAAAAACGGCTGTTAGAAATAAATAACCTCGAAAAAAGAGCAATTAAAACCTAACGAATACTTAACAACAGTACTCTATAGATATCTCTTTTAAATCGTTTGCCGAGAGCAAAAATATTTTCCAACTATCGATCTGCTTTCTGAGATTCCACCAAATAGAGATATGGACGAAGAATCCATCCCCAAAGACAGCATTTTCTATTCTATTCCTACCGAATCACTTTTGAATGTCGTTCCCGAAGGCCCCTCGGTTTAAGTATTTTCACATACTTGCAATGACAATGTTGATTTCCTAACCTTCCAACTGCTCACAGTGTTCTATGTTGATGAATATTATTAGTTATTCGAAAGAAATGAAGACATCTCAAAGATGCTAGAGAACGAGTTTTGAAAGCATTACAAGAACACCAATTTTCGATACAACTTAGATATAAAGACAGAGTTTTTTTCAAAAGGATTAGAGAGGATTGTTTTAACATATTCTTGGCTACGTTGTATCAGAAAAGAAGGTTAAAAAGCAGATCCGAAAAAATATGAAACGATAGTTAGTGCACTTTCCGGGGACCTTCATGAATGAAAATTCGACTAAGACAATTTCTAGGTATGACGGATACTAATAGAAGATTGTATTCAATGGCTGAGAAAAAAATAAACCAGGGGTATATATATATATATATATATATATATATATATATATATATATATATATATATATATATCTATAATCTAATACCTTTTCCAGTTCCCATTTTAGGATTATAATAATCAAATTAAATTAACAATCATTGGTTATTCGAAATAAACACAGTTTAGAAAATAGCGGTTTCAAACGTAACTTTTTACATTCAAATCTATATAGCTCCTAAACGGTAGGTCCTAGCGACAAAAGTTATAGAATAAAAAGTATTTGCTATCAAATTTATTAAAAGGGAACAGTCGTAAAATTTTCAACCAGAGTGGCACTATCAGAGCTAGAGTGTGTCAAAATTTTACATTTTTTAATGTAAAAACGTTACAGCAAAAAATTATAAACTCCCAACCAAAAGAGACATCCATGTCTAAAGAAATAATAATAATAATAACTAACTTATTAATATTTAACTCAATTTAATACTGATAAATACAATTATCATAAATTAATTTCAAGCAAATTCCTTATAATCATTAGTGTTCCTGAACGACAGGGAATTAATTAAATGGAAATATAATATACATCTCGATAATTATTAGTTAATTTTTTTTATTTTCCTGGTTGGCAAACTGCTTGTGCTATTGTCAGGTTCATTAGTAGGGACCGATATTCCTGAGACAAGGCGAACGTTATCTGAGTTGGTTAATGAAGGAAGTGGTATAATAATTCAGGCAGGCGACCACCTCTCCCTCTCTCTCTCTCTCTCTCTCTCTCTCTCTCTCTCTCTCTCTCTCTCTCTCTCTCTCTCTCTCTCTCTCTCTCTCTCACTCTCTCTCACTCTCTCTCTCACTCTCTCTCTCTCGCTGGAATTTAGCTTCGTTATTCCAGCAGTCGGAATCGGCACCTTTCGCCGCTATTTCGCGTCGTGATTTTCGGTTCAAGTTGATATTACAGCCTTCCTCATTAAGATATCACCAGTTTCTAATGCATCATTGTTACCCAGAATCTTTAGCAATGCTCTTTGTTTTTATATCAGATAAAAAAAAAAAAAATATCACCGTTTTAATGTGATAGGTAATCATCTAACTTAAAGAACCAGTATATTCGATGCCGATAAAGCAGTCTGTACATTTTTTTTCTTGATAATAATTAAAAGAGAATTTTCGCAGTATCTACTGGAGGTGCTACAACGCGGAAAACATTCGTTAAATAGCTGGAGGAATTTTAATATTGTTTAAATCATCTTTTCCAACAGCATTTATTCTCATAATTATTACAATATGTTTCTTTGAGGGTCAATGAGAAATATAGGTAATAATGTATCTATTCGTACATTATATACAAACACACACAGACGCACTCATAAATTATTCAATGACTTATAATAAATAAATTAATAATACTATTTAATAAATATATAAATAATCTCAATAAAGGGAAATTATAACAATTATAGATACAAATAAATAAATGCGATAAATAGGTATATATCTATACTATTATATAAAAGGAGAAGCCATTTTTGTTTGTGATCACTGACCGCCAAAACTACTGAACTAAACTTTACCAAATTTTAACTATATCTTCATAGTTCAAGGAAGGTTTAGCAATAATACAATATACACATTTTCTAATAATTTGTTGCTAAAAAGCGATAGATATGTGTAGCGCAGTGAAGTTTAAAAATTGACCGATAGGTGGCGAGTGACATTTAAGATATAGTGTTATATAGATCTAGAAATTGTTATTAAAATTTATTTTAGTCAAATAGATTGTGAGAAAAAAAAAAAAAATTAGTGTGACATATCCACACCCCAAGGGTTTTTAATAACCGCACGATATGTGGTTAGCGCCATTCAGCAACAGAGTTAGCAATGGTAAATCATTGAAATTATTTCTGCTGCACTAAAAACTATTGCCTTATCAAAGTATCGACTTCTTATTTTTAGATATTGTGTGTAAAAATGGGTGGCCTAAACTTAGTTTTGGCTAATTAATAATAATTGAATACCCAATTATGATTTTACGAAAATTTCAATCACCTAATCATTGCAGTAGTACCGGGTTAAAAATTGCAGCTATGCGTGAAAATATCAAGAAATATTGTGAGAAAATAATGCTCAACTGTAAAGGATACAGAACAAGATTTTTATCGTTAAAAAATAAAACTTCAACTATTAGTTAAACCTATCTATGTTCTTTACTTATAAGAGCGGGCGAAGCCGCGACTGGGGATGCTAGTATATTATATATTAATATGGAAGGCCAGACACAAAGAGATCCCAGCGCTGCTCTCTGAGCTGCGTCACCGGTATTAATATCCAGTAGAGGCATGTTCGGAGCGTTACAGTCACAGATGTTTAGTACCTAAGTGTGAGCCTGGTCATTATGAGGGCTTCAAGAAGTTGGAAGAAATAAAGTCAAGGACTCTATCAAAAACCTCCGAGTAGTCTTCGATCAACATCTGTCTTGGAATAACTGAATTTCCGAATTCACCCGAAAAACCATCTCCATCCTCAAACAGCTCCTAAGATTCCGTGTATCTTTCCCTCGCAATACCCGTCATTAGCTAATATCCTCCTCCATCCTTCCCCACTTCGATGATGGGTGCTTAGTATACGGAGGACTGTCTGGCGAGCTTGAAATGAAGGTGAAAAGATTAATGAATTCTTTTATAAAATTCATTTTTGGGATCCCCAGGCGTTCTCACATCACTTGCTGGTATTCTGATTTAAGGTGGCTTTATCCAAGTTTTTGACGGCAATACTTCCCTGGTTCCTTTCTATTCCAATCCTTAAAGTCCAAAAAACCTTCGTACAATAACAACTTCCTTGCCCTGCGTTCTTTCTTTCATCTTTTGAACACCAGATCTCGGCCTATTGATTTGTATATCCCTTCTCATCGAGCTGCTTCCTTTGACAAATCCTTTATCAATCGTGCTGGTTTATATTGGAATTCCATACCCATTTTGATCCGCAATGCTCCTTCTCTCACTTCTTTAAAGCATAATTTATTCATCCAGCTCCACAATTATCAATCTTCCGAAATTATGTATAATAGATATGTGTATGAATGTTTCTTTTTATTTATTTTTTTTTCATATAAACCCGAAGATTTGTTTTTAAATCTGACACTCCACCTTATATATTTATATGTATATAATTTATAAGTTGCTGCCTTATATGTACCCAGCCAGGCAATAATACTTTTGATTGTCCTTGAACCTTTGAAATGTTATTCTTAGGGGACATGGTGTCTCAGAATAAAGATTATTTTTTATTCATTCAAAAAAAAGGAGAAAAGGTTTTTTAGGCCATTATGTAATATTACATGTTTCACTGACAATTCTTCGAAGGACTATGAATTGGAAATGTAGAATACGCTTGATAAATGATTCCAGATACAGTGTTATTCTTGTTATTCTTAATTTCCATCCTTTCAGAACGGTTAGCTTCGAACTACAGCCTTAACAAAATACTCAACCCTAGATACTTCGTAGGTTGTAGTGATAAACCCTTTTAATTCATATTTATTTAATTAAATCTCTTAATAAAACATTTCATAGAAAAATTGGTAAAATGATCTTTACTTAAGCTCCTTACTTAAGAGAACGGGCGAAGCTGCGACGGGAAATGCTCGATAAAATTAGAAACAAATTCATATAAAGCCTATCCGTTTCTTAAGCGTTGACTGTGTTTTTAAAAAGTGGTTTATAATTGACTCTAAAATATCAATTATATTGCAGTATAACTTCCATATTAATATTAAAAATGTATGGATAATTGAGAAAATAAAATACAGCTCGCATATACACCATTGTTACATAGCTTTTGTTTTGTTTTTTTCGTTGTTTTTTTTACATATATGAAATTTCGTAATACTGAGTTACAGTTTCTGTTAATGAAAAATAAACACTGGATTATTTATGATGAGACCAAACAAACGAAAAATGATAATTGGTTCTATTTTATAGTAGCACTTACCTCACGACCGTTGTCATATAATTCAGAATATAAAGAGCTAATTTCAAATGATTTAACATTTGTAGCATTATTCTAAAGATACTGTTAATATTACTGTTTTTAATGAAATCTTTTATTTTTTTTTTATATCAATTTATTGAAATTTACAACTGTATATTACAGCTGATAACGATTACAATAACATCTAAAAACTTGAAAAGAACTACTCATCAGTAGCACTTTAATAAAAATTCTACACTAGAGGAACTCAAGGCTCTTTTTTTCAGACGCCTCGGAGGAATATCGGGAATGGAGTAGGAAGCAAGTTGAGAAACTAGGGGTTTCTAAGTTTTGGAGCTTACTATGAAAGGATTGGTATCTGGTTCGGGCTAACTCAGCAACATATGGAAAATTAAGGTCTTTATGGATAAATATATTGGTGACAAATTAAGTTGCATTTAGGATTTTTCGAAGAATTTTGGATTGTAAGCATTGGATACGAGATGAATTGGATGGTTTAGTAGAGCCCCAAAACTCAACTCTGTACGTTTAAATAGGTCTAATCACAGTCATGTTAATAAGTCTTTTGTAATGAATTGGGAGCTTTGAGCATTTGTCTAGTAAATGTTGAAGTAGTCTGTAACGAAGAGCAGTTTCAAGATGTTTAAAGATTCTTTTGTTTTTTATTCTTTATAGTCTTCTATATTATAGTCTTCGGTTATTTTAAAACAATAAAAAAAGCAGTTAAAAAAAAAGGTGTGTTTTTTAGGACTGGAATATTTTGTCATGTCTCACAGTACTGCGAAGACGTGTGAAGGTGGACGAAACTTGCGAACTCTGAAAATCTTAATAAAATTACTCGTTGAACAAAACAGTTCGTGTATGGGTTTAAAAAATGCACCTATAAAAATTTATAAAAAGATAATTGTGATAAATAGCGATTTTTTTTTTTTTTTTTTTTTTTTTTTTTAAACAATGTTGAAAGAAAGTAGGGGTTTTTCAAATGTGACTTTTTTATTCAATATAGCTCTTGAACAATCAAGTCCTGGCGACAAATGTTATATAAACAAAAAATATTTTTCATTAAATTTCTCGTCAGGGAAATAACGGCACGTTTTTGGTCCGAGCAACAACCACAGAGCTAGATCGTATAAAAAAAATTAATAAATAAATAAAAAAAACCCTATACTTTAAAAATGTAGGCAAAACGTGACATTTTTTTTTTATTCAAACCAATATACCTCCTGAATGGTAGGTCCTAGGAACGAATGTTATGTAACAAAGAATATTCTCCATTAAATTCCTAATCGGAAAAGAGGGAATCGTTGTAAAATTTACAATGCGAGCAACTCCAACAGAGCTAGAGCGTGGCAAAATGTTACATTTTCGAGGGTAAAAAAAAATTACACTAAAAAAAGGTAGACCCCTAGCCAATAAATAAAGCTGCACGAACAATAAAGGATTTTTTCAAAGGAAGCAGTTCGATGAGAAGGGACATACAAATCTATAGGCTGAGATCTGATGTTCAAAAGATGAATGGAAGAACTAAGGGCAAGGATTTCGTAAATGTACGAAGGTTTTTTGGACTTTAAGGATTGGAATAGAAAGGAACCAAGGAAGTATTGTCGCCAAAAACTTGGATAAAGCCACCTCAACTCGGAATAACAGCAAGTGATGTGAGAACGCCTGGGGATCCCAAAAATGGATCTTATAAAGGAGTTCCTTAATCTTTTCACCTTCATTTCAAGCTCGCCAGACAGTCCTCCGTATACCAAACATCCATAATCGAGATGGGGAAGGATGAGGGAAGATACTAACAATTGAAGGGTATTGCGAGGGAAAGATTCACGGAATCTTAGGAGCTGTTTGAGGATGGAGATGGTTTTTCGGGTAATGTGGGAAATATGGTTATTCCAATACAGATGTTGATCGAGTACTACTCCGAGGTTTTTGACAGAGTTTGTGAACTGAATAGGAACGTTATTGAGATAAAGAAGTGGATAACAGGAAAGGGAATTAAGGGAGGGTTTCGATCCAATTAGCATTATCTTAGTTTTTTCTGGGTTTAGTCGTAACTTATTCTCTACTGCCCATTGATTAATGTTATAAATATCATCTTGAATCTTACGAGTTGCCTCAAAAATCTCAGAAGGATGAAACGATAAGTAGATTTGGAAGTCATCAGCATATAAATCATATTGAGAATTATTAATAGCGTCTGTCAAATCATTAATATAAACTGAAAAGATGACTGCGTAGAATTATTGATATTATTATTATATCGGTACCGAGATCTGGATGATGTCTCAATGTAGAATATAATCAACTTGTGACTAGAGAGGATTAAAGCTGTTTAAAGACAGAAGCTATTAGACTGATAGTTGTACACTAACGACCGAGCGTATTAGGCAGAGGATGGGACCACTCAGGGCAACAGGTGTTCTCTGGTCCGGCTCTCCTCTCGTACAATATTAACCGATCCCAAGCACCGATAGGTTTAGCTAAACTGTTATTATGAGTGCTACCCAAATGGGTAAGGTCGAACAGCTATATCGACATTGTATAGCTAGTGCTGCCCAGTGGACAGCAAGCGCTCAACGGTCTGTCGCAGGAGGGGAGAAAGAAAAAACATTAAGATATATATATAGCATAGAGCTTCTTCTGTACGTAGATAAGGTGTTTAATGTTTACATAAATCTATCACTTCAAAAGCTAACTTATAAATAAACAAATTTACTGTGTAAATATCAGAGTTTGACTCAATTAAGGGCAATAAGTAACATGAATAATTATGTATTTCGATGGCCTCGGTAGCTTCTACTGTAGAACTGTTATTAAAGTTATGTTAAGTAATTTATTGCATGTATATGCTGTAAAGTTATAATTATCAATAAAAGAAATACTCTGTGTACAATATCAGGGTTAGAATCAATAATTATTTTTTCCAAAAAATCATTCATTTTTGAAGTATTGATTTGATTAAAAATTATGTTCACTCACCGAGTGATACGGTATTGCATGAATAATAATAATTGTTCATTGTGATCAAAAAAATGTTGATCAGAAAATAAAAATCACCTTTTACACACAAATTGATTAATATGTTTGTATACAATATTAATGTACACATTTTCAATATATATATATATATATATATATATATATATATATATATATATATATATATATATATATATATATATATATATATATATATATAATTAACTGTTTTACAATAATCGGGTTTTTGGTCCTTTATATTTAACAATATTTTGTTCATACAATGTTATTATTTATCCATATACATATTTTCTTTCTTCCTTCTCCTCTCTCCTCTCTTTTTGACGTTTAGACCCCTTATTTAATGGGTCCTCCTCAGAACAAAAAATGGGTACCCCGAAACTCCAGGCCAGTAAGCCCACCGACTCCTGCAGCAAGTGCTTGCCAGCTCAGACACCAGGGTCAAGGAGTACAGTCTATGAGTGTGTTACTTTGCCCTTTTTATTCTTTTTTTTAAGTTTCTTTTTGAGACTGAACTTAAGTTATATATATATATATATATATATTTAAAGAGAGAGCAGAAAATACATTCTAACATTATATTAAGGTTCAATCAAATCAATTACCTTTTCTGCTATACTTTTATTTTGTTTACATATTTGGGATCGTTGTTAAGGATTTTATTACAACTGTGTTCCCAAGATCCCAAGAATGTAAAAATAAAGCAACTAGTTGATTCCTGATTGTCAGTGTGTTCACAGCCTACCGAATTAAAATCATTGTGCGATATGGGACGAAATAAAAATTCGTGTATTAGCGACTTAGGTTCCCGATTGACACCTGAGCACTTGGAAAAAATTCTGTTTTTAATACTAAACACTTCCAGGTCCACGTAATCAGGCAGTTTTTTTTTTTTTTTTTTATATTTTTAATTTCATGTATACATAACTTTTTTTTTTAAGCTAAAATTTGTAATGGATTTCAAAAGTAAAGATGTTCTGTTGCTAATAGTTATTCTCAACCAACTACTCCAGAATCAAAATATATCATGGAGATAATTCAAAAAATTTAAATTTCTGATTTAGAAAGGAATTACTAAAAAATTATTATTATTGTTAATTGTAAAAATTTTGTTCAAAAATAATGATCAGAGTTTGATTTTTATCACTTGTGATCAAAAATAAAAATCGATCTTAATAAAAATCATCAAATGATTTTAAAAATTCCAGATAAAAATCTTGATCGGATTTGATTTTTATTTTTATGTTTTTTAATTATCGATTTCAAACTCTGATATACACACAGCCTTTTTTTAATGGATCCCCGAACCAAGCACATCCTTCAATTAAAAAAAAAAAAAACTGTTCCACTTTTATCCATGAAGGGTCTTGGATTTATTACATAACTAAGTGTCCACTGTTACTTGGATAACGGTTGTAAAAAAAGAAAAGAAAAAGAGTTTTTGCCGAAATCACTTTCAACCACCAAGTTTTTCCCATTTTAAGGTTACCCACTTTTATCGAGGCTAGGTGTGCTCCAACAGGGTCTATCGGTCTCAAAACCGTGCCACGGCCGAAACATCTAAACATTTCTTTTATATCTTTCCACTTACGGAGGGACAAGCCTTGACCGAAGAGATCCCAAGTACGACTCTAATGTCAAAACCTAATGGAGATTGAACGAGAGCTTTATAGTACGGTCTGTTCTCAGCTAGGGTGGCTCTTTTATGACTTCAGACGGCAATATTTCCTTGTCAATACCCTCTTCCGATCATTAGCAACTGAAATGATAAACATTTTAATACTTGATCTCATTACCCTGAATTTCTCTATCCACCTTCTGAATACAAGGTCCCGACATTTCAAACGGGTTACCCATCACATGGAACTGCTTCCTTAGAAATATCATTTATCGTTCGTTATAACTCCTTTTGAATTCTCTATCCAAGTCGATTAGCGAAAAGTTTTTCTCAACTTCAAACATAATTATTCTTACCAGCTCTTTTATTATTAATGATGAGTTTGGTATAAAGATTATTTTATATATTTTCCCTTTGGTTACATGTGTGGGTCGGTATCAAAGTTTTATTCATATTCACAATTTTCCTCAAAGAATATATATCTTTTTTAATATATATGTCTACATTTTAAAGACATAACACAGCCTTCACTGGCATGATTGTTTCGAAACCGGCTATGAGAGAAGAAAATAGGTGAGTTATAGCAGAAAAAATCAGAAACTTCTGAAAGCAGAAACTTAGATCTTGATCATATTAAACCACTATTCGTGATGAAACGGATAGTTCTGAAATCTATTACTGTGTTCAATATCATCCTTATTTTTATTTGTTGTAAGTATTTATTAAAAACTCAATGATTACTAAAAAAAAAAATCGATATTGCTATTGCACCTTTTGTAGCAATTGATGTTAAGAGAATATCTACTTACGTTTTGTTTCAGACTTGAACGACAAGAAATGCTTCTCGTTTTGGGTTATTTCAAAATTTACTAAACAAGAGTTCAAATGTCCTGATTAATTACAAAAGACTTATTTACATGACAGTTATAAAACCCTTTTGAACATACTGAGTTGATCTTTGCAGATCCACTAAATCTTCCAATTCTACTGGTATCGAATCCTTACAATACGAAAACATACATAAAATCCTCAATGCTCTTTATCATGTAACAAATAAAGATCCATAAAGATCTTTATCCATATGTTGTAGATTTGGCCCAATCGAGATACCTACCCTTTCATAGTAAACTCCATACCACCTCCAATCCACTAGTCTCCCGATCGCTTCTCACTCGACTCTCGTAACCCTCCAAGGTCTCAGAAAAGAAGACCATCTTCATTTCAGACATCTTTCGAATGTAAAACATTTATTAATGTGCTAACAATTAGCAGTTTTTCAAAAATTCTTGTAATCATTTTACGGCACATTTACTTAAAAACTAATCGATGTAACCAGATTTAACAGTGGAGCCAGGTTAGACAGCATTTTGTGTTATAACGTCTTATCTGTTAGTGGGTGTGGATTTCCGTGTTATATTAGTAGAAAAATGTCACCCCTTCCCCTAACTGGCACGTGGCACTATGAAATAAAAGCTTGAGAAAACGATGCGGGAATAGAATAAAAAATTAAGCAGGGACATATTGCTCTAGCTGTGAGCATAAGGCAAGTAATATTATTTGTTTTTGTTTCTAGGTAGAAACAAAATGAAACAGGAACGTTACTCCAAACAGTACGAGGAATATCACAGGGACAATAAAGGTAGGTGCAATAAAATATTTTATTACACCTCTTTGTTATTACACCTGTCTTATTACTAGTCCGTTTCCATGTCATTTGTCCACAAGTTTTTTATGTCAGATCTTAACGGGTAGATAAAATTGTTTGAGAGTTTTTAGATATATACAATTAATAGGGTGTATAAAAAAAAAAAGACCGTTTTTTAAACAAATATTTGTGTTATTATTTCGTTGATATATAATACAATTAATACTCAAAGTATTGTCCATTGTTATCTGCTAGCCTATTGCTCGATGCCACGCTAATACCATTTCTTGGGATGGCTGTCAAAGAACTCTTGGACAGCATTTTCAACTTCCGCAAAATTATCAAATTTTTTCCCTTGACCATGGATCGAAACAAGTAGTAATCCGAAGGTGCGAGGCCTGGACTATATGGTGGATGAGGGAGGAGTTCAAACCCATGAATTTCTGTAAACTTTTCTCAACTTTTGTAAAATGTTTGAGGAGTAAGTTCGTGAGGGACCAGTCTACAGGTCTTTTTCACCTTCCCCATGGAGAGAAGATGGCGACTAACAGGAATATCACACCACACTCTCTGGCAAGTTCGCGAGTACTTGTGGACGGATTTGACTCAACAGCTTCCTTTAGAACCTCATCAATATCCATCCACCCCGGGGCCCCCCGGGGAGCCCTTCTTCCTTTCCACTTCTAAGTTTTCCAAACCAACGCCGCGCAGTCCTCTTTAAGGACACCTTCCCCTTCATATTTAATAATTTTACGAGTTGCTTCAGCGGCTGTGAAATTTGTTTTCCAGTAATGTCTTAAAATTACGAGAATTTCGTAGGACACAGTCATGTTTCTTCTTTGAAACAAATAACTGAAACGAAGCTTTTTTTTTGAAGAAGTCCAGTGTTAGTAAACAAGCTTAGAGAATGATCGAAAGGGATTATTAAGTATTGGTAAATAATAAATAGCATTAAGATATTTACAGACTTTTGAACTCTGGAATATGATAAAACGGTGTTTTTTTTTTGGTTTTTTTATACGCTCCATTATTTGCGAGGGAACATGATTAAGAAGGATGATATAGATTTTTTTTTAAAAGATGGAACATGTTTTTTACCAGTGACTAAGTTGGTTAAAAGCTACAAATTTTTGGTGAACACGAGGGCTTGATAGTTTGATATTAGGAGAATAGAAGTAGTTAGAAGGTCAACTATTCTTAAACTAAAAAGAGCTCCTGATACTCTGTTTCTCCTAATACGCAATACAAATTTTTATACTGGATTTGACTGATCCTGCTCGATCCATTTTGGCTGTTCAAAATTTTGGAAAATGTTTTACCCGTGACCTAATAGGTCAAAAGCGAATCGTTTTTGGGGAACGCGTAGTTTGACGCACTTTATCTCTGTTGGAGTAGCTTGGATCACAAAAATTTGCTCAGCGTTAACTTATAAGAAATTAAATGGAAAATATGTTTTGTTATATAATATTTGTCGCTAGGACCAATTTTTTAAGATTTTATACAGTTGTAATTTACAGTAAATAGCTAATTAAAAAAAAAAGAAAGACATTTTTATTTAAAGACAGTACCAAAATATCCTATAATATCTTGTTTAGCGTTATATTTTATGTTATGTGATCGTTGGTTTAGTGTTAACGTTTTCAAATTTTTCTAAAACAAGTTAATAATGAAAATATAATAATTTTGTAACAAAAATATATAATCCCTTCTCATTTTCGTCTTCGATGTTTTGTAAAAGCCGAACGAAAATAAACAGCCATTGTTCTGATGATAATACTACTGGATTGAATACAGCCGGGAAGGATACAGCCGGGATGTGAAATATAATCCGAACCCTCCGTGACTCGCTGGATCTGGACACGAGAGCTGTCACTCAGCCTCGGGATTCGACGTAGAACGAAACTTGACAAGAGAACTGAAAGAGAAACTTGATGTAGGAAGTCACTATCGATCGCTTTATAACCTTCTTTGAGATCGAAGCAAATTTTCGGCGCAGCATTTTTGTAACGTTTCTGTAACATTCATAAATATGTAGATTTGCGCCGAAGTACTTGACCCTGTTGGTATGGTTGATAAGGTATTACTCTCTGCATTAGATATACACATATATATATAAATTATTTCGAGTTGAAGATTAAATTAAATGCTTAAAATCTTTAAATAAGGCGATAACCTTTTTTTTGTTTTTTCGTGGATATAATGTTTTTAAATATCTCTTTATTTAGTAAAACAAACAGTCATATTAAATTAAATTTTAAAAAATTAAGTGAATTTAATTTGTGATCTAAAACAACTCTAATATTTAAACAAAAAGTATTCAACTAATAAAAATGTTACTCAGTTAAATATTTTTCAGTTTAAAAATTATTTTTATTTTGTCAAAATAATTGCCACACTTAAGGCAAAAAATAAATTTTCCATGAATATAAAAATTTTAAAAAAATACATAGTTTGTACTGCTACAATTAAAATTCAATTAAGAGTATTGAGTCTTGTACTACGGTAAAGATGTATTTATACTTGGCCGACGTTTGTGTAAGGAGGAGATTTGACATAAATCACGCTCAAACTCCAGGTTTTGCCCTAATGAAGGGTGCCTACTTTATAAAGGCTGAGTGTGCCCCAGGAGGGTCTACCAACTGTGAAGTCGATCCACGGCTGAATTAACAGAATATCAAATTTCTGCCATCAACCGGATTTAAACTAGGGAGCATGGGAGTGAAGTGTCTTCAACGCTAAGCTAACGCGTCTCCCTATAAAACTATAAAGGCAAGATAATAATATAAAATAAGACGAAATAATAACACAAAACTAGATACAAAAGATAAACAAAAGCATTCCAATGGTTATGCAAGAAGAGTAGACTGATATCACGCTCAACCGTCATATTTTTACCAAATTAAAAGTACCTACTTTATAAAGGCAGGTAAAGCACCTAGAGGGTTCCCGAAACTTAAAGTCGATCCACAGCCTATTATTATAATATTTTTTTTTTAAAATGATTTAAAGTAAGTGAAGAGTACCAATATGCTACAATTAAATGAATTAAAATCTATTTAAAAAATTATAGGATGTCATCAGAGAATCAGACCGAATTGCTCTATCAAATATATTATTAAATTTAAATTCTAATTTTACCACAACTCGTGATCCATCCAAGATGCTAAGAAATAAAGTTTTATGGAAGAAATTACAGCTACAGTTAACGAATATTTAGGTATATGTGACTCTGCCTTGTGACTGGAGGTATCCCACAACGCAGTGAGAAACCTTGTAATCAACTGAATTATAAAAATGAAAAATAAACTTTATTCTGAGACTTACTGCCCCTTAAGAAAAATAATAATACACAATCACAGATATAATTGGTCTGAATTATTTTAAAAATTAAAAGCGGTTATACCAACAATATGTTTTGTTTTTTCGTAAGGAGTGAGATATAATTAAATATTAAATCTATAGTAAAAATTGACAAAATGCTATAATTATTCCTAACGTTATTATACAGTTTAAAGACTCTGTTTTTTTTTTTTTTTTTTTTTTTTTGTGTTTTATACAGTTATAAATTGAAATTAATAGCTGAGGCCTATTTATTATGTTTTATTTCTGTATTTATTGAAATTAACAAAAGTATAAAAAAATTCATCTAGTAAATGTGATTACAGTGTTTATAATAACATATCAATTGCTTGTGAAGCAACTGGGTAGTTGCTCCACAAGCAATTCAAGCAGTTGAAGCACTAGGTACTAGTGGCACTTCAATATGAATCCCATCGTGGAAAATACCAAGGTCATCTTCTTTTCAGCCTTAGAAACCACTCTCCGAATAGAATGGGAAGCTAGTTGAGAGACTATTGGAGTTCAATGGCTTTGGAGTTTACTTTGATAGGATAGGTATCTGGTTTGGGTTTGATCAGCAACATAAAACACCGAGGTATTTATGTATACGTTCATTTGTGAACAAATAAGGAGAATTGAGTTTTTTCGAAGCATTTTAGGTTCCAATGATTGCAGATGAGAAGAATAGGAAGTTTTAGTGAAGTCCCAGAGCTCAAAACCAATTGATTTAATAGTTGACCAAATAGGTTTAATTACTGTCATGCGAATGAGTATTTTGTGTAATCGTTATTTTAGATCTTTGTCTAGCAAATGTTGTAGAAGTAGAAAATGACAAACAGTTTTTTGTCGTTTTAGGGTTTTATGTGAATTCCAAGTAAACCGTTTGTCGAGTTGGAGTCCAAGGTAGCGGATCTGTATAACAGGGATAAAAGGAGCATAGCTGGAGCTATAAAAGAAATTAAAGCCAAAATTTTTTTATTTTTATTTTTCACAGAAAAAAAAAAGTATTAAAGAGGCTTGGTAGAAGATAGCACAACAAATGGTAACACTTGTAGTATTGTGCGTTCAATCTATCAAATATTGGATAGCATAGATGTATTTGTAATTATTGTCTATTTACTTAAATTTGTTTATATGCATTTATTATAATTTCTGAATAATAATGCTATATATAGGTATTTAATATACGTATTTTACAACGAATTATAATGTTGAAACAATAATCTATTCTCTAAACGATCAAATGGATGAAAAACGAAAGATTTTATGCCATAAACAACCTCAGTTGAGATCATTTAAATTCGTTTCTCGGTGACACCAAACAAAATATACTGTTCCCAGACACGGCCAAAATAGGTAAATTTAAAAGTTTATTATCTTTAATATCTCCCCTCTCTCGTAATAACTCTCTCTCTCTCTCTCTCTCTCTCTCTCTCTCTCTCTCTCTCTCTCTCTCTCTCTCTCTCTCATATATATATATATATATATATATATATATATATGTGTGTGTGTGTGTGTGTGTGTGTGTGTGTGTGTGTGTGTTTTCTTTTTTACTATTTAAAACTCTTTTTTTCTGTTTTGAGTTTTTCTTGACAATGCATATTTCAGGGATATTCCATGTTATAAAAAAAATGACTCATTTGATAAAAATCTAATTAAATTTGAAAGGGCTTAACATAAAATCCAGTTGTCTTTATTCAAGTTTTTCTGTTACCAAACGAAATTGTTAGTGTAAATATAAAAAATCCATTTTAATAATTTATTGAAAATTTAATATTAATTGTTCCCCTTAAAGACAGACGTACTTTAACGGTATTGTCCTGAACTATATACATCTGTCTTAAATTTTATTTAAATTCATTTTTTTTTTCACTGAATATTGATTTTGAATTCACTCATATCGTTTCAGGGTGGTTTTAAATATTTGACCGGCAGAATAAGTCTCAATATTGGTATATAGATTTAATTTAACAACTTTTCTCTCTAATGTTTCTGATTTCTAAATTTATTTAAACGTTTTGAGAACTGCACGTTTTTATTTGAGAGTCCTCACTAAATTCAGGTCGGTTTGTATCCCGAGTTCAATCAATGTGGGATTTAAGGTAACAGGTGGAAGAGAAGACCGCAGCACACACCTCCATGATAAATTTGAATTGCTAATAAAACCTATTCAATCTCCTCCTGATGCATTGTCCTCTTAAGGGCTGTTGAACAGGGACAAATTTAAATTTAACGCGGAAAAATAATCAAGAAGGGCAGGAGGGTGGGAGAGAGATGGAGGAATGAAGGGATAGAGGGATGCGCCCCTTTTATAAATGGTCTTATTATACCAAGAGCAGGTAGGGCCTAACTTTGTCGATCCAGGACCTCTTCTTCTTCAGGAATAAGGATATCTGAGGAATAAGGATACTCCCCATACATAACTAGAAACATGAAAAGCTAAGGACTTCATTATTGGCTCCGGTCCGGTTGGGGAAGTGCAGCCTGCAGCGGGCTCTGAATATAAAATAGACGAATCCGGATTCCATCAAACAGGGAGGGCAGTCTTCGGAATTCTAAAACGGAATATTGGGATATATTGTACAAGTTTTTGTGGCTCATTTTTCCATGTATCTTTTTTGACTGGCAGTTTGATGAGAAGTTTCTATCAAGTGCATTTATATATATTTATCAGTAATATAGACGAATAATAAATTAAATGAAATCATTTGTTCCTTCCTACATAATAACTGCTAATTTCACCTTATTTCATATATATATATATATATATATATATATATATATATATATATATATATATATATATATATATACATATATATATATATATATATATATATATATATATGTTTAGTAAGGTGCTTGAGGTTCAGTCAGTAAATAAAAACAACTATTTTGGCGACGATTCGAGACTTTATTGATCTCATAATCATGCCCTACAGTGAAAAAAACAGGTTACAATAAAACTATATTTGTTATACAGGGTGTCCAAAAAGAGTATCGGGTATTTGTTACTTCGATAAAACAAAAATTACTTAAAATAACAAAAAAGTTTATTGCTAATTATTACAATATAAAATGGAAAATTATTTGGGAAAGATGCTATCTAAATGGTGACCGCTATGCTGCTGGCATTCTTCTAATCGGGAACGATATTCTCACATGCTGACACATAGCTCTCGATATTGCTGCCATTTCTACCTGATGTTTTGCTTCAATTGCGTCAGGTTCGTCGGATTATTCTCATAGACCTGACTTTTTAGGTATCCCTATGCAAAATAGTCAAGTGGACTAAGATCGGGGATCTGGGAGGCCAGTTGATGTTACCCCTACGCGAAATTACCTTATTAGGGAATAATTCGTTAACAGCTTCCATTGCTTGATTTGATGTATGGCCCCACCTTGCTAAAACCAAATCCTTGTGTTGAAACCTTGAAATTCCTGTAACTCTGGGCCCAAAAAGTTTCGCAGCATATCGCAATAAGGGTCACTATTCATATTGAGAGAATGAAGCAAACTTTCATCTGAATGGTCATGTAAATAAACAACATTGTCGGTATAGGTCAGAGGAAAATTCGAGACGCAAGCATTAACGACCCCTGCAAAGCCAAAAAGTCGTTGTTTCTGCTAGAGGCATAATCGGTCCTTATTTTCTTTAAGATCGACGAGGCCAAACACTCAATGTGACCGTATTGCGATATGCTGCGAAACTTTTTGGGCCCAGAGTTACAGGAATTTCGAGGTTTCAACACAAGGATTTGGTTTTAGCAAGGTGGGGCCACTTGCCATACATCAAATCAAGCAATGGAAGCTGTTAACGAATTATTCCCTAATAAGGTCATTTCACGTAGGGGTAACATCAACTGACCTCCGAGAATCCCCGACCTTAGTTCACTTGACTATTTTGCATGGGGATACCTTAGAAGTAAGGTCTATGAGAATAATCTGACGAACCTGACGCAATTGAAGGAAAAAATCATTTAAGAAATGGCAGCAATATCGAGAGCTATTTGTCAGCATGTGATCGCCAATCTTCGTTCCCGATTAGAAGAGTGCCAGCAGCATAACGGTCACCATTTAGATAACATCATCTTTTCCAAATAATTTTCCACTTAATATTGTAATAATTAACAATAAACTTTTCTTTCTTATTTCAAGTAGTTTTTGTTTTATCGAAGTAACCAATTTGATTATCCCTTCTAGACATCTTGGACTGAAGATGAATGTCCTTAATTTAAAACTGGTTTTCAAATGAACTAATTAAATGAATGAAATGAAATAATAATTATCTGAGATAATTTGGCAACCATAATTTCAGTAAAACTAATCAATAGAAGCGGCAAATATTTTATTAATTTCTAGTTGTATTGATCATTCTATACCACCGTAGGTACCTCCACTTACAACCATTCCTTTTCTAAACTTGACATTTTCGATTTAAACCCGAAACAGCAACTTCTAACCCTTGGACACCGACCTCGATTACAGATATAGACGTCACCAGCGGAATCCTAAATATTCAAAAATCTTTTAAAAGCCTAATCACGAAATTCTGTGGAGGAAAGTTTAATTTACGAGGGAACGTGATGAAGTTGTTATTAAAATTGCCTTATACTATTTAATCAAGAGCTTAGAGACTTTCGGGGAAATATTTCGTGGTTTATTCTAAAGCTTTCGGTTTCGTAAACCTAAATATATAAATAAATAAATATATATAGTTATAGAAACCCAATGGTATTAAGGAATAATAAATAAATGTACACTATCCCCTCTCCTAGATAATTGTATAAAAGGGGCACCCCCACCTTCCTCGGGGACACTCTGCCTCTACCCGTTATGATGTCAGTTTGTTCCACGAAGTTTTGTAATAGGCTTTAAGATTGTGCTTTTGCTTGATATAATGTATGTACTTCAATAAAATCTCTTTTTAAAAACTCAGCCCCGTGAACCTTTTATTTAGCTGGCGCCCGAACGGAGGGACATTTGGAAGCGTTAACGTAACTTCGCGGCAGTTCTATCTTATTTCAGGTACAGAACAGCGAGACCTCTTTCCACTGGCATGAGAAGATTGGGAGCTGAGTACTAATACATCAGCAGATCTTCAAGTCTTTGGGAGCGCTTTGGTATTCCAATACCTTAACCAGAAGGACCTTCAACCTCTTTGCTAAGGAATCGACGGGAAGGAGCTAAAGGAGGAAGTCATCGAGAAGACATCGAAGACAACGAAGACATCGTTGTATCAAGAAAAAGTATAATTATTTTATTTTTATTTTTATTTTTAAGTAATTTTTGTAATTTAAATATAAGTTAGTAATAAGTATAATAATTTAAAATATTGATTTATCTTTATGAATGGTTTGGAAGAAAAATTAAGTAACTTAAAAATAACAGGTTCAACGTTAGTTAAAAAAGAAGATATTAATATGGCTCTTGAAATTAAAAATCACGATTTAGCATTAATCCCGGAATACGACGGAAATCCGTTACAACTAGTTGATTTTATCAGAAATAGCGAATTTTTATATAATTTATATTGTAAAGAGGACAATACTCATAAAAATACAAACCAAGCCAAATTAGTTTTAACAATCTTAAACAAATTAACAGGGGAAGCTAAAGTCGCCGTATATGATAAGGAATTCAATACAGTAAAAGAAATAATAAAATTCTTAAAAAGAAAATATCAGGACACGAGAACTAGGGAACAATTAATTTCAGAAATTTTAAATACGCGGACTTATCATAACGAGAACCCACTCGATTTCTTAGAACGACTGGGCCAAAAAAGATGCGATTTATACGCACGTATTTATTCAGACAATGAGATACTAAACAAACAGGCGAAATGTATAGGTATGACAAACAGATATCCCACCACGCAGTACATAGTTTACACCCAGCACTAACGGACTTCATTTACCACATTAAATTTGACTCGTTAGAAGACCTAGAAGAAATATTAAGAAACAGCGCGGCTCATATTGTACATAGACTTTACGGAGATAAAAAACAGTATAAAAATAACCCAACTCAAAATAATTATAAAAAGAAAAATTTCGAAAATAATTTTAAAAACAAAGAGTACCGACCAAATTTTAACAACCACCATGATTATCAAAATTACCGACCCCATCAGTACCACCGCGAGCAATATACGTCGTATAATAATCCCCAACAGTACCGACAGCAACAGTATCAGTGTGAGCAAGGTCCAACCTCTAATTCTTATAACAATAACAACCAACATAACTTCCGGCCACAACAGCGGGCAATAGAATATCAAACACCAATTTATAACCAACCGTGGGACCCCCAGTCACAACATAGATTTTTTAACAAACCACCCTCCAGAAATATTAGGCAAAATTACCAACAACCGCAAATAGACTCCAACACTGTTTCAATGAGAACCGTTTCTAATAGAGTACACGCGATAGAAGAGGAAAAGGATAAACAGATAAAATTATTACAAGAGCGTATAGAATCATTAGAACAAAGACAGAATCATTTTTTAGAATTAGGCCCGAGCACAAGCAGACCTCCGGACCGGATATAAACAATTTAAATTCTAAACCGGATAAACAAATAGAAATTCATGACTTGAACTTAAACAACGACTTACCAAATCTAATCGACGAAAAAAATGGAAAAAAAACAATTAATCCGCGACGAACATATAAAATCGGAAATAAAAGAAAATGTTAAAAACTTAATTCGCGAAGAACATATAAAACCGGAAATAAAAGAAACTGTAGAAAATTCTGTAAACAATATTAAGAGTGTGGAAGAAGCGTATAATTTAAAACCTGAAATAAAAGAAAGTGTAGAAAATTCTGTAAACAAATTTAAGAATATGAAAGACGACGAATATTTAAAATACCAAAAACTTAAAGAACTTAATAAAAATAAAGAAACAGTCCGAAATGAATATCGTAATTTAAATAAAACAAAAAAACCGTTAATAAGTCACGGGAAGGAAACGAAAAAAATATAATTAGTAAAATTAAAGAAACAGAATACTTAAATTCAAATATTGTGAAAGAAACGAACAATTTAAAAGCTTCAAAAAATAGTCCAAAAGTAACTGTTGAAAAATTAAATAATAATGTAACAAAATTTAATAAATTGAATCGAAAGACATTAAAAGAAATAATAGCTTCTATTTCCATAAAAAGTAGGCTGGATCACTGCGGCAATAAGTTAAAAAATTTTAAACCTCAACTAAATGTTGCTTTAGGCGAGAAAGCAGTACACAACTTGTTTAAAAATAGAATGGTTAAAATCAGACAAAGTAAATCAAAAAATAATTTTCCACTTTGGATCGTACCAAAAAAGATGTATAAATATAGGAAAAAAACTAAGTAAAAATATTTAAATCGGATAATTTGTTGATTCTGGTAACTTCGAATTCAACATCAATACAATTTTTATTAATATTCATAATCATACCAATTATTAGTTTTCAATTTTATGTTTTAGAAGCATAGAGATTTAAACAATAGAATTAAAACGATTGTTTTTCAATCTGATAACTCTCTTAACTATTATAATTTATATTCATACCAGTTTTTGCCCATACTTAAATTTATTAATATTATCATTAATTATTAATAATACGTTTTAACTATTTCTATAAAATTTTAAATATCTTATATTCATTTAGATTTCAAAGTTTAGTTTTATGTTGCTTCTCATTACGATGTTTCGTTTATAATTAATATTAATAGATACGTAATTCTGAAAAGAGCAATGGATTTATAACAAATCAAAAATCATCATTTAATTTTAATAATAACTTAATAATAATAATTAATTAATAATTTAATAATAATGATTTAGTTGATACTAATTATTTGTATGTTAATGTTAATTAGTCTTTTGAAGAATATATTTATATGATTATTACTCCATAATAATCTTAACCTTCAGATATGTTTATCATGTTGAACACGTTAGGATTAAACTGTTGTATTCGTTCTATTTTTAAGCTTTTATTATGCTTGCTATTTAAACAATTACATAATATCAACGAACTAAAGAATCTGTAAATTAAAATTATTATTTTATTTTATTATTCTAACAATTCAATTTAAACGAAACGAGGTATGATCATTTTACTTAATGTCCTGTTAATCACTAGAATCGAAATATTAAATATAAAACTAAAGGGATAAACGATTTCACAGATTTAAGTTTAAATTTAGATGCAATACGCATAGCAATTTTATTCATCTACGTGATTAAGTATTGTTATTTTTGGTTAAAAAGTTAATAAATTTACATTACGCCTCGATCTTGATTTCTTGCTTATTTTTGTTTTTAAGAAGTTGAATATAATTGTTATATTTTTTATGCATTTATAAAATGAAGTTAGCGTTACAGATATTATATGATTTAAATGTTTTACACATCAAAAATTTAAAATAGACTTATCAGAGTAATTTGTTTAATATTCATTCAAACCTTAGAAAAAGAATATCATTTTATCAGTTTTATAGTCAGACAGAATTTAAATTAATGATTGATATTTTAATTTTAATAATGCACTGACTAACTATATGACATACTTTCCCACACCTCTACAAATATCATTAGACCAAGGGACGGAAATGAAAAATAATTTAGTAAAACAGTTTTGCGAAGAAAATAATATTACCTTACATTATACTTCAGCCAGCCACTCAAACTCTTTGGGATTATTGAACAGAGTCCACTCTACCCTAAACGAATTATTGAGAATAATAGGAAAAGAAAAAGATAAATGTTCGATGCAACAAAAATTAAGATTAGCGGTAATAGCGTATAATAATACCTTAAACAATAAATTAAAATTAACTCCTAACGAAATTACTTTTGGAACCTCCAGATTAGAGTCAGACGAAAACACCGACCTGACAGAACAATATGTATTAAAATATCATAAGGACCAACAATTATTACATAAACTAATTAGATCTAAAATAAATGAC
Source organism: Euschistus heros (assembly GCA_003667255.2). Lineage (NCBI taxonomy): Eukaryota > Metazoa > Arthropoda > Insecta > Hemiptera > Pentatomidae > Euschistus > Euschistus heros. The sequence goes on along the minus strand of RCWM02000378.1, from coordinate 570,459 downwards.
GAAAAAGAGACAAGGACAGAAAAATTAAATAAAAATAGAGAAGACCCTTTAGATATTCAGAAACAATTAAAGGATACAGAATATTTGAAAAATACCCAAGCGAAAATAAAAAGTAGAGACAAATTTAAAAAAGTAAATGTAGTAGTAAAAGACAAAAGACCAATTAAAACTCATATTGACAATATTAAAAGGCCCAATAGGAAAAAACGGAAAAAGAAACAATCTATTTCGGACGACGATAATGAATCCATTCGCGTGAATATTTCGGATGTCTCAGATAATTACGATTCAGACAGTGGTTCTGATTAAAACTATTTAATTTTATTTAAACAATATAAAAATGTTTTAAAAATCTTTTATTTTAAATATAATAAATACAATGGTATTAGGAGTAATATTTATGTTATATTGAAGGAATTATCTGTATTAAATTGACAATGCTGTAGTTATTTTAATAAAGTCGGACTTTTGTATTTTGTTGTAAAATATTATATTCAATGTTAATAATGTAAAAGATCATTCAAATTATTATTTTATTTCACAGTAATATTCTGTCCGATTTATTTTGTAATTAATATCTTGAAATCACTATCATAAAGGATACTATTATTTTGTCTTGAAATATTATTTTGATTGATCATTGAAAGTGTGTATTTTATTTTGAAATATTATTAATTGTAATTATTGTAAAGGAGTGTTTGAATTATTATTTTGATTTAAAATATTATTATTTTAATTGAGTAATTTTGAAGCTAAAAGTATTATTTGCAATAGAGGAAACTAATTCAAAGACTCTTATTTTATTTGTCCTTTTGTTTAAATAATGTATAGATATGAATTGTTTAGTACTAAGAAATATCCTGTTATCTTTTAGTTATAAGGAAAATTGTACTTTAGCATGTAAGGAATTTTGTAATGTATAACAAATACTTACTGATTTTTTCCATTCTTTAGTAATAATGTGTTTTTAGCGGAAACAAGACAAATTTTATTGTCATGAAGTTGGCACTCTTGTTTTGGGATACCACCCCTCCCCCTCCATACTGCTGGGGCAAACTTAAATAAAAGAAATAGCACTTAGATCAGAGACCTCGGGGTTTCAGTCTCCTGTCAGCATATTTTATAGGAATGGCAAAAAAGTAGAAAATCTGTTGATTTAAAAACTCGCATGCAAATGTTATAACCAAAAATAAAGATTATAATAGATGCATTAAAAAGTATAATTCATAAATATACATATAATAGTGCTCTCTATCGGAGAGTGTGGCCGTAGGGAGACCTTCAAGAACCTTACGTACTCTTGCTTTGAAGAGTATATGATTGAAGAATTTCTTTTTGTTTTGAGATAATAAATAACATTAAAATCAATTTATAATCTTCATATTAAATTATAAGTCAAGGCTACAATGAGAAATAAACAAATTAATAAATCAACAATCAACTTACTTATAACAATGAAATCGATGAATTACCTGTTTCGGTTTTTAATGTAATTTGTTATCTAATTATTTTAGTTATATCAAATTATTACTATTTAACAGAAAACTCGAAACAAAAAAACTGTTCAATCATTTACTCTTCAAATCAGCAGTGCGTAAGGTTCTTCAGGCTATCCCTACTCCCACACTTTCCACTGGACAGCACTGTTAAAAATATATAACAAACAAGAAAGATCCTAAGGAGAATTTACGGCCCTAGGAAAACCCAGGAAGGATACAGGTTAAGATCAAATGAGGAGATCTACAAAGAAACAACTTGTGGACTGGAAGCAGCCGAAGGAGGGTATGGCCTGGACAGAAGAGAGGAAACAGAGGCAATCAGAAAGAATGAAGGAAATATGGATGATGAGAAGGAACAGAATTTGACGAGGGTCAAAGCAATTTAAAAAAACATGAATATTGTAAAAAATGTATCCCTCTAAGCAGCGTTTTAAGATTTTGATCCTCCAGAATGAATTCTGCATAATCGAATTACTATTTTTTTTTTTTTTTTTTTTTTTTTTTTTTTTTTTTTTAATTTGTACTTTATTCTAAGTTGCTAACATTTCTTAAATGTTTTGTAGAACAATATTCTAATGTAAAAGCTATCTATCGTTCAATAAAACTATATGAAGTTGTAGACCGGAACACGTGGGTATTCTTAAAAGAATTTGTACACTGTAATTGTAAATTTTTAAATAGAATTTTATTATTAAATATTATAACATAAATCAAATATTGGACTAAAATTATTGTGACAACTTTCCATCTGTTGTATAGGTATATTATCTAGATCTCATTTATATCATCAAATTGTAATCTCAGCCTCCGCGGTTTTTTTTTTTTTTTTTACTTCAGTGACGCAGCTGAGAGAGAAGAGCTGGGAATTCTCTGTGCCTGGCTTGTCCTTCCATAAGTGGAGGGACGGGTCTGGTCGGGGGATCTCTAGGATGAGTGTAAATTGTAAATAAAGTATAATTGTATTTTTAACCTTTAATTTACTTTTGTCTTATTTTCACTTACTGTTATTTATTTTTTAAATTTATATATTTTACCTAGATTTTTATTCTATATTCTATATTATTTATGTATAGCATAGTTTTTTTTTATTGTATCTTTTATTATTATTATTTTTGACTTTTTTTTACTGTACATAATGTATGAATGTAATCATTAAGCCAGCTATATTAGTTATTGCCCACATTTGTGGCAGATTGTAATAATCACTCAATAAAAAAAATATATATACCTGAAAATTGTAATCAGTGAATCAAATTCTGAATATAGCAGTACTGGTACTAGTATTGGGAGGATTAGTCCGGCAAGTTGGCCTATTGGTCCGTTTTGCCAACTCCTGTTATCTACTAAGAGAATGTTGCCCAGTCTTAGAGGGGAAGTGTCATGATTAATTTCGCGGGAATCGAACATACGCCTATCTGAGCCGGTTACTATGGGGCCCTTACATGTTTCGAGTACCACATCGCCTGACATTAGGACCTTCTTTTTTGAGTTTTTTCTATTTCATCTTGTTTGATCGATACGTATAGAATAGAATAGAATAGAATAGAAAAAAAAAATTATTCTTGGACAAAGTCCCTTAAGAATAATAGTTAGATGACAGAGCATAAGTTTTATTTGGCCTAGAGATTATAAATTAGATAATAAATTAATATATTTAAAATTAAATACAATTTTACAATAAAATAAGTTATAAAATGAAGAAAAAAAAATCTACGCAAATATAAACACCTACACACTACATACATACATATACTATATTTACAATCAGTAAAAGAAAAAATATTATATAGGAAATCGACTAAACAACAATAGATTTCTGATGTTAAATCTAGTGAATGCTGAAGAAAAAAAAAATGAAAATTATTTCAGTGATAGAGAAAGCATTATCATATGAAGATTTTTTTAACAGGCTAAACTTTTATATCTGATATCCTTGGGTGAAATTCATTAAAGTATCTAGATAATTAGATAGCATTCGACTGGAGTGAGGAAAGGTGGTGGAAGAGGAGTGTTTTAAAAGTTCCGAGGGAGGATGCATTACGAATGGAAGGGGGAAGAGAATTCCAAAGAATAGCGGAGAGGGTAAGAAAGGAACGTTAGAAAGCAGTTCTGTAGGAAGTGTGGTGGCAGTGTCTGTAGGAAGTGTAGAGATCGGTGAGACGGTATGCAATGATTGGATTGAGGACTTGAAATATAGGATATTATGAATAAACGGAGGTTGATGGGTGTTAATAACTTGGAAGAGGAATGTACCAAGGAAGTAATCTCTACGGAAGGAAGGGGAGGGCCAATTTAACTCGGTGTAAAGATGGGACATATGAGAGCGTCTCGAGGTTCTAAGAACAAATCTTATGAAGTCGTTGATGATGCGCTTTAATCTATCTTCAAGAATCATCGAAAGCCCACCATAAATCACATCCATAGTCAAATTGGGGGAATATGAGGGATGATATTAAGAGTTTACGTGTGGATAGAGGAAGTCGGTGTCGGGAATGGTGGAATAATTTTTGGATGCCAACCGATCGTCGGGAGATTTGAGCAATATGGGGTTTCCAGGAAAGGGTTTTTAACAGAGGAGAGGAAAGCTATAGGGTGAAATATGTGTATACTGTTTAATACCGGTTTAACATAATGCTCTCTAAAAACGAATTCACGAAAAATTACACGGGCATTCATGAGTCAATAGAAGTTCGAATTTTAAAAACAGAATAATACAGTCAAAAGGAATCTGAAAATTCCGTAATTTTCAAACAAAGTAGAAATTCAAAATTATAAAATCGACTTAAAAGAAGGATTGGGCTCCTTTTATATTTACTGTTTATTCAAGTACATTCTTTACTGTAATTTATTTATTTTTATTTAGTTATTATTATGAACTAAATTTATTATAAGATGTAGACAGGGTAGGCAGTCATAGACTATCTACATCTTCTGTACATAAAATCACAGTCAACTATACCTTATCAATATAAATTTATTATGTATATCCAATACATTTAGTTAACAACTAAGATATATAATACATTTTCCATTCTAACATATTAACGCCTCAACAGTTTTTGTTACAGAACCACAATTGGAAGGAACGACCTCGCCCCCGCAGCCAGCTCTCAACAATTCGCCGAACCTCAAGTCTTCTGCCGCTGCCATGCTCTGCTTCTTCCTTTTGTACCTAAGCTGAGGGCTCTTCTCTTCATAATATATCATATAATGTATAAATATATACTGAAACCAAATATATATATATAAATATATAATAATATTTAAAAAAAAGAATCAAACAGTATTATACTTGGGTCTGTTATTGTACTGATAGGTAATCTAGTGAATACGTAAAACATCGTTAACTGTATATAATTATGTACAGTATTAAGTTCTTTGTTGTATATATGTGACGGCTTTTAGGTGATTGTTGTACTTGAGAATTTTTAATAAATGTTACATAGGGATCTATGCTACATATTGCAGTGTATTACTTCATAACACCTATTTACCAACCTGGTTTTGAATGAATTTTTTTTCATTAAGGTGTCAGAGATCAGCCGACACAATGTGGGCCAAAACGTTTGAAATGTTAACAAAATAATATTTGTTTGACTATTTTAATACAACATTTAATACCTGATTAACACCTAACAAAAAAAAAAAAAAAAATCTTCGGTGGCTGACATTGTGCTTAGACTTTTAAAAAAACTATGTAATTTATAAAAAATAATAAAAGTTAAATAAAAACATAAGAAGATAAAGATCCTGCTAATTATCTATAAGTCACTTCCAGTAAAAATTAAACATATATAAATAGGTAATAAAAATAAACTTGAAAGACATTAATTCTAAATTAGAATTATTTTCCTCATTGAAACATTGAATTAAATTTCTAAAGACATTTTTATAATAAGGTAGCTGCAAGCTTTGAATCAACTTTCTAATTAAAATACGTTGAGATGCCACCGTATACATGTTATTTAGTGAAATTTAGGTCCTTCCAACAACAATAACAGTCATGTTGGTTGTTGAAAATGACTTTTAGTATGGTGTTTGACGTGCAGAATATTAAAATTCTTAAATAAGGTAGGTACATATTTAAATATTTTTTTGTGGACCACTCAGGTTAGTAAAAACATTTATAATAGATTGCATTTCTTAGATTTTTATCCAATAATATTTAAAATTAAAATATATAGCAAAAACTAATCTGCGATTAACAGTTCATTGGTCAAGAATTTGAATAGAAATATATACATATATTGGACATATAATTGCATATATACATAGAAATTTTTATTGGATAATCATACCATCGACACAAATATGGGCAATAATTAATATAGATGGCTTCATGATTACATTTCCAGATTATGTAGAGTAAGAAATAAAAAAAAAAGATGAATGAAAGAAAAAAAAAAAAAAAAAAAGGAGCAGAAAAGAAATATGCGATACATAAATAATGGATACTGTAGACTATAAAAATGATAGTATATATATATCGTATATTACACTATACATATATATATATATATATTATTTATATTACATTCAAGCTCTGTACGAGCTTATTAGCAATTTGTTTCTAATAATAACAATAAAAATAAACTACTAAAACATGTATACATACAATATAGTTTTATTTTTCAAAATTAATAAGCTTCAAATGTCAATAGCTTTCAACGTGAAACAAAACACCCTATATTAATTCATAGAGCTTCCTTCTTTTTAGCCTCCTCTCCAGTGCATTGGAGTCCAGGAGATGGACGGCCTCGGCGTTGACGTGGTCTTGCAGGCGATCCTGATCCTATATATATAAATATAATAAATCAAACAATTCAATAGAAAAAAGCGAATAATAATTATAGTAAAAATTTAATTAAAAGTTAAAAATGATATCGACTGGGCGTGAAAATGAAATATATATAAATAAAATAAATCAACAATTAAATAGAAAAAAGTGAATAATAATTATAGTCAAAATTAAATTAAAAGTTAAATATGATATCGTAGTTTATATACAATATACTCTCAGAAAATAAATAGTTAATGCACTTACTTGATTTATATTCAATTTCACAAATACTCCATGAAGAAAACCATTAATAAAAAAAAAAAATATATATAAAAATATATATATATATATATATATATATATATATATATATATATATATATATATATATATATATATCACACGCATATATGGGCTCACAGGCACGCCAAAGTCATATATATATATATATATATATATATATATATATATATATATATATATATATATATATATATATAATTGGCTTATAAACATTGTTTAATTAGCTTATGTTTTTATAATAATTTGATCATTTGTCTTCTACTAGATAGAATACACAATATTTAAACACATTAAATAGATATTGATTCGAAACTGATGTAATCCATTTTATTATTAAAAACGAAATTTTATTTATAAATTACAATTTTTAAAATATTAATTATAATTGAAAAAAATAAAGAATTAGAAATGAGGACGACTTTCTATGAATAGCTCTATCTACTGGATGATGGTTAGATCGTAGATCGAGACCAAGTTCATCATTACACTAAACTATAAAACTTTAACCGCAGTAGACCAATATACTATAAAAATAGTAAACTGCATATTGGTCTGACATTTCACAATATTTCTAAATGCATAAAGGAAAAAAAATGTGGTTTTATTTGAAAGATATTTTACAGATGAGTCCTGTGAGTATATTGGAAAAGATAAAAAAGGTCTCTAGGTCCAATAAACTTATAAAATAATACCGGAGGAAATAAATCAAATATTTTTATTAAAGAGTGATCAAACGACCTATACTATTATATAAAAGGACAAGCCATTTTTTGTTTGTGATAATCAACTGAAGCTTGATAATCGGCCGATAGGTGGCGAGCACCATTCCAGAGAGGTTACAAAGCTACGGTGTTATATAGATTAGATATTTATGATAAAATTTACTTATTTTCAATTCAATTATTATTAAAAAAGCTTTAAATATATTAGGCGACAGGTGGATCACACTGCAGTTTAAAAATCGGCCGATATGTGGCCATTTGCAATGGTAAAACTATAAAACCCAACTATACCAAATTTTAACTACAACATCTTCATAGTTCTAGGAAGGTTTAGCAATAATAAGTTTAACTATGATAATAATTAAAATATATAGCATTGAGTGCCCGAAACGAGGAATGCCAAACTATCATGTATTTTTATGGTTAAAAATAAAAATCCAACCAGATGGATCGATAAAACTATTTCTGCCAAATTGGATATATAATTATGTTTTACGTACTCATCAAACACCAAATCAATTCAATTTTAGCCATCTTAAAAATTACTGCTATGCGTTAAAATATCATTGAAAAAATAATGCTAAATTTTGTATTTAAAAATTTAAAATTTTTATCGATAAACAAATGAAATTCAATAATTAGTTAAAACAATCTAAGTTCTTTTTTTTTTCATGAGAGCGGGCGAAGCCGCTTCGGGTTGTGCTAGTATTTATATAAAAGAGTTGCTTCTTTTAATAATCTTATTATATGTATTGATGGTATAAAAGTGAATCAATAATTTAAAAATATATAAAGATACCTAATTTGATGGCCTGTAGCTTCACTTAGGGTTTGTTTTAATTTCAATAAATTATTGAATTGTCGCTAATACTCAAAACTACTTGCTTTTAACAACCGAAAATTTGCAGTATTTTTTTTAGCTTCCTCTGGAAAAAATGGAATCTATCTTCATTGGCGATCGGACAGGCCGGCTCCGAAGCTAATAAATGGCTTATCGAGCTAATAAATCTTCGGTATCAATGCGTGAATAAAGTTACAAACAAAATTAGGCCAAATTACTTTAAATCAATTAATCATATTTGATAGATTAGCAACCGTATAACTTATATATCATTTAAATATATATATATATATATATATATATATATATATATATATATATATATATATATATAAAAAAACTAATAATTATATATATATATATATATTTGTTTATAATACAATTAAATATAAAAAAACTGAATAAGCCATAAAAAACAACAACAATGATTTATAAAATCGTATATAAATGTTAATTTAGACGCCCCCCCCCTCCCACTACTGTCATATAAATCCATAAGAAGCCATCATAAATCATTTCAGTCCAACTCTTCGTTTGCCTCTTCTTATATGATGACTGTTTCTTATTTATTTTTAAATACAATGATATTCATAATATTACCTAATTTAACACTATTAAGAAGTAACACATAGTATATATGTATAATTACATTATAATTTGTATCATATGAATTAGAAAACTTACATACCCCAAAGTTTGTAGCTAACCACTCAAAGGTTTCCTAATCTAACGAATCCTGAACTTAAAATGTTTTAACGAATAGAAGGATAATGTACCTACTTTATAGATTGTCTGTTTATCAAATCGCTTATATTTAAGAGATTTTTTTTTTGTCTGTTTATGGAACTGAAGATGAATGATTAGCATACAAAACTAGTCTTCGAATAACAAATTTCAAGTTTTTCATAATTTATAAATCCTAACCATCTCTGTACATGGCCACTTACGTTAAGGGAGGAACGCCTTAAAGTTTTCAAAAATTAAGTACTGCGTAGAATATTCGGCCCAAAGAAGGATGAAGAAACTGGAGAAGTTAGAAGGCTTCTCAATGTGGGACTGCGTGAGTTATATCCGGTTAATAAAGTTTAAGTAATAGCAGCGCGACGCTTAGAATTGGCGTGTAGAGTCGTTGTTTTAGTAATGATCGAATTTGGAAAAACGTAATGAGGTTTGACCCGTCGGGTAAACGACCGAGGGGTAGACCGAGACGAAGATGGGAGGATTGCATCAGGGCCGACCTGGGGGATTTGGGTTTTGTAGGAATGGGTTGGAGGGAAATGTGCGGTCAACTGTTGGTGGTATCGGCATCGAACCTGCGGGTTCGCTAGGCCTTTATTTATTTATTATTTATAGTTATATCTGTATTTCATATAGATTCAGCATTTTTTACTTAATGGGAAACTAAAGTAAATTTTTAAGTTATAGGACTTAAGTTTGTTATGAGGATCCCAAGTAAGACGTTTGTCCAACACTAAACCTAAGACATGTCGTTTACACACGAAAGCACTTTGTAATTCAGTGATCACATCGACGTCACCCCCACCATCGGATCTCCTTCATGGGCAAATAATTCAATCAAAGGGACACTATCCGAACTATAACTCTTTCTCCAGGAGAGGGCGAGTGGCGTTAAAAGTTTTAATGAGGGCGCCGACTGAGTCCCTCCCCTCCTCTTGCCCCTTCCCCTGCTAAATAACCGCTGCAATAAAAATCTAATACAATCGCCGCTCCTATAAAAGTCTGAGCAATCAACTTGAGTGATACAGCATGGCCTTTGTTTATCGCCACTACCTGCCTGCCCCCGGTCCGGCTAAATAGCGTTCGATTCTGGCAATGGGAATTAACTATAAATATTAAGTTTGATTTTAATTTCTAGCCATAAAAGTATATGACAGTGTGGCAAATCTCGTTTCTGCTAATCAATTTGTACATTTAGATATTTGTTATTTAAATTTTATTGTTCCTAGACCTTTGATAATGTAGTTAACCTTCCTCCGGTCGTGCCAATTTCTGTAATTAGCCGTCGCACAGTGGGGCCATTTTTGAATCTAGCGGGACAAAAGTCCAAAAATGAAGTTTGATTTTTTGATGCAGAAAGTGGTTGATCTAACAGGCTAAATGTTGTCAGACGTGAAAAGAAGTTAATCAGGCTGAGGAAATGTCAATAATGCAATTTAATAAATAACAAACTAATACCACTTTAATTTTGTACGATTTAAGAATTAAGTTACTATTATTACAAGCTCTCGACAGTGAACATTGTAATCAGTTTTCTTATTTTTTTTTTACGATGAAATGCATTCAAAATAGTCACTAATAGTACATTTTATTTTTAATTTTACGGCATTTTAGATACTCAGACGGTACGCCAATTAAAAGGTCCACAAGTAAAAAAAACATATTCATGTTTTAATCTGGAACTTTTTACGTAGGTAAACGTAGATCTTAAATTATAGTTCTGTGTGTCTGGGGACATTTAATTTTATTGAATGTATTGCATTTAGCTGCCCGTTTTTGCCCGTTTATCAGTAGCACAAAAAATAGTGTTTTAGGCGGAGTACTCTCAGTTGCGCGATTGGCATTGGCTGAAGCGTTACGAGCTGGAGGTATCAGTTTTAATAATTCCCAAGAGGAAAAAATATATCTGGTCAACTATATAATTCAACAATTTGCAATTGGGCAACTCACAGAGGATGTCCAAAAAAACCAACACAAAGAGATAAAAAGATACAGGGAACATTTTCCTCGGAAAATGTCTCGCAAAGTAACCAACACTGACATTATGAATAATTTGTTTATTTCGTCTGATCCTTTAATTAGCTCATACAGACCACTACCAGTGGAAACTCACACGCAGATACGAGTATGGTACCCTTACTTAGTGGTCAAGATAGTGATCATAGTGATAATCTCTATCTAAGATGATAAATCATTATAGAGTATAATTTTCTTTTCAGTTAAAAACAATATAATGTGTTTGAGTTCTGCTAAAGCTTATAGTTTGATAACACATTGTCCTGATTTATATATATATTATAAATATTATTTATTTATTACTGAAGAGAAATTTTTAGTTGCTACAGAGGTGTCTTTACAGTCATTATATTGACATTATTATCATAAAGTATGTATATATTTTTTTTTTTAATTCGATTTATATCACCGATAAATCAATAAATGGTTTTGTTTTTAATTAAGATTTTTTTTTTCTTGATATAACAACAGGTCACAAATACAATTTTTTTTACAATGTTTTATCAACCTTTCAATAACATTTTTTTTAATCATTTTAAGTTGTTCTGGATGAGAAAAAAATATTAAATAGATCCATACAATCGCTTTCAGAGTTTGGTCCCGCTAGATTCACGAATGGCCCCACTGTGCGTCGGTTGTGCGAAGTACAATACTGTTTTTAATTCGTTTTTGTCCCAATTTTTTATTAAATATATTAAATAAAATATATTGATCATTGTACATTTAAAGTAGAGTTGCATGGTTATTTATTTTTAATATTACTTGTTTTCATTTAAGCATACTGGAAATCTATAGTAAACTCCTTATATAAAAATTACTTTTTCTTAATTCAACACATATTTGAAGACTTGATTCATAGCACTCTTGCTTCTAAATTTTATAAAAATTAAATAAACAGACAAAAAAAATATAGTAGAGAACATTTACAAAAGTCATTTAGTAAAAATTTAAACAATGATACTTCTCTTAAACGAACAATAGTGGCGATGATAATTAAATGAAATTATTAAAAACAAACTCAAAAGAATAAAACAAAAACGTGTATAAAACTACAGGAAGAAAAGAAAAGTTCTCTAAAAATGTTATGATTTCTATTATATTAAAAAAAAGAACTCAGTTGTATACAATGCTAAGAATTTAATTTTAACGCACCACAATCACTATAACTAATATTGGTTTGAAGAAAATAATTTTTCCTTTATCTGTTTTGTCCGCTTAAGAGAGTCTTAAGAGAAAATAAAAAAAGAACTTAGTAGAGAGTCTTAAGAGAAAATAAAAAAAGAACTTAGTGAGCATGGCCGTGTTTATAACAGTTTACCAGAAGATCAGACTAGTTGAAGTTGAAAACAATGTGAATAGTTTGCCGACGGAAAAATAAAAACTGTCCTCTTGTGAGGGATAATCGTTAGGGAAACCTGGAGTGTTACACTGATCAATTATTGGAATATAAAAACCTCAATTTATTCAAATCCAATGCTCGTCCGCGAAGGCTTGATTGTGACAAATATAGTTCCCGGAAGTTTATTACCAACGCGATTTAATAACGACTATCCTCCATGAAAAAAAAAAAAAAAAAAAAAAAAAAAAGATATTAGGACATATATTGCAATTAAATCTTTAAAATTTCTTCAATGGAAGGTAATTTCGTTTTAATTTTTCAATACGGATACATTGAAATACATTGATTCTTGGCGTGAAGAGTGCCAATAGGGATGAATGAAGTAGCGAACAATCTGGTTTGTGGCCGATTTCCAACTCTTGTGTACTCAGTTTCATTTGGAGTGGAACTCGAGATGGCTGTAGGCACAATGGCCATTGTTCAACATCAGTTCCCTAACATCACGTCTGTTGAAAAAAAATCCTGTTATCAATTTCATCAGAGCTGGATTTTAATTTGGATTGGAAGTTGAATTTCTCGGAAAACGATAGAGCAGTGTACGCCAATCTTTCAACAATTCTCACTTTTAATATCGCGTGTTATGAATATATTATTTTCAATTTTCTCATTTCCAAGTAGACTTAAAGAAAATTATAATAATTAAGGACTATTAAATTATCAATTTTATTAACATCTAAAAAACCTTTACAGGTCGTGAACTAATATAAAAAAAATTGTTACATTAGTATTAACAAGTTAATGAAGGATAGGGTAAACAAGAACGTTATTGACACCCTTAAGGAAATATTCCAAAATATTCATTTAAAATTATAGAAAGAATAGTTCAATAAAGTTGAAATTTGCTGCCATTATTTCTTAATTAATATACTTTAAGCTAAGCAAGAAAGTTTTCACCAATGATTATTCCTGGAATGTATTTTGCAAGATAGTGACAAAAAATAAGGTAAAATCAGTTATTGACCATCTATGGATACCTTTTAAAATACGGACAGAACTGAAAGTAATTTTGTACAGTTGAGTTATTGGATTGAGTGATTTTTATAAATATATATATACGAGTGTATTTGTTTTCTAATTTTTAAGATAGGGAATCAATAACTTTCTAGGGTGTCCATTACTGTATGGTCTACCCTATATTGGTTACAATCTACAAACTTCTTCCTATAAATACAATTAATTCTAAATCGAACTAAAAAGTCAAAGGATTACGTGCATGCTTTACATATAATATTTGTACCTAATAATTCTGTTTTGATTATTATTATGTTTTTAGAACTGCTGATGAACCTTTACCATTCGAAACAAGTCTTAGAATAGAAATAATAACATAAATGACAATTAATTCATCATTTCTAATTGTTTCAGGCATACTAACTGTATAATATAAGAATTTAATGGCAGAACATGTTTAAAATTAACAAGAAGTGAACTATAGCGGTTTTTCTTCCAAGGCTCTCAAATATATTAAAAACTGAAATTAATTCATAACGTAAATCAGCAAAAAGCGCATTTATTATTTATTACATATAAAATATTTATTTAATAAAGATTCGGGCATTGCACAATCACAGTATTTTGTTCACAAAATCTTATATAAAAAGATTAACAATATCACTATGTGGGGCTCGATGGTTGATCGCGTTAGAAAGGTTCTTTGCGTGCTCGGTACAAAGGGTTTAAAGTTCGAATCCCACCTGTGCGGGCTAATTGTGGACCCACAGTATACATCTTGACCATTCCCACCTGGGCTAGAACAGGTGGTATCCTGTAGGACAGGGATTCCCAAACTTTTTTGTACCACGCCCCCTTTCGTTGAAATGAAAGCTTCTCGCGCCCCCCATAACAATAAATTGTATCGTGGCTGAGTTAGTAAGTGCACAACGCAAGCCACTAGCAACATCTAGTTTATTCCGATACTTTTTTTTAATTGGCACAAGAGTTGAAAATGCTTTTTCGCACAAATAGGTGCTTGAAAAAGGCAAATATAAACGAAGAGCTTCCCGTGATACAACAGGATACACTTTGAAATATTTTAACCAAAATGAAGGTTTGTCCATTATATCAAAGTTGTATTTGGCAGAGGAATCATGTTTTATTTCCAAAGGTTCTTCTTGAAGTGATTCAAGCAGGGAGTCTATGTTGACATGGAATGGGTCCGTTGACATTCTGTAAATACTATCTTCACAAGTGTTTGGGAAGTATTTCTGGAACTCTTCAATTAGGCTCTCCAAATGGTTTGATATTTGGATTTTCAACCTTGATCCTTCTTAAATGTCCTTGAAGCGTGTATCTTCTAAGATTGACTCTATTTTAGGGAAATTTGAATAATTGCATAGGTTCGCTGATATTTTACACCTCCAAAGTTGCAATTTCTCAATATACGTCTTGATCGCATCACGATGAGTAAATAAATTTGAGTCTCCACTCTGCAGTTTTAGGTTATAGCTGTTCAACGAGTCAAAGATGTCTGACAAATAATCCAATATTACTTGGGTTCAAGGTTTTTTGAAGTCCACGCTTAGTTCATTTTGCTTTTGATGTTCTAAGAAGGTGATTATTTCATCTCGAAGCTCAAATAATCTTGCCAACATGTTTCCTTTTTAAGAGCCATCGTACTTCTGTATGAAACAGCAGTGTTTTGTGATCACTTCCTAAATCTTCACAAAGAGTTTTAAACAGTCGAGTGTTCAACGCACTGTTTTTATGTAATTCACTACTTTAATACACAACTTTAAGAAAGTATTGAGTTCATTTTGAAGGGTTTTTGATGCCAAGACTTGTCGATGTATAAAACACTATATCCCAGTCACATCAGCATTTTTCTCTCTTACTAATTGCACAAAGTCTGAGCGAGAACCAAGCATTGAAGGCGCGCCATCCGTACATACACCGATCAGGTTTTGCCAAGAGAGTTCATGTTTGTCAAAAAAGTCTGACACTGCTTTCATAACATCAATAGCTTTTGTTGTGGGCTCCAACTCTGTAGAAAAGAGTAGCTCGTCTTTCATTTATTCGTTTTCAAAATACCGAACATAAACAATTAACTGAGAACATTGTGCTATGTCTTTTAAAATTTAGAATTTTAAAAGTTCAACTTATTCCGCGCCCCCCCCCTGACATGTCCTCACGCCCCCCAGTTTGGGAACCAATGCTGTAGGATAACCTGTCCTTCCTGCTCTAGTTTGAGTACATAAGGACGTTAAGCCATAACAAACATTTTAACTACAACTTATCTATTCCTTAGTATCCTGAAAGTTACCAGAGGTTTTGAATAACCTATTACAACACTCAAAATTTATTTGAGAATCACATATATTTCTTCCATTAGGTTTGAATTTTGTATTAGGGATCTCAAACCTGAACTTCTTCAACAAGAGTTTATTTAATCGTTAGGAATTTAAAAAAAAATACGAATATACTACAGTAGTTAGCAACAACAAGATACGTAAAAGCTAATAGATACGTGATAAACGTATCACCTGCCAACGCCTTACTGAATATTAGCACCTTCGATCGTAGCAATTTTATTTCTGGAATATTATCATTGAGAATCAATGGAAACAGGAATCAACAAAATGTTTTTTTTAATTTTTTTATAGTCATTATTTGTAATTTAGTTTAAATACGAGGTGTAATACTATTATCCACATTGAAAGATCACAAGTATAATTATATTATCTATTAAACTTTGAATGTTTTCTTCTTATTTTTTCGTTTTCTTTTTAAGTTGTTTTTTTTAAACTGTATAGCTATTAATTGAAATTTACAACTCTATGCAATCTATATAAAATACAACAAGTAAATGTGATTATAATTCAAATAATGACATGTCAATTGCTTGAAAGCAACTACCTATAGGTAGCACTTATAAAGGTACAATATTAGCAGGTCCCGAGGTCATCTTCATTTCAGGCACCTCGGAGGGTTATGTGGAATAGAGTGGTAAGCGAGTTGTGATACTAATGGATTTGAATGATCATGAAATTTGTTACGAAAGGACAGGTATATGGTTTAGGGTATGCCATTTTAAAGTTTAAAGTTTTATTTCAGAACATGGACCAGAGAACTGGACCTCCTCGTAATTGTAATCTTTACAAAACAGTATTATTTCATGGAGAAGAAGATAGTCAGGGATGCAGTCAAAGTAACACCACGTCAAAAAAGAATTCTTTAATACGTGCCAACGTTTCGACCTGCGTTTCAGGTCTTCTTCAGGGCTATAACGAACAAAATATCAGAAGTGACAAAAAAAACAGATGTCAATAGGGACATCTGTTTTTTTTGTCACTTCTAGTATTATTTCATTTATTCATATGTTATCTAGTATTTAAAATAAAATAAAAATGATGAAAATAGTATCTATTTAGTAATATATTTATTATATACAATTTACATCAAAATCTAAACTCCAACTTTCAGTATGATCTAATATAGATTAGGAATTTAACTGTACATATGAATTGTAAATAATTTGTTTATTTTCACATTTCTTTCGGCTGTCGAGTAAATTAATCAAGACAGATAATTCCTGATCAAATTCAGAATAAAAATTCTTAACATATTGCATTTTTCCACTCTGAAAATTAGCTGTAGGCTAAAATATAATTCGAAATCGAAACTTGGAAGCTGAGGTCAGAAAGTTTCTAATGCACCAGTTAAAACTCTGATATTACAGAGAGAGGGATAAACCTCCAGTTCACCAATGTCGGCGGAATTCCGAGGGAACTTGCTTGGAAAAACAAACTTGATTAAAGTAACTTTGTAAAGGCCCCGGACAAAGAATTTTGTTTTGATATTGACTTAGGAGAAAAAAGTATGCATTAGAAATATTTTTGAGGAAAATTAAATTTTCAGTTTTATTATAACCGACCTTTTAGGGAGAAAAATAAACTAGAGATACTTCAAACCAGATATTCTGCTTTATTTATTTTTCCTAAACAAAAAAAATTTTTTTTGAAATAATGTTATTTAATTCCCCTTAACAAAAAAGACTTGCCATTTACCTTATAATATTTTCATGATATAATATATGGATATAGTTTCAGGATATGTTATCTAAAAAATAGTTCACATGATAGTTACAATGTTTATCTTAAATCATAACAAGTATTATCGAATTACCTTTACCTCTAATCTTGAACCTGCGAATTTCTTTTCTACATTGTCCTTTAATGGTATTCTACTATTCCTTATAAAATAAAAAAGATCCGCTGAACTTCATCTAGACAAACCTCTTACTAAGAATCTAAGAACAATTCTGAAACCGCTCGACGTTTTCACCATCTTTAACATTTATCGTATAAACGCTATAAGATGCCAATAAATAATAACAGACAAAAAATCACTACTCGACTATATTCAAACCTATTTGGCCATACCGAATTCAGCTTTGCAGCTCCATTAAACCATCTAGTTCATCTTGTGTCCAATTTTTACAACCTAAAGCCATTCTCAAAATCCTCTAAGCTGTCACAAACATATCTATAATTATCTTAATTTCCTAAACATTGCGAAAATGGCTCAAATTCGATATCTATCATTCCAATATAAACTCTATAACAAGTCAATTACAATATTCTCTAAACTTGTTTCGATTTCGATTTCTAATGACCATCTGAGGCTTCTAAAAAGAATATGGTTTTAAAACTTCGCGATATTGAATTTTCAGTTGCTTGCGTTTTCCCAGTTTACCTCAAGTATACAAGAGTATATAACGTAGCAATAACATTGGTTCTAATCATAGAATAAAATAATGAACTAATCAAATAATCAAATTATGAACTATCAGGTTTAATGATAAAATAGTTTCAAAGATAAAAAAAAAAGGTATTCCCTCAGTTCAAAAATACACAAAGAAACTTGGTTTGCCCTAGGAGGGTCTCTATATATTAAAGTCGATCCAAGGCAGAAGTAACAGAAATATAATTTTTTAAACTTCTGCTAGACTCAATTATTTGTTATTTACTTAATATATTGTCTTATTTTATCTTTATTATCAATAAAATAACTATTTTAACAGACATATATTGATTAGTAGCCTTGAAAAGGCGACCAATATTGAACGAAACGTCAGAAAAACATCAATAAAATAATACAATTCAGAAAAAGTAAGCATCTGAGCGCATAAGTTCAGTTTCTTCATATTATATTCCTTATTAAAAATACAATCATATTCTAGGAAAAAGAGGGCTGGGATGAAGCCAGAAGAAAAAATAAATAAATAAAAAACATGTCCAGGTTGAAAAACTTGACTTTGTTCTGCTTTTACGACAGTACTTGTTTGTGGTATCATATTTTTATTGCGACTGATGATTTCAAAAAACTTGATTATACTGGTATCCTATTTTTCAGCAATACCATGATATCGATGTCATATGTTATTATGCAATAAATGATTTTTATTTCCTGCCCCTGGTTTTTTTTTAAGCGTATTTTGAGCATTGTGATGTCTCAAAATTCATCTAGCCAAAGATATAAGGCATTAGAATGAAGTTTATTTTGTGTGCAATTTCACCCCAAAACATCATGCATTCTTAGGCGTTGCATTGCCCATGATGATCGAAAAAGATCTGGTTGTTTATTTTTAAAACAGATAAATATTTATTATCAGGAACGAATGCTCATTAATATAAATAATCTTCTAAAGCTTACCTTAGCTTCAGCTTTTCCAGATCCAACAAGAAGTTTCACAACAGCAAAATGATTCTGTAATTTAGTTATTTTGTCAGTTATCATTTGCATACAACTAATTTTTTGTTAATTTTAATACCGAAGAAGACCTAAAAGGCAAGTCAAAACGTACCATTACCAAGGCGTACCATTAACAGTTTTTTTTTAAATTTAGACGTTATTTTTCTTTCCTCCGACTACATCTGACCATCTTCTTATATTTCTTACATTCAACTAAACTATTCTAATTATTTATATTCTAGATTAAGATATAACAATATTTTTTAATGAAATTACAGTCATATCTTGACGTTTCTAGAGTATTAATGTTCTGTTGAGCCTACATGATTAAAGTAGAGCATTAGAAGTGATAATACAAATTTATTAATCTTTAATGAAGACTCAATGAAGGGGCCGATAGTGGATGAGGATACCTGAGATGTGGGAATAGATATCGACGAAGATAATATGAAGAAGTGGCTGATTATGGGCCCCTAATCGGGGCGGCCTGAGGGGGGCAAAAAGTCGCCCCAGGGGCCCCTCCCCCCACCCCCTCCTCCCGAGGGAACACTAACGTAAATCCCGGCTAACAGCCTCTTATTTCCCTGTTATTCGGCTCTTTATCCCGGAAGGTGCTGAGAGCCGATTATCAGGGAAGGTGGCCGGGCTCAGCTCAATTCCTTAATACGGCCGAAGGAGAGCAGTTTGTTCCCTGCGCCCCGACTCGTTTTATCGCCACGATTTCATTTAGCCGATGGCTTTCGGATTCGCACCGCTGGTTCTACGCGGTCCCCTTGATCAATGATCTTCTCATGGCTCTTGCTTCTTTTTCTTTATAACCATTAGTATTGTTTAAATAATCTGAACAAAAATGTTATATTCTCGTGTGAGCTATTTGTTGTCGAACCATGTTCGATATTCAATTAAACATATACTTTTTAGATGGATAATTAACTAATAAGATTGAATAATTTTAAGAAAGAGTCGATTCTTGAGAAAAAAATCGGTACCGAGAATCGATCATACAAAGTCGATTTCTAGAAACCGTTGGCAATAGTTTTGGAAAACATATTCTAGAATTATGAAATTAAATGAAAATTAAATGAAAAAATTTAGTTTATTCTGGGACTTACTGTCCCCTAAGAAAAAAAATAATGCACAGTTAAAAGTACAACTGTCTGGCCTATTATATACAAATAATAATGCTTCAGTAATTACAGCATACATTTTTTTACACGAAAAAAAATTAAATTAAATTAAGAAAAATAAAAATAAATAAATATATGAAATAATAATTATAACATAAAATACAATCGTATATATGTGAACATAAAAAAGAAAGAAAGAGAGAAAATAAAAATAAAAAAGTAATTCTAAGTGTTCATTTGATTATTGACATATTTGCGGAAGATTGTCTAAAAGGTACAGGAATAAATTATTTTTAAAGGAATTTATGGAAGCTGCTTTACGAATAGAAGTGGGAAGGGAATTCCAGAAGGAGGTAGCACGAATGATGAAGGATTTGTCAAAGGAAACCGTTTTATGTGAGGGGATATATAGGTTAAAAGGTTGGGATCTAGTGTTTAGAAAGTGGATAGAAGAACGCAGAGTTAATAAATCAAGAATATAGGAAGGGTTTTTGGTTTTTATACATTGGAATATGGAAGTACCCAAAAACTATTATAAAAATTATAATACCTTAATTGAGAAATTATCTTTTAAAACTGAACATGTCCACTTTGATCGATTTTGTTTTGTTTTTCTAATAAAGCCTTGCAAGCTGCTCACATTACTATATTTTTCGTTAGTAGACATTTACTATTTTGGATCAAATCAAAGGAAATTCGTACCACTTTAATATACATTTTCTTTTTTCTTAGGGATTTTTTTTTATCCCAGAATAAAGTTTCATGTTCAAAATTTCTCATGTTTATACTGGTTATCAAGCTCAATGAAATTTAAAAGAAACGTTTTATAAAAATCAATGAATAAATCTCAGCACGTTTGGAATATTTATTTATATTATTAAAGCTCTATACAATAACGTAACATTGTAACCTCGTATGTAGAATGGCTCGCTGCCTATTGGTCAGTTTTCAAACTTTACTATTATCCTAATATCGCTTATTTTAATAACAAACTAATTAAACATCAGTAGATTGCTTATTGCTAAACCTTCCTGGAACTTTTAGGAGGAAGTGGTCAAATTTTGGTACAGATTGGTTCTGTAATTTTCATGGTTAGTGAATAAAAAAAGAATGGCTTGTCCTTTTATGTGTATAATACCTAGTATAGATTAATTATTTTGTTTTTATATTAATTGAATTGTAGTTAACTTATATATTATACGTGTTGTTTTTTTGTTTTTTTCCAGTGCGATCCAAACGAATCAAAGTGTAGCCGTATCCTTGGCTAACCGACTCTTTGGCTCAAGTTCCAAAATTAACTCAAGCCACAAGGTATTAAAGGATTAATGAAAGTTAACAATATAAGTTGACAACTATGACAATAATAGTAAGAACAAAAACATTCTTATAATAATAATAACGAGAGTTGAAAATGGGGAGTTGGAATGAAGGATAATGTTCGTACTGAACAACTTTTGTAACAACGTCGTGTATCCCCGATGATTTCTTTTTTTTTTTTTCTATTCTATAATATTTACAGTGTTTTTTTTTTCGTTTTTTTTTTTTTTGTATTTTAGTATATACTATATATTTTTTTTATTTGTTGGAAAATAAAGTATAAACGTTCTAGTGAGATACGTCAGTATCATTCTAATTATTTTAATTCACCTACAGCTGATTTAGGAGGAAGATTTATACCTAGTCGATATAATTTGTTCTTCAATAGCCATCGATCCTAAGCTGAAGCCGAGACAAGTTAATCAGGAACCGAGTCCAACCGCAGCTATAAAATTCAAGAAACATTAAGCCCGGAATGAGCAGGGCGGTTTATGATGGATATAACATGATCATAACTCAATCCAAGTAGAAAATTCAATTGCAACTTGTTCAGCTTGAGCCTGTGATTAGTTTCGGATACGTGTATCGATTTATTGAGGGTGCGGTGAAACAGAAATTAGCCCATTTTAACTTGTTATCTGTAACTTCGGAATATACTGCACATCCGGTACAAAAGTATTCAAAAGTGTTTATATAATAATAAAAATGATCGTTTTTTAAACAAATATTTGTATTATTATTTCTTTGATATAAAATACGATTATTACTCAAAGTATTGTCCATCGTTATCTACCGTCATTACCCATCTGCTAGCCAATTGCTCGATGCAACGCTGATACCATTCCTTGGGATGGCTGTCAAAGAACTCTTGGACAGCATTTTCAACTTTCGCAAAATCGTCAAATTTTTTCCCTTGAAGAAAATGGGCCATGGAACGAAACAAGTATTAATCCGGAGGTGCGAGGTCTGGACTATATGGTGGATGAGGCAAACCCATAAAGTTCTGTAAACTTTTCTTTGGTTCGACTGCGGATTGTTGAGGAGTATGATCGTGAGGGACCAGTCCACAGGTCTTTTTCACCTTCCCCATGGAGAGAAGATGGCGACTAACAGTATCTTTCGACACACCACACTCCCTTGCAAGTTGTGGACGGATTTGACTCAACAGCTTCCTTCAAAACCACATCCAACGTCGTATCTTTTATCGTATTTTTTTGATAAGCCCTATTACATGAAGGAATGTATTATATATGTTATATTTATATATTTATTATTACTTTTTGTATCATACTTATACTCTATATTATCGATATAATGTTATGTATAATAAAAAGGGTACTTTTTTATTTGTAAACAGTAAACGTTAAGCACCACAGTCATTTAAACCTGAGAAGTCTGTTATAGAGATGTTTGTAAGAATCATTTTGTATCTAGTAAAAAAAAAGGTTAATAATTTAAAAACAATCGCGAAAAACAATTATAAATTTTGCAGTGTATTAGTAATAAAAACAATCCTAACTGGAATCCACCCTAATCACTGAGAGGTGGAAATACACTCAGAAGGTTAAAAAGAACCTGGATAAGAGGTTTACTCAAATAAATCTGTTGTTTTTTTTTCATCCATGCCAGGAGGAGGTACTGTTAAGTGCTTATCTTACTCATGAATATAATCTCTGTATTATCACACTTTCAGATAATTCATTTATTGTTACTTTAGTAATAGGTGCGGTTAAAAAAAAAATAGAAAAAAAATGTTGAAAGAATAGTTTTATAATCAAATTTTTATGATATCCCTTAAAGAATAAATAATCGTTTCATTCCCGCAACCAATGAAGCTTTTAATCATAAATTAGTTCTGTTTATTTAATTTTGAATGAAGCGTATATAGTAAATAATAATAATGTTTTAATTTTTTAATCATCACATCATACAACGTATTATAGAATTATATAAAAATGGATACAAATAATTTGTAATGAAAGAAACTTTGTTTAATTATAAAATTTTTGAACATAATTATACAATTTTTGAAATGCATTTATATAATGATAATAAACTTTTTTATTTTTTCTGGATCCCTAAGTCCCTTAAAGATAAAAAAAATTATCTACAGCCAAGAGGTACAGAGGTATAAAAAAGTATATAAAACTAATATTTAAAGTGTTAATGATTAAAAACATTCAAAAATACTAAACAAGTATTCGACATTTTTAAAGACAAAAAGATATTCTACCAATCCCTGTTTAACAGATCCGCTATCTAGGATTCCAACTGGACAAATGTTTAACTTATCCATAAAGACCTTAATGTTCCATGTGCTGTTGAGTTAGCCCAAAGCAGATACCTGTCCTTCCATAGTAAGCTCCATAACCACCCCAATCCACTAGTCTCCCAACCTGTTTTCTATTCCATTCCTGATAATCCTCTGAGGCGTCTGAAAAGAAGATGGCCTTGAGACCTTTTAATGTAGAAATTAATGAAGTGCTACTAGTGAGCAGTTCTTCACATGTTATTTTCAATGCCATTGTATTCACTTTCAACACATTTACTTGTTGTATATATTTTATACAGTTGTAAATTTCAATAAATTTATAAAAAAAAAATAAAAAAAATGTACCTGGTTCGTTAATATTCAACTTTATTTTAAAGAATTTAATATTGCGATTTAATACTCAACAAACTTGTTGAAAGATGAAAGTAAAAGATTCCAAGAACAACCTAAATCTGGAAGAATCACTGTAGCATCAGAAGAGAGAAGGAAGGTAACATCGGAGAGAATAAGAAGGGTACTGGAGGAATCGAGAAAAAAAAAAAATCACGAAAAAATAATTGATTCAACGTACCTAATTGGGTGATTTGGAAAAAAAAATTAAAAACATTATGGTTTAAAATAAAAAAAATATATTCTTTTTTTATATAAGAAACGTACAAAAGGTGTATTAGCCCAGTCAACATAGACCAAAAATATATATGGCCAAACTTGTAGCAAATTTAATAGCCTTTCATTTTGTAGTAAAATCTTTTTCAATGCAATGCACTGTTTTCGAGTTATGAGCGAAAAACTTAAAAATGATTTGTTCTTGTTCAGGAAACCATCCCCTACACATTTCTGATAAAATTGGAACTAGGTTTTTAAGTTCCTCTGATTTTCCTATTTTGACTCGACTATTTTAATATAATGAAAATATAAGATCATTTTTAAAAATAATGTAAAATATATCTTTAAGTCAACCATATCAACTTTTTAATCTTATATTTAGGTATAAGTTTATTTTATAAAAATCAACATATACTATATATTTTTTTTAGTTATAACTTTCAACTAGTTAGTTCGCTCCATTAAAAAAGAGTAAAAATTGATATTTCCTAGGCTAAATTTATTACTCAGAAAATCTGAACAATCATTATATATACAGGGATGCAGATATAAAGGTATTAAGGGACTAATTATTATTATTTAACTATAATAAAATATCATGGATGACTACAGTTAATATCATATGCGATACAAATAGCTGTATCCTTTCTACCACTTGTTTGCTGACTCCTGAGGCTTGTGGAAGCCAAGAGTATCAACTTCCTTTCATTTAGCTAATCCCCATTCATAGATTCCATTATCTGGCCGGCGGGTGGGGTAAGCAGACCGCAAGGATTACAGAATATCCTTTGATAAGTCCTCGACAAAGGATCTCAACTTAAAACCTCCGGAATGAAAGATTATAAAAAACTGTATCCTTGAAAAGGCAGGTTCGGTTTGAGACCCTAATAACAGATTTTCCGCCCGTCGGGAAGGCTTTTATGTATTTCAACGAAAAATGTAAAAAAAAAGAAAATGAGAATATAATAAGTTCGTTAAAGTCTTTAATAAAAGTGCTTTATGAAGATGAAGGTAATTACATGAGAACTGAGTTAACTTGATAAATTCGTGGAAACTGGTCGGGATAATTAAAAACTGAGATCACTGAAAGCACATCACTTCTAATGTGTTACTATTTGTGAACAATTTTAACGCTGAAAAAAATGTCTTGCTTTAGTAGAAACCTGTGTCAAAACTGAGTATTAATTATATTTTATTACAAACGTAGGCATCCGTTCGTCCCTGAGGACCACGAACACCATTGTATTTATGAACACAACTTAATTTCCAGCTCTCGTAATTATTGCTGCAAGAATTTTTTTTGTTCCTACTTTCTATGTCAATGTTTGACTAATATTTAAATTCCTTGAGAGTGCAATGTCAGGAGAAAAAACATCGACAAGACAGCCTCAGACACAAAGACAGCCTCGGAAGAAAAGCGTACCATTGAAAAGGTGTCAGTTATTCATCAAAATACTGCTTCATTTGGTTTTCTTTAGGAGAAAGGTGATGCTTTGCGTTTAGTGAAATATGGAAGGCGTTTGGATGTTCTGGCAGTGGACTCAAACCTTTACTGTGAACGGCTAGGCAGAGTTTACAAAGTTTTGAATGCAAAGTAGCTTTGGTCAAAAGGAACAAAGCCATTCTGCAACAATATGTTGCTTTTGCATTTTTATTCTTGGTCTGTTGGTTGTTTTTCAAAATCACATTTTAAATTTTAAAAGTGTTTTTTTTTAATTTTACCAAAAAGATTGCTGGTTTAAATATTGAATTTTAGTGTCTCGATTTCGCATATATGCATATTATTTATAGTTTTATTATTTAATATACAAATTTCTATTTAAAATCTCACTCCTTAAGTATATTTTTTTTCGCTTTCGAAATCCTTCTTTTGTGAGTGGTATCATTCAATTTTCCAAATTTGCTTTCTATGTGTGTAAGAATATATGTATATAGATATAATAATTGAGGATGTAGCCAAGTGGGTAGAGAGATTCTCAGGCTGAACGCCTTTGGTTCAATACTTGGTCATAAAATATTCTCTTGAAAGTAAAATAGTGAATTTTAGCGAAGTAAGTTCATATGTATCGAATACATTTTTGAAAATGCGCTATCAACGATCAAAATATATTGTCGAGAACTTGATGAAATTATTAAATTATATAAAAATTCAATTCATATCGAGTAAATAATTTCTGAATGGATGTAGTAACATCATTTTTAGCTGAACTTGCTTCTCAAAATAATAATATTTATTAAAAAAATATATGATTTAAATATCTACAAAATATTTTCTTGTAATGAAATATGAAATAAAAATAAACTGTATCCAAATTAAATAGACCAACATTAATTAAAAATACATAAATAAATCTTATCCCAAATACAACTGAAAATACTATATTCATATCCATAGCACAAAATATGTGGATTTTTTTTTAATCCGAATGTCCGTATATACTCCAATATAAAGGAAGGAAAGGGTAACCTATAGGTTACCAATCTATTTATCAAGAGAAGGAAGTGTATGAAACTTTAACACACTTGGCCAACATGTTTTCCAATAAGCATTATAAAAAAAGTCTCCGATAGAGATTGATATATTTTTCTTGTTAATAACAACGTTTGACCCTCGAGTGTTTGCGCTGATTACAATAGTCTTCCACTGCTCTTAACATCGCTACTGTGTATTTGCTTTGGCATGGATGAATATGACGAGTTTAGAGTCTGCAAAGGGAGGCTAGGGAAATAGTCTCAGTACCTCTGTTAGTTCCTATTTGATATTCCTGGTTTGTAATTCCCATTTGTTTTGGTTGGCTAACAATTGTCCTCCACGTGACCTTTCAATTAGTTATTTTTAGTTTTGTATTTTATTGTCTACATTAGCAAAATTAATACAATGGGAGTTTATTATGACTATATTGAATGTCTTTTACTGATATTTTTGAAGTACTCTGCTATTTGGGTGAATTATTTCGTTTGTCATCCACACGACCTTCCCCGTAATTATTATTTTCAACTTGGTATGAGTTGATAATGATCTAGTGAGTAAATAATTATTTCTCTTATCTTTTGTAAAGTATTTTTGAAATAAATGGATTAAAAAATATGCCTATTGCTAAAACAACAGAAAACGTAGTGGATGACTATTGTCATCCGCGCGACCTTTCTTGTAACTAAGCCACCACTCTAGGGTTAAATAGCTCAAACTACTCCTTATGAAATGAAAAAATATAATATTTAATACTAGAAGTTGTACTTTAAAGTAAATTTTGTTATAATGAATGTCTCCCTAGATATTTTGGGAGACATAAATACCTAAATACCTCTTACTTCCTTCCTCAGCGGGTAGTTTTAGTATTTTCTTGAGATCACTGTATTCAAACACAAAACTATATAATTTCTTTTTTCTATTCTATGACTTTGCCTTTCGTTGCCTGTAATAAAACTTAATCGAATCGAAACGGTTTTGTTGAAATATACATAAAATATAGTCATAGATATAAACGTATTTAGGTAAGGCGAACAAATTGGATTGTAATTAGAATTGTTAAAAATTATTTAAAAATAATTAAAATTACAGGTTTGATCCAATAAGGTGGGAAATCCTAACAGCTTTCTAATGGCAAGTAATAGCATTTCTACAATGGTCAACGCTCATTTTAATGTTCATATGATCAAGAATGGAATCCAATTAGAAATCCACGGTTTAATTAAAGTACCTAAGGACTTAGATATTGCCTATAAAGGTCATATTCAAAAAATGAAGTTGAACTTAATTAGCATTAAGTTATAACAGAACTTTATTTTTATTTTTAAAATAAAAAACGTCGTTTATTTGGAAGTATTTAAGTAATATTTGTTTATTTTTCATGGTAGGAATAAAATCATAAGGTTAATTATGAGGGTTGGAATTTTCAGAATTTTATCTGCATCACGAAGTGTCGGATACCGAGAGGGAGGACCTAGGACCAGGGAGCAGTGGAGACGAGGGAAGCGGCAGACGGGAGCGGAGCGGCCGGAGGAGAGCGGCACAACCTGGACGTGTGGCGGCCTGAGGAGGGTGTCTGAGGAGAGGCGACCGCATCATTGAGGTACAACAACGTAAGGGCGAAACAAGCGGGCCGTCGTTCCCTGCCACATATTATCCGAGTGGAAGCGAGGAGTGAGGTTGGCCTGGGGTGACACGCGGGAAGCTCCAGCACAAAATCCTGAAGTCCCGGCGACCCTGCGGAGGCGAATTCAGGTTGGCTTGCAAGCGGAGCACTCCAGGTAAGGGCAATGTTTCCGTGTAGTTGATTTAACCCTGGGGGTTGGGCTTTGTACCATTTTGTGAGGGGGAGGTAAGGGAGAGGAGTATTTTTGACAAATGGTTCGGACCAGCAGAGGGAGAAGAAACCTATTATGCCACGTAACTAGGGGAAATTGCCAAGGTCTCCGTAATATAATGGTTATTTTTTAGAGGGCCTGGGATCTATTGGGAAAAACGGTAGGAGCCCGTACAGGATGAGACAAATTAAAAAGGGGGGGCGGAGGTAAAGTAAATTTAAGAAAATCTAGGGGAAAAAAAGCCGTGACTAATCGTGATGTTTTGCTACTTCGGTCTAACTTTAAAAAGGTGACAAAAAGGGCAATCATGGGGAAGTAGTCTGGAAAACAGGGGGCAGGACCGACCTGGAGGGGGAAAAAAAAGTTTTAGAAACAAGAATTCTTTTGTTCAAAAACTGACCCCAGAAAATCTTTTCAAGCGAGAGGTGAGAAGTGGGGGCCGGGGTCAACCGGTAGGTGGTCGCGAGGCTACGAGATTAACTGGTAGGAAGGAGCGAGCGGGTCCACGTCACGGATCAAGGAGACGGGAGATTACCCAACAAGGCGCTCCGTAAGGCCATATCCGGGAAAGAGAAGTAAAGAAGACACTATGAAACCGTCCAAGGGCATCCGTGGGGCGGATATGAAATACCCTATTTCACCAACCCCTCACAAAAATAAGTCCCGCCTCATGGGGCCGTGAGGTGGACAACAAGAAGATGGGCCCCCACCGGAGGAGGAAAAGGTTACCAGGATGTCACTCGAACCTACTACGCAAACTTAATGAGAAACCAAAACCCACAGGTACGAGACAAATAAATACGCCTAATCACCCAAGATTCAGAAGGACCCTATTTCTGGATATGGCTTACAAGTAGGGGGCTAGGAAATATTTTTTTAGTCCAAGCTGTTAAGACACCTTGGAAAGCGCCGGTTACGCACCAGATCCCGAAATGAACCCCCCAAGGACCCAGTTTGAAGACCAGAACCCTTCAACCTTCGAATGGGGCGAAGGGTCACTACGAGTTCACCCGAATGCCGGTTCGGGCTTAGAACGCGACCCAGTACGTTCCAAAGAATAATGGCGAGTCCTTAGGGGTTTGATGTTGAAAGTCGCAGATTTATATGGATGACCTCTTGAGTTTCAGGTTAAGCCGGGAGGGCGGAGCTCTGGCACATCTAGGGCTGGTAGTCGGAGAAGTTCGGAGTTTGGCTGAAACTATCGGCGAGAAAAGTCGCGGCTGGGGGGAAAGCGAGACTAAGTTTCCTGGGGGCACACAATTCGAGGACGGGGTGAAGCCGGATAAAGGGGGAAAGTAGATGACCATTGGGAGAATGGAAATCCCGCGGGGACGTAGGCATACGGAGTGCTGTTGGGTTCCCGAACTACACGTCGATTCATCCCGAGGATGGCGCGGTTCTTAGTTCCGTTAAAAAACTATGCAGCAGGGCAGAGGAAAATTTTTATCACAACGGAATGGAAAATAACCTCAGGCGCTGCATGGAGGATGTTGCAGCAGGAGGTGAGAGCCGGTATTGGCCTGTTCCCGGACTTCAATAAGGTGTTTACAGTAACTACGATGCAAGCGAAATACGCGGTGAGGGGCCAGGGTATTATCACAGGAGAACGAGGGAAAGGGGAGAGGCCGGTAGCGTAATGCGAGGCCGAAGGTTGACGGAAGGGAGACCGCGGTATAGCGCTGGGTAGAGAGGGAACTAATCGGGAGTGTGTGGGATGTGGATCACTTCCGTCCGTATATCTTTGGAAGGAGATTTAGGGTCCACACGGACAAGACCGTTACAGTGGATGGTAGTTAAAGGAATCTCCGCAAGAGTACTGCGAGGAAGGAGTTCCTCAGCCAATCGACAATATCGAGTAGTGTACAAGCCTGGGGAAAGAGAACGTGGTGCGGATTTGTCATGCACTAATGATATATGCCGTTGAGGGGGACGAAACGGGGATCCGTCGGGGGGGCTGATACGAAAGTTTTCTTAGGGGAGGGGACACGGAGGGAGACCAGGTGAGGATTGAGACGACGCCATGGTATAGAGGATCCCCAAGAAGACGAAACGCTCCCTGTGAGAGGGCCCTCAGACATGGAGAAGTAGAGAGATAGTATTAAGATAGAGAGACCAGATCATCTGGGAAAACCAGGACTGAGGGTCTCCCAAGGCGGATTTTCGAAATATGGGGAAGAGCAGATCGTCACCATTTGGACGGGAGCGGGATTAGGGAGGAGTCAATGGTGAGACTGCTGCGCGGGCGGGGACTAAGGCGGGAAAGGGCATATCACCTCTATATCGGGAATGCCACTATATGGGACAGGGTTTTAAAGAGGCTATGGAAGGAGGAGGAAGAAGGGATGCGACCGAACTTTTATTAGGTGCCTGAGGTCTGGTTTAGAGGTGGTACAGGACGTCGAGAGGCATACCAGAAGGAGGTTCTACCCTGTTCATACCAACAGTGGGAAGAAGAACCCACCGTGGGACACAGGAGAAATCTCCAAGCATTGTGATGAATCACGGAGGTATTTCTGGTGGGTGGGGCGCCATTGAAGAGGGACGAATCCAAGAGGTCATTTGGGTCGTGAGAGGTATGCCTCACCATCGAAATACACCGGCATCCCCCAGGTGGGTACAGCGAAGCGGACACCTACGGTAGCGTTCACTTATCGGCCTCCAGTGGATTAGTTAAGTGGCGGGAAGGTTGGCGTACCAGTGGGTTACTATCTTCGAGTATTCAAGGAAAATGCCCGAGCTAATCTCGTGCAGGCCAAATCGGCGGAGGGCGTAGTGGGCGTTGAGAGTGGTTTTGATCATACGGGATTATCCCGGATAGTCATCAGTACGGCCGGCCGTAGTATAGATTCGACTAACGCAGTGGTCAGGGCGGAGGCCAAAGAGGTTAGATATTAGGCATAGCAATACCCAGGGCATCCCAGGGAAGTTGCAGAAAGAGGGAGGGATTGAGAGTTCATGGGACCCTTAGTGACCACCATCAGAGCAATAAACCAGTAATATATAATATATATATATATATATATATATATATATATATATATATATAGATAGATAGATAGATAGATAGATAGATAGATAGATAGATAGATAGATAGATAGATAGATAGATAGATAGATAGATAGAATACAAAAAAAACTTCTAAATTCTGGAACAATGGTCCCTTAAGAATAATATTACATAACAGGAAGTGATAGAGAATTTCAAAACAAGACAAGCTAAATAAAAGTATATATAAATTTTCATAGTTAAATGATGAAAGAAAGAAAGAAAAGTAGTCATTAGAAGAATAAATATTTTTTGATGTAACATATAGTAGAGGACAAAAATAAATAATTTTTGCTAAAATATATCATAATGAAGGCCGTCACTGTTTCGGCATCCTTAGAAGCGCATTTTTATTTCATCTTAAATCTCCTAAGGAATGCGCGCCTCCACGTAGTACGGCTGGATAACTCTACACCCGATAAAAGGCTAGGGATAGAGGAACCAAAGCAAAACCCTCTAGAGCTAACAACTCTAGTTGTACTTCGTCAGGGTAACCCGACCCAAAACTAATTTCTAACAATATCATGAAAAGAAACGAAAACTAATAGAACTTACACTAACGGACACCGAATCCAAAGTAAGATTTAAAGGGATCAGCAGCAAACCTTTCCAAATAAAAACTTAGACAAGGAGACGGCCTCTCCCCAACATTGCTCAACGTTGTATTGGATAAAATAATGAAGGAACTATGGAAAGTTAATACGGGTGCGATTATAGGGACCAAGACCAACCATGTCAAAGTAAGATGCCTTGCCTACGCAGACGATCTTACCCTTTTAGCGAAAACGGAAGAAGAAGCGATCGAACAAATAAACATCCTGACAGAAATTTCGGAAAAAAAACAGGTCTACAAATCTCTTACGAAAAAACAGAACTAATGACTACCGACCCAGACTTAAAAAAAAAAAAATCAGTGGAAACCAAATACGGAACAATAAAAGTAACAAACAAATTTAAGTACCTAGGTGAGACTATATGTAGCAACGGATCGGGAAAGTAAAATGAAAGAATAACTAAACTACAGAAACTATCTTTTGCAACCTCTAACGTTTACAACAAAAAAACCCTGTCCACAAAAGCAAAAATAAGACACAACAACACAGTCGTTAAACCGGTGATTTTATACGGGACAGAAACCACTTGCATTCCTAGTCTGGAAGAACTACTAAGGATTGAACGGAGAATTCTGAGAAGCATTTGAATAGTCATTATATAAACGGCTCCACTAAACCTTTCAATTTTTCTCGTATCCTATTCTTAGAATTCAAAATCCTTCGACAAATCCTCAATGCTCCTTACTATCTCTCACAAACAAACTTATCCATAAAGATGTTTATGCTGCTGATTTAGCCCATACTGGATACCTAACTTTTTATAGTAAACTACATAACAACTCAAATCTACTCATCTCTCAAATTGCTCCTTATTTTATTGCCGATAAAGCTCCAAGGCGTCTAAAATAAGATTGCCTCAAAACCATCTAATATAGAACTTTTATTAAAGTGTTTTTTTTTTGTTTTTTTCAATTTATTGAAATTTACAACTGTACAAGTATACATCAAGTAAATGTGTTAAAAAAACGTTTGCAATAACATGCCAAAACTTGAAAAGAACTACTCATCAGTAGCACTTCAGTAAAAAAAAAAAAAAAAGCTACACAAGGAGATCTCTAGGCCATATTGTTTTCAGGCACCTCGGAGGATTATCGTGAATTGAGTGGGAAGCAAGTAGAGAAACTAGGGGATTTGAGTGGTTTTGGAGCTTACTATGAAAGGCTTGGTATCTGGTTTGGGCTAAATCATCAACATATGGAACATTAAGATCTTTATGGATAAGTTTATTGGTGACTAAGTAAGGAGCATTGAGGATTTTTCGAAGGATTTTGGATTGTAAGGATTGGATACCGGATGAATTGGATGGTTTAGTAGAGCCCCAAAGCTCAACTTCATACTTCCATATAGGTCTAATCACAGTCATTTAAATGAGTCTTTTGTAATTAATTGGGAGCTTTGAACGCTTGTCAAGTAAATGTTGAAGTAGTTATTAAAGCGTAAAATAGAACTTTTATTTAAGAGCCACCAATGGGTTGTTACTTTAAAAGTTATTGTCATGTTAGCTTATTCATTTTCCTACACATATACTAAATGTATATTTTCTATACAGTTGTCATTATCAACAAAGATATGAACAAAAATAATGATTTTTACCATCAGTGATAGATATATTTAAAAAAAATAGTGAAATTTATTTGTTTCTACTGTGTATCATGTTAGGACTACAATATGAAAAAGTATATATTTTTAAAGTTTAATTACGATATGAAAAACACCTCTAAATTGAATACCTTTTAATTAAAACACCGCAACAGAAACACCTTCCTGATATTTTTACTGAGAGAATAACATTCGGTTCAATTTGATAATGATTCTTGAAGTAATTAAAACCTTGCCCTGTTTGTGTTGATAGCAAAGTAATGAAGCTCGCCTCATTAAGTTGGCCGTATGGGCTGAGGGATCGATATCCTTTAGATCTCAGATAGGCCATCGGTTACACAGCGATCTCAATCATAGGCAATGTCCGAGTCTATTAGGAGATCCGATTTGAGAACTGTCCCTTCTCTGTTATCCGTCGGCTCTAGAAACCTTGGATAGTAATAACCAAACTTTGGCATATGACTGAAACAAAGGCAAAATGATATTTAAAATTAGGAATAATTGTAGTAATACTAAAAGTAATAAAGACAAACAAAAAAATTCTTTCTAAATCTAAACTTAATACCTTATATTTTTTTAAAAATAATTCCTTGATATATTTTTATTCGCAAGTTGAATTTCAGTCGAACATAAAATTCAAACTAACACTAACAAATTTTAAAAATATATAGATGCTTTAGATCAAGAATGGAAGGGCATTCTTAACTTTTTTAATTATAAAGCGTATCTTTCTTTTCGCGGGTTACGCACAGACCACAGAAATGTATGAACTAAAAATAAAAAAAGTATGAAAAAGATCTAGATCAAGAATGGAAGGGCATTCTTAACTTTTTTAATTATAAAGCGTATCTTTCTTTTCGCGGGTTACGCACAGACCACTGAAATGTATGAACTCAAATACAAAACAAAAAACACAGCTAACAAACGAAACGCACGGAACATTTGTACATTATTAAACACGCTTTAGCACAGTTGGTTATGATCCTACCCGTCAAAAATTAAATGGAAAATATTTTTATTTTATAACATTTTTCACAAGGACCTTCCGTTTAGGAGCTATATTGGTTAACCAAAAAAAAAAAAATAGTTTGTTTTAAACCGGTTTTTTCTTAACTCTGTTTATTTCGAATAATTATTAATTTTTTATTAATGATAATCATCATGAGTATCATTAATAATCAATAATAAATAATTAAAATAAAGTTGGAGGTAATATTTCAACGATGAAAAATGCCTTACTGAAAAGTACACAATTTTGACTCACACACGTTTTCACGACAGCCAGGTAAATATATTTTGATTAATTTTATTTCGTTTTTTTTTTTTTTTTTTTTTTTTTGAAACATGTGTGTAATTAAAATAAACAGACATGTGGTTAAAATAATCATATTGCTATCGTTATAATGTAGATCAAAAAATTAAATACAAATATAAATAGAAGAATTAACCATTATTTTGCTCTTTAAGCCAAACAAAAACTATTTTAAGGTGTTATTTAGAATCGATTTAAAACTCTTAGAAGAGCGGATACTCTTTGTGCCTTTAATTTCTAGCTTTAAACTCACTGTTATATTGATATTTATCATAAAGAAGTGAAGAAGTCAAATTACCTTTATAACGAGTTAACTATTGATCCTTAAAGCAGGATTGTTAACATCTGTGTTGTGAGAAATTGGTGTTTCTGATTTTTAATAAGACTATAAAGTGCCTATACCGGTGCATATTGTATTTTTAGAGTAATTACAGGATTTTGGAAAAGGATCAAAAACGCCCTACTAAATATTGCACAATTTTAACTTATCGACTTCTTCAAGTCAGCCAGGGATATAATAGTTAAAATCTGAACTATGTTGAATATAATAAAATATTACATAATTGAAAACATATTTGTTTATTATTAATTTACTCTTAATCCAATAGTATTAATTGCCTTGAATGGTTCAAATCCA
This sequence comes from Euschistus heros, assembly GCA_003667255.2. Lineage (NCBI taxonomy): Eukaryota > Metazoa > Arthropoda > Insecta > Hemiptera > Pentatomidae > Euschistus > Euschistus heros. The sequence continues at coordinate 534,633 of RCWM02000378.1, read as the reverse complement.
TTACATGTTCTTTGTGAAGGCACAGCTTCCATTTCCTCGAACTATAGCAGACAAAGACCTGGGCCAGGCTTTGAACTTAGCAATCAGCTATACGTTGTTGATGTGTGGGATAGTCTATACTTTATTAACCTTAAAGGTGATTCAGTTTAACAAATTAAAAAGAAATATATCATTTTTGAATTAATATTTTCCAGAATAGGGGATTAAATTGTGGTTATCCTTTCGATAGAAAAAACAGATCGAATTGGACTATTACTGTAGTAATAATGTTATCCTTTATGTATTTAGCAACTGTTTATTTTTCGTTATAATAATTATTCATATTATAATTATGAGCCATGTTTCAGGACTGATGTCACTGCCTCTCAGATTACTAGTTTATCTTTCCCGCGGTGACCATTCCTGCTTGGAAGGGGGCTATCTTCTGGTAGCCGCCCATTCTAAATATCTATAGTGAAGTAGGGACTAAAATCATGTTGCTAACGCACCCGGTTGCTTTAGTGTTATTTTGTTTTCCAAAAAAAAGTTATGTTTTTGTAATACGTGTCTTTTAATCTGCTCCTTTTATCAGTGATGCGTATGTCCAAAAATGTTACAGTAAGTAATTTTAAGTTGTTCATTTCGTACCTGAACTTACATGGAAGAAAAAAGTTTTTTTTTGTTTTTTTTTGGATATCTGGTACCCATGACATTATTCGGTCAAATTTTAGCCCCATGTGGCGTAAAGTATCTGTCTTTAGAGTCAAGATAAACTAGAGTGTTCTGTTATTTTTTTTTTTTGACACAACCAGTGAATTTGCGGTACGAATTTAAATGGCTTGAAAGGCATGAGAGGGAGCAGAACCCAGCGGCACCTCAAGTCTTTATTTTATTTTATTATTTTAGTCAAGGAGGTCTCTCATCCAGCTCCTTTTTAGTCTTCTCTGTGTGTTGTAGGGAATATATGTTGTGGCCATGTTGTTTATTTGTGTATTAGGATGTCCATGCAGTTTTTCGTGGAATCGTTTGTAATAGGTTTGTATTTGTTCTTTAACTGTTGCTATACGTAGGTCAGTATGTAAAGTTATGTTGCTTACGTACCATGGGGCTTTTGTAATTGTCCTGAATGTTTTTTGCCTGGAAGATTTGCAGTTTGTTGATATGTGTCTTTTTAGCTGTCCCGTATATCTGAGAAGCGTATGTCCAAATAGGTTTCAGTAAGTAAGTATAAGTGTTAATTTTTTGTTTAAGTTGTAGAGTTGAACGTTTGGAGAGGAGTGAATATAAAAGTCTTAGTCTTTGGTTAAGCGTTTTACTTTTTTTTCTTTATATGTGGACCCCATGTCATTCTTCGGTCAAATGTAAGACCAAGGTAGTGTACAGTGTCTGTTTGAGAAATCAGTGTGTTGTCAAGAAAAACTGGTGGGCATGTTTCAAGTCGAAGTGTAAATGTAATGTGTTGCGATTTGTCGTAATTTATATGTACTTTACAAATATTTAGCCAGTCATGTAATTTTGACAAGTGATGCTGTAGAGTCAGTGAAGCATGATTCGGATTTGCATCTCTTGTTAAAATTGCTTTGTCGTCTGCATATGTCACTGTAAGAATGTCAGAGCTAATTGGAATGTCGTGTGTGTATATGATATAGAGTAATGGAGCAAGCACTGAGCTTTGTGGCACTCCTGCTGACGCCAACTTAATAGAAGAAAGCTCTGAGCCTTGACGGACAGAGAAAGATCTATCAGAAAGAAAGGACTGTAGAATAAGATAGTAGGTCGGTGGGAGTATCGTCTTTAGTTTAAAGAAAAGCCCTTGGTGCCAGACTCTGTCAAAAGCTTGAGCAACATCCAGAAATACTCCAGTTGCATACAATTTGTGCTCTAGTGCCGTGCATATGTAGTCGGTAACTCTGTGTAATTGATGTATAGTCGAATGTTGTATTCTAAATCCAAATTGATGGTCTGGTATTACGTTCAGTTTGGTTAGTATATCAGAGAGTCTTTTGTATAATAAATGCTCGAAAATTTTGGAACAGACAGGAAGTAAGCTAATAGCTAATGAGGGGATATTTTTATCTTTGTTTGGTTTGTGAATCATTGTAATATGTGCGTATTTCCACTGTAGAGGGAATTTAGTAGTCCTTAGTATTGCGTTGTAAATAGTAGTTAAGAACACTAGACCTTTCCTAGGCATTTGCTGGAGTACTCTAGCAGTGATCAGATCATAGCCAGGAGCTTTTCTTTTCGGTAACTTTTTTATTTGTTCGGCAACTTGAGCTGGTGTGAAGGGAGGTCAGTTGAAGGGGTACATCTAAAGTGCTGTGTATATGTTATTTTTTAATCTGTGTATTTAATTATCATCTATGTATGTATTACCAGTATGTTATTATTATTTTTTTTTTACTTTATTCATTTTATTATGTCTCTGACCAGATGTAACATTATTTATTTCTGTACTTATTTGTTATTCTAAAGAAACTATTTCCTTGTTTTATTATAAAGTGTGTCTAATGATTTACTTTGATTTAACGCTATTATCTCCCATGCAGTTTTATAATGACCCTCCTATATGATCAAGTACAATTAACAGTTTAATTCTCGTTTATCATTCAAATTTAAAACATATAATAAGGCTATTTACAAATGTCTAGATAGAAGATTAATAGTAAACGGGTTGAAAGGTGTGATTTTAAAGCGGTAAGGGAATACGAATGATGGATGGAAGAAGGAATAGGATTGGCGAGGGGTGAAGGTGGGATGAAATTATACCAATTCATCATTATCAATTTATAAATTTAACTGGTATTTTTTTTTATTTAATATTTAAATACGTTATATAAAATTCTTTATTCACTTATTTAAACAGTCTCAGTGGGCAAGAGGTAATATTCAGATTGTTGATAACTCAGATATTATTTTATCATGTATTAGTTATACATACATTTATCACTTATATATATTACCTAAATATTATAGATGTATTTGTATTCGTACTAATAATAATAACCTTACCATTTCATTTTGACTAGCATTTTATATTATTTTCGTTATTAACTGCATTAACATTTACGATATCGAACGTAGTGATTATGTTTTTTACGTCAGGAGAATTTAATTAAAGGAATTAGTAAAACAACAAATAAAAAGGTTTATTAGACACAATTAATACCTTGTATAACTTTTTTTGTGTGCACCCATTAGGCATACTCTTAATAATATTGCCAATCATTTATTGAGGGATTTAACGGCATACATGATGTAATGCTGCATTGTGTTGAAGGTCATCTGGCTGTGAATTTTGATCCAAGAGACTACTCTGCAATGCATCACACATTATGTAATTCAAGCTAAGTATGTAATAATTTTGGCTAAGTACAAAAGTTGATCCATCTCAGTATGGAAGAGCATAATGTTCAATGATTGTTTAGTAAGAGTATTACATATACATATTAAAGGTATGATCTCAATCATTCTGAAGCCTGTCTGGAATTAAGGATTTGAACTATCGGGGAGAACAAAACAATCGAATAGCAGCAAACGTATTCTTCCATAAAAACTCCTTCGAACAATTAAAAATGATTTACAATACGTCTCTAACAAAACTTTACACAACGATTTCCAGTTACCTTTTTTCCTCGATTTTTAAAAAATCAATAAAACCTTTCCAACGATCCCAACGCTCTGGCTCATTCATTTTCCAGTGGCGCACATTCTTAAAAAAAATAGATATATTCACATTATTGGAAAAATGTCTAAGAGAATAGAAGCAATATTTGCGCAAATACTGTGCCAATTTGATCTGCACGATGTTCCTGAAGAAATATTGAGCAGAATTGAAAAAACTGCTAGTTCACTTTCATTTAATTTTTCAAAAAAGTGGGAGCGTGTTCACCGTACTGAGAAAAACTTAATATAAGCCTTTATATCATTACATAAATAGCAAATTCATGGTCTAGACGTGATTACATCATTCATGATCCCCATATATCAAATTTCACAAAAGGCATTAGAGTGTAGGCATAAGGATATTCGGCGTTTCGCGAAAATATTGCCCGAAAAATTCGCGCATCAATCCAATAAAGATATTAAGACAATGTTTTTTTCAACATTTGACCCAGAACTTACTTTACGGAGAAACAACGTATATACACAAAATATCGTCCAGACGTTGATTAATATATAACATTGATAATCAAATAGATATAGATTTTATTATTTACATTTTGACGAATTCTCAAACAATTTAGACTCCCAATAAAGAAATTATTTATTTATAGCAATATTACTATTGGTATACTATACTATTCCTATATTATATATGGTAATTATATAACATTTTGTATTATTTTCTATAATATTATTAGGATTACTAATACAAATATTACATTTAATATTCTTCTGACGGTATAGTATGCTTTATTATATATTGTTACCTTCTATGGCATTGAAATCAATGAATAAAATTGTTTATTTCAAAATAAACAGTACATAATGATTTTTGTTTATTGCCCCCCACCCGTTTATTACTGATAATGATTCTGTTTATTAAACCCCACTTGGTTACACTATGAGACCCACGGATTGAATCTTGATCTTCCTATCCAAACTAGAATGGGTTGGTATACTGTAGGTTAACCCGTTCGCCCTTCCTTGGTTGGAGCACACAAGGACGTAAAGCCCCAACAAAGAAGAGAGATGTAAATAGCAAGGATGTAAACAGTGGATGTTAGTTATCCAGAGGAATATATTTGTACAAACACTTCTATGTTAATTAACGATGTGGACGGGGATAGGAGCCTTCCATTCCGCAACACGAGGCAGTCGTGCGGGGCTAGTATCTCACAGGCACACGGCGCAAAGAGCTAGTGATCGTATTGCTAATTCACTAAATGCTCACAAATATCACTGTTATAGTAAGATTATTTTCCATCTTTCCTAGCATTATTTGAGTTTAATTACCGCAAAATGGGTTCACATTAGTACGGTGGCGTAAAATTGGTACACAATTATTTCTATGGTGATTTCCTTCTGGCAGGTTGTTGTGTCGACTTTTACCAAATGATAGCGCATGGATGAGTGAGTCGTTTCGTAGGATCTCATTTGATAAAAGTCGACACAACAAGCTTTCAGAAGGAAATCACAACAGAAAAAATTGTGTACCAATTTTACCCCACCGTACTAATGTGAACCCATTTTACGGTACATTGATCAGTGTTATATTGAACCCAAGGAATATATTTTAACCTTCATACCCTTGAAAGAAAGACTCCTCTCAGTGAGAGAAGTCTCGCTGTACATGTTCGTGACGTCCATTCACATTCAATACCTCTCACTTGCGGTGTGCCACAAGGAGCAGTACTATCTCCAGTGTTGTTTAACATCTACACTGCTGAATTGGTTGGCAAAAAACTACGGTAGAGCGACAGTAGCCACTTTTGCCGACGATATTGCCATCACTAGCAGCAGCATGAACCCCACTAGAGCACTACGTCAGGCCGAAACGGTCTGCGGCGAGATCATTTGACGGCTGGATTCACTTAACATCCAAGTAAATCCAGCCAAAAACGGACTGCGTAGTGTTCTCACACCAGCGTGGGAAAAGGTCAACACTGCCGAAGACCCTGCGAGTGGCAAAACCACCATTGCCCCCTCCAACTCCATAGTTTACTTGGGCATCACCATCGATAGAGGGCTAAAATTTTCAGCTCACTGCTGCTACAGGGTACACCGCAAAGTGAAAAGAAGATCCTAACGCCACCATCACCTTCTATCCTCACCAGCACTTTCCCCGTCTCAAACTTTACATCTATAAAAGCATGTTGAGACCTGCCCTCCTGTACGGTGCCCCTCTTCTCACCCGCCTTTCAGACGGAACCAGACGGCACCTGCAGCGGTTCCAGGACTCCATGCTAAAGAAGATGGTAAAATCTACATCGCTGAAGAAGAAGAAGCCAGAAGACCTTCACGAGATCTTCGATCTTCCGACCATCACGGAGTTCATCCAACGCCAGCATGTGAAGTTTCTGGACTCTCTGCAGTTCTTAACGAACCCCCTGTTCAGAACCTTGACACCGGCGCCACCCCCGGTGCGCTGGCAACAAACACCAACGAACCAAGGAGAGACCACTGAAGCAACGGGCCAATCAGATCCCACTGGCCACTGGTCAGAAATGTGACCACAAGGACATTTAACTTTTCTAGATATATAAACAGTAGACAGTAAGTATTAAAAAAAAAAAAAAAAAAAAAAAAAAAAAGTATTAGTTTTAAGTTTGACAACAAGATTTAGGCGAGCCCCATCACCTAACTATATATAAGCTTTCTGAAACTCACACCCCAAGATTTCAATAACTTCCTGTTGGCCTTACAGTGTACCCAGTACAGGAAAAAGGCCAAACATCCATAGAAATCCCATCCAACTTAAGATTCATCCAATAGGGGCTTGGAAAAAAAAAAAAAAAAAATTTTATTATTATTTATTAATGCTAATTATTTTTTAATTTGTTTTCATTGTGTGAATTGATTCTTTTTATCAATATTACTTATTACCCTTAATTAAGACAGTTTCTTACACTTATTGAATAAAACTCTCTCTCTCTCTCTCTCTCTCTCTCTCTCTCTCTCTCTCTCTCTCTCTCTCTCTCTCTCTCTCTCTCTCTCTCTCTCTCTCTCTCTCTCTCTCTCTCTCTCTCTCTCTCTCTCTCTCTCTCTCTCTCTCTCTCTCTCTCTCTCTCTCTCTCTCTCTCTCTCTCTCTCTCTCCTCCCTCCCTCCCTCCCTCCCTCCCTCCCTCCCTCCCTCCCTCCCTCCTCTCTCTCTCTCTCTCTCTCTCTCTCTCTCTCTCTCTCTCTCTCTCTCTCTCTCTCTCTCTCTCTCTCTCTCTCTCTCTCTCTCTCTCTCTCTCTCTCTCTCTCTCTCTCTCTCTCTCTCTCTCTCTCTCTCTCTCTCTCTCTCTCTCTCTCTCTCTCTCTCTCTATGAGGTATAAATTTAAAAAATATAATAAATACGTTTATTAATAGAAGGATAATTGTATAAATATAATAACACATGGAAAGAATTTATACAGAAACAAAATTCTAAAGGTCTTATTAAATCATTCCTTTTTCATAATTATTTGTTCTGAGCTAATGTTCTTTCTTTTATTGTTTTCATTATCTTTTGAAAACGGATGATAAGAATGAAGGGAGGTTGAGAGGGGGGGGGGAGGCTCTTGAAATATCAAAAAGATTTATGTTGCGTTAAATACCCGTGGCGGAGACAGCTAGCGTCGGTTAGCTCTGAAAGAGACAAGGTTTTAAATAATGGATGGAATAATTCTCACCGCTGATGCCCCTTTTTCATGTGATAATGCGATTTAAAAGGGCGTAAAAAAAAATAAAAAAGTGGGGAAAAAAGAATTATGTATGAAAAGAGTAGAGTTGAAATATACAGAGAGAATATCTATATACCCTACAGAGGGAGCCATAGAGATGTCAGCTGGTGCCATAAATCAGTCGAGATTGAAGCGCGATCTCATGACGGTAGCGATATCGGTAGCAGTCAACAGGTTGTATGCCCTCTCCTCTTCAACAGGTAATCTATCTTATCACATCTTAGCCACTCTAAATATATTACGCTACCAAGATGTAAATAGATGAATATACAGCTACTGTTGCCTGTAATCGAATTGTGATTTTGTGGATTTTTTAAAAATTCATTTTATTAAAAAATAATAATATAATAAGTCTCTTGTTTACGTTTAATATTAGGGCTTTCTAGGTTTCATTCAAACCATTTATGTCATATAAAATAACAAATATATATATATGTATTTTATTATTTATCTTTCATCGAAAATCAACATCTGTCAAAAACAATTGTTTTTATTTATACTTTATCGATATTTAAAACTGTACACAATACATAAAATAAGTAAGTGGTAAAATGATTAAAATAGCATCTCAATAAATTGTGAAGAACTACTCATTAGTAGTACATCAATAAATGTTCTACATTAGAACGTCTCAACACCATCTTCTTTTCAAACGCTTCGGAGAGTTATTGGGAATCGAGTACAAGTGGATTCGAGTGGGTATCTTGTTTTTATGGAAGAATAGGTATATTTTTTAGGCCGGATCTGCAACATATGGGACATTTAGATCGTTATTGATAAGTGTATTTGTGGCATAATGAAGAACATTGAGGATTTTACAAAGAACTTTGAATTGTAAGGATTTATTTCTAGAAAAATCGGAAGATTTATTGGAGCCCCAGTCAAAACCATTATACTTACAATTAGGATTGATGAATCAATTGCCACTTCTATGGGGATTATTTTATTAGAAAATGAGTTTCGAATGGTAAATATTCATATCCAGTTCTAAAGAGGTCTAAGAGATTAATTCATCAATACTAATTGTATTGATCCTTCTAAATCATCACGCGTATCTCAAGTCAGTATACTTATATTTAGCTAAATTGATAATTATTAACAGTATGGAGTTGTGGGCATGAGGAAGACCAGTACTCCTGTTCTGACAATTAGATATCTTGAAAAAGAAAATATCAAATAATATAAATATAATAATATAATGTACTAAACAACTTATGAAGTGTGTTGGGTTCAGTACTTAGGTGTTTGTTGAGAGTTTTTTTTTCGTATATTTTTCTTTCATTATAAATTATGATTACATCACATATATTTAAGTTGATTATTAGTATTATATTTTAAGTTGAGTCTGGTTTATTTTCTTGGTACAGCATATAATTTTGTGAATTGTAAATACTAATTATACAAGAAATAAAGAAAAAAAAAAAAAAGAAAAAAAAAGTACTTAGGTAAAGACGTATTGTTACTACAAGTACTACTACGTATATTACAATTACTGACGAATTGTTTTTCTCCATTTAAGGGTACCCACTTTGTAGAGGCTAGGTGGGAGAGACCTTCGACAAAGAAGTCGAGCCACAACCGAAATAACAGAATATGAATTTCCTGCCTTCAGTCGGACACGGAGCATGGTAGTCAAGTGCCTTACCCACTGTGCTATTGGGCCTCCCTAGGAAATAATAGATTTCCGATAAATAAAAAAATTAATTTAAAAAATTATAAAACTAATTGATAAACTGAAAATTTAATAATAATAAAAAAGAAATATGTAATCAAATGATAAAATTTTGGGATTCTACAGCATTATGGGATATATTAATTAATATAACACAACATGTTTCAGCAAAAAATTGTTTCCCATTTTCAGGTTCGACTTTAAACAATTGAACTAAACACGTAACTATTAATTTATAACATTTATCTTTTATAGAAGAAAAAAATAAATATAATTTTATAGCGACAAGTTATTAAGTTATTATTTTTAATTTCAAACAAAAAATATATAACGCAATAAGATATTTTGTTAGTTCAGTATATCTTTTGTTCTTTTTTGTGGGTGTTGTCTACCAGTTCAAAGTTCTGTATTTCAAATCTCAATCAATAGGATAATGAACCGTTAATCTTTTATTTAAACGTTAAAGCACATTTTTTTAAATATATAAATTAAAATTTACAACTGTAGGAGCAATATCTATCACATAAATAGATTTACCGATCATCAAAAAAATAGATTAAAAAAAACATTGTACATTAACCACTCAAATGAAAGTTCAACATTAAAAGACCGAAATCGAAGCCATCTTCTTTTCAAACGCTTCGCAGAAAAATCGCAAATGGAACAGGAATCAATCAGGGAAATAATTGGACTTGGGTAGAAATGTAGTTACTTATGAAAGGAAATGTGTACGAATCAGCCTATATAAGGAACATTAAATTCATTATGGATTAATTCATTTATAACAATGAAAGGACCATTAAGGATTTTTCAAAGAATTTTTAATTAGATATACTTGATAATTTGCAAATTTGAAGCCAAGATATATTCTTAATAATATCTTTATTAACAGAAAACATAATCAAATAATGATTTGTAACCTGTAAATTAACCTGGAATAATTTTGAGGAATATGTAAACCTTGTCCAAAGTTTTTCATCACAGAAATATTCATGAACTTTAATAGTAATCTTGTTGGGTATTCTTAGAAAATTAGAAACAGCCACTCTCAATGTCAGATGAACCCTAATTGAAATAAAGACCTTTATTATATTTTGATCGCTCTTTCCCTTTGTCACTCTCTCTCTCTCTCCTATAGCTATTTTATTATTCCTTTTTCACGTTTTAATTCAATTTTTTTCAAAAGGAATAAATCAATCCGTAGTGATGGTTTCAGAAATAATGAGATTCCATGATTCAAAAGTAATTTTCTAATATATGTGGCACTTGTGAATAGTTGGTTAAGTGCAATTTGTGTGTTAGGTGTGGTAGCGAATTTTGTGTTATGGGTATCACTAGAATGTTCTTTTTATTCATGTCTAATGGTAGTTATAATGCTATTACAGAGATGAATACTAATTTGTGAATAATTCTGGAAATAATTGTTATTCCTAAGATATGACTTTTGCTTTTTTTGGTCCTTAAAGATAATATGTTTTTAACGATTTTTGAGTAATCCGAAGGATAACTTCCGCCATTGTTGTCCTTGAGGATACTGTTTTAAAATATTTAACGATTTTAATATGGCGGAAGGATAACTTCCGCCATTGTTGTCCTTCTATGGACACTGTTTTGAAATATTCGATGTTTTAACTGTTTTTAAGATGGTGTAAGGATTTTCCGACTTTGCTAACGCATTCTACGGGAGGCTGGAGATAGTTTTTCAACGCTAACGACCCCTTTCAGTTTAATCTTTTTGCTAGAAAGGTAAGATATTTAACCGTGGCGGTGGGGGTTCGGGACGGTATATATATTATATATATTAGATCGGTAAAAATATCCAAGCGGTCATTTAACCTTTTGTTTTAACTTCCAGGGTTGTTCTCTTAATCATTTTGCCAACATGAATAAAAATAATAGTAAAGTATAATGTCTTTATAAATGACACAATTTATTTTTTAGCTTTATTCCGTGTAGTTTTATTGTTTCTTTTGCTATAAAAAAATAGAATATACAGCTAAGCTTTATCGCCATTGAATGTTCAACCATAAACATGAAGGGCTGAGAGCCACTGAAAAGTCTAGTAAGATTTGTCGAGTTTATGGGCTGGATGCCATAAAAGAATGTGCGGTACAAATAGTTTGCAAGCTTCCGTGATGGAAATTATTGGTGATTTCGTTCACCTTTCAACCGTAAAATAAAGTTGTTGAGCTTAGAAAGGACTTTTATTAACGCAAAAGTTACAGAAATAACATCTGGTCTGATAGTTACAAGTAAAATGATCATCTGAAACCTTAACAGCTAATTTTACGTACAAGTTTAGAGAAGGGATTGTTTTAAGATTGCTAAGATGATTTGCTGTTTACTGGCAGGTCTATGGAGTCAGTTTAGGACCAAGAGTTAAGTAAAGTGACAAATAGCTCATTTCACAGTAATATACACCACGTGTTATAATGAATAGACCAAAAGAGGTTTTTAAGAGGACATGGACTGTTGCCACCAAAAAGGGTGCTCTAGGAAAAAAAAAAATCATTCTTGAAGGATCGTAATAGATTGTGTTAATAATAAATTTACTAGTCCCTTAACTCGTAGATATAGAAAAAATAGCGGCTTTATGGATGTGAATCCATATCTGACATCTGATATTCAATAAGATATCGACTAGGATTGATGAATTAATTGCCACTTCTATTGATATTGTTTTATTAGAAAACTAGTTTCGAATGTTAAACATTCCTCTTCAATTCTCAAACACACCAAATTTTCAACACAACAGGACAATGTTATAAGGATTATATATATACTAAAGTTTTCAAAAATGTATGGCAAGAAATAAAATATTGGTGCTCACGTTAGGAGATCTATATCGTGAAATATCTCCATAGTGGATGGGGGAAGGGCCAGGTTGGTTAAAATTTTTGGGATTTTACCATGGGATTTCCCAAAGACTTATTGGATTTCTATTGGAAACAAAATTATTGGAAATTTTCTGTAGATTCTATAGACAATGTAAATGAAACTGACACGGTGTATTAACACCAAGAGATTGTTTTAAAGTCTGATGATGGGACCTTGTTTCCCGAAACATGTCACATGTTTTTACTATTAATAAAGAGGAGTGAATGCTTCCTATAATACAATTATTGATTGGAAATGTTAATCTGGTCATTTAAAATAAAAATCTGAATCAGTTTTAATCGATTTAATTATTTCTAATGATTCATTAGGAATAAATAGTGTTGATGTGTTGAAAATTATGTATGTTTAGATGATTAATGTTTAGCATTCAAAACTAGTTTCCTAATAAAATAATTATGATAGAAGTGGCAATTAATTCATCAATCATAATTGTATTGATCCTTCTACACCATCATGCGATGACAAACGATTCAAACTTCCAATTAATCACAACTCATTCACATCGTAGTAATCAGATCTATTCGGACATACGGAGTAGAGCTTTGGGGCTTCACTAAACCATCTAATTCATCTCGTATCCAATTCTTACAATCCATGATCCTTCGAAAAATTCTCAATGCTCCTTACTTTGTCAAAAATAAACTTATCCAAAAAGACCTTAATGTTTTTATATGTTGCAGATTTAGCCCAAATATCAGATACCTATCATGTAAACTCCATACCCATATCTTAGCCCAGTAAAAAGGTATTTTGAACTAGAAAGTTTATGGGTAATTGTTTTTTATGGCTGACTTTATATTTTTGGAGTGCTGAACACGAATCTGAAGTTTTCCAACAAAATTTTCATTGGCAAATATGAGAAAAATTAGAAAAAAGTAAAAAAGGCTTTAATTGTTTTTATTATTTTGCTTGTAAATTGCAAATTAATCATTTTAAGCAAAATATTCTTCTCTATTAAAATAGATAGAAGAAAATGACCTAAAATTAATGTCCTTATGTTTTTTTTGTCTGACGTAAGGTATCCACAAAGGAATTAGGCCAACTGGGGCCAGTCCCACTTTTCTGCAAAAATATGTTTGCCTTACTTTTTTTTCAATAACTCCGAATCTATTCGTCCGATTAAAAATTACTTTTTTTCTTCTTAAATATGATCAAATTTACTATTAGACTATGAAATATGAAGTTTTAATAATTTCCCTTAAGAGCACGCTAAAAACCCCCTATTGTAAAATCCACGTTTTTTTGCACATTAGTCACTATAACTCCGAAACTATTCGTTCGACTCAAAATTTCTTTTTTTTTTTATTCTAAAGGTGGAAAAATTTCCTATTAGACTTTATATATGAAGTTTTAATCGGGTTTCTAGAAAAAAACATGCCAGAACTCTAAAGATCCCGTACTTTTATGAAATACACGTTTTTTTGGCACATTATTCGTTATAACTTCGAAGCTACTGTACCGATTAAAAATTTCATTTTTTCATCTCAAAGCTGATTCATTTTTTTTTTATATATCATATATATGTAATTTATATTAAGCCCCGTGAAACACCCACGCTAGCATGTGCTAAATATGTATATTTTGGCGAAATATGACATGTTCAGTGGGTTGGCGTGGATGTTTTACGGAATTTAATATAAATTACATATACACGATCTAGTAGTAAATTTAACCAACTTTGAGATTAAAAAAATAAATTTTGAATCGAACAAATAGTTTCGGAGTTATACAGAAAAATGTGCCAAAAAAACGTGGATTTCATAAAAGTACGGGATCTTTAGCGTTCTGGCGTGTGTATTTCAAGGGACCTGATTAAAACTGGCGAGTCCAATAGTAAATTTGTCCACAGATAAAAAACAGGAATTTCGAATCGCACAAGTGCTTCGGATTAAATAAAACGTAGATTTGATAAAAGTACGGGATCTTTAGCGCTCTGGCACGTGTATTTCAACGGACCTGATTAAAACTTCATATATAAAGTCCAATAGTACATTTCATCATCTTTAAAATGAAAAAAAGTAATTTTTAATCTGACGAATAGTTTCGGAGTTATTGACAAAAAAGTACGACAAACATATTTTTGCGGAGAAGTGGGTCTGGCCCCCAGTTGGCCAAAATCCTTTTTGGATACCTTACATCTGACAAAAAAAAACATAAGAATATAAATTGTAGGTCATTTTCTCATCTTTATTTTAATATAGCATAGTATTTTGCTTAAAATGATTACTTTGCAAGTTACAAGCAAAATAATGAAAAAAATTGAAGGTTTTTTTCTTTTTTCTAATTTTTCTCATATTTGCCGATAGAAATTTTGTTGGAAAACTTCAGATTCGTGTTCAGCACCCCATAAAATATAAATTAAGCCAACAAAAACAATTACCCATAAACTTTCTAGTTCAAGCCTTATTTTAAAACCATTTGACTGGACTATCTATTAGCCTCAGAACTTGCACCACATTCGATTCTTGAAAACTCACTGAGGCGTTGAAGGCCAAGAGACCTTCTAGTCTAGAAATTTTATTGAAATGCAACTAGTGAGTAGTTCTTCTGAAGTTATTTACATGTCATTATAATAGTTTTCCTCAAATTTACTTGATGTATATTGTATACAGTTGGAAATATGAATAAATAGTTTATTGTTTTTTTTAAATGGTAAAAATGAAAATATGAAAGACCAACTCCGATTACTTCAGATCTCTATTATCGTCGCAATAAGATTACCCAGGTCACTTCCCCTGCCGGTAGCTTACAGCCGTAACTTTTTTTCGCCCCTTCCAGGCCAGGATTGACTGGGATCGACTGGAGAGGAGGCTCCGGCGGCAACAACAGCAACAGGTCCAGCAACAAGTGCCAGCCTAATTAAACAACACTGAGGGAGGAGGCTGGCAATCCGTCATCCACCGCCTCCTATCCCAAGTCTACGTCCAAAACTTGGTGGTCGCCCCCCTCACAGCAGGATAACATCTTGTCATCTACAGGGCGTCACGCCTTTCACAACCAGTGAGGCCTCTCAAACAATTTTAAACCGTAGATTTAACACCAACGTTTCGCTACATACACACACACACACACACATATATATATATATATATATACATATATGTATATATCCCTAAATGTTAATTTTTTTTAGCAATTTCTATTAATTTCTACCTAGCATCCTTTCTTTACTTTAAAAAAATTAGGATCAGGATTAATTATATAAATATTAAGGGTTTGTAACGTATTATTATGAAATTTCGCCAATATTTATAAATATATGTTTTGTGTATTGCCAATTTATATTAATATATTTTTTTAATTATGGATCCAGCATTAAAATCAAAACATATTTGAAGAGCTTGTCACAATATTCATACAAAACTGATTAAGGAAAACAAGAAATAGAGTGCCCATATGGCACAAAAGATGGTTTACTTTATTTCTAAGGTAGATGGTTGCGTTAAATGTTGCAATATGTATTAATGTTTATTTTTTATGTGTAATAGTTTTATCTTATTATTTATTTTTTTTTACAGAAAAAAAGAAAGAAAGAATAATCTTACATAAGCAGGTGTAGTATTAATAAATACAAAACAACAACCAGCATTTTATAAGTAAGAAATTTCACTGAAATTATTTATAATCTTAATAAATTGATTAGTTTTGTATTTATATTTAAAAGTATAAATAAATTCACGTACTGTACTAATAAAACATTTCAAAGGTACATGACATTTATATATTAGAGGGAGGATGGAAATATAGCGTTTTTAAGCTTCAACAGAGAGTTTTCCTATTGACGGGCCTTAAATAAAAATATGACTGCTTTACTCAATATATGTACCATCTATTAAGTGTTTCAATTTACTCCTTGCACATTTAATATATTGATAGATATCGATATTAAAACAATAATAAGTAACATGCTTCGTACAGAACAGCATGCACATTACGAGATATTGTGTGCAGAGTGTTGGACCGACCTTTTGTAGGTCCACTTCTATCTAACATTGCCTTCCAAATTATAGTGAAAAGAGCCGAGCTTAATCAATCTGGCACCATTTTCTATAAGAAAAGTATAGTTGACCATTGAGTATGATAGAAAATGTAGATGACCAGAGATGCAGTTTAAAAGAAATAACACATCCAATTAAAACACTATAAGTAAAAACACTACGTTGGCACTCAATTAAAATGTTTTTACTTGGACGTGTTATTTGATTTTACTGTATTCGGAACATCTTCTTTTTCTATTTTACTATATTTAATCAAATTTGTCAGTTACTTGGTCATTCTTATGATATAGCTCCGGTTGAACTGTTCCTCAAGAAATAGAAAGAGAACTGAGAAGGGTTGAAAAGTGGAGTGAAAAGGATGGGACTTTCTATAAATGAAGAAAAAACGTAAATTGCTTAGGAAGGAAGCTCTGCTAAATCCGCCTAAAAGTTGTGTTGTGGGAGGATATACATTCCAGCGTGTGTCCAGCTTTAAGTATGTTTGCTCCATTGTGAATGATCGTATAGATAAAGAGTAGGTAGGATATACAGTGCAGAATAACAGGAGCTAATAAAGCATATTTTGCTCTAAATTGTTTCTCTGTAGTAAAATATTGTCTTGAAATTGAAAAATGAACCTGTAAAAATCTAAAATCCATCCTATGCTAAACTACACAAGTGTAATCTGGACCTTAAGCAAAGTGGGAAGTAATAAGCGTTTTGAGAGAAAGGTGATACGAAGGATTACGGATCTAATCTGAAAATGAATAATTTTAAAAAATATATATAAATATATTTTTCAAATTATTTATTTATATACTATTTTTAATTATTTTAATATTATTATTTTATTTATTTTTTTAGGAACAAAGAGAGCTAGAACCTATACGACGATATCCGAGGTTATCGTATCATACGTATTCTGTGACTGAAACAGCTGGGTTGCCTCATCATGACGAATGATAGAATAGTAACCAAACAACTGCACTAAGGAACCACAGATAGAGTCATCCCCGCGAGGTCTGAAGGAAGACATGCCACTGGCACGGACGTCTGGGAAAGAGCGGAACAATGTACATCAACAAGCTCCAGCCAAGCTATCAATAGATAATAACATATTTAAAAAATATAAATATTTTTTTATTGGATGTCGATGGAATCTAATACAAACAGTTGTTCACGAAAAGCAGTATCAAGAGGACAATATTATATTTAAATTTAATGATGAATTGCAGTAAAGGCTGAACGAAGAGATTAAGAACTAAACAAAGAGCGTTTATTATCCGAGTTCTAAATAGCAGCAGAGGTCGAGGGCAACATGTTGAGCCAAAGGTTGATTATATTAACCGGCGTGTGCACAACTGGGCGGGCATAAACCGGCGTTCGGCTCCAAGCTACCGGTACCGACCTCTTTTATTGCTACAACCGTAAACTTTAGTCTCGACTTTATATCGATCTCTTCCTATCGAATAGACGGATAATGGCAGGCGGTCCAATGGCTTTCGTTTCCATTATCCACGATCCTTCAGTCAAACGGTTGCAGCAGGAGACATCAAAATAAGGACCGCTCTTTAAAATGTTTCTTTGATTAAATTATTGTTTATTAAAAATATTGGGATTCAGAAAGACTATTTAACAATAACCTCTATATCCTATAAATAGCAGGCTAAAACGTATCTTTGCAAACATATTATTATATTAGTTTATATGAAGTACGTTTAAAAATGCTTATATATAAGTTTTAATAAACTATAAAAAAACAAGTTTCATATGAACCTCCGGTCAATCCAACTTATTGGCCGTTCCGCCCTACCTCTTGGTCCCTTAGGGGTCGAGTTAAAGAGGTTCTACTGTTTCTTTTTTTCTTTTTTTTAAGAAGTGTTACTGTTTCGATTTCCACCTCAAAATTATCACAATATTCAGAATGGTGTCGAAGTGAAGGACAATTTTTATTTGCGATGTGTCGACGATCAATTCTTTAAAAATATAGTTATCTAAAATATTCCTGGGAATCGATCGGAAAAACGGAACCGTGCAGTATAATTCTGTTGTCACTGATGTACAATAATTTTGGTATTATATGGTGAACCCAACATCATTTCGATAGTGAAAGTAGGCAGATTAAGGTGGCTCGGTCAAGTGCAAAGGATGACGGAAGATAGACTTCCAAAAAAGATGATGTACGGCAGGCCGGGAGGAAAAAGATTGAGAAGAAGACCAAGGCTGAGGTGGCTGGAAAACGTCGAGGATGACCTGAGAAGACTGAGAGTGAATGGTTGGAGGATGAGGGCGGAAGATAGGCAAGAATGGCGGTCTGTACTTTGTGAAGCCTAGGCCCGACTAGGACTGAAGCGCTTAATACGAAATAAAATAAATAAATAATTACGTAATTATTTTTCTTCAATTCTTCTCCCTACTGATTAGAAAAATCGAACTAAAAAGCTCCTTTCAATGATCAGCCATTTTCTTCAATTATTTTTGTTCTTTACCTATCATACGTTAAGATTTTCTTTTTTTTTTTTTTTTTTTTTTTTGTCCTGGGATCCGTATCGAAAATCTAGAATCGATTTAGTAGTACGATATTAGTATTGAGAATCGAAAGATTTCCGTCCGACGAGATATCTACTAGTTAACTGACATGCTTTAAAAATATTGATGCCTTAAAAGCTGAAGATGCCTCACTAGAACTAGATCTTGAATAGTCAATATATTTTTTTACCTCTCAGATTATTTTTATTTCGACGATCGAGCTAATTGGTATTGGAAATTTCCATTTGGCTCTTGTTCTCTGAGTAGTTAAATGACTCATGTTTAAAGATTGAGCAATATATATTGTTACTTTTCTATCCTTAGGTTATTGTACAAGAGTTTTCTAATATTATATAAAATCCGTTTCATGTTTGTTTAAAAAAAAAAAAAAAAAAAAAAAAAAAAAAAAAATGAGCCAAATTGCAATATGCAATTATACAGGGTAATAAACAAAGCAACATTGCTTTTCTGCAGCGATTGCGACTAGTATAGACATGTTTATATATTAGCAAAATGTATTACATAAAAAGGTCAATCAATAGTAATTATTCCATTGTTTTAAAATGTAGATATTTGACAAGATTTATACGGATTAATTTCATTTATAAGTAGTTTTGTTTTTGTAGTTTACAATGAATGTTGTATATTTTATTTTATATTATTACAACAGTTTCTATTCTGTAAAATTATTTTGGAACTGAACTCCATTTTACCTGCTTTTGTCATAAATATGATGTCAATAAAGCTTATTATTATTATTATTATGTACGGATTAATTAACCCATGAGTTGTGGTTTAAGATCATAGTCCATATAAAATAAAACACATTTATAACCATGATAAAATAAAAAAAATCGGTTCATTGACCCTGTTTTATGACCAGAAGTGCGCCGTGTGCCAGTGAGATATTATTCCCGCACGACTGTTATGCGTTGTGGAATGGAAGACTTCAATCCCCGTTCCCATCTTATTTTACTTGTACCTATTTAAATTTAAACATTTACCTACACGAAAGATGATATATAAATATGAATATAAATTTAATTAAATATAAGTTATAATCAATATGATAAGGCTTTAACTAACATGGATATTTATTTTGACTATAGTCTTTCTTTATAAGGTATTTTTTCACCCACAAAAATGTAACATTTTTACACGATCTAGCTCTGATCTCATTGGTGTTGCTCTGATCGAAGCTTTGACAATCTCCTAATTAGAAAATTATTCAAAAATGTTTTTGTTATATAACATTTATCGCTAGAACTTTTCGTTTAGAAGATGTATTGCTATGAATGAAAAAAAATCATGTTTTAACTACGTTCCAAATCTCTATTTTTTTTAAAACATTCTTTATTTTGAATAATCAATTATTGCAAATCTAATTTTATCCTTTTAATTTTAAAATGAAAGCAGTAGGTTATAGATAGACATATCCTTGACCCATTGCTTTCCCCAGGAAACTAGTAATCGAGTTTTTCATGGGTCCTTTCATTTTTTTTTTTTTTTTTTTTTTTTATTGTTCTCTTTCCTTGGATATGTTGTTTACTATTTCTGTAATAGAGAACAATAACTGGCTTTTAAATAAATATATAATAGTTACCTGTACATTAACAAATAAATAAAAAAAGAGAGAGAAAAAAACATTATACACACTAAGACGAGCCTGCAGCCAAACAGAAGGGTGAAAAATAAGAAGCTGATAAATCATAAAATGACTGTCTTGTAGCGGAACCGTGACGTCTTCCTTTGTCAGATAAATGATTCATCTGCGGCACGCTGGTGTCAAAGACGCAGCCAACATCACACTTATCTAATAATCCAAACCTTAACGGCTCCGCTACAATGAATTTTTTATTTTCACCACTTTTTTGGCTTCATTTCTTGGTAAAATGTTGATTTCGGATCACGTGTGGATTTTTAAGTCTCCAAAATTAAGTTTTATTTATCCTAGTGTCAAAATATTCATATGAAGTTAAAACATATTTCGTTTTGTCAAATATACGGGGTGAAGGAAGTGAATAAGATAAATTTAAAACTATATTACAAATTAATAATTATTTGCAAAGTATTTTTTACTATTCAATACAACACATGGTTAATTAAAGCACTATATAAAAAAGAGAGGTTCACATGTAAAAAAAATAATTGATTTTTCTTCGAAAATACACAACATACCTCCACCTTGATAAAGATGTGGAGACTATTTCTCAAAGTATGTTGTTTATTTTCGATGAAACATCGATTATTCTGATACATGTGAACCTCTATGTTTCATATAGTGTGCTATATCATAGATAGTGCTTTAATTAATCATGTATTGTATTGTATAGTAAAAATTGTTCGGTGACTAAAAAAGCCATTTCAGACATTTTCGTTTTTACATACCTCCACAAGGGATGCCAAATATACGGGGTGAAGGAAGATGAAGGAGGAAGGATTAAGGAGGAAATGAATTAAATAAATTTAAAACTATATTATAAATTAGTAATTATGTGCAAAGGCTTTTTTAGTCATCGGACAATTTTTACTATTCGAATATAACAAATGATTAATTACAGCGCTGTTAATAAAAGATTAGTTCATATGTAACAAAAATAATCGATTTTACATCGAAAATACACAACATATTTGATATTTTCAATACTAAATCAGATAAAAAAATATTATAATAGAAATATTTACAATTTTCGCAATATGGATTGAGCAATAATGCACAATTATTTCATCCTCAGTTTTTTTAAATCTATTTATTAAATAAAATAAAATACATCTGCTAAATTTCAGTGATAGTACTCGTAATTATGATGCAATCACTCCAAAGGCCCTAAACCTATCGCTACCATTTCAGTTACTATTCATGAGCTCTAAACTAGAAGATCCGGAGGACATCTTCTTTTTATACTCCTTGGTTGGTTATCAAGGATCAAATAAAAAGTTATTACATAGAGAGTTTAGGTTGTTTTTAGAGTTTATTGTGAAAATATATTATTCTGGTTTGGGCCAAATAAGCAACACATGTGTTATTTCAAGCACTATGGATAAGTTTATTCGGAACCTAATTTAAGATTGTAAAAAGTGAATACAAAATAAATCAGATGATTTAGTACACCATCAAAGCTCGAATCCTTATGTTCAAAAAGTTCTGATTGTAATCATTTCTGTAATTTTTATACAGAGAGCTTTTCTAATAAATATTAAATAAATCAAAATCAGTTGGTAGTTTTTGTGATTTTAGTGCGACTTAAGAGAAAGATGTCGTTAAAGGAAGACAAGAAAAAATATTTAATTTTTAGATTTCATTACATCGATAGGAACGGAGAAACCTAATGTTACCTCAAAGATTAATATTGGTAAAATTAACTAATTCATACAGCTTTTAGAAGTCGGACATTATAGAAATTAAAATAGGCCGTACTTTATAGTGGCAGCAAAGTAGAAGCTAAAGTTTAAAATGGGACCAAATTCAAATCGCTCTGATGATTTTAACTCTTATTTTTATCGGTTAAAGTTCCAAGTTTCTACTACTGGTGCCTTTACCCTAAATCACATATGAACAACACAGCCTGTTAAGTTACAAATTCAATTCAATTTTACGATTTACACAAATCAATTGAACATTAATTTATAAATGTTTATTTTGCATGAGGCCTTGGTTATAGTAATGGCGGTTTACAAACTGCACAAGTTGACACTCCACCAGTGATTAGTGAAATATATTGAGGCCTGATAGGGAGAGACTCACTGACCTAAGCTAAAAACTTTTTCTGTCAAGAATGTCTTTTCTCGTGATCTATATCACATTCCTTTCCTCAGCGAACCCTGTAACCAAAGTAACGTAACCAAATGTCCTGAAGTACTCCGACTAAAGGAATTTAGACAACTTCTGCAGAGAAAAATTTTTGCTTAAATCAAAAGTGCGTTTTCAGATTTTGTTTCACTTCAAAGCTCAGAGTTTTTCAGGGGATAAGGGTCATCACTCCCACGCCTGGGCTAAAATAATTTGAAATTAAAATTGGGCCTTTTAACCGTAGAAAGAAACTAACCAACTCAAAACTCTAACTACTTTCATGACAAATCACACATTCCAAGTGATTTCATGTTTTATTAAAAATATAATGCCTTTGGTTTAGTTTAGGAGTTAATTCTTTCATTGGATTGCTATCATTGCCAGATCACCATACACATTTCCTCACATTTACCTGATGTATTTCTTTTATTCTTATATAAAAAAAATACACATTGGAAATTTTAAATACTTTTATATATAAAAATGATACAATTAAATTGTTACAAAGCAAAAAGATAATCATTTGTATGAGCTCCTTAATTAAAAAAAAAATCAATATTTTAATGAATTATATCTTTAAATCCTAAAATTCGTTCGTGAAATCCTCAAAAACCGTCTTAATATTTTAAAAGAAACTGTTTTCAGCGCCTGTTTAGTTGAGGGTAGTTTATGTCGTCAAATTTTTTATTTCTTCTAGACATGATTTGTATCCGTCCATTCCTATCGCAATTACAATTGATGTGGTCGTAATTATTAAATATTGATTGTTTTTTTTTTGTTTTGTTTTTATAATTTACGTATAGTTATAAATAAGACAAGGAAGGGGTACTATCCCTCCTCATAGTCTAACTTGTCATTTTTGGTTTATATTATAATTTCAGAACATCCACTGATTGTCAATAATGTATTTGACTGGAGCGAATTAAAAAAGTAAAAGTAAAAAAAAAATAAAATAAAAAGTTATGTTTTTTGTTCGTTTCAGTTTTTTTTATAATTAATTTCTTAATTATTTTTTTATTTTATAACGAAGGTCTTTAAATAAACAAAGTTCTACAGTTTCTCATTATCAATAGGCGACTTGATAGTGAATTAAAAATAGGGTATTTTGCACTTGTTCCCCGCATTTCATTTTGAGTTTGTTATCATATGTTTATGTTACGAGTAACCCAAATGTAATAACATGTCAATGAGAGATCGTTTGATTGTTCTTATTATTAAATAATTAAATAAAAAGCAAAAAAACTTATTTTATTATTTATTTAAATATTTTATTAAGTGTTATTCGATGTAAAATACGTTTTTCCTGAAGAAATTCTATCGCTTTTTCTATTGTACTTATTCGACGAATTAAATCGAACAAAGACATGTCGCGTATAGTAATATTTTTTTTTCATTTAATTATTACATAATAGGAACAATTCAAACGATCTCTCATTGACATGTTATTACGTTTGGGAAGGTTACTCGTAACCTAAACATATGATAACAAACTCAAAATAAATTCGGGGAACAAGTGCAAAAGACCCTAAAAATATGAATACTGCCTAATCAAAACAAAAATTAATATAAAAAGAATTCCCTCAATCAAATTTCAATTATTTCTTATTTTGATAGAATATACTTTCGATGCAACAATTGATCTTCCGATGAAGTCGCCAGGAGTGGCAATGAAAGCGAAACTTTTTCTGCAAGTAGGTGATTTGAACGCCCACAATAAAGTTGTTCTGAAAATAGAAGAGAAAAAAAAAAGCTGGGAAAAAGTTGGCGGTGATGGTCAATAACTCAGGTAGCTAATGGACAGACGGACTGAAAGATGAATTGGCCAGGGAGGGAGGGGGGCCTGGGGGGTAGGAAAGGGGGGCGGGGCACTCAGGTAGAGGCAATTAACGCCCTGAGAAAAAACTGAACCAGGGATCAATCAAACTGGGCGGCGATCAGCTGGCTCTGGGAAATTGGAAATTCCTACCGTTTTTCTCAGGATGGATTTAACATTCTTAGCCGGCGATCCTTGCGCTCTGCCGCTCCTGTCTCTGGATCCTGCAATAAAACCCCGGCCCCAAGTGCCCCCTTCATGTTTCTCGGGCCTCAGGTCGGTGCCAGGCTCCTGTTGTTAAGTCGAAATTGAAAGTATCGCGTTAGCAAATGGTATTCAAGAGGAATATGTTTAAGCCATGGACTTTCGTAGAACTTTTTTTTCTTTTATTGAAATTTACAACTTTAAAACACACATATAGATCTAGTAAATGTGTTCATAACAATAACAATAACATGTAAAAACTTGAAAATAACTACTCATCAGTAGCACTTCAACTAAAATTCTACTAAGAAGGTCTCTAGACCATCTTCTTTTTAGACGCCTCGGTGGATTATCGGGAATGGAATTCCCCAAAGCTCAACTCCATGTGACCAAATAGGTCTGATAACTGTCGTGTAAATGAGTCTTTCATAGTCAACCGGAAGTTTTGAACATTTGAACGAAGTCAAAAACGACGAGCTGTTTCCTCTAGTTTTAGTCTTAAGTGTGGTTTTCAAATTAAACGTTTGTCCAGTTGGAGTCCTAGATAGCGGATCTGTTCAACAGGGATCAATGGGATATTATTAAAGGATACTGTAGGACAGGAAGTCGTAGGTTTACGACGAAGGGTAAAGGTTATTTGATGGGATTTGCTTGGATTTATTTTAACTCTCCAATTTTGACGCCGTAGATATTTTAATTTTAAATACATAAAATGAAAGTATTGTGGTGGTCATATCATGACACCACAAAGAATCGAGAAGAAAAAGATAGAAGTGATGTAACCTTCCTATGTACAAGTGTTTATGAATATCAACCAATTTATTCTAAGTTTAGCTAGATTGACAGATTTTATTACAGTTTATTTGTTTCAAAAAGGCTTTTGATTAAATATAATTAGTCCCTTACAGTTACATTCTAGTTATTCTGAGTACTCCTAAAGTATATTTAAATTTCTTATTTACATTTGTTATGAATGCAACAATAAGTAAATTAGCTGACAAAATATATCGCTCACCCATTAGAACAACGAAGTAACTGCGAAATTGGGGCAAAAATATTACTAATATTAATAGTGTCGATAGAAACGTCGACTCAATTGTAATTGGAAAATCCACACGTTTATAGGAATATTACTTGTACCTATAATGCTGGATGAAAGTATTTCATCTCAGTTTTTGTAAAAACTAAACAGATTAAACTTTTTTTCCTGCCAAATTTCATTATTTAAAGTTGCATCATAGTACATCACGACATATAATCATGTGTAGGGAGGATAGGTATCGATACATCAAAAATGTAAATATTTTTCTTTGAAAGTTCGAAATGTGTCTTCGATATTTATTTTTCAAATATCTGTCGTACTTTTCAAGGTATCGTTTTCTCTATATTATTACTCTATGGTACTCACCTGACTTATTTTAAGTATATGTCCTGCCTGCAGTTTAATTTGTAATAAAAACCTAATAAGTTTTAAACATTTGAAGTAATTTTGTTTCTGTTTAAGTTGTGAAATAAATTAACCAAAACGGTAAAATAAACAGGAATATTAACTCTCATATGAATTACATTTTTGTAAATGTAGTTCAGTTTAAACAAATATAAACTATAGGCTTCTCTTTCGAGAATGGGGAATCGATTCTCTGGTGTTTTTAAAACAAAACAAACAAATTACTGATCATGTCTGAAGCATGTTAGTTTGAATAATGAATTGAGCGAATCTGAGCGTGAGCAATTCTAAATAAAAGAGAAATCTTTTATTTTGTTACATACCAATCTGGGTATTTGTAATTACGACACAGTAATTTATAACGATTTTTTTTTTATACTGATGAGACTATTATATTTAAAAGAAATAAAAAAAAAAAAAAACTGAGGATTTTATGATGATCAGCAGTTTAATTAATTTATTTCATGGTGTATTATTACTTCTTCCTAATTCAAAGCTACTGAAGGATACTGGTTTCAGATCTGCCAGGATCTAACGATTTTTCCAAAAGGTTTATTCTTGGCTACTCCTTCCCAACAAATTAATTTGCGTTTTTAATTTTTTAAAAGGCATTACTCCCCATTATTCTTTATTCATCCATTTCTACATGTTTCAGAGCTAATTTGCTCCATCTTCAGGTTCTAATAACTTTGATATTCTGACATGGTCACATTAATTCACATTGTGTGTGTGAATAACATAGTGTGAATTAATGGGACCATGTGAGAATATCACAGTTGTAGAACCTGAAGATGGAGCAAATGGGCTCTGAAACATGTAGAAATGAATGAATAAAGAATAATGGGGAGTTATGCCTTTTAAAAAATGAAAAACGAAAATTAATCTCCTTTAATGAAACAATTGATTGTTAATTTTCGTTATTTGAAAAGTGATTGAATATTTTATTTTCTTACAAAAGGATACTCTCTCCTCCGGTTTAACCCTTCTTACAGTTTATCTAAGAATACTATTTTGGATCAACCAGGATTTAACGTTTTTAACTGGTCGCAGGATTGATTGTCCACCATTGTTGTCCGTTTTAAAATTAATGATTAGGATTTTTAAAAGTAAACTCCCTCTTTTAGTTAAATCCTTTCGAATTTGGCATATTAACAAGGAATAGCAGTCAAAATCATTACAATTCAGAAATTTTAACCCAATTTTTAACTGTTATTTATACATATTTTATGACAAGCGTTTGTCAAAAATATTTTAAATAAATTAACAGATTTAGAGGTTTGGTCTTTCATAATTTTTAAGATATAAAAACTAGATCCTCTAATTATAAACTCGGCACGTTTAATAATAAGTGAAAGACCAATCGCTTATTAATTACGCAAACTGTATAAAAGGGATAATACTAATAACTGTTTTGGGCATTACTTTTTAGTTTTTTTTTTATCAGTTAAATGAAATTGACTCCAAGCATCGCTTGCAAGACTTGATAATTAATTTCCTGTTATTAGTATTGAGAACAGATGAATTTGGTTCTGAAATATCTAAGTCTAATTTAGATCATTAATGAAGTGAGTGGATGTGACCACGGGTTATCTTAAAGGATGTAGAAAATTTAGCTGGCAATTTTCAAAGGCACTGCTGAGGTTATGCATAATAACTAAACTAACCCAGAGGAGTACTATTAAAAGGAGTAGCAGTTAGTTAGAAGGAACGGTTATATAGTAGCTGTAACGGTTATATAGGAGCTGGAACGGATGTAATTAAAGCAGGTAGCATTAGATGGATACGGGGCCCGGTGAGGGATGGTTAGTGCCCTCCTTAAACCCTGAGGGACAGAGGGCCCTGGTAATCTTAGTAAAAGTCTGTCCCAGCCGAGCGCTATTGTCTACCGCCATTCTACTGATTTCAATTTAGCCTCTTTTCTGTCCTACGGTTCTCCTCTTTTGTCTCTTCTACCTCCGCTTCAATTCCTCCACCGTCTTCATCGGAGGGCCTCATAGAAATCTAGCTTGCTGGACGCCCTCCCCCTTCCTGGCGAATTCGATGTAGTTTCGCTCCAAGAGGCTCAGAGCTAAGGGGAGAACATTGCCTTTTACTTCTAATTTCCGGCAATAGATCAAAAATGTAATTTAATTAGTTAATTACATTTTAAATTATTAATTATTTTTGACGATATCTACATAACAGGGAAGGGCAAAAAAAAAAATCTCACAATTAGTTTAGGTACAAAGGAAGGGAAGATAGCTAATATATTCAGCATAATGTTCAGTTTTAAGAAGCAACGTTTGACATTTCTAGAATATTATCTTAAAAAATATTACCACAGGTGTGCACCCACTCAGTAGTGGGTGCACAATGTTTATTCATTCGAAAATTGGGTCGCTGTCACCGGTTCTCTGCGCAGGCTATCTTATTCCACACATAACTGCATTGCCTAAGCCTCAAAATAAAGCAAAACTTAAGTTGATATGTTAAACCTTTATTCAAAATTAAAACCCTATCATTCTTAATGAAATACCCTATAAATCCTGCATCTATAATCTATAGTAAAGATCATCTTGTAAGGAAAGCACAAGTTTATGCATCAATGGTAAAAGATCTGAATAAAAACATATCTCAGGAGATGAATTTGTCAGGGGTGCAGTCAGGATGAATAAACACAGCCAGTTTTTAAATGAAAAACTTATATTTTGGCGTGCCAACGTTTCGACCTGCCTTGCAGGTCTTCATCAGGGCTAAAATAACAAAAATTGGATGTGAACAAGATGATACAAACATTAAAAAAAAAAAATAATAATAAATAACAAAAATAATTTAAAAAATGAAAAAGAAACAAGAAAAAATATCTGTAGTTAATTAAATAATTGAATACAAAATAGTAGTAAAGTCTAGTCAAAAATACAGTAGCAATAAAGTAATTAAATAATTTAAATTGAATAATATAAATTTTAAATTTTGTAAACTAATACAATGTAACAATTTTATTAACAGATGTTTTTTATTATGAATTTAAAAAAAAAGTATAAGGGATCTATATGAAAAGGAAAATGGTATGATAGAAAGGTAAGTAAAATAATAAAGTTTGCATAACAATAAACGAAGGAAGAGGTTGGGGAAATATGAGAAATTAAAATAAATGGACTTACTGAAGTAGTCTAGTCAAGCCTTCCTCTAGACTACTTCAGTAAGTCCATTTATTTTAATTTCTCTTAAATTTCTCCAACCTCTTCCTTCGTTTAAAGTTATGCCAACTTTATAATTTTGCTTACCTTTCTATCTTACCATTTTCCTTTTCATATAGATCCCTTATACTTTTTTTTAAATTCCTAATAAAAAACATCTGTTAATAAAATTGTTACATTGTATTAGTTTACAAAATTTAAAATTTATATTATTCAATTTAAATTACTTAATTACTTTATTACAACTGTATTTTTGACTAGACTTTACTACTATTTTGTATTCAATTATTTATTAACTACAGATTTTTTTCTTGTTTCTTTTTCATTTTTAAATTATTTTTATTATTTATTAATATTTTTTTTAATGTTTGTATCATCTTGGTCACATCCAATTTTTGTTATTTTAGCCCTGATGAAGACCTGCAAGGCAGGTCGCAACGTTGGCACGCCAAAATATAAGTTTTTCATTTAAAAACTGGCTGTGTTTATTCATCCTGACTGCACGCCTGACAAATTCATCTCCTTAGTAAAAACTCACAGTCAACAACACAATCATCATCAAAAGCATATCTCTGTTTGGATTCCATCACATGTGGGGATTACAGGTGACGAAGCAGCAGATCGGGCTGCAAAGGAAGCAGAATTGTCATCGATTGAAATTACAGGGGTCTACACTTCATCCGACATTTGCCACTTTTTAAAATATCGAGTAAAACTAGCCTGAGCCCAGCTCTGGGAAGAGAAACTAAATAAGCTGAAAACTGCAAAAAGGGATTAAAAATATGGAAAAGTTCCAACTGTGGTAACAGAAGGGAAGAGGTAGTTATAACCAGAACCAGAATAGGCCACACCCGACTTACCCATGGTTATCTCATTACAAAGGACTGTCCACCGAAGTGCACAACATGTAATAACACACAATTAACAATTAACTCATACTGGAGGACTGCCCCTTATGGGATAGTTATTTTCAGGAAGCGCAATTACAAAGATACCTCCCAACTATTCTTGGCGATAATAATAAAAATATAGACAAAATCATCCAATTTCTCAAAAAATATTAAATTAAAAAAAAAGGTTAAAATATTTTTATTTTTTATTTTTATTTATTCATTGAAATTTACAACTGTATACAATTTAATATATAATACATCAAATAAATGTGATGACAATGATGAAAATGACACTTTAATTGTTTTTAAAGCAACTACCCATTGGTAGCACTTATAAAGGTTCAACATAATGAACTACTATCTTACTTCTTTTCAGTACTAAGGCCATCTTCTTTTCAGGCGCCTAGGAGGGTTATCTGGAACGGAATAAGAAGCAAGTTGTGGTACTAATGAATTTTAATGGTTGTGGAGTTTACTATGGAAGGATTGATATCTGATTTGGGCTAAGTCAGAAACATAAGGTATATTAAGATCTTTATGGATAAGTTTATTGGTGACAAAGTAAGGAACATTGAGGATTTTTCGAAGGATTTTGTATTGTAAAGATTGGATACGGGATGAATTGGATGGTTTAGTAGAGCCTCAAAGCTCAACTCCGTATGTCCATATAGGTCTAATCACAGTCATGTAAATGAGTCTTTTGTAATTGGGAGCTTTGAACGTTTGCCAAGTAAATGTTGAAGGAGTCTGTAACGACGAGCAGTTTCTTGTCGTTTTAGTCTTGTGTGTGGATTCTAAGTAAGACGTTTGTCCAAGTGGAGACCTAGGTAGCGGATCTGTTCAAAAGGGATTAGTGGAATATCATTAAAGGATACTGGAGGACAGGAAATCGTAGGTATTATGACCAAGGGTAAAGGTTATTTGATGGGATTAACTTGGATTTATTTTGATTCTCCATCTTTGATATCATTCTTGAAGGTTTATTATATGGGATTGGAGTGTCTGGGAGGCAATAAAGAGATCATTGTTTACTGATAACACACAAGTGTCATCAGCATATGTGGTGAGGATGGTGCTAGGATGAGTCGGGATGTCAGCTGTATACACCATGTAGAGGATTGGACCTAGGATACTTCCTTGAGGAACACCTGCAGATTGGGTAAAGAGAGAGGAATAGGAAAAGTTATGACTAACTTTAAAAGTTCTATCACTGAGATAGGAGCGGAGAGTTAAAAATATAAAGAAATAATATAGATTAATGGACGGACACTGAAGACCCTTGATGTTGAGAGTCCATGAGCAATTCAACATAACCTAACCTCCTGCATCTGTATAATTTGAATTATATATTGAAAATTTATTTCCTAGCATTAGAAGAGATAAGTTAATATTATGAGGTCAATAATTGAAGTCCCACACATCGCCATCAATGGATTGTAGAAAAAGTAACTTTCCCAAATATTTTCTACTTAATTTTTTCGTGTGGGTGAAACGGTTCACCCTGC
Source organism: Euschistus heros (assembly GCA_003667255.2). Classification (NCBI taxonomy): domain Eukaryota; kingdom Metazoa; phylum Arthropoda; class Insecta; order Hemiptera; family Pentatomidae; genus Euschistus; species Euschistus heros. Next base: position 503,376 of record RCWM02000378.1, on the reverse strand, counting down.
TTTGGAAAATCATTGCTCTATTGGTGGTGAAGTGGCTAAAGTAGCAACATATTTCCTATCCAACCTTCATAAAATATGATAAGTTGCCTTCAACTCTAGCCTACAGTACGAATTTAATATATAGTTATATGTCGTATTTTTACAGTTTAGATAAAAATATATATTGTAACATATGTATAGATAGATACGACAAATATTTGAAGAAAAAATATCGATATGTTTTGATATGTCATGTGTTTAATATCCATTCCAAATACAAGTACAAAAATCACACATTAACATTAAGACAGGATACCTTTCTATCCTGATTAAATGGATAACCGTTTAATACAAAAAAAAACTGACATAACTGAGACTTCTCTTTTTGACTGAATTCTAATATGAAGCCAAATATGTCAGGACAAAAAGTAAGTCGCTAAGTTTCCGACTTAAACATAGACAAGCGTTCAATGCTCCTAATAAATTACAAAATACTTAATTACATGACAGTTTTGGACACATGCAGTTGAGCTTTGGGACTCCACTAAACTTTCCGATCCTTCTCGTATCCAATTCTTACAATCTATAATCATTCGTAAAATCCTCAATGCTCGATATAATGTCATAAACAAACTCATCTATAAAGATCGTAATGTTCATCCTTCTTCATCATCATATCCTTTCATAGTAAACTCCATACACAGTCGAATCCACAAGATCAACATATTTAGAAAGCCGAACAAATTTTGACTTTGATGATATAGTTCCAAACAAATAAGAGACCTATTGATGAAATTTTTGGTATTGCAATTCTAATGTTTGGTGTGCGGCGACTATTGCAAAATATTTGATATATTTGATTTCAACAATGTTATTACTTTCCGTGCAACTGTTCAGATAGTTATGAGACATAGACTTTCCCCATAACATATATTATTTAATTTATATTACATATTTGAAAATAATCCAACCTCCACAAATTTAACTTGAGGTATAAATCCTGTCGCTGAGTTTGAAACTCTTGAGAGGGAATGAAGGTTAGGTTGGCGGGCTATTTAACAGCCTTAATGGGTCCCTCAAACCCTAGACTTTACAAAATCACTTCTTCTCACCTCATTCGTTACACTAGTTTCCTCTTCCGCGGCTCATTTAGCGAAGTAATTCAATCCTGTCTTCCTTCTGTAATTGATTGGTCATAAAGCGATGTAAATTGATGACCCTGTATTGTTTCACAGAGCTGTCTAGGGGGGAGGGTTATAAAATGAAAAAATAAACTTTATTCTGGAGCTTACTGTCTCCTAAGAATAAAAAAAAATGCACAGTACAAAGTACAATTGTCTGGCCTATTATTTACAAATTAAATGCTTCAGTCCTTTTCCGAAGCCTTAGTCGTTTACCATTTGATCCTTCCGGCTTTTTCTTTTGTTTGGGTCTGAAAGCGGTGTTTTTTTTACGAGATACGGGGTGCTGGCCCAATTCTCAACCCCCTACCAGGTGGACTCGGTTTGAATTCAGGGTATCCGCCCCTCGACAGGTTGCCTTCACTACGGCTTGGGAGTCCTGTCAACCCCGTTACTCTTTTAGTCGCCTCTTACGACAAGCAGAGTTTACTGCAGATGTATTCTTTTATTTCCTCCATCTGCAGGGGAAATAAGGATATTTAACTACGTCCCGGAAGAAAGACGAAAAAGAGGCCGCCCAAGGAAAATATGGATTCAAGTAGTTGAGGAGGTAATGGCGGCGAGAGGATAACGGGAAGGAGATTGGGAAGACCGCGAATACTGGTGGTCCAATGTATTGGGTCTCGGTATATGACCTAAGGTCGTCAAATCCGAAAAAAAAAAAAAAAATGCTTCAGTAAAACAACATACATTTTTCACAGGAGAAATAAATATATATATATATATGAAATAATAATAACAACATAAAATATAATCGTATATTTATATATGTATATATATATATATATATATATATATATATATATATATATATATATATATATATATATATATATAATATTCTCTCGAAAACGGACAATACCAAAACTAAATATACGATTAAATTCATTACAAATAAACCAACGTGACACATTAAAATATTTAGGAGTACTGTACGATCGAAAAATGAACTGGAAACGACACATAGACAATGTTTACAACCAGGCTTTGCAAACCACTAACAGACTAACACTGACAGCTAGGATCTCTTGGGGTCTCAAATCAGAGGTCCTCAAGACGATATATCACGGAGCTATTTTGCCTAAACTACTTTACGCGGCACACGTTTGGCATAAGGGCGTTCGACTGAGATCGAATCTTGCAAAACTCCGTAGAATTCAAAGGCTCATAGCAATAAAAATCTCGAAAGCATTCCATACAATATCTTATGAAGCTGCTTGCGTCTTAGCAGGTATTCTTCCAATAGACTTAAAAATACATGAAGTAACAGAACTATTTAACATAAAAAAACGACTTACTGACTATAATAACATTATTCAAGAAAGAATTGACCTCCCATACAATTGTAAATATTGGATTCATCCAGCAATACAAGCACAAATGTTGGCAAACAAACAAACAGATAGTCAAACTCGGACAGTTATATTTACAGATGGCAGCAAGAATGACGATCACGTAGGGTGTGCTTGGTTACTTGAAGATATAAATGATAGGCTCATAGAGTTTCAATACAGGTTAGGAAAGGAGTGTTCTAATAACCAAGCGGAGAAGTTAGCAGTACTTAAGGCCACCGAATACTTACTTGAGAACTTAACACATACCAACACACACATAACTATTTATACGGACAATATGAACGTAATACACTCAATTCAAAACTCAAATATTCATGACAGACTTACTGAGGAAACTAGAATAAACTTGACTAAACTCTATAGCCAACACAAGAAAATAATCAATGTTGTTTGGATTAAGGGTCATTCAGGAGTAGAAGGAAACGAGAGAGCTGACGCTTTGGCAAAATTAGCGGCTTACAGTGACCTTCCATTATCATTTGATAAGGTCCCTATCTCTTTTATAAAAGGAGATATAAGAAAGGACTCTATAATTAAATGGAACAATAAGTGGACCGCTTCTGAAAAATCTCCTAGCCTTCATCGATTCGTTCCCAATATCACACCGCAAAATTATAGACGTATACTAAGCACCGACTACAAGCTGACCCAAATACTTTCAGAACACGGACAAACCAAACAATACTTGAAACGCTTCAACATACTAAACAATGACAGATGTCCTCATGATGGACAGGTTCATAATTTCCGACATTTAATATATGACTGTAAAGGACTTGACAACATTAGGGCAGGACTGATACAGAACATTATACTAAAACACGGAAATTGGCCAGAAACAGAACAGAGACTTATGACCAAATTTAAATCTGATTTTGTACAATTTATTAAACAAATAGACTTTAAAAAAACTGACTGATGAATGTAGGAAGGCAGTATAATGATGCTTTAGTAGGCAGCATCTTGTTGTGCTTTAGTTTATTTTTATTTATTTTTATTATTTATGGAATTATTATTTTGTAGAAAATTGTATTAACGTTACTTTCTTTAGGTTTATTACTTTCTTTAGGTTTCTCATTATTTAATTGTTTCATTTTGTTTGATTTTTTTGTTTTTTGTTTTATTTTGTTTATCTGATTGTACACAAGAGACAATAAGATCAAATTGAATTAACAAAAATGTAAACCAATGAACTTGGTAATACGTGTAGTATGCCTAAAAACAGGCATGGCGCATGTAAATACGCTAATAAATTCTCCTCTTATGGGGTTACCATAAGAGGAAAAGAGAAAAAAAAAAAAAAAAAAAAAATATATATATATATATATATATATATATATATATATATATATATATAGTTCATTTATATGTATATATATATATATATATATATATATATATATATATATATATATATATATATATGAACATATAAAAGAAAGAAAGAGAGAAAAAAGTAATTTTAAGTATTTATTTGATTCTAGACATATTTGCATAAGATTGATTGTCTAAAAGGTAATTAAATAAATTATTTCTAAAGGAAGTTATGGAAGCTGGAGAAGGACGAATGATGAAGGATTTGTCAAAGGAATCGGTTTTATGTGAGGGGATATACAGGTTAAAAGGTTGGGATCTAGTGTTTAGGAGGTGGATAGAAGAAGAGAGAGTTAATAGATCAAGAATATAAAAAGTTTTTTTTTGGTTTTTAGACATTGTAATAGGAAAGTACCCAGAAAGTATTGCCGTCGGAATTTAGGAAACAGCCACCCAAGCTCAGAATATCGGCATGTAACGTGTGACACCCTGGAGATCCCGAAGATAAATCTAATGAAACAGTTCATCAGTCTTAATCAGAGGGTTATTGTATACTTTTACCATTACCAATAACATATCTTGTTTCTAAAGGCAAAATTGCTCCTATTTATCGGTCAGTGAGTAATTTGATTGTTTCTTATTAGTGGCGATTGGGTTATGAATAATTATAATTTTGGTGAATATATAATTTTAATGATATTATAAAAACTAAGAACCTGTTGACTAAGAACAGGCCACACTAATTTCACTTACTCATATTTAATATCTAAACAGCTATCACCAATATAGCTAGCAAGAACACTGCAATGAGGTAGTCACAGTGGAATATATTTTACAAGCAAACTCTAACAAATTCAAGACTTACACCCGATGTCAAGAAAATGTATTCTGATAACTAAAATATTTTAAGAACAATATATTAAATGAAATATAGATTTACTTCAAAAAGAAAGTTGATAAGTTTAATCAGTAACCATAATGGGCATCTATGACATTTTTTTTTGCATGGATATTTTGTTTTTGCTGAGGATCAACACTTTATTGAAGTAAAGTTTTTTTTCACGCTCATTTTGACACGATCTAGCTCTTGTTTTTGCTCGGATGGAAAACTTGCCGACAATTTCCTCATCAAACATTTCAAGAAAAATATTTTTTGTTTCATAACATTTGTCACTAAGACACCGTTTGAGAACTGAGACACCGATTTAAATGAAAAAAGTCACTTTTTTCTACATTTTTTAAGTTTATAAAAACAAGCCCTAGCTATGTTGGAAAACAGTTTTCCAATCATAACAAAATATGGTGGAAAACCTGGGAAAAAATAGGGGCAGAATACCACTTCGAAATTATCGAAGAATTCAAGTACCTGGGAAGCATCATAGCTTCAAGAAATGAAGTGGATGAAGAAATAAGGAAAAGAATAAAGGCTGGTAATAGGTGTTATTATTGGGTCCTCAGTAAAATAATAGGTTAACAAAACAAGAAAATCTTAAAATGAGAGTCGACCAAATTCTTAGACCGGTCGATTTGTATGGGAGTGAAACCTGGACGCTCACTGCGAAGAATAAAGGGATTCTAAATAGATGGGAGAGAAAAAAATGGGAGAAGATATATGGCCATACTAAAGTTGGAGATATATGGAGGATAAAAAGCAACTAGGAACTAAGAGACCTGTACAAAGCTCCAGATTTTGTTGCGTCAATTAGGCACAGACGATTAAAATGGCTAGGCCATGTTGATAGAATAAGTTCCGACAAAAATCATGTTGAATGAGCATCCCGAATGAGGGAAGAAAGAGAGAGAAGGCCCAGGTTGCGCTGGAAGAAAGATATTGAAGCGGACCTAAAGACCATTGGTGTGAGGTACTGGAAGAGGGCAGCTGGTGACCGGAATAAATGGAGGGGAATCGTGGAAGAGGCCGAGGTTTTGCATGGCAGTGTAGGGCCATTGCTGTTGTTGTTGTTGTTTCCAATCAGAATTGTAATGGAAAATATTTTTTGTTTTATAAAATCTGTCGCTTGGACCAAGCGTTTCGGAAATACATTGGTTTTCGAATTAAAAAAAGACAAGTTTAACACAACTTTGTTTATTTAGAATGATCTTTAATTACTTAATGTAATTTGATCCTTTTTATTGCTAAAACGTAATTCAAAAAAGGTAGTAGAATTTAGACATAATAGACATGATTTATTGTGTTTCCCAGTCAGGGAGTTTTTTTTTTTTTTTTTTTTTAATCACTTGCGAAAGAAAAATATAAAAAAATGATAGAAAATAAAAAAAGCATTTATTTTCTGATTTTTTCTCAAAATGACAGGCCTCGCTTGGCAGTGAAAATGGAATGTAAGCGGCCCACAATGATAACGGAAAGTAAAAGAAAAGTCCCCAAGTTGATTGTTAATAAGTGTTAAAGTTTAGAATAAAATTATTAAAGAATAAGCCGGAGCTTAAAAAGGTTATTACCATGTCGGAGCGCGAGGGGGGAGGGGGGGTTAAGGATTCTGAATGGGCCACCAGGGGGCGGGGAAGGGGAATTGTAATAAAGCCGGCCCGAGGCCCATAAAGGAAAGGGGCCTAATATGAAAGAGTGGCCCCTCCCGCTGGGCCCCATCAAACTTTGGTTTAGGGCCCCCTCGTACTCCTCCACTTCTTCTAACCGGCGGCTGTCCCTCAATTACTTGGCCATCCTCTAGATCCCTCCCGGGAGAGCATTAGTCCAACTTTCGATACATCGATACATCCGAAACATCCATTATTCATCTCCTCTTGGCAAACTTCCTGTCATATTTATTTAGATCGCTTCGACTCTTAGGGCACTCTCGGGGGACTTTAAGAAGGCTCGATTCCCAATCGGCAACACTTTGAGAAAAAATCAGAAAATAAATGCTTTTTTTTATTGCTTATATTTGGAAATGGAAGATGAAGGAATAATTTTACAGTTTGTTTTGCTAGCGTGTGTGTTCTTTGAAGCATGGGGTCATGAATACATAATTAAAATATAAACTATAATTGATTGTGATGACGATTTGGCCGACAATCTAAGCCTTCATCAGGGCTAGAAGAAAAATAAAACAAAATATGGATCAGAATATGGGGTGGATTTTTTAACTATTTACAACACAGTTTTTCTTGACAACACACTGTACACTACCTTGGTCTGACGTTTCACCAAAGAATGACATGGGGTCCACATATCAAGAAAAAAAGGAAAACGCTTAACTAAAGACTAAGACTTTTATATTCACTCCTCTCCAAACGTTCAACTCTACAACTTAAGCAAAAAATGAATACTTGTACTTACTTACTGAAACCTGGGTTTTTTACACCATTTACGCAGCTGAGAGAGAAGAGAGATCTCTCTGTGCCTGGCTTATCCTTTCATAAGTAGAGGGACGGGTCTGGTGGGTGGATCTCTAGGATGAGTGTAAATTGTAAATAGAGTATAATTGTATTTTGAACCTTTGTTTTATCTTTTATTGTTACTATTATTTACATTTTTTTTTATAATTATTTTTTTTTTAAGTTTTACTATTTCGCTTTGTACATAGTATATTTTATATTGCATATGTAAAGCATAATTATTTTCTTTTTCTTAAATTACTTAATTAAATTATTTTATTACTATTATTTTTTTTAATGTAATCATACGCCATCTATATTACTTATTGCCCAGATTTGTGGCAGATTGTAACTATTACTCAATAAAAAAAAAAAAAACTGAAACCTGTACATATGCTATAAGATATACAGAAAAACTAAAAAGACACATATACATATTGACAAACTCCAAATCTTCCAGGCAAAAACATTCAGGAAAATCATAAAAGTACCCTGGTACGCAAGCAACATAACATTACATAAATACCAACACATGTCGACAATTAACGAACAAATAAGAACCTACTATAAACGATTCTACGAAATTATACGGACATCTTAATACACCCATAAATAGCCACAGTACATATTCCCGACAAAAACAGAGAAGACTAAAAAGGAGCAGGATGAGAGACCTCCTAGAATTAAATAAAGACTGGAGGTGCCGCTGGGTTCTGCTCCCCCTCATGCCTATCAAGCCATTTACATTTTTAAAACACATTCACTGGTTGTCTAATTTTAATTGACAGGTGTGAATAAATATATTAAGTAAAAAAAAACAAAACTATTTACAGTATATATAAATACTATTTTAACTATTTATTATAATTTTTTTTTTTAATTTAGAACTGTATACATTTTATACAAGTCCATTTGAGGTAAATTATTACAATGGCATGTCAATAATATAAAAAGAACTACTCACTAGTAGAGCTTCAATTGGTCTATTTTAGAAGGTCTCTTGGCCATTTTGTTTTCAAAAGCCTCGAAGGATTATCGGGGATGGAGTGTAAGGCAAGTGGGGACTGGAATCGATTCGTATGGAGTTTACTTTAAAAGAATGGGTATGCTTCGGCATGGTTTGGGCCAAATCACCAACGTATGGAACATTAAGATCTTTATGGATAAGTTTGTGACATAATATACAATTGAGGATTTTGGACTTTAAGGATTGGGTACGAGAAGAATTGGAAGGTTTAGTGGAGCCCCAAAGCGCAAATCTGTATGTCCAAATGGGTCTTATCACTGCCATGTAAATGATTTTTTTGCAATTAATTGAAAGCTTTGAACGTTTGTCTAGTAGATGGTGGAGTAGTCGAAAATGTCGAGCAGTTTCTTGTCGTTTTAGTCTTGTATGACTATTACAAGTGAGACGTTTGTCCAAGTGGAGTCCAAGGTAGCGGATCTGAATAAGAGGGATTAATGGAATATCATTAAAGGAAAGTAAATCGTAGATTACAGAGGAAGGATGAACGTTATTTGATGAGATTTGTTTGGATTTATTTTAAGTTTCCACTTTTTGACAGCATTCTTGAAGATTTTTTTTTTTAAATGAAATGAAAAAATAAACTTTATTCTGAGACTTACTGTCCCCTAAGAATAAAAATAATGCACAGTTAAAAGTACAATAGTCTGGTATGTTATTTACAAATTAAATGCATCAGTAATTACTGCATACACTTTTTATATGGAAAAAAAAATTAAATTTAATTTTAAAAAAAATAAACATATGAAATAATAATTATAGCTTAAAATAATCGTATATATATATATACCATCGTATATATATACACATACAAACAAACACACACACACACACATGCATATATATATATATATATATACATACACACACATATACATACATACAAAAGGTGATATATGTATCTATTTTAAAATAAAACCATATTATGAATATATACATGAAAAAGATACTAATAATACTACTAATCTGCTAACATCATAATCACAATGCATTCGGAAAGATAAAAAATATAAAAAAGAAATCAATGAACTAAAACAAATATAGTGAATAGAAAGGAAAAGATATATAGAGGAAAAAAAAATTAACTATTTGAATGTAATAAGACAAAATATTAACAAAGACCTGAAAATATATACTTACACATCTATAATTTATAATATGATATTAAAGTGTTTGGGATAATTAAATTATTAATTAAAATTTACTATGCCGACTTTTCGAACAAAAATATAATAAAAAAAGAGTGAATTTTTAAGATATAAGAAAAGATAAACAAACTGAAAATAAAACAAAAATAACGAGAAGTTTAAGAAACAAGAAAAATAAATTTAAATAAATAAATAAAATATTTTGTTATTACAAAGATAGAAAGGATATTGCGGCAAAAGACAAGTGGATACAGTTGATGAGTAAATACATAAACAAAGTATAACATCAGACAGTAATGTTGTTTTTCTTCTATCCGCGACGAAGGGTTACAGAGTAGGCCGAAACGTCGACACAATAAATTAAAATATATATTTTAATTGTGTATCCATGACCGCATACCTCAACTAACTATATCTTCATTAATAGTACAGTCAACTAATACCTCAGGAGTAAATGTTATTCGCTTGAAAATAACGATAAGTGACAACCATTAGAGAATTGTTTTGACACCCACGAGATTGCAACATCAGAGTGCTTTCATCATATTGTCTACTCAATTTGAGACAAACATGAAACATGTCAGCTGCAATTATTCATTGATTCTAAAGCATGTTTATTGTCATTTTGAGCTCCGGACACATTTTTTGCTCGAAATAACATGTCAACTGCTTGTAAAGCAACTAGCCATTGGTAGGAGTTAAATAAGTTTATTATTAGAAAGTCTCATCTTTTTTCACGTCTAGTGGATTTGAATGGCTCTGGAGTTTACTATAACAAGGTATATAGCTGGTTTGAGCTCTAACTAAGTTAGAAACGAATGCTACACTAAGATCTTTGTGGATAAGTTTGTTTGTAATGATGTAAGGAGCATTGAGGAGTTTTCGAAAAATTTTGGATTGTAACGACTATATACGAGATGAATTAGATGGCTTAGTGCAGCCCTAAATCTCAACTCCAAACGTCAAAATTCTTATTACTTTTATTTAAATGAGTCTTTTTTAATCAATCAGAAATTTTAAACGTTTGTCTAGTAAATGTTGAAGGAGTCGATCCAAAAACTTAAATTAAAAACTCATAGTTTTTAACACAACTCGAAAACACAAACACAGAACTCGAAAATTAATCTCGTTTCCTATTCAGATTATTTTATTAGAGTTCGTTACTAGGGTATTTGTGTAGGCGGGTCGGAGACCAAATGAAATGAATTTAAAAATAACCTCAGTAGAGCACCCATGTTATAGTAAAAATGGTATGAGTGGGATAAGATGGTTTATAAAGAAATGAAATGTAGAAATATGATTTATTAATCATAACTAACCGCTGCCATCCTTGATGGCAAAGTTCTAGATCATATTTTTTTTAATCAGCTGGTTCACAAATAAGTTAAATTGATTAACAATTTATCTTAGGAAAATATGATAAACACATAATCATTTAATAGCCCACTAATGGCGAGTTCATATGGTGCTTGCTTGATTAGGAAGTTAAACAAACTTTTTTCATTTATTAAGTAATCATTTCAGCGTTTGACTTGATGAATGATGGTCTCCCAGTTTTTTTCCCCATCGTACCCTTATTATAAATATAACACCTAAATTGATTGCAAAAGTATGTATCCTAAATGAAAAAGAACTAAAAAATTGCCAGTTTAAAAAAATCATCTATTTTTTGTATTTTATCCTGAAGAATTTATTACAACGTACATAATTTATTATACTCGTCGCCCTAAAGCTATTAGTTCCTGTTATAAAACGGACAATGATGGCAATGATATAATACTAATCTCTGTAAATAGATGCCCAGTCTAGGACTAAATAAAAAAAATAAAGTAAATAAAAAGAACTAAGCTGGAATCCATATTTATATAGGACAAGAAATACAAGAAACTGCTAGTTATTGTACATTACATCAAGAATTATAAGACAAACACTGAAAAATGTAGGTTATAACTAATACTTACCAGTATGACTTTTACCAAACCCAATATTCAAAGCTATCTAAAAGCCAGTAATTTAATATTAGATGTAAAATTCTTCGAACTACTTAAACCTCCAAACTTCATTCGACTCTCGATAAGCCTCCGAGGCGTCTGAAAAGAACTTTAATTATAGTAATGCAAATGGACAATGTATCTTGAAGTCATGAAAATATCATAAAATTTAAATTTCTCATATTTACTGGGTATATTTTGTTATATACAGATACCAATAAAACGGAATAATTTTTATTTTAGAAAATAATTTGTATCATATTCTAGCGGATACCATGTAGAAAATTTGTATATAACACAGTAAACAGAAACTAAGGTGATTGAAAAAAAATAAAATAAAATAGCAAAAATAAAAGCGTTCAATATTTGGGTAAGGATGTACTGTTACTGTGCCAAGGACAGGGAAAGGATGAGATTTCACCAGAATTCACGCTCAGCCACCAAGTTTTTTCCAAAATTAAGGGTATTTTTTCAGTGGATCCACGACTGAAAAAACAGAAATATAATTTGTCTGCCTTCATTCGGGCTAGAACTTAGACCCGGAAGCATGGTAGTAGAGCGCCTTACCCACTGAACAACTGCGCCTTCCGGAATGTACAGATAAAAATAGAAAAAAACACGGATTAAATTTCAATAAAACAATATTTTATAACACCTTTGAAACATATTAGCAACAAAAAATTATGAAATTTATTACTAAAGGAAATTTTCAATGAATCGGTGAGTTAACAATGGAGATCGCGTTTAAGCGGGGGTTTCATCGCACCCTGTACAGAAGCTCTTTGAAATTTATTTTGTGTGCATCCCAAGGATCTTGACCTTCCACAATAGCTAGGAATGGTTAGTAACCTGGAGGATGGCCTGCTCTTTATTGCCCTAGTTGAATACATAAGTACGTTTAACTCCAACTAACAAACAATGGAATAATTTTAAATTGATTCATGATATCGTCCTTATATTCAGCCTTCCTTCGTGAATAGCCTATTAAACTATATTAAGTACCAATATACTATTAACTGATGAAATATTATTTTCGAATAATGTGCTTCTTAGGAATAATTATTTCAGAGAATGGGGCAATGATAGAACTGGATATTTAGAAGAGCTATGATAGAGAATTCCTATTAATAAATTGAAAATTGGCTTCTGCCTCTAGGAGGGTACTTGTAGCTGATGCCATTAAATTTATTTATAGAAGCTCTAATAACCAAAACTACTGATATCATCAACAAACTGTCACCAGTTATGGTTATTAATTGAAGTCACTTATTAGTGCTAAGGATTTTGTCAGACAATTCTATTGTACAAAGAAGTTTTATAATTATAATGTGCAGGTAAATAAGAAAATTTATTTTAGATAAAGAAATAAATAGTTTTTGTTATATTTTTACTATTATAATGAAAAAAAAAAAAACATGTACGACCAATCCATGAGAGGTCTTAAGTTTAGTGCTTTTGTAAAGTTGTTACTATATGGGCTCACTGAGTTGTCGAGGAAAAACATATAATATTCTCATTATCTTTTCTGTTCTCAGGGTACTCCTTGAAGATGAATCTCACTGTTAAGTTACCCCTAACCTTCCACAGGTCGCGCCAATACTCATTCCAAGAGCGGTCGAGCGTTTTAAAAAGGACAGCACTTTTTTTCCATCTGTTTTGTCCAAATGTTATAATAAATCAATCTAATCAAATATTCTGTATTTAGAATACAATAAATGTACATTACGTTACCTGAGAGAATAATATTTTGAACGTAAATAAAAATATTCATGAAGTATTAGTTGACTGTGAAGTAATTAGAGTTGTAGATTGTTGGGGTAGGCAGTCATAGATACACAGCAATTCAAAATAATATTTTAATTTATAAAGCCGACGTTTTGACTTAAATTGCAAGCCTTCATCAGGGCTAGAAGAAAAAGAAAACAAACAAGAAAGTATGACTAAATTGTAGAGAATATATAAAAAACAAAAAAAAACAAAACAAAAGTATGAGAAAAAAAAATGTATAAGTAAAGACAGTAGCATAAAGGCAATATCTAAAAGCCATGAAGACAATACATAAAGACTATTGAATTAAGATTTAAATGGAAAAAAATTAAAATGAGTGATAGCTAATTCAAAGTTAATGAGTAAATTTAACAATACAATTGGTAAACATAAAAAATGAGTAGATACAAAGTTGTTGAGATAATGAGGACAGGCAACTCAATTAATTAATTCTTAATTTAATAGTGTTTTTGTCTTGTCTTCATGGCCTTTAGATATTGCCTTTATTTTATTGTCTTTACTATTATACATTTATTCTTTTCATAGTTTTGTTTTTTGTGTTTTTTATATATTCTCTACAATTAAGTCATAACTTTTTGTTTGATTTCTTTTTCTTCTAGCCCTGATGAAGCCTTGCAATGCAAGTCGAAACGTCGGCATTATAAATCAAAATATTATTTTGAATTGTTGTGTATCTATGACTGCCTACCCCTACAATCTACAACTATAAATAAAAATATGTATTATGATTGAAAATAATTAAATTAATTTAAAACTAGATAAATTTTTATTTACAATATTAAAGTCTAAGATGATTATTTACATATTTAAGTGGTTATTTTGATGAACAATTATATAAACAATTTTTTTTAAGTTAAATAAAATGTCCACAAATAACGCACGTCATAATCGTGGTGGCTTCCACAAAGGTTGCACAAAAGATTTCTAGAAGTTGAGTCTGAAGTTGATGGTTCTAGATATTATACTTGTAGAAATGCCTTAAGGTTATTTTGCTTCTGGAAAGCGTGTGTTCCTTCATAAGTTTCAGAGATAATATTTTCAAAAACGTTTATTTAAAAGTGGACTTTCATTTCACTTCAGTATATATAAGTTCAGTGATGATTCCTACAATATTTATTGAGGCAAAATAAAATGATAACGAATTAGAACGAGAACGGTCGCGTGTCTTCCGTGTAACAAACTTTAAACCACTACGGTTGTAAATAATAGGTGGCAAATAAAAGAGGGTCTCAAGGGAAACTGAAGCCAATTTTCGGAAAAGTTCAGCTAAAGCGAGAGAGAAAGAACAAGTCGGGTATCGTACAAAACAAAATGGTGCGACCGGTGGAAGATAAGCAGTTGACGGGGGATATAAGGGGATCTATCCTTGCTATAAATTAATTGTCAGACGTTAGATAATTAATTATGAAACGCGTTAGAATAACCTCCCATGTTTTGTTCATTGTTTTGGCATTCGTTTGAAATCTGTAATATAATGGATTGAATTATGTCTGACCCAGACAAATACTACTTCCCATGTTAGCTAGTTTCAGGGCAAATAAAAGTAGTCTATATTGAAATTATAAAATACATTTCTGATATTAAATGAAATTAGTTGAAAGAAATTGCTCTTTTTCGCAGATAATATGAAACTTTCCTCTGCAAAATGGCAGTTAAAAATCTACAGGACAAAGAATGAAGAGGGAGATATATATAAAAATATAAGAGAGAGAAGGTAGAGCCCATTCCTCCCTCCAACCCCCCGGCCGGGCGAGGCCATGTAAACACGAAGTTAATGAGCTACGAAGTTGTCTGAGGCTTTGAATCGGCCAAAGTTGCCTTGTCGTTTTATAGAAAAATGGCGGCGACATTTTTCCTCATTTTCCTTTCCGTTTTATTTTGTTCCGTAAACAGAAAAATGTTATCTAATTAACTGAGGGAGAGCATTTAAGAGGTTTAAAACTGACCTGGAGGATTAGACATTTTAATATCCTTTTATAAAACTCTTTGAAAATTAATCTGTTGCTATGTTTGTTAGGGTTCAAAAGATTTTTGATACTGTTTTTAGGCTTCTCCTCTTGCTGCGTCAGGCTCATGCTCTTCTTCGTTAGTTTTAATATTTTTATCTCCCTTTTGACTATATATTATGTAAATTATCTCATAGTTCCCTTAAAAAGGAGTTGTTCTCGAATAATTAGCTAACAGATCTTTTTATTGCCTTAATTGAAAGTAATTCACAGAAGGTCGAACTGGCCAATAATAGCATAGATATATGTCTGAATACACGTCCATCTCACATGACATAAATGAGGAGTAGTATAGAAACAAATGCAATAAAAAAAGAAAAGAAAAAACAATAGGAATAACAAAAAAAAATTAAAAGCCTCTTTGAGTCTCTCGGCTAAAGATAGAATGACGTGGAACATGTTTTAGAGGATACGTCCTTGACGTTGATGCCCATTTTTTTTTTTTAATAACCAATATTTGCCTAAGCGATAGATCTTAACGACAAATGTTATATTACAAAAATATTTTCCATTTAATTTCTGATAAGAAATGCGTCAAACTACGTTTAACCCTCCGGTTACCAGAGACACCTGTGGGTGCCTACTTTTTATTCGGGTTTATTTTCTTATGATATCATATTTTTGGTCTGATTTCTTTTCTGATAGCATCTAAATGAACTAATCTGCAGTTTTATTCCATGGAACCAACCCTTGGTTGCGCTAGTGTTTTTCAATGCTGAAATCTTATGTATCATGCATCAATTTGTTTTGTATCTTTATTATTATATATTCGTATTCTGTATGAGTCACAAATGTACATATAATAAAGTAATAAATGTTCAAGCACAAAGTACTTATTCATACTTCCTTCCAAGTGAAATCTAAACCTTAAAAATGTTTGGCACTTAAAGGTGCTGGGTTTGAAATCCCAGTGTCACCTGGAGGTGCCACCATTTTTTTACTAAAAACATTCATTAAATTTTTAGATTTCATTAAAGGGTCATTTTCAAATAAAATGGCAATTTAGCTTTCTAGAAAACCCAAAAATCCTCAAAAAAAAAGTTACTTATTCATGTTCTGTAGCATACTGGGATGTTACCACACTACTTGAGAAAATATACCTGAGTTGGTTGGTCAAATTTCCAGTTCCTTGATTTTTAATGAATTTTAAAAGAAAAAAAACCTTTAATAATTTGACGTACTTTACCGGGTTTATACCTTGTCAGAATTATGATTTTTATTTAGGTTTTGGAAAGGATTCTAAAGGTTGCTAATTTAAAATAATTTCCCAGGAATAGCAATAGTAATAAAGTTTGTGTGAAAAATTAAAGTTTTTTTTTCCAAAAAATTTTTTTTTCACATTATTAAAAAGTTCATGGATTTTGTTATTGCTCCCCGAACAAAGTTATTAATATCTGTTAAGAATTTCTAGACCCTTTTAATAATCCTACGAAAAATTATTATTAACTAATTAATTCATTTATTTTTAATTGCTGGTAACATATGTCAAAAATATGTTCACACTTAATGGTGACTAAGAGAAACATGCAGAAAAACTGAATTTTAACTAAAAGTCTTTAAAAACCAATCTTAAAAGCATTTATTATGTTTTTATAGGTGTGTGCCACTGTAACAGCCAAATTAATTAATGATTCAAAATGAAAATGACTTTTAGTCTAAACGACATCAACAACATTACAAAATGCTACTGTGTGTGTGTAAGAAAAAAAGAAGAAGGATTTTATTGCATAATTTTGTTGTTTTCTACCACAAATTAAACGTGTGTTACCAAAATTTTAACATACGATACCGCAATGGTAACGTATGTCAAAAGTAACGTATGTCAAATTTTAGTATTTTTTAATTAAAAAAAGATTATTTAACTACGATTTTTTTCAAATATAATGGGTTTGAAACATTCGTAATGTTGAGAACTACAAACGGTAAAAACATAGGTTGGAAGTGGTGAATTCAATGGGAGGAAACAATGGTAACGTATGTCAAAATGAATTAAGGCACTCACTATGTTTTAAGAATTAAGGTCCTCTTACTTCAGGTGATACAGCGACCTGGGCTCTTGGTTGGGAATGGTTACAATACATAGTCTAAAGGGTGGTAGGATGCAATCCCGACTCCCCTAGTTCCAGAACCCACTCTTCTACACCCGATCACGTACATCACATGAATAAATTCGGAAATTCTCGGACTTAAAGAAAATCTTTTCTCAAGCCCCCAAAATTTCATATTTTCAGTAGAAAGATCTATTTTATTTAATATACACATAATTTAAGAAAAATAACAAAGAGAATAAAATGAAAATAAATTACTATACTCTTTGTGAAATTTTTTTTTTAAATCGTTCAACCAGGTCCTGGGGACTGGAGGATTAAGGAATTTTTAAACGAAAAAGTAAACAAATAAATATAAAATTTAGATGGAGGGGATATACCACTATTTAGGACCATCCTGGGAGATACGGAGAGGTATTTTTGAGGTATTGTGATGGAGGAAGTAGATGCCAGAGGTACGAAAAGATCTATAGGATGTGAATCACGATTGAAGGCGAGGGACCATCAATTCTGTTGATGATTACCATACATACAAGTGTGATAGCCTGTAATAAGTGTGTGATGTAAATTGTGAACTAACTCATGAGTTGAGTAATTTTAATATCATAGGTGGGTTTATAATTTGATATTTATAATATAATGAAATAAAATATATTCACCAACATTATTAATTAATCATCATATTGTTGTCATAGATTATAATAGAATCGGTCGTTACACTGTAGAATAGAGATCATATAGCTCAGGCATAAATATATACACACACATATATATATATATATATATATATATATATATATATATATATATATATATATATATATATATATATATATAGAAGAAATGAAAGAATCTAGCATTTTTCTGTAGGTGACGGAATAGGTGGTAGTGTGCTACATAGAAAGTGCACTTATTGATTCATTATAAATGCAGCCGGAAGAGTAATTCTATTTATTAATAGAGACCACTAGGTCATAGAAATTGTCAGGGCGATTGACAGCCCATAATGTAATAGGAGTCGTCATCGAAAAATTTGCCATCCCCGTTTTACCATCTTTAACTGACCTTGCTCAACATATGGTGTTAAACTGTTAGCCCTGTATAGAGCACATTGTATCTTTGTACATTAAAAAAAAATATATATAAATAACAAAAAAAATATATTATAATGTAGTTAATATATTAATTACAATATGCTGTATTGTAATTAATATATTACAGTGTCGCCAATTACATAAAATATGACATCAGTTTTTTTTATTATTGCATTTTTGGGCATATGCTTATTTATTTATTTATTTTTTTAAAAATGAGACTATTTTTGCTATAAAACAAGATCTGATATGTGTTGAATTCACTACGTGCATAGTATTGGGTTAAAATGGGCAGATATTAAAAATGTTTACATATTCTATAATTAAGCAATTGAAATATTCTCCAGAACGATTATTACTAATCTCATCTATTTTAATAAATAAAAAAAAATGTAAAGAGAAACGAATAATTCAACTTTGGTTTTAGTGAATAATTTTTCCTTTAACTAGTTTTCAAAAATTTCCCAGGTCTGTAGAGTACTAAAATTTTTATAATTCAGTAGTCATATGGTATTCACCAGTAACATTGTAAGTAGTTTCATACTCCCCCATACCCTGTAATTAATTATATATATATATATATATATATATATATATATATATATATATATATATATATATATATATATATATATATTATTCTTAATTATTCTTAAGCATGTTGTTATATATTTACATTGTAGCTAACTTTATGTTTTGAAACAACTTGTATAACTTACATAATTTTATTTTAACCTCTTTTTTTCACTCTAGAGCATGGTTATGAGAACAAAGTCTCGAAACGTCACCAAAATAAACTCCCCGGCAAAAGTATTGCAAGAATATTGTAAGAACAAACAGACAAAAGTATTTGTTTATTGGAAGAAATATATTAATTTATTTTAATATCAATTGTTTATGTCTAGTTAAGGAATGTTTATTATAAAAAGAAATACATTATAATAAAATTTAAACATTTCAAAGTGTTGTGATATTTTGACGGGAAGTTTATAACGGGGGAGTTTATATATAACGGATTTTATTATTACCGAAACTCTAAATGAATTCAATGTACTTATCTAGATCCATTGCTCTTTCCTGTTATTATGCTCCATCGGGCTCTCTTCCACTTCATCCTTTCGTCTTATTTTTAGCCATCCCATTTTCCTCCTACCTTCAACATCCAAATCTGTAATCACCTTTAGTAATCTTTTAAGAGATATTCCCTTGAAAGATCTGAACCGGCTCAATATGTTTCCTTAAATAGTCAGTGGGACGTTCACCTCCATCAGTTATTGGATTCACTCAATTCTAGGTTGTTTGGATGTACCTTCTCAAAAACATTTTTTTTTTTTTAATTATTATGAATATTAAATAATACTTTTTCATATATTATATATTCCATTATAATTATTGCTCTAGTATGGGTATATAAAAAAATTGCTAGTTGGTCAACTAATTTCTGGAGTAAAGGGTCGAAGAGACTAAGTCTTATAACGAAGCTCGTTAGATGTAAAGTTTAACGGTACAATAACTTATACAGCCTTTACACCAGACTTCGTCAATGTTTCATCAATGGTCGTTTAGGCTATCTAAACTCATAAAAAAAAAAAAATATGGCAAAAATCACGCTTTGAAATCTTTGTATAAATTATATTATATCCAAGCAGTGACACTCTGCAAAACTAAAAAAAAAAAAACTTTTATTTTTAAAATAAATGAAGACATCGATACAAAAAAATAATCCGTCAAACGTAAACAGTTTTTTATCAAAGTGATTTGATTTGATTTGCACTTTTGGCCCAAACAAGATCACTATCTCTCCGTGAAATACTACAACCCACGTGAATCGACTAGTCTCCCAACTTGCTTCTAAATCGATTCCTGATTATCCTCCGAGGCGTCTTAAAAGAAGATGGCCTAGAGCCATTCTAATGTAGAACAGTAATTGGAAATACTACTAAAGAGTAGTTCTTAACAAGTTATTTAACATGTCACTGTAATTATTGTACCGCACAATTACATATTATTTATATAATTTCAATTAATACTGGTTTAGCAAATATTTCGTTGTTTCTTTTGTATTTTTAGAACACGGTTTGTTGTCCAACAATAGATATATACTAGGAAAAAATCATCCTATTCCTAGGAGTATATTTATTTCAGAACATACTGAGGACTCGCTGGAACTAGACTTCCAGAACAGCAACTGGAGAAACTAAGGGCTTATCATTCGGTTCTGGGCAATTAATGCTGGAAGGGAAGGAGGAGAATGAGAGAGTGAGAGAGGAAGAGAGGGAGAGAGATAGAAGTAATCAAGCTGACAGAGTAGCCAACCTTTTTTATGCTCGCTCAGCGGCCAAGTTGCTCGCTCTTGTCATTTCCATATCTCGGCCGACTCAGCGAGTTAGCAGCTTGTTTTAGTATCTTTCTTTCCAAAGGCTAATTTTTATTTCACTGGCTACTATTTGCTCTTCTTCCCTGTTTTGGGCTAATCTTATCTTCAAATACCCCCCCCTTTTTTTTTTCCTCACCATTTTATTTTCAGTCCGATCCCAATCTGGCGGAATATTACGGTGATTTATTTGCTTATGCTCTGTTCGTTTTTAAGGTATCTTCCCAGCAGAATTATTTTTTTGTTAAACTAACAAATTCCTTTGAAATAATGAATTAATGAATATACATCAAATATTGATGGTGTGGTTCTACATTTTCCCTTTCCAAATAAACTAAACAACATTTGCTATTCCAAACAATTCATCTAAATTACAATAAAAGTGGCAAATAATTCATCAATCCTTATTGTATTGATCCATATCTAACATCGTGCGTACTTCAAGTAAAACAACATTTGTATCAAACAACATAAATAGTAGTATACAATTAAATAACCTTCCGATTTCTTGAATATACCGCCTGTTGAGAATCATAGTGGCGTAACTCCGAAACAATAAAACCGGAGAAAAAAGCGTTCCAAACTTCAGCAAAACTAAACAAGTGGGAAACAGCCACGGTTTTGATTTTTTTTTCATTTATATTGTAGCCCGTTTCCTAGACACAATTTTCGGCCATAACCGGCATACGCAGTACCAACACAAAACATGTGGTTGTTTTGTTTCCTTTTCCATGGCGTATATTGCGCTCCAAATAAAGCGTTGAATCGCCACTTGTGCACCAAAAATAGTAGTCAATCTAGATTCGTTTGGTTGTCTTAATTAAAAAAAAGATTTTTTGTAGTTTCGACGATATGATTTTCAACAGGCGATATGTTCAACCAACATTTCAGTACAGAAGGGAAAATATATACTGAAGTATATATATTATAAAAAATATGTAGCAATGAACTCCCTGACATAGCTGCTAAACAAGCCCTTACACTCCCAGACAAAGGCAATGCCATCCTAACACCACAACATATTAGTCCTCTCTTAAAAATGAAATTCATGAAAAATGGTAATTCGTTTGGGACGAGAGTCCATAGTAAACTGAAAAATATTAAAGAATCAGTTAAGCCATGGACCACACCAGTACGTTCCATTAGTAGAGCTTTGTGCCGACTGAGAATAGACCTTACCAATCTCACTCACTAAACAGTCACCACCAAGATGTCAATACTGAGCTGAGGTAATCAGAGTAGGACATATATTACAGAAATATCCCTATTTTATTCTTCACTTAAAGAAATCAAGTCATACAACTATTTTTTTTTTAACTGTTTATTGATATTTATTATTGTATACATATGTACAATAAGACAATTTGAGGAAATTATTACAATGGCTTGTCAATAACATGTAGAGAACCACTCATTAGTAGCACTTGAATAAAAAGAACAAAAATCTATATAAAAGGGTCTCTCGGCCATCTTCTTTTTAGACGCCCCTATAGATTATCGGGAATAGAATGGGAAGTAAGTTGAGAGAGTAGTAGATTACAATGGTTATGGAACTTACTATGAAAGGATAGGTATCTGGTTTGGGATTAATCAGTAACATATGGAACGTTAAGGTCTTTATTGATAAGTTTATTTGTGACAAAGCATTGAGGATTTTGGATTGCTAGGATTAGATACAAGATAAATTAGATGGTTTGGTAGAGCCCCAAAGGTCAACTCCATATGTCCGAAGAGGTCTAATAACTGTCATGTAAATAAGTCTTTTGTAATGAATTAAAATGTTGAAGAAGTCGAAAATGATTAGCATTTTCCTGTCGTTTTAGTCTTGTATGTGGATTCCAAGTTAAATGTTTGTCTAGTTGGAGTCCTAGATAGCGGATCTGTTAAACAGGAATCAGTGGAATATTATTGAAGGATACTGTCAAGCAGTAAGTAGTACGTTTACGACGAAGGGTAAAAGTTATCTGATAAGAGTTGTTTGGATTTATTTTAGTTATCCGATGTTGACACCATTCTTGAAGGTTTATGATATGAGATTGGAGTGTTTGGAGTGATATAAAAGGATCATGATTTACTGATAACAAGCATGTGTTACTTGGTGAGGACTGTGACAACCGATGTTAACAAAATTTAAAACATTATTCAGTGCGGCCCAAATCACAAGTACCATCAGTGTTGTCTGGGGCGAAAGAAGCATCAGTGAATGTACTGTGCAGTGAAGCTTCCAAAAAATTTGTCCTGGAGATTTTTATCTCGAAAATAAGGGAGGTCGTGATAGGCCTTCTGCTGTTCACGATCATTTGAGGGATCTGGTAGCAGAAAATACTTGCATAAAATCGGGATCTCGTAAATTGAAAACTGATTCCATTACTGTTATCAGAGTAGATAGCTCAGTGATGGATCAAACATGCTAAATACAGCAAAACAAAAAAAAAATCTGACTATATGACAGTAGTTGCAAGCTGAAGCTATGAAATTTGATTCTTTATCCGACCGGTCGGAAGTTATTTCACTACACGAACTAAATCCTTTGAAAGCAGACCGTGGCTTCCATCGCTTTCTATCGACTAATATTAACAGATATTCGATTCAAACAGACAAATAAAAAAGCTAACTGATGATCAATTTAAAAGCATATTCCTGATGCCGAGGAACTTTTCCTCCTCCGGACATAGAGCGGCCGGAAAATGTTTAGAAAACTTTTCATCAGCCGCCTGCCGAAAAAAGATCGGGCGATAAAATGCTGTGAGCACATAACTCCTGTCCTTATCTCGTCCCTTTATGAATATATCTCCCTGTTATTTTTCATTTTTTTTTTTAAATTTATATAAAGTCTGTTGTTGTGTAAGGCAATTTTACATATTTAAAAAATAATTTTTGATATAAAAATATTTTGTAAACATAATAGTGTTTAACCGTCTTTGAAACTTAATAATGAAAACAATTATGGTAAGTAATGATTTGAATAGATCGGTGTAGATTTTAGAGCAAGTTACGTAGTTTCTTAATAATAATCTCATAGTATTATGAGACATTAGTTGAAAACATTGTAAAAATAAAAATTAAAAAATGTTAACTGTAAATGAATATTAACAAAAATTGAAATTTTATAAAACTAGAGATAGTTTTGAAGATTCATTATTATCTTTCCTTTTTCTTTGAAACAGTGTTTCCTTTTGTCGGGTGTTCGGCAGGTCAAACATTTTTTCCACTGTTCCCTGTCCCACCAATCACCGTTCCTCAGACCTCTTCCTACATTTCCTCGTTCCATCTCCTTGCTGGTCGTCCTATTTCTCGGAGGGTTCCATTTACACACCATTTCAGGCGATCTTCCAGGAATTATGCTACGCACATGTCCATACCATATTAACTTCTTCTTCGTAACATATTCCACCACGCTCACCGTAATTTCCATTTGTTTCCTTATATCGTCATTTCTTACCCGATCTGCTATAGTTTCCTGGATATGCCTTCTCGTTTAGTCCTTCCCAACTACATTTAATTTATTTGTAATCCTCTTGGTGAGGGACCATGTTTCTGAGCCATATGTTAGGAAACAATTGAATAAAGTTCTGCTCCACAGCGCTGGATGCAAGATGTGTATTGTCTTCCTGGCCGTTTGAAATCGGCTCTTTATTTCCCTTTCACATCCTCCTACCCCCACCAGAATCGAGCGCAAATATTTCAATTCTCCTACTTGTTTACATATTTCTCCATCTATCCAGAGATCCTCCTCCTCATTCTCCTCTAAACACATGTATTCGGTTTTATTAAAATTTATCTTTATTCTCCCGGTTTTATAGCATCGTATCAGCTTCCTCATCATCAACGTCAGGTCTCCATCATCCTAGGCCATAACCACCTGATCGTCCACGAAGAAGACTGTACACAAAAAATCCTCTTCAATAGGGATGCCCATCCTTTTAAACTCTCTAAACCACTGATCCATCATAACATCCAAGTACATTTTAAATAAGGTAAAATATATGTTATGTAAGTATATGTTAAATAAGGGACAAAGAGCATCCCTGTTTAAAACTTTCGAGGATTCAAAAGTAGCAGACAGGTTTTTGCTTTGTTTAATTTTGTAAATACAGATAATTATGAAATGTTAAATATAGTGGCATAATATTTTTTTTTAATTTAAGTTTACAGATTGACAACTATTAGCCATATCCTGCTAATGAGAGTTCTTGCCAATTCTGTTCTGGACAATCAATATCTTGAAATCCTCTGGAAGATGTTTCTTCCCGTACATCTCTTTTTCTCCACTCTTCAGCGCAATAACCAAAAAGATTTTTCAATAAGAAATAAATAGTGGGCTGTAGATAGGAAGATATAGTAATTCATAAGAAAAAGAGGATCAAGGATGCAGTAGGAAGAAAGAAAAAAACCAATACGTCAAAGTAAAAAACTTTTGAGGGGTGCTGACGTTTCGCGACCTCCTTCTTCAGGGCCACCGAGCTACACAGGAGAAGAGACTATAAATTAGATAACTAAATTTTTTGCCCATCGCTCCTAATTTAAACCTGACACTATTGATACCTTTTTGACACTAGATGTACTTAAATTGAAAATAATGAAGGTTGTCATAAATATTTGAGGTAACTGCTTAAAGAGTCTAAATGAGCATTTGAAAACTTGAAAAATATAAATACATTAACTTATATTACTTCAATTATTTTTTAAAAATAATCCAAATAATAAGAAAATAATGAAACCCGTAAAGACATTCGGAACTTCAGCAGAATACAATCTGAATAAAATACAAAAATTTTAATCTTTAATTCTTTGCAAAAGTATCAAGTATCAAGGTTCCATAGTAACTTTCAAACCAAACATTTAACGACTTCTATAACATAACTTTTTATAAATCAATTCTCAACTAAACATTTCATTCATCTATTCAACACTTGCTCTATCTCTTGAACACTCATTTTTTCAATACGAATGTTAAAAAGAGAAAGGACAAGAAATTTTCTGTCTTTCTACGTGTAACTTTATTTTGTTTTTTACAGTTATTATTATTTTTTTTACATTTGTATTACTTTTTTTTTTTTAAATAACTAAGAATTATTAAGAAAATAAATAATCCATTTATTTCGCTAGGTTCGAACTACCGTATAAATAATAATATTTGGGAATATATAAATATTATATAAAAAAATAAAATTAGAATATATCATTATTATAAATCCTTATTAACGTATTACAAATTTATTATACTGTTACTTAAAACGCAGATTTTTCTGAAAATATTTACCCATTCAAACGACCACTCTATTAAGTTAATTACACAGCCAATCTCATTCATACATAATTTAGAAGAACCCAAAGTATACGGATATATTAAAAAATGCATTTAAAAACAAAAGTTTTTATTAGATGAGAATAAAAATAATTTTTAGAAAAAAAACAAAACCGACTTCCAAGATTAAACCTACATAAACAAACTTGAACTAAAAAATAAAAAATAATACTGTAATTGCTTCGAAACAAAAACCATTAAATGACAATCAACAGAATTATCGACACTTATATACCTATTCACAATTTATGATCAGTTATTTTTAGAGTCGGTGCCAGCCAAGAAGGGCAGTTTAATCTTGCCTTAGCAATAAACTTTCACAGACAGTGGTGTGGCGGTAATGAAACAGTGGGAGCATCTTTACAATTACCATTTCTTTTCAAATTCTGTTTGTTTTGGTTGGCAACGACTCCAAAAATAACTGATCATAAATTGTGAATAGGTATATAAGTGTCGATAATTTTGTTGGTTGTCATTTAATGGTTTTTGTTTCGAAGCAATTAAAGTATATTTTTTTATTTTTTAGTTCAAGTTTGTTTATGTAGGTTTAATCTTGGAAGTCGGTTTTGTTTTTTATCTAAAAATTATTTTTATTTTTTACTTTTTAGTGGTGAGTGTATTTTTGTTTTATAGTCAATTCTCGATCTTCAAGCTACCCTGAAAAATAGCTCGACTTACTGGACAAAGAATTATCGACGTTATCATTCTACTTATCTGCATGTAAATGGGAAAATTGAACACAAAATTGTAGTTGAAATCATTACGTACATTTTCATTAATGGGAATGTTGTTTGTACATACATATAAAACCATTGATACAGAAAATTAAATAACTGGTACCTATTTATCATATAACTTTTAACTGAATTGCGCTTTTTTTTTTTAGGATGTCTAAAAGTAGACTTGCCATCTTCCACCAGTGGCGATCTTTTCTTTATTCTTTATGATGGTTGAAAAAGAACTACTTGGAATTCGGAATTCACTAGCAACATACGTCCAACTTCTTACTCCTTTCTCCACTTTGCAAATCTCTCATAACTTTTCGTTAATCTAAAGAATTTTCAATAGCCACTGTAAAACCACTCGTGTGAATAACTAATAATAAGTGACTGGTGTAACGATAAACTAAAAAGACAAACAATGACAGAAAACAGGAAAACAAATTACACATGAAATTCTTTTAATTTGAGTTCGAGTTATAAAGGTGATGACTTCTAAAAGTTCGTTTCATAGCAGTGGTCTGTCCTAGAAGTCCTCTCTTTTGAACCCTATTTTCAGTTCTACTTATTTCCGACACAATTTTTCATGTTCTTTGTCTGAAATCGTCTCATTGAGGTGAAATTTAAGCGTAATGTACTTCCGACCGCAGATTTTGTTCGACTTATTGAAGAATTTAGCTTATTGAAGTACAACACATCGAGAGTTGACTGTATATGAAAATTATTTTTGTTAATAATTTAGATTTAGTTGCTATGGAAATTTTAGATAATCATAATCATAAATATGTTTTAAATGTAAGGTTATATAACAGTGATTTTTATTAACTGGTTTTTTGATTTTTCTTAAAAAGTGCTCCGTTGATTTCAAAATATTTTTTATGGGACCACCTCTGAAGTATGCCCTACCGGTCTAAAAAAGAATCATCAAAATCAAAACAAAGGTG
Source organism: Euschistus heros (assembly GCA_003667255.2). Taxonomy (NCBI): domain Eukaryota; kingdom Metazoa; phylum Arthropoda; class Insecta; order Hemiptera; family Pentatomidae; genus Euschistus; species Euschistus heros. The sequence goes on along the minus strand of RCWM02000378.1, from coordinate 475,767 downwards.
GTCCCATAAAAATATTTTGAAATCAACGCAGCACTTTTTAAGAAAAATAAAAAAAAAAACAATTGAAAAGTGATTTTATTAACTGTTTTTTTTATTTTTCTTGAAAAGTGCTGCGTTCATTTCAAAATATTTTTTATGGGACCACCTTTGAAGTATGCTGTACTGATCTAAAAAAGAATCATCAAAATTGATTCAGAATTGACGGAGTAATCGCGTAACATACAAAAAAATAAATAAAAAAAAATACAGATGAGTTGAGAACCTTCGTCAATTCTGAATCAATTTTGATGATTCTTTTTTAGACCGGTAGGGCATACTTCAGAGGTGGTCCCATAAAAAATATTTTGAAAGCAACGGAGCACTTTTTAAGAAAAATCAAAAAACCAGTTAATAAAAAATCGCTAGGGGTCACCTGTGGTGTAGAGGTTAGCATAGCAACCTACTAAACCCAAGATCGCGGGTTCGCAGCCCGGCAGATGACCTTAGGATTTTTTAAAGGGAGTAAAAAATCCTTAGCTATGCCGTCCTTCGGAAGGGACGTAAAATGGGGGTCCCGAGCCTGTGCGATGTCAGGTACTCGTTAAAGATCCCTATCCTAATTATACCTGGATAGGCAAAATTTAGGACTCCCACCGTAGCATCGTCCGATTAGCCATAGCAGCATAAAGTGACGTTAAACGAAATAAACAAACAAAAAATCACTGTTATATAACCTTACATTTAAAACATATTTATGATTGTGATTATCTAAAATCTCCATGGCAACTAAATCTAAATTATTAATGAAAATAATTTTCATATACAGTCAACTCTCGATGTGTTGTACTTCAATAAGCTAAATTCTTCAATAAGTCGAACAAAATCTGCGGTTGGAAGTACAGTACATTACATGAAATTTCACCTCAATGAGACGATTTCAGACAAAGAACATGAAAAATTGTGTCGGAAATAAGTAGAACTGAAAATAGGGTTCAAAAGAGAGGACTTCTAGGACAGACCACCGCTATGAAACGAACTTTTAGAAGTCATCACCTTTATAACTCGAACTCAAATTAAAAGAATTTCATGTGTAATTTGTTTTCCTGTTTTCTGTCATTGTTTGTCTTTTCAGTTCATAGTTACACCAGTCACTTATTATTAGTTATTCACACGAGTGGTTTTACAGTGGCTATTGAAAATTCTTTCAATTAACGAAAAGTTAAACATACAAAATTTATATATATATAATTAACTGTTTAACAATAATCGGGTTTTTGGTCCTTTATTTTTTTTTTATTTATTTTTTTTTTTTTTTTTTTTTTTTTTATACATCTGTCTGTGGAGGTATTGGGAGGTCTGACCCACGTATTTTCCCTCACAATTCTTACAATTTATTTTATAGATTACGTTTGACAGTTTCTCTTTGATGGTTTTGTCTTTTAATTTAGAAAATATTAGTTTGCTTAAATTATCATTGTATTTATGTGATAAAGTAATGTTGTAATCCTGAAAAATCTTTTTTGTAGTCAGTGCCAAAGGTTTGATATATTCTATTGTAAAAAAATGATTTGTTTGTTTACAACTATTGCGTTTATGAGACAAGCTGTCAAAAGCATCCTGTAGACAATGTTCTATAATTCGTTTGGGGTAGTTATTATTTATTAATATATTTTTAACTTTTTTTATATTGTCATTTTTGTAAGAATTACTGCTGAGGGATATAGCCCGGTAAAAAAAGGTTTTTTGCTGTATTTATTTTGATCTTTAAACTATGGTTAGACTTAAAATTCAAAATTCTGGTACCATTTTTATTTTTTTCCACCCAGGATACCTCTATACCTTCCCTCACTCGGACTAGTTTGGTATCTAAAAATACTATAGTACCCCCCACCTCCTCCTCCACAGTAAACTTTATATGTTGGTCCTTATTAAAATAATGTAAAATATCTTTTACATTTTCTGACGGTATGCTTAGTAAAGTGTCATCCACATATTTCTTCAAAAATTGAATCTTGAATGGAATCTGTCTCATGACCTCATCAATGAGGTCATCCATGACAAATTCCACTAATATAGGTGAAAGTGACAGACCCATTGTAAGCCCCATTATCTGTTCATAAAAATCATTTTTTAAGTAAAGTATGAGGCCTCCAAGCATAGCTCTATTGCGCTCATGAATAAAGTTTTCGGGATAGAAGTAAATTTTGTAATACATTTCCATCTCTTTAAGATCGCCGTTATAGTAATTTCTTTTTTAACGTTAGTGAATAATGAAATGACATCTAAGGATATTAATTTATTATCCGTCGGAATTTTTTGCTTTTCTACGAATTCTTTAAATTGAAATGAATTTTTGACATTCCAGTCATTATCTGTTTTTGCTTTGTTTAAAATTCCCGCTATGAATTTAGATAATCCAAAAGTTGCTGAATTTATAAATGACACTATGGGTCTGAGTGGGATGTTAGTTTTATGTATTTTTGGAAGACCATAAATTTTGGGTGCTAAGGCGTTGTTGGTATATATTTTATTATACTGGTCTTGATTTATGGTTTGTAAATTTAACAACGTTTTTGCCATTTCATTATTCTTTTTTTATTATTTTCTGTGTAGGATCGGATATTTTCTTATAATGAAGACTGTCATTCACTATTTGATCCATCTTTTCATAATATTTCTGTCGATGTATTACTACAGTCATCCTTCCTTTATCCGATGGCGTGACTAATACGTCCGGATTGTTTAATAAAAATATTTTTGTTGCTGCTATTTGTCTATTACCACTATTCTTCACTTTATTGCATAAATTTGTTATACTATTGACCACTTTTAATCTGAGTTCATTTTGTTTACTATCATCCTTTTCTACCGTTTGAATCATGTACTCAACATCAGAAAGAAAATGCGGAATTTTTTTAATAACATTTTTGTTATTAATTTCTAGGTTGAACTTCGGTCCTAAAGCCAAAATATTCTGTACATTTTCAGGTATTTTTACATTGGTAAGGTTTATTAAAGCTGTGGTTGGTAAGCCTGACGATGATTCTTCATCTACTCTTCCACTAATTTTTTTAAACTTTTTTATCAAACTGTTCTTTTTGTAAGTTTTATTTTTACTGTAGATCTTCATCTGGTCGGCAGTTAGATTGTAATACAGCTCACTATCAATTCTATCAGAAAGCTCTATAAGAAGGATATCAATTTTATATCTAGTTTTGCAATAACCGAACATATTTCTTTTATCTCTAAATTTAAAATAGCCATTTCGGTTTTGCAAATAATATTTTCCATCATCTTTATAAATCTCGAATTATTTGGAATAACATCATATAATCTTTTTGTACGGTCACTTATATGTGGGGGAACAAGATTATGTTTTCTACATTTCAGAAGAAACACTCTTTGTGGTTCTAAGTAAGAAAGTTTTTTTGCCAATTTAGAGTAATTTTTTGCTTAATGGACATATCTTCCCCATAACAATGTCTAATGTCATAAAAGATACCCATAGTTGTTTAATAATAATACCAAGATAACAATAAATATGAAAACAAAAATAAAGATTAAAATATACAGAATTGGTTTACCAATGTCTAACAAATCTGCTGTTCCAGTATTTTATAATAAATCTACCCTGATTTTATAATATCAAAATTATGTTTTGTCGACCCTTAGAAACTATATAATTAACTGTTTAACAATAATCGGGTTTTTGGTCCTTTATTTTTTTTTATTTTTTTTTTTTTTATTTTTTTTTTTATTTTATTTTATTTTTATTTTTTTTTTATTTATTTTTTTTTTTTTTAATTTTTTTTTTTTATTTTTTTTTTTTTTTTTTATACATCCGTCTGTGGAGGTATTGGGAGGTCTGACCCACGTATTTTCCCTCACAATTCTTACAATTTATTTTATAGATTACGTTTGACAGTTTCTCTTTGATGGTTTTTGTCTTTTAATTATTATTTATTAATATATAAAGGACCAAAAACCCGATTATTGTTAAACAGTTAATTATATAGTTTCTGACAAAACATAATTTTGATATATATATATATATATATATATATATATATATACAGACGAGTTGAGAACCTCCTCTTTTTTGAAGTCGGTTGAAAAATAATCAAAGGAGATAAAAATGAGTTGGTTAGGAAATTATCTATTAAAAAATGTTTCAAATACTAATGGTATGATAAAACTTAAATAGTCCGATCGAATAATAGAACTCTGACAAAGAAAAATATACTAAAATTTTTTTTCTAAATATAATGTTCAATTTATATTTATCCTGTTCAATTTAAAAATGAAACAGTACACGAAAACACTAGAATAACGTTGATCATTGATGCTAATGGCTGGATAACTAATTTAACGCAAATAACAGGTGGGAAGTTTTAGTCACTTCTACATAATGGAATTGTTTATAAGCCCACCTCTAAAACAACAGAAGTTGAAAACAATTGAAGAAGGAACAGTTCCATCACTAAGGGAGAAACTCAAATGAATAATTAATTAAATAACTTTATGAATTCAATTTCCTTATTTCTAAACAAACACTATATATAAATATATATATATATATATATATATATATATATATATATATATATATATATATATATATATATATATATATATATATATATATTATATAATACTAAAATATATATAAATATGTTTATATGAATTTAAAAAAATTCGAAATTTAATTTTTGTTAAGCGAAAATCCAGATTTATAATGTCATTTGCCCCTTACAGACATCCCACTTAGGCGTTTCAAAAAAATTCCTTATACATTTTTTGTACCAAAATATTTAAAAGTTTCATAAGCTTTTTAAAATTATCAATTCTGGGAAGACGATCTGAGACCTTTATTACTCTGACTTTAATTTTATTTTTTTTTTATTTTACGTTTAATTAATTTTATCTCTATGGGTATACCAGGATATAAAAAATAAGCTTTATTGATTTTGTTTATTACTTTAAATTATCATTAATTTATATAAGACATTGTGATATTATGTTCACTGTACGTTATAGAAAACAACACATGGTCTGTAAATACACAAACAATTTCTTTAACCCATTAGTTTTTTTTTTTTTTTTTTTTTTTTTTTTTTTTTTTTTTTTTTTTTTATTTAAGGATTTTACTTTCTTTTGTACAGTAACCATTAGGATTACTAAAAATATTAATTAGATAAAATACAGCAGTATTTAAAAAATTTAAATTGATAATGTACATATTTATCCCTAGTGGTCTTTATTACGTCTTGCATTCGATGGGGTCAATGTGATTTTGAATAAATTATTGAGAGATATACCACATCTAATAGAACAGGAGCCGACGATACTAAACCTGTCATGATAGGTCTCCCAAAAAAAAAGTTTATCTGAAAGATCATCAATTTTTGTGTAAGAAAAATCACTGCTGCCGTTTCCAAACACGGGTCAAGGTGGCAGCAGCAAGTAAAATAAGATTCCAAAAGGCTGTTTTTAGGAAAAACCTCCTGAACTTTTCCTCTTAGCGGATCATAATGTTTTTTGGGGTGCTCTATTCGAATTTGATATATGCTAACACTGCAGCCGTCGGCCAAAAAAACTTGGATTTTATAACAGTACGAGGGTTTTAGCGTGCAAGCATGTGTATTTCCAGGGACTTATTAAAACTTCATATACCTAATAGTTAATATCTAATAGTTGAATATATATAATATCTAATAGTTGAATCAGAGTTATAGCCAAAAGAGTAGATAAACGTGTTTTCGTGGAGAATTGGTACTAATCGAAAGTTAGCTAATCTCTACAATGATTCTAAGACCATAACTTCTCGAAAGTTCCGATTTCGGAATCGTATGTTCCATTTCGTAGGTACTGGTTCTAGCTACAATTGAATATATAAAGTTATTCTTCGAAAACTCTTCGTTGTCTTGTTATAGGTAAAAAACCGACAATAACCTCAATTTTTTGTCTTTAGCGACGAGTTATCAACAGTTTTTTTGTTTACATTAGAGTAAGGATTAGAGCACAAAGGTGTTAAGATTAGAGAAGAATGGAGGCCACTCACCAACCAAGAACTATACGTCACCTTTGGAGAGACTGATACGGTCAGAGATATTAGGTTAAGGCTTTTGAAGTATGCGGGGCATATCGCAAGGATGCCAGAAGTATAAATACTTTAAGGTTTTTCTGACGCATCAAATTAATGGAAACTGGATGGGAGGAAAACCGTAGCTGAATCGGGCGGATGGTGTAGTGGAGGATAGTTCGGAGTGTCTTGAGAGGCAGTAACTGAATGGCGTCGGAAGAAGACCAAAAAAGCAGAAAAAAAAAAGAGAGAATGGATAAACATATGACCAAAATAAACAATGGATGAAAAGAAAATAAAAACAGTGTTATAAAGAAAATACTAACGTTCGAAAAAGTTACACTCCTGTAATAGTCCAGTCAATAAAGGCCTGAAAAAGGGTGTAGAGTGCGATTTCTGTAATCCAAGGCTTGTCTTTGGAAACATGTTCATGGTAGTTAGAAAGTAAACTTACTAAAAGTCCTGGAGTTTTCGGGCCTGGGAACAGGAAGGGGGAGCGGAAGGTCTCTTTGTTTGGTTTCGGGCTCATATCTCGAAAATCGTGCGTCGTATGGAAAATATAATTATTTACTGAAATTAAGTTTATTAAATTGTCTACAACTTTTATTCTATACATATTTTTCATATTCTGTACCGTTTACAAGATATACACTTGGAAAATGTGAAGGAATTTTGGTATGTTTTACCAAGAAAAGTTAAAATTTATGTAACTATTGACAGATTGGAGATAAATTGGCATATACAGGGTGTCCCGAATTTAAATGGCAAGACTTAAGGAACTTATAGGGGACTGAAAAACTAAGACAAAAAGTCCTTTAGAGATTTGCTCGTCTTTACTTAGTTTTAGAGAAAATCGCAAAAAAAGAAACAAGACAAGTTTTCATTTTTATACTTGTTTATTTACATTTATATTTATGTTATGTTTTTTTTAATGTAAATATTGCTAAAAATGTTGTCCTCTTGCACCAATACAAACATTATATCTAGCACTCACTTGATAAATTGCAGCTAAGCATTGTTCTGATGATATTTGGTGAACTACATCTATGATTCGGTCTCTTAATTGCTCTCTTGAGTTGATTGACACCGAATAAACTTTCTGCATCAAGGTTCCCCATACGAAGAAATCCATGGGTGTCATATCAGGTGATCTCGGTGGCCAAGGTACTACTCCTCCACGTCCAATCCATCGCTGTGGATAATTTATATCCAGCCAAGCTAGAGCAACTCTGCTATAATGAGCTGGACATCTATCGAGTTGGAACCACATTTCAATCCGCTGCTGTAAGGGAATGTCATCTAAATAATTAGAAAAGTCGTTCTCCAAAAAATGTGTAAATGTGATACCATTCAATCTTCCAGGTAAAAAATATGGTCCCACCAGTAATCCGTTCCAAATTCCAAGCTAAACGTTAATAGCAAATTCATGCTGAAACCTATTCTCTCTAATAGCTCTGGGATTAATTTCTTTGATTAACAATTCCTCCTCTTGTAAAGGTAGTCTCATCGGTTCATATAATTTTTAAGGGAAATAAATTATCATCGCGAATTTTGTCAAGAAACCAGTTACTAAAATTCAATCTCTTGACATAATCTTGAGGTAATAAATTCTGAACTTTTTGAAGATGGTATGGGTAGCGATTATCACCTTTCAAAGTTCTCCATATTGCTTGCCGCGATATTACTAATGCAGCAGATGCTCTTCGGGTGCTAGTCTCAGGATTGTTATCGAAGTGGCGTTGGACACAATTTCTTCTCCGATAATCTGCTCTTATTGCTGCCTGGAATTGGTCGCCTTCATTACGTATTAAGAATGACCCAGTCTCTCGAAGTCTATTAAAAGTTAACGAAAAGACTCGTCGGTTAGGCACTCTTCTATTTGGAAATCGGCGCGCATACTACCGAACCGCTTCTAAAGCATTACCGTTACAGAAACCATACACAAAAATCATATCAGCGTATTCAACATTAAAATATGTATGCGGCATTGTGGCTGATGCTATTCACACAAAAATATCTGAGTAACTGACTGAAGACTGATTTTGGAATTATAATCCTAGAAGGAAGCCAAAATGTAAACAAATAAAAGAATGTAAAGGATAACATTAAGTGTTTACATATCTCACTGCCTAGCCTGACGAACTTTGAAAGGTGATAATCGTTACCTGAAACATTTTTGTTTTGTTCCTTTTTTTGCGATTTTCTCTAAAACTAAGCAAAAACGAGCAAATCTCTAAAGGAATTTTTTTTTTAGTTTCTCGGTCCCCTATAAGTTCCTGAAGTTTTGCCATTTAAATTCGGGACACCCTGTATATGTGTATTTGGAAGAAAAATTAATTTTCTGCAATATTATTTATGAAGACTTTTGTCGTAGGATGAATGTTTTAGATGATATGAAGGGAAGTTTAACAGAAAACGTGAGGTGAAAAATTTTTTCATAAATTTTCATATTTTCCAAGCGTATATCTCGGAAATGGTAAAGAATATGAAAAATGTGTATAATATAAAAGATGTAGAAAATTTAATTAATATTGATTTAGTAAGTGACATGTTTTGCATACGACGCACCATTTTCGAGATATGAGAGCATAACCAAAAAAAGGGACCTTTCGCCCCCCCCCCCCTTCCTGTTCCCAGGCCCAAAAACTCCAGGACTTTTAGCATGTTTACTTTCTAACTACCTTGAACATGATTCCGACGAAAAACTTTGTATTACAGTAAACGTACTCTATAATCCTTTATAACGCGAAAATGCTTCTAAACAATTTAAAACAAGTGAGTTAACACCATCTTCCACCAATGGCTTCAATTAATGATTATTATTATTCAGAGTGCTGTTAAATTAATTTTAAAAATATTAAAAATAATTATTCGTTATTTCAGTTCTTGATTTGTACATCCACATCTACCCGAAGGTTGAACTCTCTAGGTAATTATATCTAGCCTAAGCTGTTACTATGAGAGATAGCAGGCCCTGGACAGCCATCGACGGAAGAGATCCTGGAGAGATAGGACCAGGTTGGAGTCAGGTCACGGAGGCCTCATCTCGTCGAGACCCCCCTCCCCGACAATTAGCCCCCCCCCCCCCGCAGGTACAGCGCCGACCTAATTTATGTCCTCAGTCCGGGTCTTATGTGCCTCAGATTAGGCTAACGGGCTCTATCTTCGCTTTGAGTTGAGCAAGTTAAGATGTATTCACGCTTTAACGCAAATCCACATACTTGTATGCTTTAGTGCAGATTTTGAAATTATGCGAAGATGTATGTTAAGCAAACATAGAGGTCGTTCATAAACAGCAAATATGTATACATATCTAAGAGCGATATGAAAATAATGAACAATCAAAATATTTAGTGGTCAAGAAATTATCAGAGGATTACATATCTATATTAAAACACCTCTTTAGACCATAAACCATTTGCATTTAATGGATTATTTATTTATAAGAATGTTTTTTATTAATCATTCATTTATCAATCCTCTTCAAAACAAAAATGCCAACAAGAAGAAAAGAAAGATGAACAATGTTTAAAATGAATGAAACATAAAAATAATAAGGCGATATAATAAAATAAATAAATACAAAAGAGTAAAATAAAGTTGATTGAAATATTGAAAGAAATAAAATAAACATATACATATATAAATTATCACTGAGCTTCATCAGTATCAGGTATACTGAATAACAGGCTGTTCATACTAAATTGTTGCTAAATGATATTGCTGATAGCAAAGACTTGACTGAACTGTCAGCAGGTGTGGGAATGTGTCTGGGTAAAGGGAATAATTAATTTTAGAAGGGACGGTTTTCCAGCTGGTAGAGAAACAGATAAGAAAGGTATATTGAAGTAATGCTATTTTATGGATCAAATCAGAAAAATATATTTACGATATATATCAAAGCGAAGAAAATCTCACAAAAGTAATAAGAAAAAGAAAACTGGTATTTTGTTTTTAATATTTATACAGAATAGATGACAACAAGCTGTCAAAACAAATCTTCAAGTATCTCTAGGAAAAGAAATTGACTAGCTAAATCGGAGTATTATAAAAAGATTTATAAAAACCCAATTTAAAAGCAGAAGAAGCAGCATAGAAAGATGCCTGCAGAAAGAAAGTGTTAATTTCTAGATATGAGGTGCAACAAATAAAATAACAGGAATGAAGTGGTCAGAAGAAAGAAAAATGAGACATGGTGAAAGAATGAAAGAATACTGGAGGAAAAGAAAACAACAAATGAGAAGAAATTGAAATTGCCATATTGTCTCTAGTTGGCCAATTTGAAAAAAATACATAAATACATGCCCATAAAAAAAAATAAATTTATGAATGGATAAATAAAGATAGATTGATATAATAAATCTTTAAAACATTTCCGTCCTTATTTAAAATAAGGATTATTGATATATTTACACTGAGGCTGAGGAACCCCACACTAGTTCATCATTGTCATGTGAGGTGTAGAATATGGATTCTTATTGATCCATAGACCTAATGGTAGAGGTATAATGATATTAAGATTACATGATTAATATTATAATGATATAATGATCTACATATTTAAGAGCCAACAAGCTATGAAAAAAAATAGCTTACAAAAAAATAAAAGACGATGTTTTTATTGGTGTAATGTATCTTTCATTTTATATATTATAAATAGAGAATAACAAGGTGGGGCCGTGGTAGCCAAGTGGACTAAGACATGTACAGTAGATATTTAAAGCACTTGGATGGGAGACCACATCAGAGTCCAGATAATCAGGCTAACACGGTGTGGGTTTGATTCCCACATGGGGCAGTACACTGTCCTCACCCTGGGAGTCACAGGAAGATCTGACAGCTCCTAGTCCTTCAGGTTGGGGGTTGGGCACAGGACTAATAACCCTATCCTGTAAAATCCTCCTTATTAAGAAACCTTTAATCAGCCTCAGAAAATCTGTGGTAAGGACCCCGGCTTTATACAAAAAAGATACTAGAAGAACATGCAACAAAGTGAAAGCCATGGCCCAAGATATGCAGAGGTGCAGCAGGTTGGTTAAGGTGGCCAAAGATCTACAAAGTCTCTAGAGCCAAATGAAAAAAAATAAAATAACTAGGTAAAAAAAAAATAATAATAATAATTCTCAATAAGAACAATGTTACCTTATTATAAATAGATATAAAATTAAGTAAATAAAAAATATATATATATTTCATAGATTAATGCATTAAAGAAATAGCTGAGAAGGCAGGACAACAAATATGATTCCAGAAGACAGAAATAATGAGCACTAAAAAAAAGTATACAAAGAAAACAGTGAAGGCTAAATAAAGGCAAATAAAAGTCACAAAGCAATTTAAGTATAAAGGAGAGATCATCTGTAACAACAAATTGGATAAACCTACAATAGAGGACAAGATTTGCAACTTGAAAAACTAAATTTCCTAACAAAATACATTTATAACAAACAGAATTTGTCCACAAACACAAAAATAAGACATTAAAATGCTGTGGTAAAGCGAGTGATTTTTGCATGTTTTGGAAACATCAAATCTCTCAATTCTGGAAAAGCTTCTCAAAATAGAAAAGGTGATATATTAAGAAGAATTTATGGTCCAAGAATATATCAGGGAAGCTCCAGACTGAGATTGAATAATAAAACTAACAAGAGATCAGAGGACTTGGAAACAGTTATGAGGAAAAGATGTGTGAATTTCTTATGGTACATTGTCAGGATGGATCTCAAAAGGTTAATTAAATAAATAATTATTTAGATCTGAAAAGCCAAAGTGGTTATTTTAAGCAGTTGAAGGAAGAACTGAAGGGACTAGGAATCACTGACGGAGACTGTCTGGATAGGGAGAGAGATACAAGAATCAACATACAAACATCAGGGTTCTTGTAGGTGAGAGAACTAGGAATGGATGGAAGAGAGAAGACTGCAGCAGTAATGTCAAATGAGGGATTATTGGAGGAGGACAAGGATTGAGTGTACCATAAGAAGTTGAATATGAAATCCTTGTGATGATACCTTTGTTACGCAGTTAAAAAGAAAAAAAAAATCTTATAAATTGTCAGTAAATGAAAATGGAAAAATTTAAACAAATGTTGTTAGGATCTAATGGGAAATATGATGTTAAAATAAATATTTATCACAAAGGATTAGTTAATTGAATTTATTATTATCGTAGCACAACGTCCCTGATGATAGAGACTCAACTTACTGATTGAGTCAGTAGCAACACCATCTTGCCATTCTCAATTAAATTGTCCTTTTTTTTATACTATCCTGGCCAGTCCACCTGATCTCTTAGATGGCAGAAATTTCTATGAAATAACTGGCCAGCATATTATGGAGCATTTGTAGTGCTCCTGGTGTGTATAAAAATAAAAAATTCCAATAGGCTAAAGATAATATGAAGGGTATTAGGTCTATTCCAACGTATCAGTCTGGCTAATCTTTGTTGAAGTGCTACCTCATTTAAGCATCCTGAATTACTCCCCTATCCGGGGTGGCTTCCTAGGGAAGGTGCCCCTAGGGTGTATACTGTAGGTAACCATATGTACGGGTAGGTGTATATTGTATTGTTCTGGTAAGTATGTGTGGTGTACTGAACTCAGGAGCCCGGGGGTTCGTTAAGCCCCGATAATTGCACACAACAACTATCCCTTGCGGGGAGTTAATTGAATAATATAAAATAATCATTTAAGCTTTATTTTTGATTTTATTATTTCAAAACAAAAATAAGAAATTAATTCCAGACTCAATCTTATCTTAAAGTAACATTGTTTAATCAATCTAAATTTAATTATTACCTTTTTTAGTTCACAGAATTTCATTTTTTTTATTTTTTTTTTTTATTTACAAAATGAATAACAGCTTAATTTTTAAATATATATATATATATTATATATATTTATATATATATATATATATATATATATATGCACTTGACCAACCTGGTCACCAGGCCTAGTAAAGTTACATTATCTAAAATCATTTGACTTCTTTGTCTCTATACAGTTGGGAATATGACCTATCTAGCTGGACAGAAATCCAATTAGTTCTATAAGCCTATATTTCTAATTGGATATAAACTTGATATTTATTAACTAAAAGATAGAATTTTATAATATTGGTTTATACTGAAAATAAAAACAAAGTAATATTGTCTAATCAATCTGAATTTAATAATAATACATGACTGATGTAATTTTCCATTCCTAATATTCTCAAATGGCAAATCCTTATGAATGTCCTGATATCAATAAAACCTTTTTTTTTTTTTTTCAAAAGTAACTAACAAGGGGACATTTGCAGTTGTAACTCAGAGATTTGAATGCCGATTTTTGAGTGGGTAGTAGGGACCTATAATAGTGCAAATCTAGAGTTATAACTGCCAATGAGCATTAGGAGCCGAGAAAAAAAATAAAATATGAAAATCACGTTGTTTTTTTTTTCCTCAGCTCTCAGTCAAGATAGAGAAATGATTCTTTCACGTTTAATTGCAGTTGTGTATGCTATTTTTAATAAAAATACTTCCGTTATGCTCAAAACATTACCCGGCTTTAGAGTGCTAAAAACTACAAACAACAAAATTCCAAGGAAAACCTTTGTAAATCAGTGGAAACTTTTTTTCATGAACAACTGACCTCAAATCTTGATTTAATGCACCATAAAACCCTTATATGTGAAATTTTATTAAAATCAAAAAATATTGATTTTTTACCCCTTTAAAGCAGTGGCAGTTTATCTGACAGAAGTGATAAATAATTCATTATTTACGTAAAATCTGGATGGAAAAAAAAAATTATTTATTTTCTGTTTCTTTCTCCATGAGCAAGAAGTTTCATAATGCCTAATCATCTTTGTGAATATTAAAATGTGGGTTTTTCCTGAAGGAGCATGTTTATGCATTATGTTTGTCAATACAGTTCTGAAGCCATTCCTGGAAATTGGCATCTACTCTTTCCAGTAGGTTTACATTGATGAGAGTGATTTGATGTCCGATTGATGCCTTCAGTTCTTGCAATGTGCGTGGTTTACTCTTGTAAGCATGTGACTTAAGACAGCTACATAAAAAAAAAATCACATGTGGATGGGTCAGGGGACCGAGGAGGCCATCAGTGTTGCCAAAAACGGACATCACATGACTTGTAATTTTCTGTACCTAATATTCTCAAATGGCAAATCCTTGCGAATGTCCTGATATCAATAAAACCTTTCTTCTTTTTTTTTTTTTTTTTTTTTGCAAAATTAATGAAGTTATATTTTTTTCAAAACCACCCTATTCTTCTGCTGCACCCTTTGTATAATACTGCATGGCAGCAACTAGTAAACAACTAACCATTAGTAGCACTTCAAAAATTGTTTTACGTTAAAAAGTCCCTTGGCCATCTTCTTTTAAGATATATCGCAGGATCTATTTGTGACCAAATATGGATAATTAAGAATATTAGCAAGGATTTTTGACTGTGTAGCAATTGGATCAGAGAATTGTCTAATTGAACAAGTGTAAGCATCAATTAATTTAAAATAAAATAGAAACACATTCAGTACTTTTGGCTTCATTCACAATATTACACTGAGACTGAAAATTCACATCCAGAGGATTGGAGGGAAAAGAGGAAAACTGCTCCAGCAGATGAAGAACCTAAGTAGGGACCGGAGTGAATGGCTACAGTTTATTGAGGCTCCTCGACCCTAGAAATAGCACATAAGAGGAAGATAAAGAAGAAGAAGAAGAGAAGACCGGAAATTCTCAAACCAGTTCACCCTTCAAACGAGAGAACTAAAATAAATTTAAAAATAATTTATTTTAGAAAAAATGAAATAAATTAATTATTAAAAATTTCTATTCCATATGACTAATGAAAGAATAGGCACTTGGAAGAATAGGTAATTGTGCTGTTATAGCAGTATGAAATGCACCTTTTTTGATAGCATGAATCTCTCCAGTATTTTTCCCTGCTCCTTCAGGAAAAACCCACATTTTAATATTCACAAAGATGATCAGGCATTATGAAACTTCTTGCTCATGGAGAAAGAAACAGAAAATAAATATTTTTTTTTTTCCATCCAGATTGAATTATTAATAGGGCGTATAAAAAAAAAAAATGACCGTTTTTCCAAATTCCAGAGTTCAAAAGTCTGTAAATATCTTAATGCTATTTATTATTTACCAATACTTAATAATCCCTTTACAGAATTCTCTAAGCTTGTTTACTAACACTGGACTTTAAAAAAAAAGCCTTAGTTCAATTATTTATTACAAAGAAGAAACATGACAGTGTCCTATGAAATTCTCGTAATTTTAAGACATTACTGGGGAAAAAATTTCACAGCCACTAAAGCAACTTGTGAAATTAAGAAGAATATGAAGGGGAAGGTGTTCTTGAAAAGTGCACTGCGGGGTGTTGGTTTGAAAAATTTAGAAGTGGAGATACGACGTTAGAAAGGAAGAAGGGTTCCAGACGGCCATTAATGGATGTCGATAAGGTTCTAAAGGAAGCTGTTGAGTCAAATCCGTCTACAAGTACTCACAAACTTGCTAGGGAGTATGGTGTGTCCAAAGATACTGTTAATCGCCATCTTCTCTCCATGGGGAAGGTGAAAAAGACCTGCTCATCCACACAATTCCCGTCGAACCAAAGTAAGTTTACTGAACTTCATCGGTTTGAACTCCTGCCTCATCCACCATATAGTCCAGACCTTGCACCTTCAGATTACTACTTGTTTCGATCCATGGCCCATTTTCTTCAAGGGAAAAAATTTGATAATTTTGCAGAAGTTGAAAATGCAGTCCAAGAGTTCTTTGACAGCCATCCCAAGGAATGGTATCAGCATGGCATCAAGCAATTGGCTAGCAGATGGGTGATGACAGTATATGAGAAACAAACAATGGACGTATAACAATGGACTATACTTTGAGTATTAATTGTATTTTATATCAAATAAATAATAATACAAATATTTGTTTAAGAAACGGTCATTTTTTTTTATATACCCCATTAATAGCTAATCGAGAATCCTCAGAATATAGTCTTACTATAAACACAAGAACACATAGCGATGCTGCTATTCCAAATGGAGCAGCATAGGGTATCTCTTTATTGGCTACAACAGTACACCTTCTTATAACTGGCCATAATTCGAACATACCCAAAATATCAATAGAGCTTTGATGATTAGCTACAATTACACAAGATTCTTTCCTTTTCAAATAATCTCCTTCTCTAAGCTCCCATTGAAATCCCAAAAGATCAGAGATATGTCTGCATAAGAATGGAACTAATATTAAATTTTCAACATTTCTTGGTTTCCAAACCATAATTGGAATTACTAGGACAGATGTTAACATGATGAGTCCATAATAAATAACAAACTTTGAATAATAGTGAAACGTATGAGGATGCATAGAGGATAGGATTTGGAGATTTCGTAACATACAGTACATATAAATTGGAGAAGTTGAAAAGCAAAAGTAAGAATTTGTGTAGAAATAGCATAATGAGTGAATAACCTTGGAAATATTTTTTACTGAAGGAGGGGGAAAGCCACTTCCATTCAAAACAAAAATTGGTTACAAAAGAGGCCGAACACATTGTGATGAGGGTCCCATAATGCCTGGTTCATGATGTCATGAATTTAATTTCCACCTTGGTTGGTTAATATTTATTTTTAGTGGTCTCGCAAAATGAGTCTTGAGACTTCAACCCTGGTTAAGACTGTTCAGTAACTTCTTGGTAGCCATCAGTAGTTGGCTAAAAGGATCAAGCAGCTCGCGTTCTGGACTTTTTCTCTTCTCTAATACCAGTATCTATATAAAAGAGTACTCCCAACTAGATTTGGCTTAGAAAAAACATATTTCTCATTTGATTAACTCCATCAGAAGTATGGATTTCAATATTATTCATAAAACAAGATTCAGTATTAAATTGATGAATATTAAATTAACATATACAATTTTAAAGAAGCAAGGTTACTATACTAACAACTCATAACTAAAGAGCTAATTAGAAATGAAAGTTGTATACATGTATATATTTTTAAAAATCTTTAAATAAACAATTGTGATAAATTTTAAAACAGTGTTATTTAAGATGTACAGTTCTACTTTAAATATACATTTAATTCATATTTTAATTTCTTTAAAACCTAAAAACACAATATAAATGTCATCAATCATATACATGTATTCATCATTGTTTAGAAAATTTTCCAAAAATTAAGGTATATTTGAATTAATGCTATTATGAAAACAAATATCATTAGTGTTCATGAAGTTTGAAATTCAGATCCCATTTAATTATAAAAACATATAAAATTACTTAAATTTTATTATATTTCTAGAGTTTTAACAAATCTTTCCTTCCTATTTGGTTAGTGAACCTACCAACAATTAACTGACAGTTCCTACCTCTAAGAACAAGGAAACTATGATAAAAAATCAAACCATAAGAAGTATACTAAGATTTTTTTTTTTTTTTTTTTTTATTTCAAAACATCTTTATTCAGAATAAAATAGTACATTGATACATATATCATTAAAATATAATGTATCTAGACAAAGTTTTACAAAATATCATCCTTTTGGATGTTTTAATGTGATGGAGTGTTAGTTAAAAACATAGTGTTACAGTTAAATAAAGAAAAGGTTAGATAATTAAACTGATAGGGAAAAAAAAAATAAATAAAAAAAATAAATTTAAATAAATAAATAAAAAAGAAATTAAAAGAGAGTTTTAAGACGGGAATTCGTCTTTCCATTCCAGTTGGTTGGTTTTGAAGGAGGATTTAAAAGAAGAAAAAAGAGGATTGGACAGGGTAGAAAGCATGTCGTAAAATTTGATGTGACATCGTTTTATGTACTGAGCAGGGTTTTTCAAATTAAATCGTGATGCAAAATCAGTCAGTCGGTCTGTACGCCAAGGGGACTGTCTTCGTATAGTCATTAGTGTTCTGTTTTGGAGTCTGTTTAATTTATTGATGGTATCTTGAACTAAGTGCCGAAAAAGAGGAGCTGCATGAAGAAGTCTAGGACGAAGGATAGCTTTATAAAGAAGAAGTTTCAATCGGACAGATAAAGTTGGAGAGCTAAAGAGATGTGAAAGAGAAGTGAATGTTTGACGACTAAGAGAAGAAAATGATGTTTTTTAAGAGGAAAGCTAAAGACCAAAACACTGGAGTGTTTATATATTGAATTTATATATTTAAATAAAACAATGAATAATTATTTACTTTCCTGTACGTGCATAAATAAATTTGAATATTCATCTACTATTATGTGTTTACAAAGGTATGATTTCATTTACTTTAACTAGACAAATTCTAAATTATTCGTCAATTTAAAATAGAATAAGATGAAGTTGAGGCTAGTTAGTGCTGCTACCTGGACTCAGAACTTACAAGTAGTGTCTCCCTGATAGTACTAACTTCACTCGCTAGATGTCAGTTGACTCCATTCCAAACAGTGAACAAAATTTAACTAACTTTTCTTTTATTTTTTTGTTATTTAAACCTTTAAATGTAATTTTAAAACATTTTAATTTATCAGAAAATGATTAATAAAATATAAATGATAATAAATAAATGAATGATAGTTGCTGACACATATGTTATCCAGAGTCATCAGTAGCAGCACATGTGTCATATTACTAAATAGATGAATTTTGTATATTACTAATGTGATTTAACCCCCTTTATTTCTTTTTTTCATTTGTTATTACCTTAATCTCAGTGTAACATCACCACTGTTTATCATTCTTTATTTGTAACACTATGTTTTACTAACCCTTAATCACATTAAAACATCCAAAAGGATGATATTTTGTAGAACTATACATAGATATATTTTATTTTAATGTTAAATGTATCAATGTACTATTTTTAAAAAAAAATAAAGATGTTTTGAAGAAAAAAAATTGTAATTTAATACAATAATGTAAGATATTTACTATATTTTATGATTTTAAAATAGGTTTTATTTAGTATTATGTCACTACATGATCAAAATTCTGGTATCATGTAAAGTAACCAACATGATTATGTTTCGGATCTTTAACCTGATAATAAATTTGTAGAGGAAAAAGAGTATTTTTCAGTTTAATAACAGGAATTATATTTTTGTTTGTTTTAATATCGCTTACTAAATTATGTTCTGAGGCCTTCTAATCTAATAAGAAATAGGGTAAAATGAAGTTTTAAAATAAGCTTTTATAAGTATGTTAAATTTCAGATTTAAAAGGGAAGTGAATTCCTTCTGAATCACAATAGTCAGTTGCATTAAAAGATTTTCCAGCAATTAACATAAAATATAAATAAGCAAGTCTTACCTAACTGTGGTCAAGAGCCATTTCCTTCTGGGATGGTTAAGAATGCTTTTTAATGGTTTACAATTTCTTTGGTTGTTATAGAAATAAATAAAGGTAAACCATCTATTCCTATCATGGTTCATTTTTAAATGTATTGATGTATCTTTGAAATGTTTATGATGAAAAAGTAAAAGTAAACCAACTACTCATAAATAGGAGGTCAATAACTGATACTGGACTATTTATTCTTTCTTTTTTTTATTGAACTGTATTTCCCTTTGTCGGCTTTCCATCAGGTCAAACTTTGTTGACCTATTTTAGCGTTTGTTCTTTTTACTTAGGCGGCCCGTCGAAGAACCCCCAACCTGGAGGACCAGAAGTTAACTTTAGGATACTCTCCCCTAGGCAGACTGCTTTCACTACAGCTCCAAGAGTCCTGTCCACACTCTGACTGTCATTTCCTGCAGCCATAATGGTTATACCGCCACAATTCGGTACTGACCTCTTAGTCTACTTCCTTTCAGTAGGTGTTTTTGAGGGAGTACCACTTTGAGGTTAAGGTCAGATTTTCCCTCTCCCTTTTATTCTTAACATCTTGAAAAATAAGATATCATTTTTCTTGACCTTATTATTGACCATATGAAAAAAAATAAAGAGAAAAGAAATAACTATATTTTAAGAAATGCCTTCCAATGATAATTTTGCTGCTATGTTTTTATTCTGCTTAAAACAGAGTAATAAAGCTATATTTAGAGCTAATTTCAACAACTAAACTGAACTATTTGCAAAATGGCTTCAATAGCTGCCTGGTTATTATTGTTTAAGAAATATGTCATACAATATTCTTTAAAATTAGAGCCTTGCACCACAAATAATCACCATTCCCATTTCTATATAATTACTATTGCTTTAAACAATTAAGAAAAACCTATTTTTCTTTAACCTTCCGTTAGTGGCGAACCCTAAGAAGAGTTGTACAGAGAAGAGTTGTCGCGTGGCAGCTGTGGGCTGTTTTTACCTTTCTTGGAAAAAAACAACTCAAAATGTATTTGATTTTTTGTTTTAATAGTGTAAAAAAATATATATTAATTCTCCAGTAAAGCCATGCTGAATTCTAGAACCAAAATAATACTATAGAAGTTGCGTGCACCTCGCAGGGGTTTGTGAATTCATGAAGATTATTTATAATATATTTCATTAAAAAAGATTAACGAAACTCTGTATCTGAGTACTAAACAACATATAAAAGACAATGAGACGATAGTAAACAAAAAAAAAAAAAAAATAATAATTTGTGTTTAGTCGCCTTCCACCTCCCAGGTGTTTTGATATGCTGTGGACCAGAAAAGTTCAGGGCAGAATCGGATTAGGTGCTAACACTTGAACCGAACACTGGTAAAGGCATACCTGGAGTCTTGCCCCCCAATAGCTTGCTTCGGTCAAGATATGTCCAAAAAAATTTCATCATGCACCTCATGACTAATGGAATGTTGAGAGAAATGATTTTTTCTAATAATTTTGTCAAACATATTTTGTTGGGAGGATTCCCCTAAACCTACAGGTTGAATTTAAATGTATTTATCCATATTGAAAAAACACACAAGTTTATGGAACTGATTTTGATTAATTAGTAAATTAATATATCTATTCATCCAATCCTTACAATCCAATATCCTTCAAAAAATCCTCAATGCTCCTTACCTTGTGACCAATAAACTTATCCATAAAGATTTTAATGTTCCATATGTTTCTGATTTAGCCCAAACCAGATACCTATTCTTCCATAGTAGGCTCCATAACCACTCCAATCCACTAGTCTCCCAACTCCTCCCCCATCCCTGATAATCCTCTGAGGCGTCTGAAATGAAGATGGCCTAGAGACCTTTTAGTGTAGATTTTATTGTAGTGCTACTAGTGAGTAGTTCTTCACAAGTTATTTACATGCCATTGTATTCACTGTCAACATATTTACTAGTTGTATATTATTTTTTACAGTTATAAATATCAATAAATAAAAGAAAAAATATATATATCTATTCCAGTATATTTTTTATTGCTACCAATCTTACACATAGAGTAATTTGGCATGTAGATTCTAAATCAAATTAATTATTGACAATAGTCAATGAATTTGACAATGAAAAACTAATAGAAATACCATTTATAGTTACACTCCTAACTATGGATTTCATAAAGGAAATTATAGAAAAAAATTGTATAAATGTATTTTAAACATGGGATTAACTGTCAACTTCATTTTTGTAATTTTTTAGGTTTTTTAAACAACTATTCAACCACATGTATAATAAATATGCAATGATAAATTGTTATAAAAATAGAAGATATATATATATATATATATATATATATATATATATATATATATATATATATATATATATATATATATATATATATATATATTCAGGGTGTTCGGAAGATCGTTGGCCAAAAAATTATCTCGGGTAGGGAGGTTCATTTTGAACCTATTTAAGGTCACTTACCTATATACAAAGTCTTACGGTTTTTTTTAATGATTTTTTTTTGTAAAAATGGCCAAATCCAAACATTTATGCCTTATAACTCAGTTGTTTACTGATATATCAACGCCATTTTTCCCCCTGTAATTACTAATACATTGTCCATGTAAAATAAAAAAGATATGGTACAAAAAAACAAAAATACCAAAAAAACGGGAGACGTTAAATCTTGTCAAAGGCAAAAATAAAAATTATGAACTTCAAGTTTAGGTTCAATAAAAAAAAAAAGTAAGCGCAACAGCCAAATCCAAATTGTTTTAAAAACTTCTTTATTTAATACTCTTTAAAAAAATACCATTTGCAGGCACGTAGCACATAAAGTTTTTTTTTTTTTTTATAAAGTAACGAAAGGGTGCCACCAGCGCACACTGACAATAATAATGAATCGAATCATATTTTTTATGCAAAACGTAACAAATAGTTGTGTTTCTTTATAGCATAGGTTAAACTGCATATTTTCTCTTTCTTTCTCGGATTTCGATATCTTTTTTCTTATTTCTGTGGTGGTTGTTCTTAAAACAAATTCTTCCTTCATTATGGTAAACGCTGCATTGATTTTTTAAATAAGTTCTTGTTTTGAAAAAGTCCACTACAACTTACCTGTAAGAGAATGTTTAAACAATTGTTTCCCACAATCCTGGATGGGAAGACGGGGTCCAATAGTGTGGCCAGCACGGTCTCCAGACCTCACGCCGCTCCATTATTACGCCTGGGACCGTGTCAAAGATTTGGTTTATAATGAAAAATTGTTTTCAAGACAACAACTTATTCAAAAAATCAATGCCGCATTTACCATAATGAAGGAAGAATTTGTTTTAAGAACAACCACCACAGAAATAAGAAAAAGATATCGTGCTTGTATTAGAAATAGTGGAGATCATTTTGAGCAATACCAGTGATACTCTACAAATTAAATTTATAAATAATTTAAAATTAGTTTAATTTTGTTCCCTGATTTTTGTTTACAAAAATGTAGATAAAGTTTACTCTGATATAATAAAAATTCCGAGAAAGAAAGAGAAAATATGCAGTTTAACCTGTGCTATAAAGAAACACAACTATTTGTTACGTTTTGCAAAAAAATATGATTCGATTCATTATTATTGTCAGTGTGCGCTGGTGGCACCCTTTTGCTACTTTATAAAAACTAAAAAAAAATAGATGTGCTGCGTGCCTGCAAATGGTATTTTTTTAAAGAGTATTAAATAGAGAAGTTTTTAAAACAATTTGGATTTGGCTGTTGCGCTTACTTTTTTTTTAATTAAACCTAAACTTGAAGTTCATAATTTTTATTTTTGCCTTTGACATGATTTAACAATCTCCCGTTTTTTTGGTATTTGTTTTTTGTACCCATATATTTTTTATTTTACATGGACAATGTATTAGTAATTACAGGAAAAAAAATGGCGTTGATATAGCAGTAAACAACGGAGTTATAAGGCATATATATTTGGATTTGGCTATTTTTACAAAAAAAAAATCATTAAAAAAAAACCGTAAGACTTTGTATATAGGTAAGTGACCTTAAATAGGTTCAAAATGAACCTCCCTACCCGAGATAATTTTTTGGCCAACGATCTTCCTAACACCGTGTATATATATATATATATATATATATATATATATATATATATATATATATATATATATATATATATATATATATATATATGGGTAACCCAATATACATATATATAAGTCATTTGGTAAGAATGACTGGCCAAAGAATGCCAAAGACAATGTTTTATGGGAAACCAGATGGCAGGTGAACGAGAAGACATCCTTGGATCAGATAGCCGGATGATGTGGAGGATGATCTGAGGCAGTTGGGGATTGAAGGATGGAGAGAGAGAGCGCAAGATTGAAGAGAGTGGTTGTGTGTTGTGGAGGAGGCCCAGGTTCTTTTAGAAGCGTAGTACCAATATAATAATAAAATATAAGAAGAACAAATAAGTATTTATGATAAAGAGAATAAGTTATAAATAAAATCTGTTCTAGATGTCTGAAAAGATGATGGCCTTGGAACCTTCTAATATTAAATATTAATTAAAGTGGTACTAATGTGTAGTTTCTTTACAAGTTATTAGCATGCCATTATATACATTATCTCTCACATATAATGAGTGTTAAGATTGATTAATTCATTGCCAATTCCATTGGAATTATTTTTATTTGAAAACTAGTTCTGAATGTTAAACATTCATCATAAGTTATAAGAACATACAAAAGTTTCAAAGCACAGCACTTATATATCTTAATATTTTAAAAATAAAATACAAGTAATCAAATATATTGTTACTCACCCAAGGAGGAAAAACGAAAAAGAATTCTAGAAGATATCAGGACCTACAGTGAACTAAACGTTTAGAGGCGAAAGTAAGACAGGTAGTGATGGTTCCATTAGGCTTTCCTTACGACTGGTTGGTTTTTTTAATTCCTATTAAAAACAAATTTAAAATGGGAATATTGGAAATACTTATCTGATGATTCAAAAAAAAAAAAAAAGTGGATCAGTTTTTAACAATTCTACTATTTCAAATGATTTATAAATATTTAATTTTAGGCCATTTTCAAATTGATGCAATGGTTTCACTCCAAAGTCTTTGTTGAATTTATAGTTATTTTTATTTAAATGGCTGGCGAAGTTGGAATTCTGGTTCTTATTATTAAATGCTCTTATATGTTCTTGTAATCATTGATTTAATAATCTTCCAGTTTTTCCTGTGTAATTAGCTTCACAGTCATTACATTTTAGTTCATATACACCATTTTTCTGGAAAAGGTGTATTTTGTATTTAGGTGAAGGGAAGTAAGATGTCAATCTATTTTAAAAAGAGAATTTAAACCGAATTTTCTTAATTAGTTTCTAAATTTTCTGGAACTAGTTTTCAAATATAAAGAATTCCAATTGAAGTGGAAATTGATTTATAATCCTAAATATATTAATCCTTCTATACTATCTTATGTATTTCATGTTATATTCGATGTTATTAATTATACAGTAGAAAAGATAATTTTTACTGATGGCTGCCATCTTGAAGACGTTGGTTATCATTAAAGACCGGATTTCTGTGCAGTTGGGCGGAATTGCACAAAATTCCACGTTTTGGAGTTACTGCACGAAAGGCACGTTTTGGGGTTTACTGCACTAATTGGCAAATTTTAGGTTTTAAGTGCACGAAAGCTCACTTTTTTTACATTTTTGATATTATTAAAAATATTATTTTTTTAAAAATTTATTATTCTGAGAAAAGTTGCTATTTGTTTTGATATTACCAACAATAAAATTTACTTACATAATTTTCCAAGAATGTAATAAAAAAAAACTTACGGTTTCCAATTATTTTGACGAACTCGTTACATAAATGTTGAACAAGGTTCTCTTTGTATTATCATTCGTGGAATTCCTAATTTAATTTTACTCCACCTCTCAATCAACTCTTTTATTTTCCTTTCTTTCTACGGTAGAGTTTAGTTCGGTAAACAAGTACATACAAGCAATAGTGGAAATTACTGAAGTGACAGCTAGCCAATCGTCAAAAATTAACCCTTCCTTAACCGGCGTAACGGAGTCCCAGGGACTCTAGCAGATATAAACAGTTTCATAACTAATGTCATTTTCGTTCAAACAGGACGTGTTTCCCGGTACCTTCTTAGGGTCAGGGGACGCGCCATTTGTTATGTTTACTATAGTATTGTGCTAATTTAAGTCGGCGTTACAATTGCTTTAGAGTCCGTGGGACTCCGTGACGCAGTTAAATTTTCAATTTTGCAATGTCCAGGAATCCAGAATACATTAGAACTATAGATGCTAACTATGAGGAGACCCTACTAAAATGGCTTGAGGAATCTGACACAGAGTTTTCTGATCAAGAGGGTGATCCTGAAAGCAAATTTCCTGCCGAGAATGCTGTCACAAGTAATCACGACGTTCTCTGTTACTCAAGAAGTTTTACCTAGAAATCATAGAAAGTATTGTTTTATTTGTGATCCAAAAAACCAATATGCTTGCAATGTTCTAATAAACTGTATGTTCAATGCATTGAAAATCTACACGACTTCTAAAATCATGTTTTTATAAGGACATTTCTACCAATGTCAATTTTTTCCATACGAAATTTAGAAGTTAACATATACTAATTTATTATAGTTCAGACCTTAGGCAATAAGTTTTTCGCTCTAAGTTTTTCATTTTTGGTTCGTTTTTAAAAAATAATAATCTAAGTGTTTTATATCTTGATTGCTTTACTTTGTTATTCAGTTGGGTTCAAGTAAAGTATTTGTGTCTATAAATGCCTTTGATTATTTTAACATCGAAAAAACATTATTTTTCAGGAAATAAAAAAAAAAAAAAAAAATCTACTTCAATGTTGGACTCCTAGGGAATCCGCGATGCACAGTGTTAAAGTTTTTGACCCCGCCGGATTAAGAGTAAACATTTGGAAAAAACATATCCAGAATTGAATTGAGACGGGAAAACAATTTTTTCTTCTTGCAATAAATCAATTGGTTCCGAACTAAAATGCTCATTGTAACTCAAGTTAAGTACCTTCTATCTTTTCATAACTAGATAGCACACGATAGCATTTGGCTATGTCCCATATCTTTTATAATATATTAATTGGGGGGGGGGGAGCACACAGAGTAAACTGCAACACAAAAATCCAATCCAGCTCCAGCAACTCTTACTCACTCAAAGCCCCTCGTCACTAAACAACAAATAACAAATAAACTTTTTTTACTTATTTATGTTAAGCCATAGTCGCTTCCAATATTTCATTCAAGAAACTGCAGTCCTTAGTCAGTTTTGTAAAAATACACTAAAAACAAAACATACCTGACGAGAGTACCCTAAGAAAAAATTATCTCAACCACTGTTGAGAACATTTTAATATTTCAATAAACAAGTAGAAAACGGTTATATTTATATCATACTAGATCATTAGTTCCCAAACTAGGGGGCGTGAGGAAATGTCAGGGGGGAGGGCGCGAGATAAGTTGAACATTAAATTAAATGTAGGTAGTCTTTCTAAAATTCTAAATTTTAAAAGACATAGCACAATGTTCTCAGTTAATTGTTTATGTTCGGTATATTGAAAACGAAGGAATGAAAGACGAGCTACTCTTTTGTACAGAGTTGGAGACCACGACAAAAGCTATTGATGTTATGAAAGTATTGTCAGACTTTTTTGATAAACATGAACTCTCTTGGCAAAAACTGATCGGTGTATGTACGGATGGCGCGCCTTCAATGTTTCGTTTTCGCTTAGGCTTTGTGCAATTAGTAAAAGAGAAAAATGCTGATGTGACTCGGATACATTGTTTTATACATCGACAAGTTTTGGCAGCAAAACCCCTTCCAAATGAACTCAATGCTGTCTTAAAGTAGTGAATTAAATAAAAAACAGTGCGTTGAATACTCGACTGTTTAAAACTCTTTGTGAAGATTTAGGAAGTAATCACAAAACACTGCTATTTCATACAGAAGTACGATGGCTCTCAAAAGGAAACATGTTGGCAAGATTATTTGAGCTTCGAAATTGAAGTAATCACCTTCTTGGAACATCAAAAGCAAAATGAACTAAGCGTGGCCTTCTAGAAACCTTGTACCCAAGTAATATTTGTCAGACATCTTTGACTCGTTGAACAGCCTTAACCTAAAACTGCAGGGTGGAAACTCAAATGTAGTTACTCATCGTGATACAATCAAGATGTATATTGAGAAATTGCAACTTTGGAGGCGTAAAATATCAGCAAACCCCTGCAATTATTCAAATTTCCCTAAAGTAGAGTTAATCTCAGAAGAAACACGCTTCAAGGACATTTATGAAGGATCAAGTTTGAAAATTCAAATACCAAACCATTTGGAGAGCCTGATAGAAGAGTTCCAGAAATACTACCCAAACACTTGTGATGATAGTATTTACATAATGTAAACTGACCCATTCCATGTCAACAAAGACTCCCTGCCTGAAACACTTCAAGATGATGCTTTCGAAATAAAACATGATTCCTCTACCGAATACAACTTTGATATAATGGACAAACTTAATTGTTCATTATAATTATTCTAATGGACAAACCTTCATTTTGTTTAAAATATTTCAAAGTGTATCCTAGTGTATCATGGGAAGTTTTTCGTTTATATTTGCCTTTTTCAAGCACCTATTTGTGCGAAAAAGCATTTTCAACACTTGTGGCAATTAAAACAAAGTATCGGAATAAACTTGATGTTTCTAGTGACTTGCGTTATGCACTTACAAACCCATACATCTCACTAATCAACCTAATCTATTTTTCTTTTATTAATAATTTTTGTATTTTATGAAAACTGATATTGTTGTATCTTACGGCAGTATAAATAAATGTTTTGTTTTCAATGCAATACTTATTTATTTTTGTTTTGTTTCTAGGCCCATACAATTTATTGTTAAGGGGGGGGGGGCGCGAGGAGCTTTCATTTCAACAAAAGAGGGCGTGGTACAAAAAAGTTTGGGAACCCCTGCACTAGATGAAACTACAGACCTAGACCTCCGGGGACTTGGTAGAATCAGTAGAAAGTCTAATTGCATGTTTGTCAATGTGTTTTTTTAATGCACGTTTGGCTAATTTTTATTGCACCTTTTTACTGTAAATTTTTTACTGTACCAAATCCGGTCTTTAGTTATACTACTAGTAGGACTGCCACTCGTCGAACACTGTTAAGATGAGTTTCCCCTCTTACTTAACTTAAGTAAGGTTTTGAAGGACAACCTAATACTGTGATTATTGAATTTCAGGACAACCATTGTAATTACAAAGTGGCACTTAAGTCAAATAAATATGCCGAATATTCTACAGTTAAATGTATTATAAAACGTTTTTTGCATAAGAAAGAATGCATAAATAAGCATATACTCAAGCGAACGTTCGATTTTATTATTTATTTAGGAGCAGATCTCAAAGAAATGAAATATTGCCCATAGTTTGAGAATCACCTATATGTTTAAAAGCGTATGACAGCTTCCTATCATAGCTTTCAAATTTTTAAATTATTTTTTAAGATGGAATTTAAATCATTTCGAATAAATTATATCAAACATTTTTTTGAAGCGAAGCTTCTTTAGTGACGTTATATATACATACAAATATTTCTCTAGAGTGAATCGTGAAGGATGTAACGGATATTGTAGTACCATTTAAAACAGCTGTTTTAATTATGTTTATATTTTCCGTTAATAACTTTTATCCAGGATGCATTTTATGTTAATAACATTTTTTTTTATTGTGCATTACATCTTCTTTTTTTTTCTATATTTAACTTTTATTTGGAGTTCTGAAGTATAAGGTTGGTTGGGGGATCTATCCATAGGACGAGTGTATATTGTAAAAAAAAGTACGATTGTATTTTTAACTTTTAATTTAATCCTATTTTTAATTTGCCCTATTATTATTGTTTATATATTTATGTAATGCGGTTCTTTATTAATTTTTTAACTTTATTTATAAATATATAAATTGTATAAATAATTTATAAATATAATAAATTGTTTTATGTATTATGAGGTTCTTTAATTATTTATTTTTTCACTTCTTTTCATTTATTTCTTATTGAACATATTGTGTCAATAGATCCTTGAAACTGTCCATATTACTTATTGCCATTATTGAGGGGATTGTAATACTTTATCAATAAAAAAAATATTTATAGTTAAGTAAATACAAAGATTTAAGACATAATAAAAACAAAAATCGAAGCTTGTGCTGAAATATTTTAAAAAAGACTGACCTTGTAAATAATGGGAATTGAAATAACCGAAGGCGTGGCATGGCCAGATCGAAAAGGCATTGGCATTTACGAGATTTGTGTAAGATCAAGGTCAGAAAAATTTATTATTGAATCTCATGGTTTGAGTCAGAACTTCTTTAACGGCCTTTGATTGAAGTAGATAACTGACTCTTTTGTGAACGACTATTAATAAATAATTCTATTTAATTAATTTGGATCGTCCACGCAGATCAATGATATCGAAGGCTTCAACGTAAAAACATTAGAAAGTGAAATTAATGTTAATAGATAAGGTTACTATGGAGCAGAAAAAAATAAAGTTTGATTATTTTAAAATAATAAATTTGGAACAAACATTTGCATACTGACAAGGGGACATTCCAGCCGATTTAGGACCTAATTCATTATATTTTAATACAAAATTAATATATATTTTTGTGTTTCCTCCAAAAGGTCATAGAACCTGTAAAACAACAAGAGGTTTTGGTCCACAATTTTTAAATCAATTAGGCATCTTAAGAGTTGCTGATTCCAGATCAACTGATCTCTAATATAGGCATTTATTATTTAAAATTTTACTTGTACCGATCTTCACCAATATACTATTACAGTTAAAATTTATTTAAGACTTCACCTACCGACATTTCATATATACCTATTTCTATCACAACGGTTCAAATTACCCGTGTTTAAAAAATTACATATTTTATTATATTTGGAAAAAA
This sequence comes from Euschistus heros, assembly GCA_003667255.2. Taxonomy (NCBI): domain Eukaryota; kingdom Metazoa; phylum Arthropoda; class Insecta; order Hemiptera; family Pentatomidae; genus Euschistus; species Euschistus heros. The sequence continues at coordinate 445,379 of RCWM02000378.1, read as the reverse complement.
AATATTTTCTAGTTCAATTCAGGATGAAAAAAAATTTATAAGTAAAAATCCCATATTTTTTATTTATCATATTGAAAAAAACATAAAAATCACGAATTTGAACGGAAGTGGTAAATAAAGCTAATTTGCTTTCCTCTTATTTTTTGTAAATTATATTCCCTGTTTTTAAAATATACCAAATAAAGAAATACATTTACAACACGTTTCGCTAAAGCTATTAGTACTTATGGCTCTTGTAATAAAACGTGGATAAGAATTATCAGTGAAATAAAAAAAATGTTTCATTAAAGAAATACTGTAACTTGCAATTTTCGAACAAAATATTATATCTATGAGACTTGATTCGAACCCACATTTATATATTTGTTTATAACAAAGTCCAGTCTCTATAAAAAATCATATCCATTGATGAGGCATCTGTATTTATTCATGAATGGGTTATAAATAACATTATTATTATTAGGAGTAAAATGAACCTTTGCGGTAGAGAAACCACATTACCTATATTTCTCGGTAAAAAAAAAAAAGAGACAGAGAGAGAGAGAGAGAGAGAGAGAGAGAGAGAGAGAGAGAGAGAGAGAGAGAGAGAGAGAGAGAGAGAGAGAGAGAGAGAGAGAGAGAGAGAGAGAGAGAGAGAGAGAGAGAGAGAGAGAGAGAGAGAGAGAGAGAGAGAGAGAGAGAGAGAGAGAGAGAGAGAGAGAGAGAGAGAGAGAGAGAGAGAGAGAGAATTCTCTATTGATAAAGCAAAGTAATCAATGTTATTCCAAGAACTTCTACCAAAAAGTCCAAAAAGGATCATTTGACTCGTCATGTTAGGCATAGTGTTAAAGTTCATCCTAATCAGTAAATGTTAATTTTTAAATTAGATAAAGATATATCTAAATTCTAATTAAATTCACACAAATATTTAGTAACAGTAAACAGTATTTTTTTTTTGATCGGTCCAGTATTGAATCAATTGAATTTCGTATATAAGAAAAATATTTCAATCACGGCATATCGTCGGTGAGATAGTCAATTCCGTTATGTGCCTTTTTTCAATTTAGGTTTATTTGCAGGTTTCGTAATAAAATTAAAGTCTGCGTCTAATGTAAAAAGCCGAATACGCAAATTCAGCTTGGATCAGGTTTTGACAAAACACTTTTGTGATTTAAGCCCAGCAAATAGTTACACGTTTGTGTATCAAAGGACATTTTGTATTTAATATCATAGACGGTGCTAAAATATTTCATTGAGTAAAGCATGTCAAAAAAACGCCACCAAACAAAAAAAATGTATCATATTTGTTTTTAGGAACTCAGATATCCACCAAATTATTAATTTTTGTGAATCTGAAAAAAAAAAAAAAAAAAAAAAAAATTACCGCTTATTGAAACAGCTAACAAACAAAACTTTATTTTGATTTCGAATAATACTTTCTGCATAACGGTTCAACTAATTTAATGTTAAATTAAAATCTAAGGTTTTTTTTTTTTCCATTTGTTCAAATAAAAAAATCAGAAAACAATAAATTAAAATTTTATTTTAAACGCCTGTAATATTTTTTTGATAACTTTCTGTTTTTTTTGTTAACTTGTTAACCTTCTGACCGATCTTCTCGGTGAGCGGATTTGGTTTGACTGTAAAACTCGGATCCTCCGAAAAGACCGGTTCAACTGAGAAGGCATCAACGAGGAACCTGCCCACTGTCTTCAGGCCGAAGAAGCCCTGGTGGTTGAAGAAGTCAGTCGGAGCGAGGTACAGGACGTGGGTATTATTTCTTCTGGTGGCGTAGAGGATGTCGATGGTTCGAAACCCGTCTGGGATGACCATTTCCTTTATGACTGAACTGAGGAGGAACTCGTTGTTGAAGCCTACGTCAGGGTATGCCAAACCCGAGGTGTGGGGTGTGCTCAGCAGCTGTTGATGGAGGGTCTGGAAGTTTGCATAGTCGACGATGGATCTTAAAAAAATAAATCAATAAATAAATTAAATACATTTTTTTCAAAATCTGTGAAATAATTTCTGCAATAATATTTAAAATGTTTAGGGGACTTGTATATGCATAGTTTTACATTCATTGTATTATTTTTAGGGGACATGATTCCAAAATAAATTTTATTTTCTATTATATTATATTCTACATGAAGCTTTCAGTTACCAGAAAAGCACCAATTTCAATATTTTTATTATAAATGTAGGGTAAACTAGACAGTTACTGACACCTTATCTTAAAAATTAGAGAAAAAAAATCATAAAATTCCTTTTAAATCGCACAATTCAACTGTGTAAAACTACTTTCAATTTTATTCGTATTTATTTATTATCAGTATCTTGTAAAATACATCCCATGCGTCGCTTAAAGTATAGTAATTAAGGAATTACGACTGCGAATTTCAATTTTTTCGACTATTCATTCTATAATTTAGTATCAATATTTCCGAATATTTCCTTAAACGTGTCAATAACTGTCTGCTTTACCCTACGTTTATTAGTAATTAATTTCTGAAAATTCCTTTGCAAAAATATAGCAGAGATATTAAAATATAAAGCTTTATAAAATTTACATTTTGTTCCAGACTATTTATACAATTATGAAATTTAATAGAAACATTTTAACGAGAAAGACATTAATTGACACATTGTCAGCTTAAAAAAAAATCATGTAGTAAATAAAACAATTAATTTAAATTTATCACGCATGTTCAGTCAGATAAGATTAATATACTGAGTAAAACAATTTGATAAACAACATTTAAAAAGAAAAAAGCAAAAGAATTATGGAATATTTTTAAATTACGTACAATAAACATTTCATTATATGTTAATTCACTTGATACTGATATATTTTTTATTCCTTAATCGAATGCTTATCGTAACTGGTCATAACATATCTAAAAATTTTAAAGCAAATCCTTTTAATATGAAATAAACAAATAAGGGTCATAAGGAATGATTAATTCATATTTAAAAATCAAATCATACGTTATTTTAATCAATAATTGTTCTTTTACGATGTATCTAAGTTTGTGTTCATGAAAAAACAAATAAATAAATAAAAAATACATACACACCGACTTACATTATCCCTAAATCGAATACCAAGATTTTTCTTTACCACAACTTCTATAAAAAAGTACATTAACTTTGTAGCAGACTAATAAAAATTATAAAGGAAAACCAAAAAAAAGAGATGGGTTTGAGGTCTTCATCCTTTTATTATGACAACTTTCTCACTTATTTAGGCTTTACATTCTTCTGAATTTTTTAGATATCTCTTTAGCTATATAAAAATGCCTCATTTTGTGCCTAAATATTGTATCGCATCCAGATAAAATTTATAAATAAAAAAACAATTGAAGAATAAATGAGCATCGATTTGATTAGACGAGCGCATGGATTTATTTATTTTTACTTGACTAAATATTTGCAAAATATAATAATTTGAAATTCCTAGCAAAAAAATGTATTTTTTTAAATACATATTAATATAAATTTATATATTTTCATGAGTATTCAGAATAATAAAGCATTAATATTATAAAAAATACTTGCCTGAGACCTCTATCAGCATAGTAAGCAGTCAGCTTCAACTCCACGCGAGCCTGATTAAAATCATATGAGCCAGGTGGGATGGTGACGATGAACGTCGGTCCCTCGAAGATCGTCTTCAAGGAGAAGACACCCTTTGAGGTCAAAGAAGAGTTGAACCCCTTCAGCGGTGGGTCAACTTCCTGACTCACTAAAACAACGGTCACAGATACGTTCACTGATAAGGGTCACTGGACGAAGTACCGAAGGAGATACGTTACCGTGGACATCGATGATGGACTGCTGGCCGAAGGATACGCCAGCGTAGAAGAGAACCACCCATGGATACGTCATCGCCTGGAATACCCTTCCAGCCACCTTTGTCCCATTTATATTCAGGAGAGCAGGCGGCCTTCCAGAAATGTCGCTCAAATTCCTATAAGACCTTTTCAAGACGTTCCACAAGGGCATCCACTTTTTTTAGAGAACAGTGCAACTTCTCTTTTCATTTTTTCGGCTGCCGTTATGATATAACAAAGCTATTGCTCATGCAATAATTTTCTTTGGCTTAGAAATAACTCTAAGGCTTACTTTTAATTATTTTTATTTATTAATGTTATAACTTTTTTTAACCATAAAAATAAATCATTTTTACTTTGAGTCCAAATGACTGAAACTAAAAAAAATCAAAATAAAAAAACAAAACAGCTTGTCGTTTCTAAATACTTCAACATTTACAAGTCAAAAGCTCTGTTTTTTCTGAGAAAAAAAAAATTAAAAAGATTCGGTTACAGAAATATAATTTATTTTGTACTTTGTAAACAGTCGAGATTTTGGCCTGCACTAAACAACCAATTCCCCCTGAACTGTTAATATTGATTAATTATGAAACATCTTTATACATAAATTAAAATTAAAACAAAAATAAAGTTAAACTTCTCAAATTAAGGTAATTTTGAACTTGAATTTGGCTTTTATGAAAAGAAAAAAAAAAAAAATGAGGACAAAAAAATCTATTTTCGAATAGCACTAATTGTAAGGCTATATATTTTCAATTTTTTTTTCTCATTTATAGAAATTTACAACTGTACAAATACATACATCTAGTAAATGTATTGTTAATGATTACAGTTACATGTCAAAACTTGAAAAGAACCAGGCCATCTTTTTTTCAGACGCCTCGGAATATTATCGGGAATAGAATGGGAGCAAGTTAAGAGGCTAATGGATTTGTGTGGTTATGGAGTTTAATATGAAAGGATAGGTATCTGGTTTGGACTAAATTAGCAACATATGAGACATTAAGATCTTTATGGATAAGTTTATTTGTAACAAAGTAGGCAGCATTAAGGATTTTTGAATGTAAGGATTGAATGCGGGAAGAATTAGAAGGTTTAGTTGAGCCCCAATGCTCAACTCCATATATCCAAATAGGTCTGATAACTGTCATGTAAATGAGTCTTTTGTAGTAAATCGGAAGGTTTGAACGTTTGTCTAGTTAATGTTGAAGAAGTCGAAAGCGATGAGCAGTTTCAGCCTTTTATGTGGATTTCAAGGTAAACGTTTGTCCAGTTGGAGTCCTAGATAGTGGATTCAAAATTTAAACATTCTTTATGGTCAAATATCTTTGAAAAAGTAGACTGTCATAAGATGGTAAGACCGCGTGTTTTTCCTGATATTTTCGTGTTCATAGCTATATATTAAACTGAAGACTATAGTAGAGACATGTTTAGAATAAAAAAAAAAAAAAAAAAAACCTGTACCACTACAACTCATGAAGATTCTTGGGTTCAGTACAAGGTAAGGAAATATTGTTTTGTGTATAACGGTTAAACAAGGAGGTGATCTGGTCAGCTATCACGCACAGCCACCAGGTTTCCCCCACTTCGAGGTTACTCTTAAATGGGTGTACCCTAGGAGGTTCACTGCCGTTGATCCATGGCCGAAGAAACAGAAATTAATTTTTCGGGTTTCAGCTGCCTTTGAACTCTGACCCCGGAACATAGAGTTCACTGCCTTACCCACTAAGCTACTCCCCCCACCTTTAGAATAAATCCCTGTCAAAATAAAAAAAAAATTGATTAAATATCTTATGTTTTAGTTTTTGGCAATTGCATAACCTGACTAGCTATAAGAAATGGAATCCACTCTCTGACAAGTACAGTGTAAAAAAAAAAATGAATCAATAATTTACAATATGGCTCACTCAGTCATTCCTGGGTTTTGACACCAGTGACGCAGCTACCCTACCCCACTTCTAGTTTCTTTACTAATAGTACTAACATTTTAACTCATCTATCCAAAGTAGTAAGAGCTTCGGGATTCGTCAATTCATTACTTAAACACTTATTGTAGTCAGTCGTTTTATATTTAAATGTTTCTTTTTTTAAGCATTATATTATAATTAATTGCCTGATGATGTAAATATTTCAATTATAAAATATTTAAAATACATTTTTTGTTATATCAAATTATTGAAATTTACAACTGTACAAATATATACATTAAGTAAATGAGCTGATAACGATTACAATAACAAGTCAAAACTTGAACAGAACTACTAACCAGTAGTACTTCAAAAAAAAATTCTACTCGAGAAGATCTTTAGGCCATCTTCTTTTCAGACGCCTTGGAGGATTATCGGGAATGGAATAGGAGCAAGTTGAGAAACTAATGGATTGGAGTGGTTATGGAGCTTACTATGATTACTGCTATTTTTAGTATATTTATTGATCTGCCATTAGACTTTTCCTCCCCCAGCGGAGCCACACCAGAAGTGGAGTCCACCATTAACTAGGTTAGTAGTTATACAGCTCTTGTGTATTCATCGAATCAGGGCCCGCTCAAGTTGTCCTCTCTGCTTTGTCAACTCCAGAAGGCCCCATTAGAGGGAGCCGCCTTAGGATGCAGAAGGATAACCGAATTACCACTAGCTGGGGGGAGGGGTATGGGTTAGGGGAGGGGGTGTACGTGGAGCTAATGCAGCCCCTGATGGGATCATTAGCCCAGCCGATGGGGTGTGGTCGCTCTGTTTACTCCCATCTTAGCAACATAAAGTATAAATCATTTATCCTATGGTATCCAAAAATTATATTAATTCCTATACTAATACTATTTATTTATCTGGAATATATATTATTTCAGCGACTAGATATTGGTGAGTGTCATGAAACTCGTTCGTCGTACTGTGTTGTAAAAAATTGGTTTCTTAGAAAGTTGTGCTTAACATTCCATATATATATATGTATATATATATATATATATATATATATATATATATATATATATATATATATATATATATATGTGTGTGTATACAGGGTGTCCCGAATTTAAATGGCAAAACTTCAGGAACTTATAGGGGACCGAAAAACTAAGAGAAAAAGTCCTTTAGAGATTTGCTCGTTTTTGCTTAGTTTTAGAGAAAATCCGAAAAAAAATAGATACAAAACAAAAATGTTACAGGTAGCGATTATCACCGTATTAGAGAGAATAGGTTTCGGCATGAATTTGCTATTAACGTTTGGCTTGGAATTTCGAACGGATTACTGGTGGGACCATATTTTTTACCTGGAAGATTGAATGGTATCACATTTACACATTTTTTGGAGAACGACTTTTCTAATTATTTAGATGACATTCCCTTACAGCAGCGGATTGAAATGTGGTTCCAACTCGATGGATGTCCAGCTCATTATAGCAGAATTGCTCGAGCTTGGCTGGATATAAATTACCCATAACGATGGATTGGACGTGGAGGAGTAGTACCTTGGCCGCCAGATCACCTGATATTACACCCATGGATTTCTTCGTATGGGGAATCTTGAAGCAGAACGTTTATTCGGTGTCAATCAACTCAAGAGAGCAGTTAAGAGACCGAATCAAAGGATGTAGTGCACCAAATATCATCAGAACAATGTTTAGCTGCAATTCATCAAGTGAGTGCTAAATATAATGCTTGCATTGGTGCAAGAGGACAACATTTTGAGCAATATTTACATTAATAATAATAATAATAATCACTTTATTTGTTAAAGAAAAAGATCTTGTACAAATATTTCAAAATATAAACAATTTAGTACATACTTCTTATGAGTAGCTGACCGCACATCTTAGTAAAGTTTGCATTGTGAACAAAATAAAATATTACTCCTACTATATACATACTACACATTATTAGATCTTGGTATAGTTTGCTGCATAGTTTTACATAATTAAAAATAATAATTAATATACTTATATACATATATATACACACACACACACATACATACATACATACACACACACACACACACACACACATATATATATATATATATATATATATATATACACATACACACACACACACACACACACACACACACACACACACACACACACACACATATATATATATATATATATATATATATATATATATATATATATATATATATATATATATATATATATATATATATATATATATATATATATATATATATATATATATATATATATATATATATATATATAATGAACAAAGATTAAGTAAATAGTAATACTGACATATCACGTCCATAAAGCAAATAATACTTAAATAATAACATCAGAGCAAGTAACTAGTTAATTAGTAATTTCGGGAACAGTGTATATCTTAGCAACTGATAATAAAAATAAGTAAATATAATTTTCTTTTTCAATACTGTCTATATTGAGAATGTTCTCTATATTTACATAATGAGGTGAATCAGTTATATATTGCTGCAGATATCTCTTCCTATATACGGTGGATGACGGGCACAGGAGAAGAAGATGACGTAGGCTATTAGATATATGTTGCTTACAGGCACTGCAGATTTCTTCATCTTGAATAGTGTAGGATGTATTTTTTAAATATATATTTACAGCGTGTGGGTTTAAAATTCTTAAACGGCTAACGACTCGTGTTTTGTGGATGCAGGTATTAAAAGTTAGATACTCTTCTGGAGAAAAATCCAGACGGCTGATAGTTCTGTAGACGGGGTTAGTATTTGAATTTAGGGCTCTATTAATGTCCAGAGACAGGAAATGATTTTCTATTTTTTCTATGATATTCTTATTGTGGTATTGCAGTTCCGATCTGTAGATATCGTTAAGTTCATTGAGGGTGTTAGTTGATGTGGCTATATGATAAACTTGTAAGACCCAGTTAAAATCGATGTCAACTTCTTGCATTCTTCTTAGTCTATTAAAGCACATTCGTGGATACCTGTTCTCTGGCAGCGTAGAGAGTCTTGTCCAAAAGTTAATTACTTTTTTCATGACCATCATTTTCAGAGGGCGTCGACCAGTCTCAAGTCTAACTATATAATTCGGAACACTTTTTGGCCAGAGGAAAAGATTTTTAAGAAATTTTAACTGGATGACTTCGAGTGCTTCTAAATACCTGAGGCTCCATATCTCAGCAGCGTACAGCAATGTAGTCGAAACCATTGAATCGAACAGTGTCATTTTAGTTTTCCAGGAATCACTCTTCCCTTTTCTAAGGATTTCTGAAACCCTGCCACTCGCCACGGATGCCCTTTGAATAAAATGTTTTGTTGCTTTATGGAATTTTCCAGAGGATGAGAATGGTACCCCTAAATAAGTATAGTTCTTGGTATATTCCAGTCGAGAATTCTGCCAATAGAGAGGTTTCAGAGTCTTGATTTTGGGAGACTTATGGAATACAACTACTTTGGATTTTTCTGGATTTAGTGTTAGGTCGTTGATTCCGCAGTATTCTTCAAGTATCCTCAATTTCTTTTGTGCGCCTTGCCATGTAGTGTCAAGAAGAACAATGTCATCTGCAAGTAACAGCATTATTACTTCATGGTTTTGGTCTATGGAGATACCTTTAGCCTCTTTGTCTTTGAAGTAAGCGACAATATCAGAAATAAATAATATGAAGAGCGCAGGACTCAGACATTCTCCCTGTAATAAACCGGATGTAACTTTTATCTCTTCAGATAAGGCCATTCCTATTTTAATTTGCATTGCCGCTTCATCGTAAAGTGCTTTCAACAATCTGATAAATTTCCCGCTAACGCCAATATTGAACAGTTTCTTCCATAGAAGGTTATGGTTTATAGAATCAAAGGCTTTTTTGAAGTCTATAAATATTCCGTACACATAGCTACCTTTCCTCCTCAGGTTAATGTTAATTAGTGAACTCAGTGTGAAAATATGATCCACGCAACCTCTGCCAGTTCTAAACCCTGCTTGCTCCTCTGGTATTATATTTTCTGATTCGGCCCAAAACATGATTCTGTTAGTTAATATGCTTGTGAATAATTTAGTGATTGAGTTTACTAATGAAATTCCTCTGTAGTTATCGGGATTTTTCCTGTCCCCTTTCTTAAAAAATAAGCGCAATATAGAAGTTGCCCAACTTTTGGGTGGTTTCTCGTTTCGTAGGACATTATTAAACATATGTAGAAGATAATGTTCCCATTCCGGTGTAAGAATCTTAAAAACTTCGTTCTTTAATTTGTCTATCCCAGGGGATTTATTATTTTTACTGCGAGCTATACAGTGCTGAAGTTCTTCAGAGAGATTTCTGCATCGAGGAAGGGATGGGTTACTGAGAAAAAATGAACTTCTTGGATAAGCGATCCACGATATAGGGCTTTATAATATTCTGTCCATTCTCTCAATTCAATCTCATTCTGGTCGGGGTTAGCTGGTTTTAGCATATTCGTAGTTTTCCAAAATTCAATGTTATTTTTTACATTTCTTAATTTCTCTATTATTGATGTTCTGTATTCCTTTTTTTTTTTGTATTTACTAGGTTTCTATAGCATTTCCTACTTTCCAAATATTTTTCTAGTGCATTTTGAGAATATCTGCTCTTTAGCCAGTCTCTATATTTTTTACGTAGTTTTCTTTTTTCATTGGCACATTCTGTATCAAACCAACGCTGAAGTGGCTGTAATCTTGGTCTTCTTGGATTTTTTTTCTTTATCATTATTCCTGCATTAGCCATAGCTTCGTTCACACCTTCAAGGAAATTGTTATAGAGGGCATTATTATCATCACTGTGAAAATATATTTTATTGGAGTGAGATAGGTGTATAATTAAATCATTTATTTTGTTTGGATTCCAAATAGTATATTTTGCTTGTTGAGGTAGTGGGCTTTCTGCTGTAGGGTTTAGATTCTTGTGATCGGTGATTTTTAATGTAGTAAAACAAGCCAGATGGCTGAGAAGCTCAGAAATACATATAATTTCCATATCCTGGAATATTGATGAACAGTTATCGTTTATCCATGTTAAATCAATGGTACTTCTTCCTGATGTTGATAGGTATGTATACTTTCCAGGTCTGTCTGATCGAGTTCTCCCATTACATAAGACAAACCCTAGGCTCTCCATGGTTTCTACTAACAGTTTACCTCGTCTGTTTATATTGCTGTGAAGGCTAATCCTTGTATCGTAGAGATTTGAGTTCATTATTGTGTCCTCATCTAAGTTATTCAGATCCCCGACATGACTATTGAAGTCTCCGTTCAGAATAATGTAACTGCTTGGGAACCTGGCTGAGATACTGGCAATAGTAATATTAAGATTATCCAGGCAAGAGTCTATTTCACATCCTGGTGGCAGATAAATATTTCCTACCGTTATAAGCGAGGTACCAATTTTTATGTTATTAAAAATCCAATACCTAGAACATTCCACAATATATGCGTTACATGCAAGATCAGTCTTGATAAGTGTCATCAATCCTCCACTACCTCTTCCCTTCGTTCTAGTTTTTATAGCTCTGGTCGAATACGCAGTGTAATCATGCAGCCAATAAGGCAGAACAAAACTATCGTAAACCAGCCATGTTTCAACTATACATATTACATCGCTTCTTCTTAGTATCTTGCACTCTTCTTCCGTGAAATTTAATAAGTTCCTAAAACCATTAATATTATAAAATATTATCTCAAAAGTGTTATTTCCGTTTACCAAGTTTTTGTTAAAATTTCGTGGTCCAGTGCGAGCCGGAGGTCGGTATACCGGAGGTGACAGAGGCATAAAGGTTATGAGCGGTCATGAGGCTTGGCTGTCAGAGGAGCTTCTAGGCCGGAATCTAAAACGCTCAAGCTTCTCCTCTGTTTTTTCGTTTCCTTGGGGTTTGACTTAGTTGTTCTGTTGTCTTAGAGCCGATATCTTTATTAAGTAAATCATTAATTAAAATTTCTGCTTCCCCTAACTTATATGTGTTGCCTTTGAACTTGAAAAGACCTCTTCTATAACTACAGGTGGCATCAAAAACTTTTAGTTTTAATAGGCATGAGTGAATTTTTTTTCCTTCCTCTCTTTCTTCCGGTGTTTTGTCGTGACTTATAGAAATGCCTTTATTTTTCAATAAATCTTTATTTTCAAAAATTTTTCTTTTTAAATGATTATTATTTAGTGAGACTAAAATAGGGCCCTTCCCAAGCCTGAAACAATTGTTGACAGTATATGCAGGGATTTCTAGATTAATACTACCAAATATTGTTATTATTTTATCTAATACATTTTCATTCTCGCTTTTAGGAATATTATGCATTAAAAAATTATTCCTGCGAAGCTGTCGTTTCAAAAATACGATTTCTTTTTCAAGTCGGGTATTTTTTTCTTCCAACTGTACGCATGTTTTCTTAACCACATTTAAATCTTTAATTAAATCCCCATAAGTGCGTTATTCGCTTCTAAATTTATATTCATTTCCTTTATGGCGTTCATTAAATCTTCGTTTGAAACCATAATGATAACGTAAAATACTTCGTAAATATTTAAAGAAAAACAGATATAAACGCTTCCTTATCTTAAGGGACACTGAGGTATTGACAATGATAACTAACTAGACGTAGAAGAGTGGGGAGGGCTGACTTGCGTATTAAATTCCACTACTATAAGATAGATAATGTCTGACTCACCAACTAGCTATTGAATCCCTTATCGATCTTATTTCTATCTTCGTGATCCACTTGATAGCCGATAGACCGCAAATAACTGACTCTAATACCTAAATAAATAGTTCATACCACTTTAAATAGTCTAATTCAAAAAAGAAATATACTTTTAAAACAATTTACACAGAGCCGATGTGAACACGACCAATGATGGCGGCCAACTACTACTATTTACATTAAAAAGAACATAATATAATTATAAATGTAAATAAATAAGTATAAAAATGAAAACTTGTTTTGTTTCTTTTTTTTTTTCTTTTTTTGCGATTTTCTCTAAAACTAAGCAAAAACGAGCAAATCTCTAAAGGACTTTTTGTCTTAGTTTTTCGGTCCCCTATAAGTTCCTGAAGTTTGCCATTTAAATTCGGGACACCCTGTATAATATATATATGGAACATCGAAAAAGACATATATAAACAAACTCCAAATTTATAGACAAAACCATTCAGGACTATCACGTATGATTCGTAACTCTGTTTATTCGTAACTCTCTCGTAACTAAGAGTCTTCATGTGCAAAATGTTTTTTTTTTAAATTCAAATGGTTAAGGCGGGGGATTTTTAACCCCCCTTCCAGAACCCAGACAGTATGGAAGCCATTTTTAATTAACTATTCAAGGAAAAGGATGTGTTAGAAAATGAAGATTATGAAAGAATGAAGTAAATGAAGGCAGGAACACTGCTTCAGAGCAAGAAGAAGACAGCTTTGAATAAGATAAATGCTGTTCTAATGTTTTTTTTTTTTTTGTGTGTGTAAAGATAAAATAACCAAATGGTCACAAAAACTTAACACCCGAAAAATATGAGCAAGCCATAATGTTTTAGTTTATTTGTCAGCTGTTAAAGGGGAAGACCAACACGCTTCTTCCTCAATTGAAATGTTGAAAATACATTTTGTCGGAGGAAATGATAAATATGATTGTGAATTACAAACTTTTTTTTTTAATGAAAGCATCCGCTGTATTCTGTCTAGAGCATGCATGTACGTTATGCGAAAATTGTTGTAAGAAAACCTTTGAACAAGCTGAAATCTATTCCAAATAGTATAAGTGATATCCTGTGATAAGATATATTGCTTCATTACACAAATTGAGTTTGTTCTTTATAATATTTTTTTCGTTATTTTTCTTTTAACTTTTATACTCAAAATAAATCCAAAAAAATCTCACCAAATAACCTTTACCCTTCGTCGTAAGCCCACGACTTCCTGTCCTTTAATGATATTCCACTAATCCCTGTTGAACAGATCCGCTACCTTGGACTCCACTTGGACAAACGTCTAACTTGGAATCCACATACAAGACTAAAAAGACAAGAAACTGCCCGTCGTTACAGATTACTTCAACATTTATTAGACAAACTTTCAAAGCTCCCAATTAATTACAAAAGACTAATATACATGACTGTGATTAGACCTATCTGGACGTACGAATTTGAGCTTTGGGGCTCCACTAAACCATCTAATTCATCTCGCATCCAATCCTTGCAAACCAAAATCCTTCGAAAAATCTTCAATGCTCCTTACTTTCTGACCAATAAACTTATCCATAAAGATCTTAATGTTCCATATGTTGCAGATTTAGCCCAACCAGATATCTATCCTTCCATAGTAAGCTCCAAACCACTCCAATCTACTAGTCTTCTTCCCACTCCATTCCCGATTCCCGAGAGACCTTCTAGTGTAGACTTTTAAAATGCTACTATCCGATTAGTCTTCAAAGTTATTTAAATGTCATTGTATTCCTTTCAACAGACTTGACATATACATCAGTATATTGATGTATATTTTTTATTAAAGTGCTACTGATAGTTAGTACTTTTCATATTTTGTCACGTTATTCTAATAGTTAACAGCACATTTACTTGATGTATAAATTTTCTACAGTTGTAAATTTCAATAAATTGTTAAAAAAAAAAAAAAAAAAAAAAAAAAAAAAAACATTTATACATTAGCAATCCTAAGCATGTGTTTTACCATAAACTTTCCTTTAAAATGTTTACTACTGTATAAAAGTAAAATCCATTTTTCGCTTGTAATCACTGACTACAAAAACTACCGAACCATTATTCACAAATTTTAACCACATCACCTATACAGTTCCAGGAAAATTTAACAATAATAAAATCGACTGATTTACAACTGGGAGAGGGGGGGGGGGTAAAAATCCCCCGCCTTAACCATTTGATTTTGGAATAAAAAAAAAAAAAATATCTTGCACATGAAGACTCATAATTAATATTTTTTTAAAAATAAACATTCATAAGAAGAATTCATATCCACAGGCCTGGGTCTAAGGCAGGATCCGGGGATTAGTTCTCTTAAAACTTACAGAGAGGTATAATGGATATATGGGCCGATTACTTCAATGCTCTATTAAGCAGAGTAACATCAGCTTCCAGCAAAAATAAGACACTAAGAATATATATCGCATTGACACTTAAGGTATAGGAAGTCCTATCGAAGCACAAGAATAATAAAGCACCAGCCACCTGAAGAATCCTGGGATGAACATAGTACGCTTTTCCTGGATATACTTTTGTACATATGAAACGAGGAAATGATGCACTCTGTAGGTCACGTTTAATGATTCTAGGAAGTGCCAAGTAGCTATAAAGTGGACTTAATGATGTCATTGGATCTATCAACTATTTAAATTATTTGGTTTCTCGGAATTGTAGGTAGGGAGTGGTTAGGGTGTGTAGGAAAACAATATCTCTGAATATTGGACAGCTAAATTATCTTTCCCAGGAAGAGTAAAATAATTTAAATTTTAGTTAGGAGTTGTTAAAGGGGCTACATGTTAGAGAAAATAATAGTGAGTATATATATAAAAAAAAAATTTCCAACAGAGAATTGATGTATTTTTTCATTTATGAAATATAAAATTAATAATAAATGAATAACACTGCCTGATGAACTGTCATTTCCCATCTTTCAGCAAGTTGCCGGTACAACTCTTGGGGATAGATATTGAAAAAAATCCTGAACATTTTTTTCTACTTCTTGAAATGTTTTTATTTTTTTTCCCATTCTAGTAGTGGTACATGGATCGAAACCACAAATCTGATTGAGCAAGGTCTTGACTCACACTGATGGGTGTGCAAGAAGTATGCTATCGAGATTTGCCTAGTTGGAACAAAACCCCTTTGCGGTTGACCAGAACTAGATAACGCTGCTATAGTTTCGAATACATTATATCTAGCTTTTTGTAATAGAGATTTTATTGTACGTCCAAATTCAAACGAACAAATTCATGATGGAATACTCATTCGTAATTACAAAAATGCCATTCTCTTTCCAGAGAGAGACCTCCATTTTATTTTTTTAACCAACGCCACGCGGTAACCTCGTCAAGGGCACCTCCTGAAAAAAATGATTTCTAGTTATGATTTAGAATTACATGAATTTCTAAAGACACCGGCAAATTATTAATTCAATATAGACTTTTAACCGATTTATCGAAGCAGTCCACTATCGATAAATAAGCTTAGATTAAGGATTGATTACATTGAGCTAATTCACTATCTGCTAGCCGGCGAGTTTGAAAGCAAGTGAGTCAGACAAAGAGATAGTAATGATGACACACGAAACTTCCCACTCGTTCAGTAGCCCACTAGCTGGTTGGAACCACGCTAAACTTGTTTGTTTATATTTTCGCGATAAAATCACTTGTTTGGATGACAGGTTATCTGTAACCTCTCTGTTTTTTTATGAGTGCTGTAATTAATCACATGTTGTACTACATAGTAAAAATTGTTCTGTGACTAAAAGGCCTTTGCTAATTTATTGTATAGTTTTAAATTTATTCAATTCATTTCCTTCTCCCCGTTAATTTAACAAAACATTTGGCATCCCTTGTGGGGAAATATAAGAAGGAAAAATGTCTGAAAAGGAATTGAATAAACTTAAATGTGAGAGGACGCAGATTAGAAGACTTTTCACAATCCAGGCAAACAAATTAGAAGAAATGGTAAAGTCTGGTAATCATGAAAAGGTAGTTGAAGAATTTTCTAAGCTATCCGATAAAGTTGAGCGTTTATTTAAATTGGACGATCAGGTAAGAGAACTTGTTTTTTCTATTGAGTTAAGTGAAGCAGAGGTTACACAAGAATTTGACCAAGTAGAAACATACAGAGATAGATGGACTATGTTAGTAAATAAAAGAAATGTTGTAATAAAAACTGAAGAAAATGAGAAAACTAATAATTCAATTAGTTTCTGTTTCTGCTGCAGGTTATAAGTATTATAAGTACCCAAAATTAAATTTTGTTTCTTTTAACGGTGACATAAAGCAATGGCTTAATTTTTGGTCTCAATTTAAAAAGATTCATGAAAATCTTGATATGGATTCAGATTTAAAATTCCATTATTTAGTTCAAGCAACAGTCGAAGGCTCACCTGCTAGGGCACTAATCTCTAGTTTTCCACAGTGTGGAGAAAATTATGATAACGCCATAGAACTGATGAAACAAAGATTTGGTAGGGATGACCTGCTAATTGAGATGTACGTCAGGGAGTTATTATCTTTAGTTTTACAAACCACTTCCTGTAAGGTCAGTTCGTTAAGTTCACTCTACGACCGGTTGCAAACACAGTTGAGAGCTCTGTCTACCCTTGGTGTGACAACTGATAAGTACGCATGCATGTTACTTCCTTTGGTCGAATCTTCACTTCCAGAAGATATTTTGAGAGAGTGGGAAAGAAAGAGAGTTAGGGGTAATGCTGAAGAACCTATGAATGAGTTGTTGGAATTTCTACGAAAAGAGGTAGAAAGTCAAGAAAGGATAACTTTGGCTAAAACTGGTTTAACCAGTGAAATTAAACCTGCCTCCAAAGAGAAGAAGAAAAATCTGATAGAAGAAAATAAACCTTCTATAGCGACTGCGACTGATCTAATAAACGTAAAGTCTCAGCCGAAAAAGTGTTGCATATTCTGTGAAGGCAGGCAACATATGAGTGAAAATTGTTTCAAGGCACAAGCACTTAGTCTGCCTGAAGTACAAGAAATTGTTAAATCAAAGGGCCATTGTTTCAGGTGCCTCAGAAAAGGACATTTAGCCGCACAATGTAAAGCTGTACTGAGATGCATCATTTGCGGAAGTAAACATTTACCACTATTATGTCCGAATCGTAACAAAACTGTAAGGAACTCTTCAAATAATGAAGGCGTAGAACGAGTTGATCACATTGAACAAAATTTAGCTAACACTAACTTTACTAGTGTTTTGATGCAAACCCTTTGTGTAACATTGATAGGCAATGTTGAAAAAAATGTTAGAGTTCTGATAGATACCGGGTCTCAACAGTCTTATATTACAAAGAATATGGCTAGGAAATTGGGGTACCCAGAAATTCGACAAGAAACTCTTGTGCATGCATTATTTGGTGGCGTTAGTTCTGAAAATAAAAAGCATTCTTGCTATAAAGTTAGAGTTTGGAGGACTGATAAAAATTATGGTTGTAATTTTGAGGTATTAGACTCAGAAGTAATTTGCAATTCTGTTCCTGTAGTACATAGTGGTCCCTGGGTTCAGGAATTAAAAAATAAGGGAATTATACTATCGGATGTGTCTGAAGGGCCAATTGATCTGTTAATCGGAGCCGATATAACAGGCAAAATTATGACAGGGAGAAAAGTAGAATTACAATCCGGTTTAGTTGCGATTGAGACAAAACTAGGCTGGACTATCATCGGTAAAACCTCAGAATATGACAACAAATTAGTTAAAAATAGTGTTTTCAATGTAACTAATAATTTATTTTGCAGTGATGAGTCTGTCACTCAACTATTAGGGGTAGATAATATTGGTTTAAGTGATCCAGCCCAATCAAAAACTATCGAAGAAGTACCCACAGAAAACTGGGATGTTGACCATTATTTACCGCTTCGTCCGGTATTTAAGGAAAATAGCTCAACCAAAATCCGTCCAGTGTTTGACGCTTCTGCTTATGAAAAAGGTGGGCCCTCATTAAACCAATGTGTAGAAAAGGGTCAAAACTTAATCGAATTATTACCATCCATTCTTCTTCGTTTCAGACTACAAAGAATAGGAGTAATAGCAGACATCAAGAAGGCGTTCTTGCAGATATCCGTTCGTAAAGAAGATAGGGATTTCTTGCGGTTTCTTCATATTGCCCCAGATGGAAAAACAAAAAAATATATCGACACACACGAGTCGTATTTGGTGTTTCAAGTAGCCCATTTCTCCTAGGGGCAGTAATGGATTTTCATCTGGAGCAGTGTGAGGAAAGAGTAAGAAACGGAACTGCGTGCTATCAGGAAAACATCGTGAGTCAATTACGAAGATCTTTCTACGTTGACAATTGTGTAACGTCCATTGTCGACGAACAGAAGTTACACGAGTTCGTACGACAATCCACATCTATTCTCGAAGAAGCTAGATTTGATTTAAGAGGGTGGGAGTGGACAGACCCATTATCCACCAGTATTGATAACAACGCAGGAGTACTTGGACTAATTTGGGATCGCAAGAGGGACAGATTGAAATTAAATATTAATTCGATAAAAGTTCCAGATCGTGTGACTCGGAGGAATTTACTCTCTGCACCACAACAATTATTTGATCCAATAGGTTTCTGCTTACCTGCAACGTTGATACCTAAGTTACTAATACAGAAGACTTGGGTAAAAGGTGGAGGCTGGGATGAAGAAGTCGATGAAGAGATCAAGAACAAGTTTTTGAAATGGATGGAAGAAATACAGTTTTTGAACTTTAATGTTAGTTTATATTTGGATAAAGGGTTGAGAAATATTCTCCGCATCTTTCTCAAGGTGGGAGTATGTTGTGTATTTTCGATGTGAAATCGATTATTTTGTAAATCACTATTGTGTTTATCGATGACAGGTTACATCTGTAACCTCTCTGTTTTTTTATAAGTGCTGTAATTAATCACATGTTGTACTACATAAAAATTGTTCTGTGACTAAAAGGCCTTTGCTAATTTATTGTATAGTTTTAAATTTATTCAATTCATTTCCTTCTCCCCGTTAATTTAACAAAACACTAGTGTTAAAGATGAAGAATCGGGACTTAAATAATATTACGGATTTTTTTTGGTTCTACCAGCAGTAACCTGTGTTATGGAATTCAAATGACAAATACTACTTTTTACTATTCGTAATTTTATCGCCAATTTTCTGATCCTCAATTACTGTTTTTCCTTTGTTTTAACTTCTTTTTGATAGCATGAACGACTAGACACTGAAACAAAACAGCTACAAAATAATCGGAACTAATTTACTAGCAGTCATGATGACACAGGGCTAGTTTACTAGCTAACTACTCAACAAGCCTGGGAATAGCAAGTAAAGTAGCCCTGCTTTCAATTTTTCTCGTAGATGTTTTACAATCTGCTAGCTAGATTAACAAGATTAAAATGGGCTAGTTTACTATCAAATAGTGAACTCTCCGGCTAGTAGCGACTAAACTCGCTTAATGTAAATGACCATTTAGTTTACTATATAGCTAGTAAATAGTTGGTTAACAATATGTTACATCAACGTGATTCTAGTCTTAGGATTCATATATTTTAAAAAATGGTATATTTTTTTTTTAAGCACCCTATTAATTTTCACTGATAATTAAAAGATGTATTTGGGTTGGATATAATTTGGTAGTTTTTGTGTAAGTATCATGCCATTAGATTTTTAACCAAGCATATTTAAGAGATATATATTTTTTTTTCAGTAGTAAACAACAATAAATAGACCAATAAAAATATTTTGTTTATTTATTTTTTTAAGATTTTGAGCGTAAAACCTAAGTGTCATCAACGCTCGTCTGTTCTTAATAGAAAGTTAATTTAATTTATTTACATTTTATGATATATTTTTTCTTTGTAAAGGAGGGCTATCACTTTTTCAATAATTTTTACGTTTCCCTTTGCCTTTGAGATGTTTCGAGGTATTCCTGATTCAGTTAACCTTTTGGTGTAGTAAGGGCACTCCGTAAACATATGGTATATTGAAAAACCATTGCCACATATTTCAAATTTTGGAGGGGCCTATATTATTTTAATTAAATAATATTACATTTAAAAAACTCAATTTCTCCTTCACTGGAAAAAACAATGGATCATGTACATGTATATCTATAATCTACTGATTTTCCTAATTTACATTTTATAATTAAAAGGATCAAATTAATTTAATTAATAATTAAATTAAAAATTAATCATTATTTGAAATAAACAAAATTGAGTGAAGGGGTTATAACGTGATTTTTTTTTTCATTTAAACCAGTATAGCTCCTAAAAGGTATGTCCTATTGACTAATGTTATAGAACAAAAAATATTTTCCATGAAATTTCTATTAGCAAACCTTCGGCTAACTAGATCTAGAGCGTTTCAAAATATAATATATTTGGCCATAAAAAAAGTTACACCAAAAAAGTACAGACCCCAGCCAAAAGACATATCTATCTATCTCAATATCTATGTCGATAAAAAACAAATAATCGAGCCATGTTATTAATTTTCTTAAAAGGGTAGATGGAAATAACCTAGAATATAAAGAAGTTTTATAATAATACGATAATAATCTTTTTTGATGATTTTTATATTACAATACGGGTATTATTTAATCCAAGACTCGAGCAATATATAAATATGATAAATATTATAGCGAAGTCGGATATATTACTGAGTAAAGTTTGCTAGGGATAAGTTATATTGAGATTGAGTAAAACTTTTATTAGAGTTTATAAGTTGGCCTAGGGAGACCTGTTGAGCCTAATAACCTCTCTCTCCCCTCCCCGCACACCTAGGGCTGCCGTTTGATGTCTCGTACCAACAGCCATCAATAGCAAACCCCACTAATTCACTAAAAGCCTCCGGAACAATATTACAGAACAAGGCTTCAATATTTTCACAGAGTGAGCAATCGCCTCTATGACCAAATATATCGCAGCTTCTAGTTGTCGAACAATACTCTGTACTAAATCTATCAACAAAATAATTCTGAATTAAGCTGATTATAAGTTAA
The DNA here is from genome assembly GCA_003667255.2 of Euschistus heros. Classification (NCBI taxonomy): domain Eukaryota; kingdom Metazoa; phylum Arthropoda; class Insecta; order Hemiptera; family Pentatomidae; genus Euschistus; species Euschistus heros. Next base: position 423,906 of record RCWM02000378.1, on the reverse strand, counting down.
CAGGATTACTGCTGATAAGAAAACAATGTTTCGTTTTTTGACAGTCGAAAGGGTCGAATAGTTTTCTTGTGTAATGTTTTTTTTCACCATCAAAATGTGTAACTAGTGATATTATACTCCGAATCCTCCCCAGTGGGAGGGAACCTATAAAATGGGAATATTTCTTTGGCACGGAAGGATTCCCGAAAATTGGGAATTTATGGAACTTTTTAGATTTTGAAAGTTTTAACACTTACTAACTAGGTTATCTAAGTAAATTCATACATTTAAATCCAAGAATTAACATTCCATGCATTATTTTCCGATATAAAAAATATCCTGAGAATTTATAGAACTAAACTAAATGGATTTTGATTTATAAACCATTATTAAAAACGCTAGCACTTAAAAAACAAGCAATTTCTCCTTGGAACTCATGTTCAAACATCCTACGTATAAAATATTCAGACTCAGTATAAATTATAAATTCACTGTTTCTTTATTTTTTTTCATCTTTACAATTTGTAATTGTTAGGCCAATAATTGTCGACATTGCCACACTATTTAGTACATTAAAGTTTTAATAAATAAGAGGGGAAGGAAAGGTTAATATAATATTTACTCAATTGTTTGATCTTGTGTTTATTTTTAACGAGAAGGTTTAGTCCAGATCCAAAAACCTAAACCTATTGAGAGTGACAGTGACTAGGGGACCAAGAAAACAATTTACATTCTAGTTCTTTTTATTCAATCAATAATAATAGTTATTAAACATATAAGAGAGGTTATGTTTTATTTTATTGCACAATTACCACATTGACCTATTAATCTGGGCGATTTCACCTTTAAAATTATAAATACCCAGGAATTTTATTTAATTATAATTTTATTTTATTTAAAACATATTTCAGTTTTTGGGTTTGATTTAACCTTGCAATTATTGCTTTTACCTATTTATTTACAGTTTTTTGAGCTATGTTACTAATTTATCATAAATTCCCGATAATTTATGAATTATCGGGATATTGCCGACAATATCCCCTGGGAATATTTTCTCGATTTGAAATTCCCGGCAATTTTACGTAATGTTTTTCTACACTCGAAAGTGTGACATATTGACACGCTCCACAGTGCATTGAATGAGGACAAAGGTCCAATAAGTAATTTTTATTGTTTGGTTTTACCACTTATGACTACTGGTTTTTATGTTCAATGACTACTAGATAGTAATAGAAAAGGGCTTGATATTAAAAAATATATTTTTAAGGTCTAATCATGATCTGTAATCCGTTTAATGGGGTAGGGAGGGGTTAGTCGAATTACAAATATTCATATCTAGACGGTATAACTAATTAATCATTCAGTTTTGTTTTGATTACTCGTTGAGTCTTTATTTGAAGGATTAATAGCTATCATTTTACAGAGAATTGATGATCATATCCTAGTTGAGTGCACAGGTGTAAATAATTTTTGAGTTCGAAGGAGACTTGGAAATGGTGCGTCCATGATATAGCCACAACGATATCATAAGAAAAGCTCGAGTTTGCCGTTAAAAGGAAATACTTACTTGTACATCTCGCATGCAGTTGTAAATATAAAAAAAATACCCAGAACCATCGAAATATTGCCACATTTTGATTCATTTGGATCACTTTAGTGAAAATGTGATGATTTTTAGTTATGTGGAACTTCGAAAGGGTTTTAGGCTTGTTCATAAGAGTCGGCCACTGGTCTTAAACTTTAACAATAGAAAACTAGACGAGAGGTTATGTAGTTTTGAGTTCAAAGTACAACCACCTTGGTCAAATGGAACCAAACCATTTTGCAACCTGACAATGTTGCTACACATCGTTCTTGATTTTATGAATTGTTTTGAAGGAAAAAAAAGGTTAATAATTTAATAAGGGAGAAAAGAGGAGAGAACTGGGTAATTGATAAGGGACAGTCATACTTTTTGTGTTATGACGATTGTGATACAACGGATGATAAATACGATAAAGATAAAAAACGAGGGAATTTGCTCTTAAGTGGTGAGAAGTTAAGCTATAAGTAGAGGGGTGGGAGAGACAGCAGATAAATAAATAGTTTATTCTTTTATAATTCAAACATATCGTCCTTGAATTGCTAAAAGATGCCAAGTAACATTTTGTCAAAAAGGGGGTAAGGCTAAAATTGGATTGAAAAAAGGTCGTCTAGAGCCTGTAAAAAGGGGACAACTGCAAACTGAATATTTAAGAAAATAGCGTGGGTGCCATGTTAATGTTTTATGTTACGATTTTGTATATAATGAGCAAAAAGGAGTCGAGAAACCATTTGTTCCCATTTGCTGTTTTTTTACTATATAATTACTGATATATTTTTGAATGTATACTTACTGAAAGTTCTTTATGCAATTTGATTAACTATTAACCATATTTATATGCCACATGTCCTTTATATATAAATAGCCTTGTTAGAGATTATATAAGTCAGACTATTGTACTATCTATTATATATTTTTGTTATTCTTAGGGGGCAATACGTACCAGAATAAAGTTTAGGTTTTCATTCCATACAGGGTGAGTACCTCTTAGTGTAAAAAGGAAAAATGGGCGAAACTAGATCAAAAATAATGAAAAATGCCGCAGACCTTACTTTTCTATTTCAATTCGTTGCAGATATATGATAATTCAAAGAGTTTTTTTGAGGAAACTACGTTTTTGCCTTGAAAACTGTAATACCTCCACTTTGTTCAAAAAGTTTCAAATTTTGACCACATTTCCGGATTTATGTAGATGAGTCTGTTTTTACAGAGGAAGGCATTTCTACCTATCCATGTGGGGTATCGTTAGATCTTGCATTTTTGTACTGCTTTCAAATAATGTGGAGGAGCACCATGGTGTTGGAATATCATATTTTACCGAATATGAGGTGGAATATCGTGATGAAGTTGTGGTAGGATATATTGTAACAAATCATAATAATTCTCACCTATTTTCTGTTGGGCGAACTATGATTTTCCAGCACTATTCGACGAATAGTTACTTAGCACCTTTTTGCAATTCAGGAATGATATGCATTCAATTTATATTTAATGTAAAAAAGTACGGGTATTATTTATAAAAATTGGAAAAAAATATAAATAAAGAAGAGTGACAAATTAGTGACGTTGAGAACCAGAAACTTCTACTCTCAGTATCACAGATAATAGTCTCAGTACTAAGCTGATACTTCTGTTCCTCTTTCCAGGGAGGGGTCGAAGCTGATTGGAAGAGAAGGAGCTGTCACGGTTCCACTGACAGGGGTCACCTGTTTTTTCTTCAAACTTCAGTTAGGCTCTCCATCGAAGGCCAATCGCTGAAAGTAAAGTTTTAAACTTTATCTTGGACAAGTTTTATCATGGTGAACTTACGGAGACTGTTTTTGCGCGTCTTCCTTGAGTAACTTTGCTTTCATCTAGATCCTTGGTGTGTATGAGAGCGGGGGAACTTTCTTCATTATTAAGTCTTATAAATAAATTAAAAAAAAAAATCGAATTTATCAATTTAATAATAATCCAATCAATAATGCATTTTTGCTCACTATGAGAGCAGCTTGGTGGATTTTACACCTAGGGAATCGTTCCCTAGGTATTTATTTATTTATCCCTAGGTATAATCCTAGGTAATTCTGTAACAAACGGTAGTGTTCGATTCCGGTCAATCAACTTCTACTCTAAATAATAAGGCACAGCTGCTGTCGGCTGACCTGATCCATTTAAGTTTATTTTTTATAAAACCCAATTAGTAATGTCTACTTGATAGGTACTTACTGCTTCGTTTCCATTAGGCAATATCTGAGGATGCAAAAAAAAGGTTATTGTTTAAGAATCTATAATCTATATGAGTGAAATAAATTTCAAATAAAATTACAGGTACGTTCCTTCAATCCCTGTTGAAGAGATCCTCCATTAAGATAAACATCTTAAATGCCTGTAATTAGACCTAGTTGGACATACGGAGTAGAAATCTGGGTTCCACTAAACCATCTAATTCATCATGCACCAATTCCTGCAATCCAAAATCCCTAATACTCCTTACTTTGTTACCAATAAACTTATCCTTAAAGACCTAAATTTCTATATGTTGCTGATTAAGCCCAAACCAGACACCTATCCTTTCATAGTAACCTCCATAACCATTCAAATCCACTAGTCTCTCAATTTTTCTATTCTATTCCAGAAAACCCTTTGAGGCGTCTGAAATAAAGATGGCCGCGGGACCTTCTCATATAGAACTTTTATTATAAGTGCTACAAGTGCGTAGTTGCTTCACAATCATTTTTCTAGTTATTGTGCACGTTATCATCACACTTAGTAGATGTATGTCTTATTTATTTACCAGGTATGCAAGTTTAAAATGTCGTTTTAATTCCAATAGAATGCGCTCTTAGCGTATTGAAGGATTTGCTTATCTCTAAACGCTATTTTGTTTGTTAGTCATTTGTTTACAAAAGTCAGTTGTTTTTAAGTCGTTTACGTGGACGTATCATACCTTTCTTTGGTGTTAAAAATGTCTAATTTTAAGCCAAATAAAGAGCATTTGCGGCATGTCATGATTTTCTTATTTAATCAAAAGGAAAAGGCATCTGAATGTCATCGAATTCTTGTAGAGACTTATGGCGATGTTGCTCCAACCGTCAGGACATGTGAACGTTGGTTTCAAAGTTTCAAACGTGGTGATTTTGATGTTACTGATCAAAAACGAGAAAATCGACCAAAAAAGTTTGAGGACTTCAAATTGCAATCTTTATTAGACGAAGACAATACCCAAACCCAACAAATGATGGCAGAACAGTTGAATGTCACTAGGCAAGCCATTTCCGATCGCCTTAGAGCTATGGGAAAGATTCAAAAGGTTGGAAAATGGGTTCCACATGAATTGGACGAACGACAGATGGAAAAACGAAAAACTGTGTGCGAAATGCTGCTTTTACGCCACGAAAGAAAGGGTTTTTTGCATTGAGTTGTAACTGGCGATGAAAAATGGATTTATTTTCAGAATCCCAAACGAAAAAAATCATGGGTAACGCCAGGACAACCATCCACATCGAGTGCAAGACCGGATCGTTTTGGGAAGAAGACAATGCTGTGTGTGTGGTGGGATCAGAAGGGATTAGTCTACTACGAGCTTCTCAAACCCGGCGAAACAGTCAATACCGAGCGCTACCGACAACAAATGATCAATTTGAGTCACCCATTGATCGAAAAACGCCCAGAATGGGCTCACAGGCACGCCAAAGTCATTCTTCAGCATGACAACGCTCCTGCAAATTCAGCCAGATTGACTAAGGAAACGATTTCTTCGCTTGGTTGGGAACTCCTACCCCACCCGCCGTATTCACCTGACCTGGCGCCTTCTGATTATCACCTCTTCTCATCGATGGGACACTCATTGGCGGAGCAACACTTCAACAATTTCGAAAACGTACGAATATGGCTCGATGAATGGATTTCAAATAAAGATGAAGCATTCTTTTGGAATGGTATCCATATATTGCCCGAGAGATGGACAAAATGTGTAGAAAGCGAGGGTCAGTACTTTGAATAAAATATATTATACTTTTTTTTAAATTACTGTGTATATATTTTAAGAAATAAACGACATTTTAAACTTGCATACCTGGTATACATTTGAAAATTTCAATACCTCATGGATAAAAAATAAAAGTATAAAGATTTTAGAATAAATTAAAAAAAAATCAATTTATTCCTGACGGGGAAAAACGAGACACGGATATGTGTATCAATAATCTACTGCTTTTGCCAATTTACATTTTAGAATTAAAAGACATAAATTAAATTAATTATAATTTAATTTAATTAAAAATTGATGGTTATTCGAAATAAAATAAGTTGAGAGAAAGTCTGGATTTTAAACGTGACTTACTCATTCAAATCGATATAGCTCCTAAACCGATGGATCTTATCAGTTCTATAACTAAAGAAATATTCTCTATTATCTTTCTGATCAGGAAATTCTCGGCACATTTTCGGTCCGAATAACACCAACAGAGCTAGAGCTTGTCAAATAAGACCCAATAATAAAAATGTAGGCAAAAGTGGCTTTTTTTCATTCAAACCAACTTACCTCCTAAACGGTAGGCTCTAGCGATAAATGTTATAAAAGAAAAATATTTTCCATGAAATTTCGGATAAGAAAATTATTTACAAAAATTCGATCTGAGCAACAGTAATAGAGCTAGAGCTTATCAAAGTGCTACATTTTTTACTGTAAAAATAAAACGGTAAGTTCAAACCCCTAGCCAAAAGACATATCCAAGTCGAAATCGAAAAGACATAATTAAACATTTAGCTTTTGATTCAAATTATTAAAAAGTATGACTTAATTTGTTCTACAATGCGATAACTAACAACCTCATAAGATCAACAGAGCAAACACAATCTCAAAGTCAATACGGACTGCTACAGATACACGTGGGACTTATATAAGAGATGGAACCGTAATTGAGTAGCGCTAATACCTCGCCCTAATATTTGTCGAGGGGTTGGCCCGGGGCGGATGTAAACAAGATTCCAGGCCAACTTCTGATTTAGGGTTATCTCCTCGAAGTACTGGAGGAGACTCCAGGAGTCCAGCAGTCCCGCAGTTAGTATGATGGAGGGACAATCAGAGTTTGCGGTAAGGAGGTATATTCCTAACCGATGGCCGCTCCAATCTTTTTCTAGGGCATCGGGAACTTTATTGAATGAGGTCAGTCTAAGAACTTGTCTGCTTCTTTCCCAGTGCTGAGGACTGAATAAAGAAAAGAAAAAGAATAGTAATACCAGAGACAAATATATAAAAGATATTGCATCATGGAAAAGAAGAACCATGGTAAAAAAATAAAATAAATAAATAAAAAATACTTCCTTTGACTGCATCCCTTTAATGTTCTTCACCGTTCATCAATAGTCAACTATACTTTCATCATTACGGATCGTAAATATCTGGGCCAACAACAAGAATCTAGTGTGACTTGTCACATATAGTATTTTGTTCGTTATAGCCCTGAAGAAGACCTGCAAGGTAGGTCGAATCGTTGTCACGCATTAATGCATTTTTACTTAGACCTGGTGTTTCTCTTTGGCTGCATCCCTGATTATCTTCTTCTCCATATATTGAACTCTTTGTAATGCCATATTTTACCCACAGAAAAACCAAAACGGTGACAGATATAATTTTAGTAAAAATAATTAAACAAGACTAAATGTACGCATTAAATATACATAATTATTAATTAAACATTATTAATCGATGAACAATAGCAAAATAGAAAAACACGTTTCTTTAATATAACAAGATGCAGGAAGGAACGAGTAAAACTTACAATGTTTTATGGTGTTAGCAAGAACCCCTTGTTTATTTCTTTATAAATAAACACCTTTTTAGCAATCCATATAAGTCTAAGTTATTTACGTGTAATGGAAAATTATAAGCATTTGTTTGTTATTTAAAAAATATTAAAATGTATATCAGACTAGAATAATATATATAGATTTTTTTTGTTTTTGTTGAAATACACATGATGTTATAATGGTCAATACAATAAGAATTGATGGATTAGTTGCCACTTCTATTGAAATGTTTTGATTAGAAGACTAGTTTTGAATCTTAAACATCCATCTCCAGTTCTAAATACATATTAAATTTAAAACATCTGCAACTTGATTAACAGATTAAATGTATTCAAGAAGTAGAAGCATATGATGAGTATCAATATGCTTGATTTCTTGTCTAATATTTTAAAAACTGATAGAAAATACATATACTGTGTGTATAATTTAGATATTGAAATATTTAGAATTTAAGAATGTTTCTAGATAGGCGAAAGTCCAATGCTTTCAATTAATTATAAAAGACTCATTTACATGACAGTTATTAGACCTATTTGGACATATGGAGTTGATTTAGATTAAATCTGAATGCTCCTTACTTTGTCACAAATAAATTTATCCATGAAGATCTTTAAGTTCCATATGTTGCTGATTTAGCCCAAACCAGATGCCTGTCCTTTCATAGTAAACTCCATAGCCATTCAAATCCAGAAGCTTTTCAACCAGCTTCCCATTCTATTCTGAGGTCTCTGAAAATAAGACGATCGAGAGATCTTTTTATGTTGAAATTTTATTAAAGTATAGTGACCAGTTCTGTACATGACATGTCATTGTAATCATTATCCTCAAATTTTCTTGTATACAATGAATATAGAGTAAATATGGATATATATTTAAAAATACATATATATATATATATATATATATATATATATATATATATATATATATATATATATATATATATATATTTAAGACTAGAACCTGTGTAACTTTTACAGTCTTTTTTACTTACTCGTATGTTTGAGATCCATAAAGTCTTCAGTAAATACTTCAGTATAAATATTTAGTAGTAAATAGTATATGCTGACTAAATTTGACTACAGGAACTTTTTTTAAGGAGGTTCTGAGTAGTTTTATTTAGAATAAAATACAGTCTGAAATCAACAATATAAAATGAGTGGGTGTCTCTAAGGCAGAGCATTTTTATCACTTAGCGGCACAAAGAGAGCCCGCCTCCACTCTCTCGACCAATCAGATAATTAGTCCTTTGAGAGATCTTAGTAATGAAAACAGCTACACATTCTTTGTTATTCTTTTTTTTTTTTTTTTTCTTTTTATGGCATAAAACAACATTGGAACTGATTAAATAGAAACATCTATAGCTCGTTGCGGTCTATTGGATACAGCCATTAACTGCGCACACCTCCGGTGATTAACCGAGCAGCTGCAGTCGGGTGTCACCCGATACTTATCCAGATCGCCCTGGAGGGGGCTAACGAGCTGGATGACCTAGCTCCCCTCTAGTCCTCCAGCTCTCCAGAACTCCAGCAGTTCTAGAAGTAGGGAGTAATTGGTACCCTACTGAGGGTAGTTAGCTCTTCCCCGAGAACTCGGTTGGTTAGTTAACATACAACTTCAGCCTCTGATTAACTTATAATGCAATTACGATGGCTAACAGCTTTATTGTAAGTTTAATTTGTAAGAAAAGAATTAATTGAATTTGAAGATGCTCTAACTTTTTTTTTTTTCATTTTGTATTTTTTGATCAAAAATAGGAGCATCTCAAAAAGTATTTACCCTACAAAAATGAACATCAAAATTACTAATAGTTTGGAAACGTGTCATATCGATTTTATTATAAATTGATAACAATTCAACCTTAGGTCAACACGAGTTCAAAAATATTTAAATAATATCTATAATAGTGTATAAATATACATAAATCCTTACGCAAAAATGTTCAGACTAGCGTAATGTAACATATTTCTTTTTTAAATAATTTAATTAATTATAAGTATTTTACCTAAATTTTGTTATCTTTCCCAAGCCCTTAATAACACCGCACGTTTGTAACCTCTTATGTTGAATGGCATTTAACACCTATCGGTACATTTTCAATCTGTTATCCACATATTATCGCTTTTTTTAATACGAATTAGTAGTTTCGTGGTTAGTGTTCAGAAACGAAAACTGGTTTATCCTTTTGTATATTTGGGGGTCACCTGTGGTGTAGTGGTTAGCATAGCAGCCTACTAAACCCAAGATTGCGGGTTCGCACCCCGGCAGATGACCTTAGGATTTTATAAAGGGAGTAAAAAATCCTTAGCTATGCCGTCCTTCGGAAGGGACGTAAAATGGGGGTCCCGAGCCTGTGCGATGTCAGGTACTCGTTAAAGAACCCTATCCTAATTATACCTGGATAGGCAAAATTTAGGACTCCCACTGTAGCATCGTCCGATTAGCCATAGCAACATAAAGTGACGTTAAGCGAAATAAACAATAAACAATCCTTTTGTATAGTAGTATTGATTGCATATTTTAGACGTTATTGAATACTAATGTTTACTGATTTATTGTTTAAATATTTATTGTTTTTTAATAAGTTCGATTTGTTTTTTTTCTAGCTTTCATATTGGTCATTTTTGTTATGATCATTTATTATTAAATCAAGTATCGGTATCGAGAATCGAAAATCGATTGTTTCGGATCGACAAATCACTCATATAAACATACCATTATCTCATTATGTAATTACTGGGCTATAACCAGAATGTGGCCAAACGTTTTCACTTTGCTTATAAAATTGGTAAACGTACTTGTACATGACATTAGCTAAAAATGATCGCTGATCAAGTGTACCTAAAATATAATAATTGTGAAATAGGTATTTCATTTCCAAAACGCTTCTTTTGGAATAAAGCACCTATATCTAAAAGAATAAAATGCATTAATTACCGATACAGTTTTTCAATTATTCATTTTTTAGTGTTCTTTGTCTTTGTATTAAGGTATTTACAAATTTCAGTGAAAACCTTATTTGATACTGTTCGTTGTAAAACGCGATGGAAAATCAAGTAAGAAAAACAAGAACGGTTCCATTTCTCTCGCATGTTCCAACCACTGTTGATAAATAGATACGGCAGTAAGCATGCCATGTTCCACGCCCGTGATAACATGAAATAATTATTCCACTAAACGGTCAAAACAGACTCCAGGAATAATTAAAATACCTAAAGCGACTCCACCTGTCGATCCGATCGCTTGCTAAATATGTACACATGATCAATGCTGGTTGAATTCATAGCAATGTTAAATCTATTGAATACTGTCAAATATCAAATTTAGATTGATTTAAGTGTGCTGTGTATGTAGCAAACCATTTGAAATGGGCAGCACTGCTCAATAAAGTGTTTCTCTCTACAGTATATAAGCTCATTAAGAGAAAAATGATTTTTGTGGGAATGATTACTGAGGAGGCTATGCCTTTGAATTTAAATGAGGCGGGTCAGAATTATTCTAGTACAAACCAAAAATCATATTTCCTTGAAACAGAATTTTTTTTTTTTATTTTTTTATTTTATTAGTAGAAGTAGATAACTGTATTAAAAAACACATCTAGTAAAAATGCGGTATACAATACAATATAATGACATCATTAAAACTAGAGGAACTAATTAATTAAAATATTGGGAGTATCTAATGAAATAACTAGAAAAGAAGATCACAAGGCCATCTTTTTTTCAGACGCCTCAGAGGATTGTCAGGAATAGAACGGGAAGCAAGTTCTATTCCTAGTTAAGAGACTAGTGGATTTGAATGGTTATGGAGTTTACTATGAAAGGATAGGTTCATGTAAATGAGTCTTTTGTAGGAAACCGGAAGTTTTTAACGTTTGTCTAGTAAATGTTGAAGTAGTCAAAAACGGCGAGCAGTTTCTTGTCGTTTTAGTCTTGTATGAGGATTCCGAATTAAACGTTTGTTCAGTTGAAGTCCTAGAAAGCGGATCTGTTCAACAGGGATCAGTGGAATGTTAGTAAGTCGTTGTTTTACGACGAAGGGTAAAGGTTATTTGTTGAGATTTATTTGGATTTATTTTGATGCTCCAATTTTAAAACCGTTCTTGAAGGTTTAGGAGATTTTGAAGGAGTTAAGTGAATTAAAATCACGCTCAACCGCAAGGTTTTTCCCAAATAAGGGTGCCCACATTAACGAAATATTGTGTGCCCCAGGAAGGTCTCCCGATCCCAAAGTTGATCTTCGCCTCAGGGTTAGCACTACCAATTGAGCTACACCTCCCTAAAAATACATATACATTAACAACAAAAACTGTGTTTATTGACAATCATTAATTTTTAGTTTAACAACAAAAAATAATAATGTGTTAATAATAATTATTTACACATTAGTTTGTTTTTTTACAAACAAAACAAAAATTATATATTTAGAAAAGTGAAAAGAAAAAAGAAAAAAAATAATAATGATTAAAAGATACATATGTGTATATAGAAAAAATTTTTTCATCTTTTAATTTTTTTTAAATCCTGTCTCATATCTCGTGAAAATAAACTAACAACAAGCAGCAGCGATAATATGAAAGATAAGAGGCATGTGAAGTATGAGGTTCAGGACCCAGCGGTACTTACACCCAACATAATCTTTAATCAATTTTATCCTAGTAGATCCATCAGCCAACTCCTGGCCTCTGTCTATCTCAACTCTGGCCATGGTCTGTATTAGATTGTAAATATGACACTAGAATTCGTGATGAAATCTTTCGTAGAAGTCTGCTTTAAATGTTTTGCTAGGGGTGTACCAGGATGATAGTGTAATTAGATTTATATGTTTTTGCCTGGAATGCCTGTTTGTTTTTTTTGTTTTTTTAAACTATTCCCTAAATTTGAGAGATTTGCGTTCATAGTGGGTTTTGTAAATAAGTATAAATATTTAGTCTTTGCAAAATTTTCATGGTCGTTTATGTAGTGGCAGTAAAATTCTTAGTCATCAGCGAAAGCTTACGTGTCTGATTCACATGTAGGCCCTATGTCATTCTTCTGTCAAATAACGATAAAAATAACTATAATTCTATAAATAACAACAAACTTTAATGAAAATAAATAATTATTTAGAATAGTACGTCAAAATTAAATAAAGAAAAGAATAGTTAGGGTGTGAGGTTAGTAAAAAAAAAACACCAAAAAAAGAAATCAATCTATAGTGCTAACATCATATAATTTAAAATAACAATAATAAAGATTGAACATTGCTCAGTAGTATATATAAACAGTTGAGTGAACCAGTGTAGGCTTCATAACTAATTGATAACTTTAAATCAATTGTAAAATATTTTAAGGTCACATAGCTTAGAAGTGAAATCCTCAAGGAATTAACTCCTGTTTACTACTACCTACGTAAGTAAATAAACATTTTCTACCGTCATTCACGCATTATTTACGTTTACTCAAAATGGTTCAGTGCCCAAAATGTGAACAGAGTATTTCCAGAGATGACAAGAATAATATTTCATGTCATAAATGTAAAATATTATTTCACTCCCGGTGTTTTTAACTTACAGGAAAAGGAAATAGAGGCAATGAAAAAAAATAATAAACCTTGGATATGTCACAACTGTGACATATCCAAAAAGAACAGTCAAAGCCAGGAAAAATTTGCTGAGCCATCGGGAACTGAGATTCTTGCGGCCGTTAATTTATTAGGAGAGGAAATAAAAATAATAAAAAACTCATTAGACAAGTGCGGGGACATGAATTTTGAACTAAATGAGAGACTCACTAAAATAGAGAACCACCTCGAGGGTCAAAATAAATTCATAGAAGACCTAATTAATGAAAATAAAACTTTAAAAGCTAAAGTAGGCCAGATGGAGGTGAGATTAAACAAAGCTGAACAGGGTCTATTAAATAGATCATTGGAAATTCGCGGCATCCCCGTACGCTCTGGAGAGACCCCCTCAGCCCTGGTGACATCTGTAGGTGCCGGTCTAGGCATTAAGCTTAGTGTCGAAGACCTTGACCTTGTGGAACGTCGAAGGGCCAGAAAAGATGACCCGCGACCCCCGCCCGTGATAGCGCGCTTCGTTCGGCAATCTATGAGGGACGAACTAGTACAGAAGAGAAAAGTCAAGAGGGACTTCTCAACGCGCGATATCGGCTGGCAGGAGAATGACTCCCACCGGATATATCTTAGCGAGGAGATGACCCCGACCAACAGGCATCTGTACTGGCTCGCCCGACAGAAGAGATCCGCCGGCAAATTGAAGTACGTGTGGTTCGCGGGAGGAAGAGTTCGCTGCCGGAAGGATGATGGTCAGCCCGTGATCTACATAGACCAGCCCCTGGACCTGGATGTCTTCGGCTGACCTCTTGGTACGCATCACCTATCCATGCCTCCACAGTTTTTTTTTCTCTTTTTGTTTCTGAATTAGATGTATTTTTTGTTGTTATTTGTTTTTTCTTCTATTTTGTCTCATTTTGAAGATAACTCCTATTTTTTTACCCAAAGGTACCACAATTGTTTTATTTTTAATTACTCAACTTGCATTATTTTTATTATCTCTCTCTGTTTTTTTTTCTTTATGAATTATTCACCAGTTTATAATTTTCTTATTTCCTATTATCACTATTCATTTACGTATTATTATCTATATTTTAAGTCTACATTATTAAATATATTTTGGTATGTATATTTCATTCTTACATTATCACATTTAGTTCATCTAATACTATCAATATTGTTCTCTTTCTCAAGGCATCTACAATCCCATCTCATCTACAGCATCATCCTTTCACTAACCGTCCTATATTTCCTTATCTTCTTACCCATATGACTAATATCCTAACCGCTTGTCACATAAACTCTCAATCCCTCTTAGCCCACTATGATGAATTCCTAGAATTCTTCACCCAAAATTTCTACCACATCATTGCAGTTTCTGAAACCTGGCTTAAACCCTACATTCCGTCTTCCTCAGTTTCCCTCCCTAACTACTCTCTCATCCGTCACGACCGGATTAATCGGACTGGCGGTGGGGTAGCGTTATATATTCACGACAGTCTGAAGTCCCGTATCCTTCAACATTCACCCCCCCCTCAAATCTCCCAAACACTGAATTCCTATTTGTTGAAATATCCTTTAATCTCCATTCTCTCCTGTATGTAGTGGCCTATCGCCCCCCTCATGTTCCTTTTGACCAAACCTTTGAATCAAACCTCTACACCTATGTTCCTCTCTACTCCAATATAATCATTTCTGGTGACCTGAACACCAATCTCCTTACTGACTCCTATGACAAAAAGTATTTAGAAAACCTCTTCTTTTCCCTTCACCTCTTCATTGTTCCATTTAACCCCACCCATCACTCCCGTGGATCCGACACCTGGTTGGACTTACATGTCATAGACTCCCCAACAAAACTCCTTTCCTCATGTCAGCAGCCTGTTACGTTTCTGTCCTCTCATGACCTTATACAAATTTCTTACGATATCCCAATCCCATCATTCCTCCCTAAAACAATTACTTTCCGCAACATAGAATCCCTCACACGAGACAAGATTTTACCTGACCTCGAAATCCTAGATTGGAGTCCTATCTACTCCTGTTCCTCTATTGACACTATGGTTGAATTACTAACTGCCAATCTCCTTTCCATCCTCGATATCCATGCTCCTCTCAAAACCTGTACCTTTCGTCGCCGCCGGCCTGCTCCGTGGATGAACCTAGAAATAAAAGACCTGCAAAGAAGACGAGAGGCTGCCCGAAGACGTTTTAGACGCACTAGGCTCGAGGATGATTACCAGTCTTTTAAGGTTCTCCGCAATTTAACTCAAGCTACCATCAGGCGAGCGAAATCCAATTACTTCCATGAAGCCTTCTCATCCGCCCCCGATCCCAAATCCAAATGGCACCTCCTCCGTAAACTTTCTCTTGTTCAAAATAGATCCTCTCCCTCGGAAGTCTTTCCAGTCACACCTAATGAGTTAAATTCCTATTTCGTCTCTACCTCTACATCTACACCATCTCCATCCTCTCAGTTGCCTCTCTTACCTTCTGCATTCAATGATAATTATTTTTATTTTCCTTACATCTCTCCCACAGACCTCATTTCCTCCATAATGAAATCCCACACCAATTCAACTGGATTAGACGGTATTCCTGTCAAATTGATAAAATTATGCCTTCCTGAAATCCTACCGGTTCTCCTCTTCATATATAATTTTTCCCTCCAGAATTCTGTATTTCCCACCTCCTGGAAAAAAGCCCTAATTCACCCTATAGCCAAGAACCCAAATCCTTCATCCCCAAAAGATTACCGACCGATCTCTATACTTTCTAACCTCTCTAAACCCCTAGAAAGAATAGTACAATCCCAAATCTCCAATTACCTCGAAGATTCCAATTTACTTGACCCGTTCCAATCCGGTTTCCGCCCCAGCCACTCTACTCAATCCGCTCTCACCAAAATCATCAGTGATGTCCAGACAGCAATGGATAAAAAAGAATTAACCATCCTCATACTCCTTGACTTTTCCAAAGCCTTCGATTCCTTAGACCACACCATCCTCTTTTTCCAAACTGAAATCTCTACACTTCTCCAATAGTGCTCTCATGTGGTTTCATTCATTCCTTGCCCACCGTTCCCAATCTGTTACCATTCCCAACCAAGGTTCATCCCCTTTCCTCACTTTGCGATCAGGCGTAGCTCAAGGATCTAGCATCTCTCCTCTCCTGTTTGATTCCTATATAAATGATCTTCCTAACTCTATTCATAATTGTTCCTACCACCTCTACGCCGATGATTCTCAAATTTATCTTTCCTTTCCTCCTGCCGAGTTATCAACTGCATTTTCCAAAATTCAGCAAGACCTGGATGAAATCTGTGCCTGGGCATTCCTGAATAAATTGACTTTAAATGCAGCTAAAACTCAAGCAATTGCAATTGGATCCCATTCCCTCCTTCGATCGAATACCAACTTCCCTACTTTATTCCTAAATGGTCATCCTATAGCTTTCCTCTCCTCTGTTAAAAACCTAGGTTTAACAATCGATCAAACCCTTTCTTGGAAACCCCACATAGCTCAAATCACCCGACGATCGATTGGCATCCTAAAATTATTCCACCGTTCTCGACACCTACTTCCTCTATCCACACGTAAACTCTTAGTATCCTCCCTCATATTCCCCCAATTCGACTATGGATGTGTGATTTATGGTGGGCTCTCGATGATACTGGAAGATAGATTAAAGCGTATCATGAACTGTTTCATAAGATTTGTTGTTGGAACCTCGAGACGCTCCCCATGTGTCCCATCTCTACACCGAGTTAAATTGGCTTTCCCCTTCCTTCCGTAGAGATTACTTCCTTGGTACATTCCTCTTCCAAGTTATTAACACACATCAACCTCCGTATATTCACAATATCCTACATTTCAAGTCCTCAATCCAATCATTGCATACAAGGTCCCGTCTCTCCGATCTCTACACCCCCATCCCACAGAACTACTGCTTTCCAACGTTCCTTTCTTGCCCGCTCCGCTATTCTTTGGAATTCTCTTCCTCCTTCTATTCGTAATACATCCTCCCTCGGAACATTTAAAACACTCCTCTTCCACCACTTTTCCTCCCTCCAGTCGGATGCTATCTAATTATATAGATGCTTTAATGAATTTCACCCAAGTATATCATTTATAAAAGTTTAGCTTGTTTATTTTAATGGTAGAGAAAACATTATCATTTGAGGATTTTTTATTTTCATTTTTATTTTTCATCATCATTTTTTGTTTTTTTTTTAATCCTTTACTCGATGTAACATCAGGAATCTATTATTTAGTCAATTTCTTACATAATATATTTTTTTTTTTTTTACTGATTGTAAAGATAGTTCATGTATGTAGGTAGTGTGTATGTGTTTATATATGTGTATATATTTTTTTTTTTTTCATTTTATTACTTATTTTATTGTAAAATTGTATTTACTTTTAATGATCTTATGATATGTTATCTAATTTATAATCTCTAGGCCATATATAACTTATGGTCTGTTATGTAACTATTATTCTTAAGGGACTTTGTCCCAGAATAAAATTTCTTTTTCTATTCTATTCTATTCTATTCTAGTATGGCTGTGAGACAAGTAGAATTGACAATCACTGATTATAAGGTAAGTGTTATTGTATATTTATATAAGAATATTGATAAAATGTTATAAATTAATATATTAAACATTTTTAGAAGCCTGAAGATGGAGCCAAGACTCCGAAGCATGTAGTTTCATACATAAAAATATAGGAGTTTTGCCAAAGAAATTATATTAAAATTACATCTCCTTCAATATAAAATGTTATAAAATATAGTGCTAACATTTTAATCCCAGGTGCACAGATTTGGTGTTTTCTGCACTATTTTTCTTATTGAAACTCACACCTATCCAATAAATTAATTTTTTTTTATTTTGTTTACGTAATGATCACACAATCCAACCATTTTGTCATTTAAATAAATTAGAGCTTGTTCCTACTTATTTAAAATGTTTATATTCCAGCTTGAGACCCCAATAATAAATTATTACATGAGACTATCTATAATTAGAATGAGAATATCAAATAAGGAGCTATTTATCTGAGAAACCGATTGTGAACAGATTCGATCCCCGCACAACTTTAGCGATAGGAGCTAATATATTGAATAGTCTTAGAGAGACATAGGTTTAACGACCTCGATGTCTGGTTCTTTTTTTAAAGTGTATCTTTCTCTCTATTCCCATCTTTATTGCCTTGTTTTCCTAAGTAGGAATTATTTGAAATATAAAGTTTTCTCAGTTTAAAAAAATAAGAGAATGAGTGTGTGTGTTAGAGAGAGAGAGAGAGAGAGGGAGAATTGCTTAACTGGTCAATTATTCAAAATTTCATCAAAACCTATCAAATCGTACTGCACAATCTAGTTAAACACATCCCTTTTAACCTCCACGCAAATTAAAAAAAGCCAATGGCCTCGAGAATGGCCTCATGTTCGGAATGTTTGCTGCTTCATCCCTCTTAGACCCACAACCTATAACAAGGCGAGAGAGATTTTCTTATTTGAACTCTCAATTGAATATGATGAGCTCTTCTCCCCAGTCTGAGTGTAATAAATATGAATGCCTTTGTAAATATATTTTGTTCTCTAATTATTTATATATATGAGGCTATGAGAGCAAAAGTGGCCTAACCCACAAAATATAAAAAAATCTTATTTAGTAATTTTTTGCAACTATAACGCCATCTGGTGGTGTTAATGTGTTTGAAAAATTGGTTTACATTGCACCACCATGTGAACCAATTTTTCAAACACATTAACACCTTGTTGATGGCGTTATAGTTGCCAAAAATTACTAAATCAGATTTTTTTATATTTTGTGGGTTAGGCCACTTTTGCTCTCATAGCCTATATGTAGTGTTATATATTTTTTATAAATAAGGGATGAACATGTACTTTACAGCACAATTTCTATTAGCTTAATAGTGTGCTATCAATAGTTGCTTCCTTTTTTTCCAAAGATATTCAATAAAGAATTTCAACTAATTTAATTAAATTCAATTATCTACTTACTATTTAAAATTTGCAGGATTATAAATTATAAGACTAATCAACTATTTTATTGAGGTCGAGAGTCAGTAAGGACATGCACAAATGACTAAGTGAAAGAAATCACAGTTATCCTGAAGATGGAGCAATGTACTCCGAAATATGTCGAAGATAATTAAAGATCAATAGGAGTTATGCCTTTAAAAGAAATAATAATAATTATAAGATTATATCATAAAGATGAAAGAAAAAAAAACTAATTTATTTGAATTAAAAAAAAAGAACTTATTTCCAATTTACATGGTAACAATAATAATGAACAAATCAAATCTTCAGAAAAAAAAGAAGAAAAAATAAAAAAAAAATATATATATATATATATATATATATATATATATATATATATATATAGTTAATTTCAAGAGTCAAATGTGTGCTCCTTGAGTCATATATTTCCCGAAAGAAAAACTAACGTTTTTGCGTTCCTTTGGCTTAATCTTTGGGAGAACACTTGAGCTCTAGGAATTCCGAATTCAATTTAAAAAAAACTCGACACTGGACACAGACAGATCAGCATAATTCCAAGAGTTTCAAAACTTGAGGATAAAAAAGATCTATTAATAGTCGACACTATCGATAGTGACCAGTCTGTGTTAGTACAGTGAACAGTGAACAACAGTGTTAATACCGTGCTCAATACAACATGATTAGACCCTGTCCTCTCTATACGGGCAGCGTCTGATATTGACTTTTTTATTTTTATTTTATTTTTTTTTCTTCTTTCATCTTTTGTGTTCTACTTTCTTTTAAAAAATGGAATTTTGTGCTTCAAATAGTGAAGAACAATGGGAAGAGGTACAAACCTCAAAAGGTACGAAAAGAAAAAGATTAACCTCGAACAAAAAAATAGAA
Source organism: Euschistus heros (assembly GCA_003667255.2). NCBI lineage: Eukaryota > Metazoa > Arthropoda > Insecta > Hemiptera > Pentatomidae > Euschistus > Euschistus heros. The sequence continues at coordinate 404,081 of RCWM02000378.1, read as the reverse complement.
GGTAACGCAATACTTACAAAAAATATTTATGACATTTTGAGCGATGAGGAAGAGGATATTCCAAAAGAATGCTTAGATCAAGCAAATAAAAAAACAAAAATTCCACGGATTGTCCTGTATAACAAATTCAAAAATTATAAAAGCTCACTAGAGTATTTAAATAAGAATATAAAAAATCAATATCATTTAAAAAATAAAGGCAATAGAATGCTGATTTATACTTCAACTAAAGAAGATTTTAATACTCTAAAACATCTAATAACAGAGAACAAAGGAGAATACCACACATACACTTTATATGAAGATAAAACTCCTTCATTTGTATTAAAGGGTCTACCTCCTTCTGTAGAGGTAGGTGATATTATTGATGATTTAAAAATTCAAAATGTTGCTGCTATTAAAGCAACTCAGTTTATAAAAACAACAGAAGAAGGAAACCAAATCAAACTACCGATTTATGTAGTTACACTACAAAACATGGAAGAAATTAGTAAAATCAAAAAAATCAAATATGTTTGCAAATGCCACATCAGATGGGAGCGTTACAGAAATTCTAAAGAAGCGACGCAGTGCTTTAGGTGTCAATCTTTTTTCCACATCGCCAAAAAACTGCAATAGAAAACCTAAATGCTTGAAATGTGCCCAGGAACACGAAACAAAGGAATGCATGAAACAAGATGGCGACTTGACATGCATAAACTGCAGACAAAAACATGCGGCAAATCACCCAGAGTGCCCCTATAGAATCCAGCAAATAGAAGCAAAAAAGAAAAGAAGCGTCTGGAAAATAAACGAATCTCAAAAAAGCCATACAAAATTCCAATATAAGACTGAAGAACACCCACCACTATCAGCCACTAAAGAAATAAAGGGCTTCTCTACAACTTCAGAAAACAATGACAATACAGGTACCGGTCAATTTAATTTTCTAAAAGATCTTAAAGACTTATTTAAAACATTTAACCTACCCCGTATTATAAAGACTGTTAAAACCACAATTGGAAAATTAAAAATATGTAATGACCCCATTGAAAAAATTAGTATCTTAATTGAAGGGGTTATGGAAATTTTAGCCTAAATATGGCAAATAATTGTAAAAATAATGTAATGTTTTGGAATTGTAGGTCCATTGCTAATAAAAAACAACTTTTTAAAGAGTTTTTAAAAACTAATAACGTACAAATTGCGGGTATTGCGGAAACACATTTAAGTGATGCTAGTTCCTTAATTATTGAGGGGTATATAGTACACAGAGCAGATAGAAATAGCCATGGTGGAGGAGTGGCCCTAATTATTCACAAATCCATTAAACACCACTGTATTAAAATTTATAATATACAAAACCTAGAGGCTATAGCAGTAGAAATCGAACATGATAGGTATCCATTGACAATAGTTTCATGTTACAAACCACCAAACAAGAAATTAAAATTAAGAGACTTGGACAGTATTTTTAAATTGAATAGGAGATTAGTTGCCATGGGGGATTTTAATTCAAAACATTTCGCATGGAATTGTTTTAATAATAATCGGGATGGTACAAAATTACTGGACTATTGCCTTCAACATAATATAAAAATAAATGCACCGGATAAACCAACTTATTATCCCACTGATAGCTTCAGGAAACCAAGTATTATAGACTTAGTTTTAACCAAAAATATAACAACAATAAATAAAATTCACTCAGTGCCGGAACTAACCTCCGATCACAACCCTCTAGCATACCAGATCAAACTCCAATTAAAACATTACAATAATAATAAACAATCCAATACAGAAATAAACTGGAAACAATATAAAGAAATAATAAACAAAAAACTTGAAAACGAACTTCACTTAGTTACAAAAACTGATTTTGAAAAAGCAGTGGAACATTTCCAAAAGTGTATACAGTCATCAATAGTCGAATCTACACAGCAAAGCTTTAACCGATTAAATTTTAATAGAAATTGTAATACTAAAAATCCATATATTCATTTTTTGATCAAACTAAAGAATATGTTCAGACGTAAACACCAACAACACCTAATCACAACATTCAAAAAAATCGAAATATACTTATCTAAAATAATAAATAAACTAATATTTAATCAGACAAATAAAGAATGGAACGATAAGCTTAGTAAAGTCAAAACAACCGATAAACTCTGGTCAATACATAGAATTTTTAAAAAGGCAGAACATACCAGTACCCACCTCTTACATATTTAAATAGAACCGAATTTTCTCCTTCTGGTAAAGCCAATCTGATAGCTGACCATTTAGTAAAAATAAGTAATAAAAATAATAATTTAGGAACCAAAAATCACACCACAAGAATAAACAAAGAAGTAAAAAGAAAATTAAACGAAAATATAGACACTCCCCAAAATGCACTCTGTAATTATTCCGAAATTTACAAAATATTGAAAAAAAATTAATACGAAAAAAACACCTGGTCACGACGCAATATTCCCAATATATTTAAAAAAATTACCACCCGCAGGAATTAAACGACTGGCACAATTGATAAATTCAATGCTAAAATTGAAGCATTACCCACAACTATGGAAAATGGCTATAATTAAAGCGATTTCGAAACCTAATAAAGATAAAACACTTGTAGAAAACTACAGACCTATAAGCTTATTGTGTGTTATAGGCAAAATAGCTGAAAAAATAATATTTCAAAGATTAAATTCGTTTATTAAAAATAACAAAATATTTATAAACGAACAATTTGGTTTCAGACATCAGCATTCTGCTATAGCCCAATTAGGCAGGTTGACCGACCACATCACCGAGGGATTTAATAACAAACAACACACTGGTATGGTATTACTCGACGTGCAAAGAGCTTTTGACAGTATCTGGCATAACGGGCTAATATTCAAACTGACGCTTTACAATTTTCCACCATATTTAATAGCACTTATAAAATCATATTTAGCAAACCGCACGATAAAAGTATCTATAGACGGCCACTACTCCACAGAACGTACACTTTCCGCCGGTCTCCCTCAGGGCGGGGTTTTATCTCCAACACTTTACAGTATTTATATAAATGACATACCTAACTCATTTAAAGTTCAAAAATCTCTGTTTGCCGATGATACGGCTATTTATACTTCAAGTTATAGACCAGACACAATCACTAATAGACTGACTACAGCACTAAAAAAAATAGAGAGATTTTACAATAAATGGAAAATAAAAATAAATCAGGAAAAAACACAAGCAATAATATTTACAAAGAGACGGCCAAACAATATTCCCCAACTGACTGTAAACAGAACGCCTGTACCTTGGTCCACACAGATCAAATATTTAGGACTCAAGATGGATAAAGGACTGACGTTTACTTCACACATTGATTATGTGTGCAATAAAGCAAACAGGGCTCTGTGTACTATATACCCATACTTTAACAGGAAATCAAAGCTAAGCGCAGATAATAAACTATTATTATACAAAGCTTGCTTAAGATCTATTTTAACATACGCAAGCCCTATATTTAGTTCTATGTCTAAAACAAACTATAAAAAACTACAAGTATTCCAAAATAAATGCCTTAGAATCACAGGAAACTATGAATTCCACACAAAAATTGAGATTTTACACAAAGAACTGTGTATACCTTATATTAAAGTGTTTATTAAGAAAATATGTAAACAATTTTTTACTAAGTGTAAAAACAATAAAAACCCACTTATAAAAAATATAGGGAACTACACAAAAAATAGTACAAAGCGATATGTACATAAAAGAACTAAGCATTTATTATTGTAATAAATCAATCTAAATTATTATTGTTATTTTAAATATGCTTGTAGTATGTATATGTATAAAGAATTGCATATGTATGTAAATATGTGTGTAAGCAGGTATGTATGAGTATGTAAGTGTGAATATGTATATGTGTATGTATGTGTGTGTATATATATATATATATATATAATGTATGTATGTATGTGTGTGTGAGTATGTATATATATATATATATAGATATTTAAGAATGTATAGTCACAATTCTTGTTTATTTTATTACTAGGATGTTACATTTTTCTGTTTAATTGTTGAAAGTTTTTTATTTTCGTATATTTTTCTTTCATATAAACTATGATTACATCATATATATTTAAGTTGATTATTAGTATTATATTTAAGTTGAGCCTGGTCTATTTTCTTGGTACAGCATATAATCTTGTGAATTGTAAATACTAATTATATAAGAAATAAAGGAAAAAAAAAAAAAAAAAAAAAAAAAAAAAAATCGATAGTGACCATCGATAGGCATGACCTATCGATATATCGATAGTAACTATCGACTATCGCCCAACCCTAGTTTAGGGGCTATGTTGGTGTAAATGATAAAAGTCTCGTTTTCCTACATTTTTTAATCGTCAGGGCTTTTTTGACAGTTTATTATCAGATATTTAATGAAAAATAGTTAATGTTATATAAAGTTACCTATACATATATAAATCAATGATATATAAGTGTGTGTGTGTGTGTGTGTGTGTGTGTGTGTGTGTGTGTGTGTGTGTGTGTGTGTGTGTGTGTTTGTGTCCCTTGAAGGCTTTCAAACGGTAATAGATAATGCTCCAACTGAGGTGGCCTTTGTTTCCCACATATTCAGGGGAAGATTATAGGCCTATTGGTACATTGATTGGATGAGCAATTTTCAATACGACTCGCCTTTGCAATAACCATAAACAAGGCACAGGGGCAATCACTACAAGTTTTTGGATTAAATTTGGAAAATCCATGCTTCTCTCATGGACAGTTATACAGCCTACTCACGCGTTGGAAACCTTTTGATTTATTTATATACGCAACATATGGAAAACCGAAAAATATTGTATATCCATCAGCACTTCAATAAATAAATAAAAGTAAAAAAAAATAAATAATTCTTTCATGATTCTTTGCACAAAATAAATTTAAAAAATACTACAATACTCGTTGTACTGAATTTTTTAAAAATTTGTAACGCGCGCCGCGTACAGCTAGTGTTATATATATGTTATATTTGTCCCTGGGGCCTACTGTTTAGGATTTATATTTGTTTGAATGAAAAAATCAATATTAATTAAAACGACGCTGTAGCGTTCTTTTTACACCAAATGTAACATTTTGACATGCTCTAGCTCTGTTGGTATAGCTCAGATCGTAAATTTGACCATAGTTTATCGGAAAGTTTTTGGAAAATATTTCTTGTATTATAACATGTGTTCCTAGGACCTACCGTTTAGGATATTGATTCGAATCAGAAAATCACGTTTTAAACAGATATTTTGTTTATTTAGAATAATCATTGATTTTTAATTTTATTTGATTAATAATTAAAGTAATTTGATCATTTAGTAGGTTATACATAGATATATCCATTGTTTGGGGTAAAGTTGAGTTTTTAATTATAGACATTATCATCACAATTTTTGGACACAGTTTTTTATTTTTTTTTAATTTCATTTCCTAATATAGTACCCCCATAAGGACTGCTTATTTGTATATTTACATGTTCCATGCCTTAAAGTCATACTACATGTTTTACAAAGTTTAGCATGATTAGTTTAGCATAACGTAGAAAGATAACAAAAATATTTAAACAAAATAATGGGCACAGTTGTAATTTCAATAAATAGCAAAATAATATAAATAAATAATTATAAATTTATAGGTATTAGAACATTTATTATTCTCCAATCAAGGGGATTCGTTGCTTAAATTACAGGCGATACTACCCTGAAGTTTGAGCTCTTTTTAAAAAAAAAATTGAATGATTAAAAAATAACTAAGTAACTAAAGAAGGACTTATCCTATCATAATTACTGACTTAATGCATCATTACTGTGATTCATAAAAAAGATGATGAAGCTTTTTTACTTCATTATTTATTCATTAAAAAGTTTTTTTTATCAGGGGAAATAATAACCCCCCCCCCCCTCGGTAATTATCAGTTCTTTCATCGAAGGCAACAAATTTCAAGAACGGAACATTTAAAATTTAATATACGGGATAGTTTTCCTGGAAATTTTCATGAATAAAACATATATTAATTTGTTTAAAATTGTTTTTAACATAAAATTACCCAGTTAATTTAAACAGTGTCCCTCTACGTCATAGCGAAAACATTTTTTTTTTTTTTTTTTTGTGATTATTTGTATATTTATATATTAAAGGTTAAATATGGTGAACCCTCCATCGGGCGTGGCTCATCTGTCAGGCTCAGCAATCACACTCACGTTCATTCCTCTCCACCTCCGCGTCTTCAGAACTCCTACTCTCCAGTAACTTCCTAACTTGCAGTGCGGATAGCATCCAGCTTAGTCAATATGGCATCCATCCTCATGAAGAATACATATATTCTAGATGGCCTATTAGACAAACCGCGCCCTGAACTCGTTTGTAATTTGAAGATTGCTTTTTTTATGACATAACATTATCGTTTAGCTTCCTATAGTAAAATCAGTTCGCATTGCTAAAACTGGAATTGAATGTAAAATTTATTTAAAAATGACATTCTGGAAATGATTGTCATTTACACAAAGTAATATATGGATACTATCAATTAAAAACTAGCTAGAGATAAGAATAGTATTATTAATCAATACTGATCAATAAATTATAACAATTATAAAATCAGAAAACAATATTATTCACACATAATGACTAGACTTATGTCGTAGTGACTGATTGATGATTAATATAAGAATGAATAAACTCCCAACGATTTCATGTAAGGGTTTACTAAGTTTTACATAATAACATAATATGAAATTATATATAAATATTTTAAATTGAAAATTGTTTTATTGAATAAATATAACAAGTTGCTTCTCTCTAAAAGACAATGAATAATACGGATATATTATATCGATATATGGAATAATAAGTATATATTAATATAAAACAAATAAGGGAATAAAAGTATATACAATATAAACAATAGTAATAATAAAGAGAAATTAAAATAAATGTTTAATAAAAAAAAAAATAATTTACATATATATATATATATATATATATATATATATATATATATATATATATATATATATATATATATATATATATATATACAATGTATTAGGGTTGGGCGATAGTCGATAGTTAGTACCATCGATAGGCCGATACTATCGGTTGAGAACTATCAATTGCTATCGATAGTTTTTCGATATGCCGATACTATCGATTGAGAATTATCGATTGCTATCGATAGTTTTTCGATAGTTGCTTCCTTTTTTTCCAAAGCTATTCAATAAAGAATTTCAACTAATTTAATTAAATTCAATTATCTGCTTACAAAATGAAATCTGCTTGATTATAAATTATAAGATTATATCATAAAGATGAGAGAAAAAAACTAATTTATTTGCATTTTAAAAAAGTATTTACAATTTACATGTTTACAATAGTAATGAACAAATCAAATCTTCAGAAAAGAAAAATAACGAAATAGTTAATTTTAAGAGTCAAGTGTGCTCCTTGAGCCACATATTTCCCGAAAGAAAAACTAGCATTTCTGCTTTCTTTTTGCTTAATCTTTGAGAGAACCCTTGAGCTCTAGGAATTTCGAATTCGATTTCAAAAGAACTCGAAACTGTACAGGAACCGATCAGCATAATTCCGAGAGTTTCAAAACTTGAGAGTAAAAAAGATCTATGGATAGTGTCGACTATCGATAGTGATCATCGATAGGCATAACCTATCGATATATCGATAGTAACTATCTACTATCGCTCAACCCTACAATGTACACAATTATGTAATAGTTTTTAATAATACATATTAATATTACAAGCTAGTGCTACCGAAGATGATTTTCTAAAACTCATAGCTTAACGTTCTATTTACTCATTTCTATTAATATTTCTTAAAATAGATTTTTTAAAAATAATTATAAAAATCTAAAATAAATACATATGTATAAATGTTTTGCACAGTAAAAAAAAAAAAAGTTGCATCGAAATCGAAAAATTAATCCAGTTTATAGTAGAGAAAGTTAAAAAAATCGTAAAAAAGGATACAAATTCAAGGTTAGAGCATTCGGACGCTTTGATGAGCACTTTGAATGATTGGACTTTTATAATCCTCATATCTGAGGGCACTTTACTGCTCACTTTAATATTCAGGTTTATTTTAGTATAGGCTTTGTTTCATGCATTTTTGTGGTAGGGAGAAGGAAGACTAAAAAAAATATATAATATGAATTCAGCGATGTAATGAACTATAAAATATGATCTATTGTTGTATAGTTTTCTTTTTTTCATTTTATTTCTCGCTGAAGGATAAAAATGAGTTGGTTGAGTGATCTAAGATAGTATCAGCTGAGAGAAAGTGAGATCGAGGTATTAATTTGCTAGCTCAACATTAAGATTTACATAATGTTTTTCCTTTATATTACAAATCACTGTACAATTGCTGGCCACGCTCAGGCTAAAAAATGGTTCACAAAGCTGCTGTTCTATTACAATTTTATACCGTGAGGTACTAGGAAGGAGGAATTTAAATATTCAGGTCACCGGCCTTTTCGATCCGGAGTAGGAAGCCTGAAATTCATCAGATGATTCATGAAAAGATGCGCCTAAATGTCAACACTCCCAGGCCGGATTCGAACCGACGTCGTTGTGGTTAGGACACTTAAATAAGCTCAGCTACTAAAATCTGATAAGACAGTAATATAAAGAGCTATATCGATTTATTTTATTCAAGTCGAGAGTTTTATTGAAATAATACTAATCAGAGTTTGCTTTACATGTTATTGCTATAATTTTCTACTAATTTCCTTAACTTATATAAATTATACAATAGTCATCATCATCTTATGTCACCTTATGGTCCTTGTAGAACCCTGGCCTCAACAATTCCCTGCCATTCAAACCTTTCTTCGGCAACCCTTCTTCATCCTCTCACACCCTGAGTCCGAGGATGTAGGAATCTACATCTTCAACCCAACGAAGTCGAGGCCTTCCTCTCCTTCTCATAGTAAATATCAATTGATATATTTTTAAAACTATTAATTTATATTTACAATGACTTGTCAATAACATGTAAAGAACGACTCACTAGTTGTACCTAGTAGCACTTCAATAAAAGTTCTACATAAGAAGGTCTCCTGGCTATCTTCTTTTCAGACACATCGGAGGGTTATCGGCAATTGAGTGAGAGGTATGTTAGAAGACTAATGGATGCGAGTGGATATGGAATTTAGTATGAAAGAATAGATGCCTGATTTGGGCCAGATCAGCAACATATAGAAGATAAATATCTTCATGGATAAGTTTGTTTGTAACATAATAAAGAGCATTGAGGATTTTACGAAGGATATCGGATTATAAGGATTGGATACGAGAAAAATTGGAAAGTTTAGTGGAGTCACAAAGCTCAAATCCGCATATCGAAATTCGCAGTGGTCGGAAACTATGAGCAGTTTCTTGTCTCATATGTCTAGTATGTGGATTAAGAAAAATAAAAAAAAAATCATTTCAATTCACTATTCAAGAAAATATAACTCAACTTGTGAGGGAATTAAAGTTGCTATAAAAACATGAAAGTATTTAAATCAAGTCTATATTCCCTTCAAATGAAATCATAAAAACATAAAATAAATTTAAACACGAGGAAGTTGGAGATGAAAGACGTAATTACAGCAACAAGTTTTTAAAGCTTGGAGATAAGTGAAAAGGTTGCCCAGTTATAAAGTGCCCCTCCCCCACCACCCACCTCTCCTCCCCCCACCTTCTTCAATGTTGAAAGGATTTAGGAGGCATTGCTCCCTTCCCTAATTTATCTTACTCTCCCAACTTATAATCGCTAGAAGACGCTTCACTATCTCAACTTTACAGATATAATATCTTCCAGAGCAATTCAGATTTAGATAATTCCGGTGAAGGTAGTAACTTTTATCTGGCAGTTGGACTCGAAAGAAAAGAAAACGTAGACGCAATCGACTATTTCTAAAAAGATTTATGGATGAACTTGTGTATGTGCCTAATAAAACAAAACCAAAATATAGTTAATTACTAGCTAATATTAACATTCTCATCAGAAAGGAAAGAACAATAGACAACCTCGAATAAAGTAAGATACAATTAAAAAAAAAAAAAAAATCATCGAATTCAAGAAAACAAATTAGGTAATTTAAATGAACAATAAACACTGTTTATTTAACGTTAGCTGGAGCTACTTCAGTATCAATGCTAAATAATGCGAATGATAGTTCATCTTGCAACAGCTAGACTGTTGACCAAGAATTATAATTCAACAGCGTTGAACCATTATCATATTGACTATAGAAATTCAACGGGAGAGTACTAGGAAGGGATGAATAATTTGAATTTTCTGTGGTACAATTATATTATTGTATTGATTATTCTATACTATAAGTGTAGTATAAAAGGACAGACTTAATAATTAAACTAAGCAGACTGGTCTTTATAAGCAATAGACAAATGAAATAATAATAATAAAACAAATAACATGGGTTGTAATTGGTTCAATACTTTCCAAGAATGCAGATGATGCTGGGCTATGGCTCAGGGAGGTATCCCGACTCCAGGCAGAACTCCAAACACAATAAATAGTTATATTTTTCAACCGGACTGAAATCCAGTCTAGATGTTCAGTGTCCCTTCTCCTACTGACTTAGCTACGAGCATTTACCTATTTTCAAATAATTGCTAATAATATAAGTATATCCTTTCCAGAAAGATACGAACATACCGAAAAATATTTATATAGTTTTAGAATTTTATTGAGTTATCAAACCTGGTTATAAAGTATTCCGTCCAATGTTTGACATTACGCTTGAACTGTCAATGTTACAATATTTCTTTTAAAATAAAACCAATTTGAGCTTCTAGGAAGTGAGGGAAGGTGTTGTTATATTCATATTTTGTTCTCAATATTTTGGATTCACCTTGATCTTTATAACTTACTGATAGAAATTGTTGCCTTTTGTGCAAGTCGTTAGTTGAATACCGAGTCCTGACCTATTTTTAAAGTCAGAAAATTTTCAGGTTTTTATTGCTTCATATTCAAAGACATTTAACTTGTAATTTTTTTTTTGTTTATTGTGGTTATTTTCAGATGTTTGGTTATATGTTTAATCTATTCTACTATATAAAAGGACAAGCCAATTTTCGTTTGTGATCACTGACCTCGAATACTACTGAACCAATCTGTACCAAAATTTAACCAAATCATCTTTATATTTCGGGGAAGGTTTAGCAATAATAAAATAAACTGATTTCCATTATATTTTTTTAAAATAAAAACACTAATATGTGAAAAAGTGGTTTGAAAATTGTGGACAATTCACTATTCCGCTATAAAGTTTACAATGGTAAAACTACTGAACCCATTTGTACCAAATTTCTGCTATATCATTTCCATAGTTCTAGAAAGGTGTATCAATAATAACAATTTAAATGTATAATGTTGAGTGGTCGAAACTATGTTTGCCACACTGCAAGATGAAATGTTTAAGAATTGAGATTAAATTTATAAAATCATTTCTGACGAATAAAAATGATTACAAAATCAGCATTTCTATCGTTTGCTTTTTGATTTTGTAAAAATGCGATTCGTGGGCCTTTAGTAGCAAGCACTGATAGTAGAGTCCGTTACCCACAAGTGTTTCTTAATGGTGTCTGTCCATCTGGGTTACCAACTTATACATTAAAATAAAAAATTGAACGTCTAATTATGCTTTTATTTAATCTTCAACCATCTAATAAGTGCAATTTTAACCAGGCTAAAAATTACTGCTATGTGTAAAAATATCATTAAAGAAATAATGATCGATTGAATACGATTTTTATAGATAAACAAATAAAACTCCAAAAATTAAAACCGACAAAAATTAAACTAAGCACAAAATGCGAACAAAAATAGGTAAATCGACGATTTTAGAGACCGTGCAAGCTTTAGTTAACTAACCCAAGCAGCATATCATTTTTAATCTATTTAGTTTTAGAAGAAAGTATCCAACCACACCACTCAAAGTGGGTGATAAAATGATAGATAACAATAAAAACGAAAACCACCTTTTTCATTTTGGATATAGCATTCCATTTTATCAGCGCAGACATATAACTTTCCCGACATTCAGGAACGAAATATTTCTTCAAATGATGAAGACGAGTCATCTGATGAAGAAGGAATTGATATCACTTTCTAAATGATTTCAAGAAAATGTGCATCAATGTGCACGTGTAATTATTTTTTGGGCTGAAATCACAAAAGTGTTTGGTCAAAACCTGATCCAAGCTAAATTTTCGTATTTTTTTTTTTTTTTTTTTTTTTTTTTTTTTTTTTTTTTTATTAGACGTGAAATTTCATTTAAAACAAAACCTACGAAAAAACCAAAAACGAAAAAATGCACATACCGGAATCGGCAATCTCTCCGACGATTTGACTATCATTCAAGGTCAAGACAGCAACCCTTAAAACATGTTCCATGTTATTCTTTCTTTCACCGAGAAGCTATCGAGGAGGCTTTTTTTTTAAGTTGAATTTCATTTTATGTTAAAATATTAGTTTTAATTTATCTCAAATTGATGATCTTGTGGGTTAGTTGGTTTCTGCATAACGCCATCATTTTGTGGGGACACCCATGTATTTGATTAGAGAGGAGTGCTACAGTTAGCGTAAGAGGGAGCTTCCGACCCTCTCAGCAAATTGCTACTGATGAACCAGAATATTGCTACTGTTCTGATGAACCAGAATATCCTGAAACTCAATTAGCTTCATTTGCAAATGAGTCGATGTATCGGAAAAACGTTGGTATACAATTTTAAACAGTAGTTTCGCTTACCAAACAAGCTGTTAAATCCTGTCTTGCATTGCCCAAGACTCCTCGATGTCTGTTGCTTCTCCAGTTAAAACGGTTATCTATACTACAAGCGATTTTTCGTTTGTGATCACTAACCGCGTAAACTACCGAACCAATCTGTACCAAATTTTACCCAAACCATCTTCATAGTTCAAGGAAGGTTTAGCAATAATAAAATTAGAAGATTTTCAATTATATTGCCATAAAAAAGCGAAAAATATGTGGTGCGCACCGAAGTTTGATAATTGACCAATAGGTGACGAGCCCGATTCGAGACAGGTTAAAAAGGTACGCTGTTATATTGAGCTAGACATTTATGAGGAAATTTACTTATTGTCAATTCGATTGTTATTAAAAAAAGCTATAAATATGTAGATCCCAGTGCAGTTTAAAAATTTACTAATATGTGGTCATTATACAACACAGTTCGCAATGGTGAAACTATTAAATCCGACTGTAACAAATTTTTACTACAACATCTTAGTTCTAGGAAGGTTTTTAATAATAAATTTTACTATAATAATCATAAAAATATATATTCACGAGTACTAGAAACGAGGTTTGCCAAAATGTCATATACTTTTATGGTTAGAAATTAAAATCCATCCAGATGGATCGATAAAATTGTTTCTGCCAAATTGGATGTCTTATTATGCTTTTACGAACACTTTATATATATATATATATATATATATATATATATATATTTTTATATTATATTTTTTTTTTAAATAGAACAAATTTATTCGTTTTTATTTAATATAGAAAGCCTTCATCGGATTCTTATAACACTTTTATGGTCATATCGCAATTTATTTATTAATTTATTTTTCTAATACTTTTAATTCAATAAAATTTTAGAGCAAGACTAAAGCGACAAGAAACTGCCCGTCGTTTTCGGCTACTTCAGCATTTACTAGACAAACGTTTAAACCTTCCACTTAATTACAAAAGACTCATTTACATAACAGTAATTAGACCGATTTGGACATACGGAGTTGAGCTTTGGGGCTCCACTAAACCATCCGATTCATCTCCTATCCATTCCTTACAATCCAAAATCCTTAGAAAAATCCTAAATGCCCCTTACTTCGTCACAAACAAACCTATCCACAAAGATCTTAATATACCTTACGTTTCTGACATAGCTCATACCAGATATCTACCCTTTCATAGCAAACTCCACAACCATTCAAATCCATTAGTATCACAACTTGCTTCACACTCCATTCCAGATAACCTTCCGAGGCGCCTGAAAAGAAGATGACCTCTGGGCCTTCTAATATAGCAATTAATTATATAGAACCTTTATAAGTGCTACCAATGGGTAGTTGCTTTAAAAACAAGTGACGTGTCATTTTTATCATTATCATCATATTTACTTGATGTATTATATTTGTATATACAGTTGGAAATTTCAATAACAAAACAAAAAAAAAACAAAAACAAAAAAAAACAACAAAAAAAAACTTATAATTTTATAACTGAAAATCTTTTAGTGCGTCTGAAAAGATCTTTGGATCTTCTAATATGAAAAGTTCATTTCAGTTGGACACTATAGGTTATTTTATCCACAGGATTTTGTAATGCAATCATGTTCTTAATTCAGCAGATTTGCATGATATATATCGTTTCACATTTGGGGATTTCAATAAATAAATAAAATTGAAAAATAAACTTTTTTGCGTAAAAATATTTTTTAATTTCTTTTTTTAACATTTTTTTCTAAGAATTCACCTATGTTTATTTATTTCTAGGTTATGAAATAGAAATTAAAAAAAAGAAAAATTCAGTTTTTCATCTTGGATATCTAATATATATTCAGATGATTCTGTAAATAATAGATGGTTTGCTTGAAACATTAGAATATTTCTTGTTTTTAAACGTTATTGTGGATTGTATTCATAGAGGGATTCGCTTATTATTCAGTACATACATTTTTTAAATTACTTCGTAAACATCTACTTACAAGCTAAATTCCAATTAAAGTTAGTCAAAATTTGAATAATTGTAAGTATAATTAAACAGTCGGAATAATAATTAAAGAGAAAAATAAAAGACAAATAATAATGTAAAATTAACAGTATTTGATTCACCATTATATATTTTTATTGATTCTTTATTAAATAACGGCTATCAGTCATCGAATGTAAGAACATTTTCATAGCCTCAATTATTTACTTTAAGTTGGCTCAGGTGGAGTCTTAGAGACCCACTGGGAATTTTAATAATAAATGAGTTCCAGTCTATCCAGTCTATCCAGTCTACAAGGCTAACGTAGTTTTGATAAATAATAAATAAGATTTTTCTCATTTATTTATTTAATTTTATGTTGGTGAGTATTTTGGATGTAATAAAATAGAAAAACTACTTTAACTATTATTTTTGTAGGAAAGACATACATGCATATATTTCTTACTTCTTTACTACCCTACCCTTTAGAAGAGAATTTCAAAATAAAGTAAATATATTCGCATCCTTCTCTATTAGAACACTACTTAAATGGCCAGAGTTATCGATTGTAACTTCCTTACTTCGATATCTCGATAGTGAGAGATAAATTCTACAAGGTTTAAGAAGGTCCCATTTTTATATTCTTAATTTATATATTATATTTTGTTTTATGTAATTTATTTTATTGTATTTTTTCACTTTATATATTGTATAGTTTGAGTATCTTCATTTACTTTATTTTTACAATTTATTTATCGTATTATATAAGATTTTCTTTATATTTTTTCTTCTTTTCATTTATTTCTTATTGTGCAAATTAAATGAATGGATCTATAAAGCGATCTATAATACATATTGCTCTCTTTGAGGCAAATTGTTATACTTTATCGAAAAAAGATTTATTAAAAAAAAGAAAAAAAGGGAGCAACCAAGGCCATATTCTTTTCGAATAGTTAAGAGGTTATCAAACGTGAAGCAGGTTAGAAGACTAGCGGATTGTAATAAGAATGTAACTTATCACGGAAGGATAGCCATCTTGTTTGGACTGATTCTGTATCATATAGGGCATTTAGATCGTTATGGATATGTTCATTTGTAAAATAATAAGGGGATTGAGAATTTTTCGAAGGATTTTGGATTGGAAGGTTCAGTGGATCCCTAAAGCTAACCTCCGTATGTCCAAGTTTGTCTAATTACTATCATAAAAAATAGTCGGACATAAACACAAGCACGAAACATATGAATATATTGGAATAATGAAAACATCGAAATAAATCGATTCCAGATCACGATCGATAGAAACCTAATTTGGGCAGAAACAGGGGCAGTATGAACCCTGATTTATATTATCACAATAACAATACATTATTTATTAGTGAATTATAGACTATATTTGAACATATTTTTATACAAATGCAAAATTTCTTTCCTCCTTTTTTATCTTTCAATCTAGAATCAACGGAATCACTTTCCTGATTGGATTCCAAATAAGAGCTCATAAATTAATTAGAAGAGTTATAAAGATAATGGACCTAAATTATTTTTATTCTCATTGGGGCTAATCAACAAGAGGGGCAAAGTGAGTTTCTATGTGAGAAAGGGGAGGCGTTACTGCCACAGAGCACGCTAGGGTCGAGTATCGAAGGTAAAGTCGAATTTTTCAAGACTTTACAACGTAAAATAATTATTTGTTTATTGCTAAACCAATATTTCATAAAAGCATTAGTAAGTAGAATTGATTAGCAATAGCATTCCAAGATCTTAAGTAGTGAGTACTGCCATTTTCATATCATGTATTTCATATAAGGTTTAGTAGGGAACAATATGACAAAATGTAAATGTAAATTTTCGCATTAGACTTGAAATAATATCAAAATTATATTTATGTTTAGAAGCTATTTATTTTTTTTTTTGTTGCAACGGAGGTGGGGTATACTGTAACAACCATAGGGGAACTTTGTAACGTCATAGAGAACACTAATAACAGTAGACTAAACATACATTAAACGAAATAAAATATGAAATATAGAAAACATTTGACCTCAATTATATCCTATAATAAACTTTTGGTGATAAAAACACAGAACAAACAAATTTAAAATAAAAAAGTAATATATTTTCTTCATTAATGTCGTTAGCATTGCAGATAAGTAAGGGCTATGCCTCTGCGTTTAAGCACCCTGTACATCTTCATTATAACTATTTATCCTCAGGTGGATTCTCAATCAATTCCTGCTTTTCAACACATGTTAAGATTATTTAATCGTCAATTTTAATTAATTAAAACAATCAATTAATAATTATTCAACATAATAATTTAATAATTAATTAAATATTTATTAAATTAATTCTTACCTTCTTAAATTAATTCATACCTATTTAAGAAGAAATTACCTATGAGCAGATGGTGTGGTCAATATATGAGGCGTCGATTCACAAATTGGGTTAAATACACTATTTGTCAAAAAAAAATGTTGCTCTCCTAATTTTCTAAAGTTTTTCTTCTTCTATTGCTTAGTGAAATTGTTTTCATTCAAAACGAACTAATTGCTAGATAATAAACCTATATCTATATGTAACAATATATATGATAAGTGGTGGGTACGACCTTTAATATATAAGAAGATTCTAGGTAAAAGGGCCCATGACGCGTCAGAACTATAGGTTGAAAAACCTCAAATGTTGGTTTGTGTCTAATTCCATTAAAGTCTTCCCAGTAACGTTTCCTATATGGATAGCCAACCATCAAAAGAAGAAACCATTTTGAACGGAAGAACTTTTGTTTATTTTAGGAAGTTACCTGAACTTTCTGAATTTAAGCGGACCTTTAGACAAAATCTGATACAGTTGGTATTCCAAAATTTTTTGCAATATCACACTTTCTGTCAAGCTATAAATCTTGAATTACAAAAATTCTCAATTTTTCTTCATTCAAAAGGGTTTTACGCTTAACTATTTATTAGAATAAAAAAAAGAAAACGAAACGTATCGCACAAGTGTTTTATCAGTAACTGAAACAAACCGGAAAACAAATGCCAGGATGGGAGTTACAGTTTATCCTTGGTAGAATCTTTGATCAGTCTTAACGCAACTTATTTAACAAATCGACTACGATATTTAGAGGTTTCCTTGATGAAGGTAGAATAGAATAGAATAGAATAGAAAGAAAACTTTATTCCGGGACAAAGTCCCTTAAGAATAACATTAAATAACATAAAGTAGGATCATAACTGGCCGAGAGGCTGTTAAAAATAAAATAACATATATAAAATTGAATACAAATATGTATGAAAAAAAGATACAGAGCAAAACTAGAAAAAGAAAAAACTTTAAATAAAAAGAGAGTGAAAAAAATGAGTATACAAAATAGAGGTTAATATTGTAAATAAAATTGCAGAAGAGAAAAAAAAAACAAACAGAAACTTGAAGAAAAATAAAAGATAGAAAATCAAAAATTATTATTACAAACAATTAAAACATTATCATAATCAAACTATAATTTATGCTTATGTTTTATGTCTGATGATCTTAGTAATTAAATTAGACAATTACATACATAGTACATACATTCTTACAATTAAAGAGCGTCGAGTTGGAGGGAAATAAGATGGTGAAAGAATAGTGATTTGAATGTTGAATGGAAGAAGCATTGCGAATACAGGGGGGGGGGAGAATTCCAAAGAGTAGAGGATCAGACAATGAAGGAACATTGGAATGCAGTACTTCTGTGGGATGGAGTATAGAGATCGGAAAGACGAGATCTTGTATACAGGGATTTGATACCGGACTTGAATTTCAGGTTACTGTAAATAAATGGAGGGTGACGGGTGTTAATAACTTGGAATAGGTAGGTGCCAAGGAAGTATTTTCTGCAGAAGGAAGGGGAAAAAGACAATTTAACTCAGTGTAGAGATGCGAAACATGGGAACGTCTCGAGGTTCTGAAGACAAACCTAATGAAGCAATTCGTGATGCGTTTTAATCTGTCTTCAAGAACCGTCGAGAGCCCGCCATATATCACGCAACCATAGTCAAATTGGGGGAAGATAAGGGAGGATACTAGGAGTCTGCGTGTGGGTAGGGGAAGGAGGTGACGGGAGCGGTGAAATAGTTTTAGGATACTGATTGACCTTCGGAAGATTTGTGCAATATGGGATTTCCAGGAGAGGGTTTGATCAATGGTTAAGCCTAAATTTTTAACAGAGGAATGGAAAGTTATTGGATGACCATTAAGGAATTATGTGGGAAAGTTGGCATTTGAATGAAGAAGGGAAAGATGGTGATCCTATGGCAATTGCTTGAGTTTTAGCTGCGTTTAACGTTAATTTGTTCAGATTTGCCAAGGCACAGATTTCGTCTAGGTCTTCCTGAATTTTGGAAAACGCTCCATCCATTTCGGATGGAGGAAAGGAGAAGTAAATTTGGAAGTCCATACAATTATTAGATAAATAAATATTAAATTGTCACAAATTTAGTAGTTTTTAATATGCTTTATCACCAAAAAAGTCGCACAGTTTGCGAGATATATAAGTGAAATACTGAAAAAGTGCTAAAAGTTCGCGGTTTTTTTAATATACACAATTCGTACCATTACAAACTTGGATTTCAACTACCATTAGGCGGCCTAACAACATATTTAAAAATAGTAGATGGTGCGACCTTTTATATATAAGAAGATAAAAGGTAAAAGAGCTATTGGAAGGGGCCATGACGCGTCAGAACTATTGGTTGAAAAACCTTAAAAGTGTATTTCCATTAAAATGTTTTCAGAGTTGTAAACTTGGATTTCATCTACTATTATGCGTCCTAACAACATATTTAAAAATGGTAGATACATGGGATATAGTAAACTTCGATTCATAAGTCGACTGGGCTAATAGATTTTAGCATTTCTATAGAATTGTTTTTAAAAACATTATATTTCAAAAGGTGCAAACAAATGAAGATGACTACTTAAACATGCTTGTTATGTGCCTTAGAATTCCGAGAAGTCTAACTTATAAAACGTATTAAAACCCCAAGTTAAAGCGCATTATCCTCAGGGGTATAGACAATGGAAAACCAATGGAGTTGACTAAATACGGAGGATGCGACGGGAGTGGTCCATTTTGGTGATAGAGTACAGTTGCCCTTAATAACCGGGAGGAAACAAGTTTAAAACGCTGTTGGCAAACTTCATTTTCCGAACCATTAACATTGACCAAGCAAACGTTTCCTACCATTTTAAGGCCGGTTTGATATTCATGACCGTTGATTCGGCCCCTCGGTTTCCTTATTTATCTTTCAACAATTTACATTCCATACACTAGGTGTGTGTGGGAGGTCAACCGATAAAAAAAATAAATAAAATAAAAATAAAATAGTTTTACAACAATGGAGTATTTGATTTTACGTTTTTCATTCGGAACAAAACATTAAAAATAGAAATAAATCGTAGATTGAGAGGTATTCCAACATTTGTTAGAAAAACACTATAGGTTGAAAAGTATATACATTTGCAAATAACAAACGAAAGCCAGTATATTACACACAAATTTATTTTTTATTCGAATATAATAAACAACTTGAAAATTACCACAACAAAAATATAGACCAGCTAACTAAATTAATTATTACCTCTTAGTAGATGTACTCACTAATTTCTTGATCTACTGTTTCTTTCTAAGACTTCAGCAAATCGTTTTAGAAGAGATTGAAAAGTATCTTAATATACTTGAGGTACGCATGATGGTATAGAAGGATCAGTACAATTAGGATTGATGAATTAATTGCCACTTCTATCGAGATTGTTTTATTAGAAAACTAGTTTCGAATGCTAAACATTCATCTTCAGTTCTAAAACATACAAAAAATTTTCAACACATCAGTACTATGTCACGTAGATTATATAAACTAAAGTTTTTAAAAAGGTAAGACAAGAAATCAAACGTGGGCACCTTAGAGGTAACTAAAAGAGAAATGGACTTCTCACTGAATTCGTGAGAAGTAGAAGGGAGCAGGTAGTCTCGCCTTCCATCAATCTACAGCGAAACACTAAAGTTTAATCTCGCTAATTGCTAGTGCACTAGTTCCTGCTATCCCTCACCATCAGATAAAACGCGGTGCCTGCCACCTTCTACCATAATCTATTAACCTCAAACTGCATTCTCTGGTCGTAATCCGCATTCCTTCTCTTCTGTTTCGAATTTTCTCATCTCAATCGAGATCAAAAAATTGATTTCCTCAAAAGGCATAAACGGTGCCTTTATTGGCTTGGGTTCCAACCTTAAGGGTAAATTGACAACTCCTCAATTGTCATGTAGTAATTGTAATTCACCAGCGCATCAACATCACTGTTTCTTTGATCATCCCGTCAAAGCAGTGAATTCAAAATCTCCCATTTGAAATCCGCGCCTAGGTCGCACTTCAGCGTCATGCTGATCACTATTACAAGTGGGAAACAGCATCCGCTTATCGCACTGGTGCTAGCACTCAGTTGTACGACTCCTTAATCATCTGAGGTGTAGTACACACCGGAATTCAGGTGACTTTCACTCCCTAGGAACCTTCCGTGCACGATCCTTTTATTCTCACTTGGGTACGTTCGCAGTCCGTGGGGTCATCGATGCCGGGGGTGGGTCGCAGCTATCATTTATTTCCGAGGGCGCCTCTGTGGACGCAGTTGGGTCAAAAAATACAGGATATGCCCATTAACGTTTCTGGTATAAGGTGGGTCGTGTTTTCAAATTCTCTGTTGGCACAGTTTAGTGGTTGCCGCATCTTCTCCACATCATAATTTTCTAGAGGGCACATTCGTGGGTTTTAAAAAAAAACGTCCGTGTCCGTGGTTCCTCATAGTGCTGACAATCTGCCTCCTAAAGGCCTTACTCCTGAAATTGCACACGCGATTTGGTGAGCATTTTTTGAAATTGGCTAGATCCTTCGGAATTTCCATCAATCAGACAAGATTGACCTCCTCTCTTAGGTTACAGACGTATAACCGACAATTATTATTAGCCTCAATCCGTTTATTCCTAAAAAAATTTTCAACACATCAGTACTATGTTTCCCCGGTGTGGTTCACGTAGATTATATAAACTAAAGTTTTTTTAAAAAGGTAAGACAAGAAATCAAACGTGGGCACCTTAGAGGTAACTAAAAGAGAAATGGACTTCTCACTGAATTCGTGAGAAGTAGAAGGGAGCAGGTAGGTTAAATTTTTGATTTTCTATGTAACATAGTACTGATGTGTTGAAAAAATTTTGTATGTTTTAGAACTGAATATGAATGTTTAGCATTCGAAACTAGTTTTCTAATAAAATAATCTCAATAGAAGTGGCAATTAATTCAGCAATCCTGATTGTATCTTAATATACCTTTGACTACTTTTTTTCCTCATGGCATTGGTTGATTAAATTTAATTAGATAAAATACCAAAACGTAATGCTTCATAAAATTGCACTTCAAACGAGATTTAGATAAGAACTGAGACCGGCCTATTACATTTGTCGCATGTAAATATTAATGCTTTACATATTCCGTGAGCAATATGAATCAGAACTCAACACTGAAATGTTCCTTTGTTGTAATTGTGTGTTCTCTAAAATATTCATTTGCTTCGGTCGAAGTGTTGCATTCTATAACAATAATAACTAATAAAATATGCAGTGACCTATAATTTTGTCGTGAAGTGTTTTTATACGGTCAGTAAAAAAACTGTAAAATTTTAACAATAGCATGTAAGAACTATACATTAATTGTACTTCAATAAATGTTCTTTATTAGAAAGCTCCAAGACCATTTTTTTCAGACACCTCGGAAGGTTATCGGAGTTTAAGTGAAAAGCAAGTTGGGAGACTAGTGGACTCGAGTGGGTATGTAATTTGTCATGAATAGATAGGTATCATGCTTCGGCTAAATCTGCAAAACTTCGTTAGGGATAGGTTTATTGTGACATCATCTTAAACATTGAGGATTTTACGAAGCATTCTGGATTGTAAAGATTGGTACAAGATGGATTGGAAGATTAAGTAGAGCCTATGTCCAGATGGCCTAATTACTGTTATATAAATAAGTTTTTTGTAATTATTTGGGACCTTAGAACACTAGTCTACTTGATGTTGGATTAGTCGAAAACAACGAGCGATTTCTTGTCGTTTGTCTCATATGTACTTTCCAAGTAATACATTTGTATATGTGGAGATCTATGTAGCGGATCTGTTCATCAGAGATCAGTAAAATATTATTATATAATACTGTAAGAAAGGAAGTCGTGAGTTTATGACGAAGGAGAAAGGTTATTTGGTAAGAATTTTTTAATTAATTTTGATTCTCCATTTTTGACACCATTCTTGAAGGTTTGTGATACGGGATTGGAGTGTTTGGGAGGCAATGAATGGATTTTTGTTTGCTGAACACACAAGTGTCATCATCGTACGTGGTGAGTACGGTGCTGGAATGAGTCGGGATGCCAACTAAGTACGCCGTGTAGAGGAGATTAGTTAAAGAACAGAAAAACCGATGATTTACTTAGAAAGTTCTAGCACTGATATAGAAAACTATGATCTAAAACTACATTTTGACAAAACTAATGACTTCCGTAACATTAAAACAAAGCGGCCGGGTATTGACATGCTAGAACAAAACTCTTTTGCCGTTAACTAAAGTTTGATAACGCTGTAACAGTTAAGTGCACATTTTATCTAACTGTTGGTAATAGATGTCATAGTTTTGTTTAAGTCCATCAAAAACAAAATTCATGAAACTATAAATGTTTTTAACCAATACCGCGTGGTTCGGTTGTAAAGGACACATCCTCCTTCAGATTATTTGATTTTACGAACCGATTCGGCGGCTGAACAAGATTTTTCCAATAATGTCTTAAAATTTCAAGAATTTTCTAAGACATTAAAATGTTTATGTTTTTGGAATAATAACTTTATCGAATTACTTAACCATTGTCAATAAATATGATTAGTTAAGAGTTTTAGAGAGAAAATAAATAATGTTGGTAAGTAATAAATAAATATATGGTATAGCAATAAAATAAGATAAACCTGGTTATAATGCTTGGGATCTATTCATTTGAAGAAACAGTTATTTTTTTTCATGCACCTAATTATTATTATTATTATTTTATTTTTATTTATTTGTTTTTATTTATCAGATTAAAAAAATATGAAAAGAAATTAAAAATTAATTAGCCTTTCTCAGAATTTTTACCCTCAACAGAAAATGGAGAACGCAGAATACCCAGAAGCCTCCGGTAATATGCCAAACTGTTATTATTTATTTGTTATTTAAATGGCTCATCTGGAATTGGAGTTCCGGGAAGCGCCTTTATAAAGACTTGATCCGTTCTCCGAAGTTCCTAAGAAGATCCCAAGTAAGCTCTTTCGAAGATCGTTAATTCATTCAGGTTTAATTTCTCCTTATCAACAGATCATGATCAAATGTATAGATATCTTCAAATATTTAGTAAAGGAGATCAACATTAGGTAATTGAGAGAGGGAGAGAGAGAGAGTGAGAGAGGGAGAGAGAGAAAGAGAGAGGAGAGAGAGAGAGAGAGAGAGAGAGAGAGAGAGAGAGAGAGAGAGAGAGAAGAGAGAGAGAGAGAGAGAGAGAGAGAGAGAGAGATCGAGAGAGAGAGAGAGAGAGAGAGAGAGAGAGAGAGAGAGAGAGAGAGAGAGAGAGAGAGAGAGAGAGAGAGAGAGAGAGAGAGAGAGAGAGAGAGAGAGAGAGAGAGAGAGAGAGAGAGAGAGAGAGAGAGAGAGAGAGATGAGAGAGAGAGAGAGGGAGAGAGAGAGAGTGAGAGAGAGACGGATCAGAGAGAGATAAGACTAAATTATCGACCAAGCGACCAAAATATCGACATGCCGATATATCGTGATTGTTTTGTTTTTTTATTAAAGAAAAGACTTTTTAAATATTGAAACTGCTGGTCGTTCCGACAAATCCAACATTTACTAGACAAACGTTCAAATCTCCCAATCTATTTATATATATATATATATATATATATATATATATATATATATATATATATATATATATATATATATATATATATATATAAATGAATGTGCGTCTGTCTGTCTGTCTGTCTGTACTCGATGGATTCAAAAACCATACATCCAATCGTCGTGAAAATTTGGGAAATTATTAGGAATATCCCCGGGAAGGTTTTTGAAAAAAACTTTTCAAATCAGAGTTGGGGTTCCTGAATAAATATTCCAAAAATATCAAAATAACATTTATTTTTTATAAATACTACTTTAGTGCAGGTGTTTGTAAACAATTACCAATAAAACATATGTTCTAAATTAATTTATATTTTATCTACACTATTATATAAAAGCATGATAAAAGGACAAGCCATTTTTCGTTTGTGATCACTAACCACAAAAACTACTGAATTTTCATAGTTGAAGGAAGGTTTAGCAATAAGAAAATTTACATATTTTCTATTAAATTGTTGCTAAAAAGCGATAAATAAGTGGTACACCGTAAATTTTGAAAATTGACCTTATGTGGCGAGTGCCATTTAAGAGAGGTGGGGTCACCTGTGGTGTAGTGGTTAGCATAGCAACCTACTAAACCCAAGATCGCGGGTTCGCAGCCCGGCAGATGACCTTAGGATTTTTTAAAGGGAGTAAAAAATCCTTAGCTATGCCGTCCTTCGGAAGGGACGTAAAATGGGGGTCCCGAGCCTGTGCGATGTCAGGTACTCGTTAAAGATCCCTATCCTAATTATACCTGGATAGGCAAAATTTAGGACTCCCACCGTAGCATCGTCCGATTAGCCATAGCAGCATAAAGTGACGTTAAACGAAATAAACAAATAAACAAACAATTTAAGAGAGGTTATAATGGTACAGTTTTATATAGAGCTAGAAAGTGATAATAAAATTGGCTTAATTCAAATAAATTGTTATAAAAAAAGATAAAAATGTTTAGTGTGACCTGTGGATCATAGTGATGTTTAATAATCGAACGATATGTGGTTAGCGGCATTCTGCAAGAGAGTTTGCAACGGTAAAATTATCAAAATTTCAATGATTTCAAATTCATTTTGATGTTTCAAGTTTATTTAATAAATCGTACCATTGGTTGTGTGAAAGAGCAGTAATTTTACATACAAATACTATAGCAGAGAATATTAATATCATAATTATAGAATAAGTAAATTGTGACAGCCGAAAATATCTCTATTGATAGGGTTGTAAGCAAAGATAATGAAGTCCATTATCCGCCAGAGTTTCTTCCTAAAAAGTCTGCCCAACTGAATTACCAACTCATAGATTAGAATTAATGATTGAATATCCAATAATGATTTTAACTAAATTTCAACCATGTAATCATTGCAATAATACCGGGTTAAAAATTACAGCTTTGAGTGAAAATATATAGAAATAATGTGAGAAAATAATTCTCAACTGCATGGTAAGATTTTTATTGTTAAACAATAAAACTTCTGTTATTAGTTAAACCTATCTAGGTTCTTTAATTATAAGGCAGCAATTAAACCCATTTGAGCTCTCCCGAAACTTTTTAATTATTCTCGTATCCAATCCAAAATCCTTTGTAATATCTTCGCCCTTAATATGTCACAAACAAAATTATCTATAAAGATCTTTCCATAAAGAATGAAAACAAAATACCAGGACTCTCAATAAGAAATATCTATATTTCTCATATCGAATATCATCTCTACCAAGGAAAATAAATTGAATAAAAAATAAATTTGAATTTATTCGACAAAATTATTTTTATTTCATGAAAGTTTGTGTTATGGCGATAGAAAGCCAGATAATGAATTATGATTAATTAATTTGGAATAAAATTAAAGTAAAGTATATATTATTAACAATATAATTCAAATTAAGGTAAAAAAGCGTGGGGTGCAATAAACTTTTGTTACGGCGGGGCGGGACATAATTGAGAGTTTAATATTACTATCATTTTCATAATAACTCTACTTTATAAATAGTTACCAATAAAATTGCTGTAATATTTAATATAAAGCAACCCACACTTTTTTAATATAAATTTTTGTACTTATTTTAAATTTATTGTGCTGACTTTTTGGCCTATGATTTAAGCCTTCTAAAGAACTAGAAGAAAAATAAAAATATGTGAAAAAAAGGAACTAATTCTTCAAGAAGAAAAAAAAAAGAACAGGAAGAAAAATAATAAAGAAATGGACAAGTTTAAAAAAAAAAGAAGAGGAAAAATACGACAAATAATGATAAAAAAGATAATACCACAAAAACACCTGCCAAAAAAAGGTGCTAAATCTACCCAGCCCGCAGTTGCCACGACCTTAAGAGCAGCAAAAAACATAATAAACAGCACCATCGATGCCTATATGTACAATGGCATGAAGGAACAAAGTAAAAATAAAAAGTGGGAATGCCTACTGACTCATGGGCCGACTGGTGTTGGGCTAGACCGAGCCCAAGCTGTTGCAAACTTCAGACTTACAACTGGACACGACTATCTACAGGATCATCTTCACCGGATTGGAGTCGCAGACAGTAACATCTGCCCCCTTTGCAGCTTAGACAAGATGGATAGCGATCATCTGAAGACCTGTCCAGAGCTTGCTGACGCTCCACCTGATCCTGCCACACGTTACTGGAAGGCTAGACGTCGAATGGCTGAGAGGCTAAAGACTGGCGTTGGATAAAAAAAAAAAAAAAAAAAAAAAAAAAAAAAAAAAAAAAAAAAAAAAAAAAAAAAAAAAAACACAAGTAGATTTAAATTATGAATACATATAAAATAAAGTGTAATAGCAGAAAGATGAATAATATAGTTGATAAATAAATGCATAAAGTATATATATATATATATAATAAAATATATATATATATATATATATATATATATATATATATATATATATATATATATATATATATATATATATATATATATATATATATATATAATTTTTTATTTATAATATAATTGTAAAACCAGAATTTATTGTCGAGTTAGTTATAAATATTTATTGCTTTAGCTGATCAAATGGTTTAATTAGGATTGGTGAATTAATTACAACTTCTATTTGGATTATTTTATTAGAAAAAGTAGTTTCGAATGCTAATCATTCATCTTCAGTTCTAAAACATACACAATTTTTAATGCATCAGTACTATGTACTATCAGTACTATGTAAGTTAGTTTACATATAGTTTTAAAAAAATGTTATATATGTATTTCAGATATCTCTTAGATCTTCTGATGTGAGTACTAATATTTTATTTCTTGTCTTACATTTTTGAAAAATTTAGTGTATATAATCCATGTAGTACTGATGTGTTGAAAATTTTTTATGTTTTAGAACCGAAGATGAATGTTTAGCATTCGAAACGAGTATTCTAATAAAATAATCCCCATAGAAGTGGCAATTAATTCATCAATCCTAATTGGATTCATCCTTCTTTACCATAATGTGTACCTTAAGTGATGATCAAATGGTACCCTGGTACAAAATCATGGTTACTTTGGTTATGTTTAAAGAGTCTATATTTTTTATAATTCTGCAAGATCAATTTTTTATTTTTATTATTATTTTTTTTTAATGGCTCCTTTTATTTATGTTAGATTTTAAATTATATCACATACTATTATATCGGATAGCAATATATACAAGACCATAGTAAGGAGAATACTTGTAAAGAGAAATTAATCGATCTGTCTAAGAACCCAGAAGGAGCTTGCTAATCCTTCACTGTCCTCCTCAATTATAGACCCCTCCCCCTAAAGGCGAATTACGCATGCAAGGGACGTTTTTAATGAAAAATTAAAAGGAAGGCGCTGAGAGAGAAAAGAAGGGGAGGGAAAACCATCAGCTTAATATTTTGCCTATTTACATTTTAAGTGTTTCCTGCAGGGGCTCAGGTAGGCCGGAGCCTTATTAAAAATATCAGCGGTGCCTCGCTCTAAGTGTCATTGCAGAGTCGGATTGGGTTAGCGGCAATTGAACCTGCTCCGTTTAGACCAGATTTTCATTAACACCTCCAGATTTTACTTTTCTTAAGAAATATTTATAGTTTTATAATAAGTTTTAAAAAGGATTGAATAATATTAGGGAATAATAGGGTAATATGACGCACCTAAAGGAGAATGGTCATAGCATCGAAACTTTTTCAAATACCTACTCCTAAACTTACCAAGGTTGCTTGAAATACTGACAAGGGGACGTTTTGATTTGTAACTCACAGATTTGAATGCCGATTTTTGTGTAGTTAGTAAGGACCTATAATAGTACAAAACTAGAGTTATAGCCGCCAATAAACATTGGAGGCAGAGAAAGAAAATAACATATGAAAATCACGTTGTTTTTTTTTTTTTTCTCAGCTCTCAGTCAAGATAGAGAAATGATTCTTTCACACATTATTTTTATATTATTCGCGAATCTAAGGGTTTCAAAGCTGTTTGAAATAAAAATATAGGTGAGGAAAATTTTTAAACTAAAAACTGATATATCATTTTCAGATTCCATATCTCAAAAACATATAGAAAACAATTTTGTCGATATCAAAAATTTTTTTTACCCCTAAAATTTTATAAACTGTCAACCAAATCCGGAGGTCGCAAGATTTCTCCTTATTGATATATCTCAAGTTATAGTATACCTCGGAATTTTTTATTCACATCAGTTTTTTCCATTAAAATCTGAAGTAAACCCAATGTTATATAAATGGATAAAAAAGCAGAATGTACGCTGATTCTCGAGATGCTATTACTATTGTAATCTGTTGAACACAGCACTTGTTATAGCCGTTAGAAGTTGTTGATGAAATCTCAACTTGAAAATGTTAACGTCTTCGAAAGGGGAAAAAAAAATCAATATTTGTTCATTTAGATAAAATTTCAGATATAAGGGTTTTTTGGTGCATTCAATCGAGATTCGAGGTCAGTCATGAAAAAAATTTTCCACTGATTTACAGCAGATTTTATTAGAATTTCGTCATTTTTGAGCACCCCAAAGCCGGGTCGTTTCTTGAGCATAACAAAAGTATTTTAATTTCGAATCTACAAAACTGCAATTTAACACGAAAGAATCCACTGAAGCTGGGAAAAAAAGAATTCACTGAGAGGTGAGAAAAAAATAAATAAAACGTGATTTTCATTTTTTTTTTCCTGGGCTTCCAATGCTCATTGGCGGCTATAACTCTGGTTTTGCACTATTATAGGTCCCTACTAGCTACACAAAAATCGGCATTCAAATCTGTGAGTTACAAGTCAAAACGTCCCCACGGGAGCAGTAGATTATATCTTAAAATTATACATGTAAAACTAATAGTTTTTTTTTTTAAATTACATTTTCCGAGGTATCTCTTTGCGTCATATTATTCCAAAGTGCGCACCAGATACCTGCCCTTTCATAGTAACCTCCATAAAATATAATTACAAGATACTTTACATGAATTAATGTATTTAATACTTGAATAACTATAGTAAAATAACGCCTTACAATGTATTTAGGTAAGCAATATAAATGTTTTATTACTAACAGCGAGATGAAAGAGGAGCGGCACTCTATGAAGTCTGGAGTATATGGAGTTAAGCCCTAAATTTGTCAAGCGACCGTCGTCGATACCTGATAATATTTTGGCTTGATAGACGGTTGGAGGTGAGCGAAATGCTGGATCTAAGAGAGAGATCTCTTGGATGGACGAGTCTGGAGAGGGTGACAGATGATGATCTAACAGAGAGGAGGCCTGAAGACTTAAACTCTATATTGGCAAGTACCCAATAATGTTTTATAATAGTCTGTATTAAGTATATAAATGGTAATTGTGTGCTGAACCTAAGATAGTTGGATAGTAAAGTTATTCTCAAGTTCCTAAATATAGATTCAAAATATGTAATAAAATATATACATTAATAGCAATAATTAATCCTTGAATACGGCAAAATCGATATGGTCCCGTACTTTAAATACCTCTGAGAGTTCATCGAATCTTCAGGTTTTAAGAAGATATCACAGCAAAACCGTCTCCAAAAAATCAAAAAGGCGGTAGATTGGTCCAAGACATCCATAACGAAAAACCGATGTCAAGACAGACAAAGATTCGGAATTACAGCACAGTCATAAAATCACCTGCCCTGTACGCAAGTGAAACATTAACACTTAACAAGAAATACGAACTAGAAGAAATCAAAAAGCAGGAGAAGAAGATCATCAGAAAAATCCTAGGAGCAAGAAGTACCCATACGATTACAGGCTGCAGTCAATGAAAACAATATAAAATATTGCAAATATTGAAACTGACATTAAGAAAAGACGAATGAAATTCTTTGGACATCTCACGAGATTACCAAAAAATCGACTGTCAAAAAGGATATTAGATTATGTAAGCTCACTTAAAAGTTCAACACCTTGGCTAGACAAACTACCTACGAAAGGACCTCAAAACGCAAGTATTTGTGCAACTGACGTTTTGGAAAGAGACACCTTATACACAAACATCAGTTACATCAGAGCAACTGAAGCAGAAGTACATACCAATGTGGACAGAAGAACGTAAACGAGCTTTTTTTCGGAAAGATTGAAAGCCTATTGGAATATGATGATCCGAAAGAGAACTTGATTGAGTTGTTTGCTTAACGTCTTCCATTATGGGGAGAATATGATAGTAATAATAATAATAATTAATCCTCGCCTCATTAATGCCACAACACATAACAGTACTGGTTTACACGTGTTAGTTAAAATCTAACAAAAGTAATAAGTGAGACATTAGTTAATGGGGCATCCTGGGATATATTTAATATATAAGTACTTGTATTTTATAAAACCCCAAAGCAACATAGCAAACCGTGAGTATGATTTCCTCGTATGACCATGTAATTAGTAGCTCAGAGCAAATAATGAATTGATTAAAATGTTAATATGTATTTTATTGATCAAGGAAGCTTTGAATAGTAAATTAAATAAGCCTAGTTAACAAAAGGAGGAAGAATATGTGATTATAAAGCGAGTTGGTGAAGAGGCTCCTAAGCTTGTAATGAGGTATTTCGATCCATAAAAAATCAAAGAAAAGGAAAAAAATTATAAGCAAGCTAAATAAAACTCTTATACTGAAGAATAAAGAATATACAATACTATCTTAATAATATGTATAATTTGAAAAGGGGAAAAAGCTAATTAAAATTTATCAAGTTTTTAGAAAAAACCGTTACTAAGAATTATTGAGACCTTAAGAATAAGACATATGTGCCAGCTTAAGTTAAGGCAACAGCTTGATGCTAAAGTTGGCTAGGACTCGATGGCCTAGCGAGTTGGGGCGAGAGTCTCAGCGTGCTCGGTTCTGAATATCATGGGTTCGAATCCTTTCCTGAATAGAATAGGTTAATAACCTGTAGAATAACCCGTCCTTCCTGATATACGTAGTTGGAATACATAAGGACGTGAAACCAAAATAAACAAACAAGAACTTGTTTGAGTTCAGTGAACCAAGTTACACAGGAATCAATCATGGTACTGATATTGTTGTCTGTTTGTTTATTTCGTTTAACGTCGCTTTATGCTGCTATGGCTAATCGGACGATCCTACAGTGGGAGTCCTAAATTTTGCCTATCCAGGTATAATTAGGATAGGGATCTTTAACGAGGACCTGGCATCGCACCCGCTCGGGACCCCCATTTTACGTCCCTTCCGAAGAACGGCACAGCTAAGGATTTTTTACTCCCTTTAAAAAATCCTAAGGTCATCTGCCGGCCTGCGAACCCGCGATCTTGGGTTTACCAGGTATGCAAGTTTAAAATGTCGTTTATTTCTTAAAATATATACACAGTAATTTAAAAAAAAGTATAATATATTTTATTCAAAGTACTGACCCTCGCTTTCTACACATTTTGTCCATCTCTCGGGCAATATATGGATACCATTCCAAAAGAATGCTTCATCTTTATTTGAAATCCATTCATCGAGCCATTTTCGTACGTTTTCGAAATTGTTGAAGTGTTGCTCCGCCAATGAGTGTCCCATCGATGAGAAGAGGTGATAATCAGAAGGCGCCAGGTCAGGTGAATACGGCGGGTGGGGTAGGAGTTCCCAACCAAACGAAGAAATCGTTTCCTTAGTCAATCTGGCTGAATGTGTAGGAGCGTTATCATGCTGAAGAATGACTTTGGCGTGCCTGTGAGCCCATTCTGGGCGTTTTTTTTTTTTTTCGATCAATGAGTGACTCAAATTGATCATTTGTTGTCGGTAGCGCTCGGTATTGACTGTTTCGCCGGGTTTGAGAAGCTCGTAGTAGACTACTCCCTTCTGATCCCACCACACACACAGCATTGTCTTCTTCCCTAAACGATCTGGTCTTGCACTCGATGTGGATGGTTGTCCTGGCGTTACCCATGATTTTTTTCGTTTGGGATTCTGAAAATAAATCCATTTTTCATCGCCAGTTACAACTCGATGCAAAAAAAAACCTTTCTTTCGTGGCGTAAAAGCAGCATTTCGCACACAGTTTTTTCGTTTTTTTTTTTTTTTTCTTTTTTTATTTCATCTGTCGTTCGTCCAATTCATGTGGAACCCATTTTCCAACCTTTTGAATCTTTCCCATAGCTCTCAGGCGATCGGAAATGGCTTGCCTAGTGACATTCAACTGTTCTGCCATCATTTGTTGGGTTTGGGTATTGTCTTCGTCTAATAAAGATTGCAATTCGAAGTCCTCAAACTTTTTTTGTCGATTTTCTCTTTTTTGATCAGTAACATCAAAATCACCACGTTTGAAACTTTGAAACCAACGTTCACATGTCCTGACGGTTGGAGCAACATCGCCATAAGTCTCAACAAGAATTCGATGACATTCAGATGCCTTTTTCTTTTGATTAAATAAGAAAATCATGACATGCCGCAAATGCTCTTTATTTGGCTTAAAATTAGACATTTTTAACACCAAAGAAAGGTATGATACGTCCACGTAAACGACTTAAAAACAACTGACTTTTGTAAACAAATGACTAACAAACAAAATAGCGTTTAGAGATAAGCAAATCCTTCAATAGGCTAAGAGCCCATTCTATTGGAATTAAAACGACATTTTAAACTTGCATACCTGGTAGTAGGTTGCTATGCTAACCACTACACCACAGGTGACCTCCGTACTGATATTGTGAATCGAAAATTGTTTTTTTGGTATCGGTATTGGTATTGTGAATAAAAAAATTGTTGTACTTACGAATCAGAGTTATGGATGATTATTACATATGAAGATACCTAAAGTTGGATGTTTGGATACCTGAAGAGGAATCCAGTATCGAATGGTATTTATTTTTTTGAAGTGAATATGCTTCATGCACAGGGAAAAAAAAAAAAAAAAAAAAAAAAAAAAAAAAAAAAAAAAAAAAAAAAAAAACTTTCGAACTATTTATTCTCAGTACGTTTTAGCGTCCCTATTCGAAAAAAAAATAATGAATTCCTTTTATTCTCCTTAAAATTTCATTTAAAGAATTATTCGTATTGCTTCTTTTATAAATGAATACCATCAGAGAATTTTTTAGTACTTTGCTAAAAATATATCAAATCCGCTTTAACTCCTGTTCTACACCATAGCACCAGCACTACACTGTTTTGTAATTAATCTTGATTACTATGAAGGCTATAATACTCGAATTCGCAATATCCTGAATTACGTTTCCTCGGACTAGCGTGCTATCGGTCCGACAACTCCCCCACTCATTAGGTAATGAACTCAGAAATTACAGGTGGGACCACTCTGAGCTGGGTCTCCGCTCGATAGTCATAAGTGACAGGTCCGTCATTAGCGTGGGCTTTGATACAATGGTGACGCTATCACGGAAGAATTTGCTAATATGAGGTCAGTAGTATAATGGCAAGTCCAGCCTCTATGGTATAATTGATACAGGAGCAAATTTCTTATATACTTGAAGGATTAATCTACGAAGTATTGACCAAAACGTCCTCTGATGATTTTTATAATTTCTTTGTTGCACTGATATACTTAATAAATTAAACTTTCTACAACATAATACTTTAAAAAACAAAAATTTCTGAAAACAAATGATTATTTTACGCATTTCCATTAGGGAATAAATATTCACTTTATATATTTCTTCCCACCTTATAAGGAACTTTATAAGACATTGAATTCTTTAATTCAGTGTTTTCAGAGGATTGCAGATCAAAAAGATTCTAAAGACTCCCTCAACATTTTTTTTTTTTAATTTAATAATCATTACAAGCTGCCTCACTCAAGGCAGTAATATGATGAGTAAATTGGTAGATTATTAATTCATTCATTGTCATCTTTAAACAATGAAATTTTAAAAAAAAATGAATAAAATAAAGAAACAATATAAAAAATAAAATAAAATAAAATAAGTAAATAAAAAAAGGTAGATAAGAACCAATTTCAAAGAAATATATGGGAAGAGAGAGTGCCTTTGTAAATACGTAATAATTTAATTAATATTAAAAAAAAGGATAACAATGGCTCCGATCATTTAAAATTGTAAAATCCTGGTATATTTCAAAATAGTACCCTTAAAGACGGGAAATAATTATTTGTCGAGAAGGAGATGTCCTTCCGGCATCTTAAAAATCGTTAAATCCTCGACGATTTCACAACAGTATCCTGAAGGACGAAAACTAAACGAACAACAATGGCGAAATAGCATGCCGCAATCTTAAAAATCGTTAAACCAAAGAAATAAATGAGCTCTCCCGAAACTTTTTAATTATTCTCGTATCCAATCCAAAATCCTTTGTAATATCTTCGCCCTTAATATGTCACAAACAAAATTATCTATAAAGATCTTTCCATAAAGAATGAAAACAAAAAACCAGGACTCTCAATAAGAAATATCTATATTTCGCATATTGAATATCATCTCTACCAAGGAAAATAAATTGAATAAAAAATAAATTTGAATTTATTCGACGAAATTATTTTTATTTCATGAAAGTTTGTGTTATGGGCGATAGAAAGCCAGATAATGAATTATGATTAATTAATTTGGAATAAAATTAAAGTAAAGTATATATTATTAACAATATAATTCAAATTAAGGTAAAAAAGCGTGGGGTGCAATAAACTTTCGTTACGGCGGGGCGGGACATAATTGAGAGTTTAATATTACTATTATTTTGATAATAACTCTACTTTATAAATAGTTACCAATAAAATTGCTGTAACATTTAATATAAAGCAACCCACACCTTTTTAATATACATTTTTGTACTTATTTTAAATATATGGTGCTGACTTTTTGGCCTACGATTTAAGCCTTCTAAAGAACTAGAAGAAAAATAAAAATATGTGAAAAAAGGAACCAATTTTTCAAGAAGAAAAAAAAAGACAGGAAGAAAAATAATAAAGAAATGGACAAGTTTAAAAAAAAAAAAAAAAAAAAAAAAGAGGAAAAATACGACAAATAATGATAAAAAAGATAATACCACAAAAACACCTGCCAAAAAAGGTGCTAAATCTACCCAGCCCGCAGTTGCCACGACCTTAAGAGCAGCAAAAAACATAATAAACAGCACCATCGATGCCTATATGTACAATGGCATGAAGGAACAAAGTAAAAATAAAAAGTGGGAATGCCTACTGACTCATGGGCCGACTGGTGTTGGGCTAGACCGAGCCCAAGCTGTTGCAAACTTCAGACTTACAACTGGACACGACTATCTACAGGATCATCTTCACCGGATTGGAGTCGCAGACAGTAACATCTGCCCCCTTTGCAGCTTAGACAAGATGGATAGCGATCATCTGAAGACCTGTCCAGAGCTTGCTGACGCTCCACCTGATCCTGCCACACGTTACTGGAAGGCTAGACGTCGAATGGCTGAGAGGCTAAAGACTGGCGTTGGATATAAAAAAAAAAAAAAAAAAAA
The DNA here is from genome assembly GCA_003667255.2 of Euschistus heros. Classification (NCBI taxonomy): domain Eukaryota; kingdom Metazoa; phylum Arthropoda; class Insecta; order Hemiptera; family Pentatomidae; genus Euschistus; species Euschistus heros. The sequence continues at coordinate 367,445 of RCWM02000378.1, read as the reverse complement.
AAAAAAAAAAAAAAAAAAAAAAAAAAAAACAAGTAGATTTAAATTATGAATACATATAAAAATAAAGTGTAATAGCAGAAAGATGAATAATATAGTTGATAAATAAATGCATAAAGTATATATATATATATAATTAAATATATATATATATATATATATATATATATATATATATATACATATAATATATATATATATATATATATATATATATATATATATATATATATATTTTTTATTTATAATATAATTGTAAAACCAGAATTTATTGTCGAGTTAGTTATAAATATTTATTGCTTTAGCTGATCAAATGGTTTAATTAGGATTGGTGAATTAATTACCACTTCTATTTGGATTATTTTATTAGAATAGTAGTTTCGAATGCTAATCATTCATCTTCAGTTCTAAAACATACACAATTTTTAACGCATCAGTACTATGTACTATCAGTACTATGTAAGTTAGTTTACATATAGTTTTAAAAAATGTTATATATGTATTTCAGATATCTCTTAGATCTTCTGATGTGAGTACTAATATTTTATTTCTTGTCTTACATTTTTGAAAAATTTAGTGTATATAATCCATGTAGTACTGATGTGTTGAAAATTTTTTATGTTTTAGAACCGAAGATGAATGTTTAGCATTCGAAACGAGTATTCTAATAAAATAATCCCAATAGAAGTGGCAATTAATTCATCAATCCTAATTAGATTCATCCTTCTTTACCATAATGTGTACCTTAAGTGATGATCAAATGGTACTCTGGTACAAAATCATGGTTACTTTGGTTATGTTTAAAGAGTCTATATTTTTTATAATTCTCCAAGATCAATTTTTTATTTTTATTTTTTATTTTTTTTTAATGGCTCCTTTTATTTATGTTAGATTTTAAATTATATCACATGCTATTATATCGGATAGCAATATATACAAGACCATAGTAAGGAGAATACTTGTAAAGAGAAATTAATCGATCTGTCTAAGAACCCAGAAGGAGCTTGCTAATTCTTCACTGTCCTTCTCAATTATAGACCCCTCCCCCTAAAGGCGAATTACGCATGCAAGGGACGTTTTTAATGAAAAATTAAAAGGAAGGCGCTGAGAGAGAAAAGAAGGGGAGGGAAAACCATCAGCTTAATATTTTGCCTATTTACATTTTAAGTGTTTCCTGCAGGGGCTCAGGTAGGCCGGAGCCTTATTAAAAATATCAGCGGTGCCTCGCTCTAAGTGTCATTGCAGAGTCGGATTGGGTTAGCGGCAATTGAACCTGCTCGTTTAGACCAGATTTTCATTAACACCTCCAGATTTTACTTTTCTTAAGAAATATTTATAGTTTTATAATAAGTTTTAAAAAGGATTGAATAATATTAGGGAATAATAGGGTAATATGACGCACCTAAAGGAGAATGGTCATAGCATCGAAACTTTTTCAAATACCTACTCCTAAACTTACCAAGGTTGCTTGAAATACTGACAAGGGGACGTTTTGATTTGTAACTCACAGATTTGAATGCCGATTTTTGTGTAGTTAGTAAGGACCTATAATAGTACAAAACTAGAGTTATAGCCGCCAATAAACATTGGGGGCCGAGAAAGAAAATAACATATGAAAATCACGTTGTTTTTTTTCTCAGCTCTCAGTCAAGATAGAGAAATGATTCTTTCACACATTATTTTTATATTATTCGCGAATCTAAGGGTTTCAAAGCTGTTTGAAATAAAAATATAGGTGAGGAAAATTTTTAAACTAAAAACTGATATCATTTTCAGATTCCATATCTCAAAAACATGTAGAAACCGATTTTGTCGATATCAAAAATTAATTTTTTTTACCCCTAAAATTTTATAAACTGTCAACCAAATCCGGAGGTCGCAAGATTTCTCCTTATTGATATATCTCAAGTTATAGTATACCTCGGAATTTTTTATTCACATCAGTTTTTTCCACTAAAATCTGAAGTAAACCCAATGTTATATAAATGGATAAAAAGCAGAATGTACGCTGATTCTCGAGATGCTATTACTATTGTAATCTGTTGAACACAGCAGTTGTTATAGCCGTTAGAAGTTGTTGATGAAATCTCAACTTGAAAATGTTAACGTCTTCGAAAGGGGAAAAAATCAATATTTGTTCATTTAGATAAAATTTCAGATATAAGGGTTTTTTGGTGCATTCAATCGAGATTCGAGGTCAGTCATGAAAAAAATTTTCCACTGATTTACAGCAGATTTTATTAGAATTTCGTCATTTTTGAGCACCCCAAAGCCGGGTCGTTTCTTGAGCATAACAAAAGTATTTTAATTTCGAATCTACAAAACTGCAATTTAACACGAAAGAATCCACTGAAGCTGGGAAAAAAAGAATTCACTGAGAGGTGAGAAAAAAATAAATAAAACGTGAATTTCATTTTTTTTTTTTCCTGGGTTTCCAATGCTCATTGGCGGCTATAATTCAGGTTTTGTACCATCATAAGTCTCTACTAGCTACACAAAAATCGGCATTCAAATCTGTGAGTTAAAAGTCAAAAACGTCCCCACGGGAGCAGTAGATTATATCTTAAAATTATACATGTAAAACTAATAGTTTTTTTTTTTTTTTTTAATTACATTTTCCGAGGTATCTCTTTGCGTCATATTATTCCAAAGTGCGCACCAGATACCTGCCCTTTCATAGTAACCTCCATAAAATATAATTACAAGATACTTTACATGAATTAATGTATTTAATACTTGAATAACTATAGTAAAATAACGCCTTACAATGTATTTAGGTAAGCAATATAAATGTTTTATTAATAACAGCGAGATGAAAGAGGAGCGGCACTCTATGAAGTCTGGAGTATATGGAGTTAAGCCCTAAATTTGTCAAGCGACCGTCGTCGATACCTGATAATATTTTGGCTTGATAGACGGTTGGAGGTGAGCGAAATGCTGGATCTAAGAGAGAGATCTCTTGGATGGACGAGTCTGGAGAGGGTGACAGATGATGATCTAACAGAGAGGAGGCCTGAAGACTCAAACTCTATATTGGCAAGTACCCAATAATGTTTTATAATAGTCTGTATTAAGTATATAAATGGTAATTGTGTGCTGAACCTAAGATAGTTGGATAGTAAAGTTATTCTCAAGTTCCTAAATATAGATTCAAAATATGTAATAAAATATATACATTAATAGCAATAATTAATCCTTGAATACGGCAAAATCGATATGGTCCCGTACTTTAAATACCTCTGAGAGTTCATCGAATCTTCAGGTTTTAAGAAGATATCACAGCAAAACCGTCTCCAAAAAATCAAAAAGGCGGTAGATTGGTCCAAGACATCCATAACGAAAAACCGATGTCAAGACAGACAAAGATTCGGAATTACAGCACAGTCATAAAATCACCTGCCCTGTACGCAAGTGAAACATTAACACTTAACAAGAAATACGAACTAGAAGAAATCAAAAAGCAGGAGAAGAAGATCATCAGAAAAATCCTAGGAGCAAGATGTACCCATACGATTACAGGCTGCAGTCAATGAAAACAATATAAAATATTGCAAATATTGAAACTGACATTAAGAAAAGACGAATGAAATTCTTTGGACATCTCACGAGATTACCAAAAAATCGACTGTCAAAAAGGATATTAGATTATGTAAGCTCACTTAAAAGTTCAACACCTTGGCTAGACAAACTACCTACGAAAGGACCTCAAAACGCAAGTATTTGTGCAACTGACGTTTTGGAAAGAGACACCTTATACACAAACATCAGTTACATCAGAGCAACTGAAGCAGAAGTACATACCAATGTGGACAGAAGAACGTAAACGAGCTTTTTTTTCGGAAAGATTGAAAGCCTATTGGAATATGATGATCCGAAAGAGAACTTGATTGAGTTGTTTGCTTAACGTCTTCCATTATGGGGAGAATATGATAGTAATAATAATAATAATTAATCCTCGCCTCATTAATGCCACAACACATAACAGTACTGGTTTACACGTGTTAGTTAAAAGCTAATAAAAGTAATAAGTGAGACATTAGTTAATGGGGCATCCTCTGGGATATATTTAATATATAAGTACTTGTATTTTATAAAACCCCAAAGCAACATAGCAACCGTGAGTATGATTTCCTCGTATGACCATGTAATTAGTAGCTCAGAGCAAATAATGAATTGATTAAAATGTTAATAATGTATTTTATTGATCAAGGAAGCTTTGAATAGTAAATTAAATAAGCCTAGTTAACAAAAGGAGGAAGAATATGTGATTATAAAGCGAGTTGGTGAAGAGGCTCCTAAGCTTGTAATGAGGTATTTCGATCCATAAAAAATCAAAGAAAAGGAAAAATTATAAGCAAGCTAAATAAAACTCTTATACTGAAGAATAAAGAATATACAATACTATCTTAATAATATGTATAATTTGAAAAGGGGAAAAAGCTAATTAAAATTTATCAAGTTTTTAGAAAAAACCGTTACTAAGAATTATTGAGACCTTAAGAATAAGACATATGTGCCAGCTTAAGTTAAGGCAACAGCTTGATGCTAAAGTTGGCTAGGACTCGATGGCCTAGCGAGTTGGGGCGAGAGTCTCAGCGTGCTCGGTTCTGAATATCATGGGTTCGAATCCTTTCCTGAATAGAATAGGTTAATAACCTGTAGAATAACCCGTCCTTCCTGATATACGTAGTTGGAATACATAAGGACGTGAAACCAAAATAAACAAACAAGAACTTGTTTGAGTTCAGTGAACCAAGTTACACAGGAATCAATCATGGTACTGATATTGTTGTCTGTTTGTTTATTTCGTTTAACGTCGCTTTATGCTGCTATGGCTAATCGGACGATCCTACAGTGGGAGTCCTAAATTTTGCCTATCCAGGTATAATTAGGATAGGGATCTTTAACGAGGACCTGGCATCGCACCCGCTCGGGACCCCCATTTTACGTCCCTTCCGAAGAACGGCACAGCTAAGGATTTTTTACTCCCTTTAAAAAATCCTAAGGTCATCTGCCGGCCTGCGAACCCGCGATCTTGGGTTTACCAGGTATGCAAGTTTAAAATGTCGTTTATTTCTTAAAATATATACACAGTAATTTAAAAAAAAAGTATAATATATTTTATTCAAAGTACTGACCCTCGCTTTCTACACATTTTGTCCATCTCTCGGGCAATATATGGATACCATTCCAAAAGAATGCTTCATCTTTATTTGAAATCCATTCATCGAGCCATTTTCGTACGTTTTCGAAATTGTTGAAGTGTTGCTCCGCCAATGAGTGTCCCATCGATGAGAAGAGGTGATAATCAGAAGGCGCCAGGTCAGGTGAATACGGCGGGTGGGGTAGGAGTTCCCAACCAAGCGAAGAAATCGTTTCCTTAGTCAATCTGGCTGAATGTGTAGGAGCGTTATCATGCTGAAGAATGACTTTGGCGTGCCTGTGAGCCCATTCTGGGCGTTTTTTTCGATCAATGCGTGACTCAAATTGATCATTTGTTGTCGGTAGCGCTCGGTATTGACTGTTTCGCCGGGTTTGAGAAGCTCGTAGTAGACTACTCCCTTCTGATCCCACCACACACACAGCATTGTCTTCTTCCCTAAACGATCCGGTCTTGCACTCGATGTGGATGGTTGTCCTGGCGTTACCCATGATTTTTTTCGTTTGGGATTCTGAAAATAAATCCATTTTTCAACGCCAGTTACAACTCGATGCAAAAAAACCTTTCTTTCGTGGCGTAAAAGCAGCATTTCGCACACAGTTTTTCGTTTTTTTTTCCATCTGTCGTTCGTCCAATTCATGTGGAACCCATTTTCCAACCTTTTGAATCTTTCCCATAGCTCTCAGGCGATCGGAAATGGCTTGCCTAGTGACATTCAACTGTTCTGCCATCATTTGTTGGGTTTGGGTATTGTCTTCGTCTAATAAAGATTGCAATTCGAAGTCCTCAAACTTTTTTGGTCGATTTTCTCTTTTTTGATCAGTAACATCAAAATCACCACGTTTGAAACTTTGAAACCAACGTTCACATGTCCTGACGGTTGGAGCAACATCGCCATAAGTCTCAACAAGAATTCGATGACATTCAGATGCCTTTTTCTTTTGATTAAATAAGAAAATCATGACATGCCGCAAATGCTCTTTATTTGGCTTAAAATTAGACATTTTTAACACCAAAGAAAGGTATGATACGTCCACGTAAACGACTTAAAAACAACTGACTTTTGTAAACAAATGACTAACAAACAAAATAGCGTTTAGAGATAAGCAAATCCTTCAATAGGCTAAGAGCCCATTCTATTGGAATTAAAACGACATTTTAAACTTGCATACCTGGTAGTAGGTTGCTATGCTAACCACTACACCACAGGTGACCTCCGTACTGATATTGTGAATCGAAAATTGTTTTTTTTTGGTATCGGTATTGGTATTGTGAATAAAAAAATTGTTGTACTTACGAATCAGAGTTATGGATGATTATTACATATGAAGATACCTAAAGTTGGATGTTTGGATACCTGAAGAGGAATCCAGTATCGAATGGTATTTATTTTTTTGAAGGTAAATATGCTTCATGCACAGGGAAAAAAAAAAAAAAAAAAAAAAAAAAAAAAAAAAAAAAAAAAAAAAAAAAAAAAAAAAAAAAAAAAAAAAAAAAAAAAAACTTTCGAACTATTTATTCTCAGTACGTTTTAGCGTCCCTATTCGAAAAAAAAAATAATGAATTCCTTTTATTTTCCTTAAAATTTCATTTAAAGAATTATTCGTATTGCTTCTTTTATAAATGAATACCATCAGAGAATTTTTTAGTACTTTGCTAAAAATATATCAAATCCGCTTTAACTCCTGTTCTACACCATAGCACCAGCACTACACTGTTTTGTAATTAATCTTGATTACTATGAAGGCTATAATACTCGAATTCGCAATATCCTGAATTACGTTTCCTCGGACTAGCGTGCTATCGGTCCGACAACTCCCCCACTCATTAGGTAATGAACTCAGAAATTACAGGTGGGACCACTCTGAGCTGGGTCTCCGCTCGATAGTCATAAGTGACAGGTCCGTCATTAGCGTGGGCTTTGATACAATGGTGACGCTATCACGGAAGAATTTGCTAATATGAGGTCAGTAGTATAATGGCAAGTCCAGCCTCTATGGTATAATTGATACAGGAGCAAATTTCTTATATACTTGAAGGATTAATCTACGAAGTATTGACCAAAACGTCCTCCGATGATTTTTATAATTTCTTTGTTGCACTGATATACTTAATAAATTAAACTTTCTAGAACATAATACTTTAAAAAACAAAAAAACTTCTGAAAAAAAACAAATGATTATTTTACGCATTTCCATTAGGGAATAAATATTCACTTTATATATTTCTTCCCACCTTATAAGGAACTTTATAAGACATTGAATTCTTTAATTCAGTGTTTTCAGAGGATTGCAGATCAAAAAGATTCTAAAGACTCCCTCAACATTTTTTTTTTTAATTTAATAATCATTACAAGCTACCTCACTCAAGGCAGTAATATGATGAGTAAATTGGTAGATTATTAATTCATTCATTGTCATCTTTAAACAATGAAATTTAAAAAAAAAATGAATAAAATAAAGAAACAATATAAAAAATAAAATAAAATAAAATAAGTAAATAAAAAAAGGTAGATAAGAACCAATTTCAAAGAAATATATGGGAAGAGAGAGTGTCCTTTGTAAAATACGTAATAATTTAATTAATATTAAAAAAGGATAACAATGGCTCCGATCATTTAAAATTGTAAAATCCTGGTATATTTCAAAATAGTACCCTTAAAGACGGGAAATAATTATTTGTCGAGAAGGAGATGTCCTTCCGGCATCTTAAAAATCGTTAAATCCTCGACGATTTCACAACAGTATCCTTAAGGACGAAAACTAAACGAACAACAATGGCGAAATAGCATGCCGCAATCTTAAAAATCGTTAAACCAAAGAAATAAAAAAAGAAGAAGGGATAAATGATAATTAAAAAAAACATAATAATTGTAGAAACAAATTAACTAAAATAGAGGGAAAAACAAAAAAAAAAAAAAAGGAATAATTTCTTACGTTTCTATCTTACCCCTCTTCTTTTCATATATTATTCCCATATTTATAATTTTGTTTTTCAGTATTTATTTTTTGAAATTTGCAACTGCACATAAAAAAACATACACCCAGTAAATGTGATAATAATAAAATAAAATGACAATGGCTTGTGAAGCAACTACCCATTGGTAGCACTTCAATAAAAGTTCTATTTGAGAAGGTCCCGAGGCCATCTTCTTTTCAGACGCCTCGGAGGGTTGTTAGGAATAGAACGGGAAGTAAGTTAAGAGACTAGTGGATTTGAATGGTTATGGAGTTTACTATGAAAGGACAGGTATCTAGTTTGGGCTAAATCAGCAACATATGGAACATTGAGGTCTTTATGGATAAATTTATTTGTGATAAAGTGAAGAGCGTTTAGGATTTTGGATTGCAAGGATTGGATACGAGATGAGTTAGATGGTTTAGTGGAGCCCCAAAGCTCAACTTATATTTATTTAAAAAATCGTTTTGTATCTTTTCATATTCAGAAAAGGTAAGTTATTAAAAATTTAATCATTCAATAAATTCACTCACTTTAAAATTGCATCATTAAACCAATAATAATTCAATTAAAAACTGTATCATTTAAATAGATCTTGATACTATGTTATATTACATTATGTAATAACACTTTTGATATTCTTCCAATCATGTAATGAACTCTTTCATTTGTAAATTAATTAACTTTGTTTATTTTTGTATAGTTGTAGTCTCATCCATTTTTTTTTGTTAGTTTTAGCCCTGAAGAAGACTTGTAAGGCAGGTCGAAACGTCGGTTATCTATTTATAAAAGTTTTTGTTTATTTATTTATTTATTTTTTTAAATAGAAGGTCTATTTTATTCAACCTGAGGCATCTCTGGCCATCTTCTTTAACCATTATATCATATTATCAACCATACTATTTTCATAAAATATACTATGTTTCAAGAACGATACTCTCTTATTTTTTTTATAATTTTAAAAATGTCGCTTTTATGTATTTAGTGATGTCCATTACTAACCATCTCTAACCGTAATAAAACTGTGTTTTATTACAGGTTTGGATAAAATAACTTAAACTTTTGGAAAGATATAACAAGGTGAATTCCTACAATTGGGCCAAAAAAAGTTGGAAAAGATTTAGCTGAGAGCTCACCTCATTATACGCTAGCCGCACCTCGAAGGGTGGGTATTGTATGGCTCGGCAAATATTTGTCAAGAGCCTTTGTTGGGGGTTGGCTGCCTTTTAGTCGGCTCTGAATAGAAGAAACTAGTCGGTTCCTTATAGAATAGTGTCAGGAATCTTGTGTGTCTTGGCAGGACCAAAGGGCCACTTCCCCAGGACTCACATATGCAAATATTGTTTAAAAAGGTCGTGTAAAAGGACCGTAATGTCACATTTCCGCTAGCTACACCCACCAATTTTAGTCCTTTCTAGCAAAAACGTCATCTTAAAAGCAAGGTATTTTCCTCTATTTAAATTCTGAAACCGTACGTTTATAATACATTCTCATAGCATTATCAAGATGTAGCATTTTTTTTTATTTTTAAATTTACCTGTTTTAAGGATTAAGACGATCGGATAATGTGTTGAATACATAAAATAAGACAATGAAACGTAAAACATGATGAAGACCAGAACAATATTACTTGAGGTACGCATTTTACAAACAAATATTTCTAATAGTTACATTTTAAATTTCAAACAGGGAACGAAAAACCGACTAGTCATAAGAAAAAACTAAGGGATCGTCTATTTACCTGATTATAAAGGTGACAACCCTACTCTCTTTTTTTTCTATTACATCCTAGTTAACTCCTAGAACTGAGAGCTTTAAGAAGCCCTTTTGATTTTTGCCTCATTAGGTTTAACATGATTGATTTCTTGTCAATATGTTTCTGAAAACGGACATTTCATGTGGGACAACGTTATGAACATATTTTTAATTTTTTCTCTTCATGTGATGAGTGATCAAAATTTAATCGCTATCGATAACGATATTAATTTCTCTATAGTATCAAAACCTACTTTGTCAACTTTTTACCATTCTAAAGAAAATATACTAAAAAAAAAAATAAATGTTGCAATCTTTATTAGAATAAAACCCAAACAAATATAATTAATAAAAAGCCATTTCCGATAGCGTGATAAATAATTTTCCATTGCGAATGGATTTTATTTTTATTTCAAGACTGGCTTCGAACGTTAGGCATTCATTTTCAGTAATACAAACATGCAAACAATTTCAAAACACCATTACTTTGCTAAATGCCTTACATAAATTAAATTTTTAAAATTCAAGACAAGAAATTTTGGAAATTTAGTGGTAGTTCCATTTTAAATCTGTTTTCAGTAGGAACAGAAAAACCGACCAGTCATAGGGAAAACCCAAATAACTGTCCATCTACCTTAGCAATAACTTTAGTGTAAAGTTTCTTAACACTACACCTGCCTTAGGTCCTCATAACTTTTAGAAGCCCATTTTATTTTGCCTCCTCAGGTTATCAACATGTTTGATTTCATGTTATAAATTTAAAAATAATTTAATATATATAATCTGAGAAGCAAAGTGCTGATTTTGTGTCATAAGTGTATGTTTTTAGAACTGATGATGAATGTTTAACAATCGAAATAATTCATCAATGTTAACAATTAAATTTTAATTTCGTTTTTCTTTGGTTTGTAACTGTTCATACCGAAAACTAACTTAAAATATGACTATTGGCAGATTCCCTAGTCTTAGGCTTAAAAAAAGGTAATATTTATAATATATATAGATGGTTGAAAACATTTTGAAATATTTTGAAAATTTTTGAACTGATGATGAATGTTGAACATTCGAAGCTAGACTTCAAATAAAAAAAATTAATAGAAGTAGTAAATAATCTATAGATCCTAATTCTATTGATACTTCTATAGAACTATGCTGTAACTCATCAAAATAGTTACATGTTTTGTTTGTTTAAATAAATAACTGTAAATTTTGTTTTTATATTATATCGTGTAACAGATCAAAATTAAAGCTCAATTAATTTCCTATAAAATTAATTATATACGTATTCGTAGAAATTTCAACGTTTTTCGAGATATACGTTATTAAAAATCGACAACTTTAGAAATAAAAAAAAATGTTACCCGCTTTTTTTGTTAAACTTTTGAAGCAAATACCAGAAACGTGTATATGAAATTGAAGCAAATTTAATGCTCTACAATTTTGATTTGTACATTAATAATGTTTTTTCTGAGAACCGATTGTGGAACGTAATAAAAGCAAAAGTTTGACAAATAGTGAGGTGACATTTGTTTTTTTCCGAAAATCACCTATTTTCAATAACGTATGTCTCGAAAACGGTTAGAATTACGACAAATGTATACATAATAAATTTTATAGTAAATTTAATTAGCTTTTATGTTTATTTGTAACATATTTTTCTAGAGTTAACAGTTTTCGAAATATTATGGAAAAACCAAAAACTTCTCCCCTCCCCCCCACCGTTAGCTCACCCCCCAGCGGTGGGGACTATTAGTATGTTTACCTTCCAACTATTCCTAACGAAGCCATGAAGTCAAAAATTATCGGATATTCCATGCACTCTACGTCCCTCATTTCAGCACTCATTGACTGGGCTATATTCCTAATCCCCGTGTTTAATATTTAATTATTTCATTTTTCTTTTCTTTCTTTTTTTTTAAGAGTGAAAAGAGTAATTAGATTTTCCTTTTTTTTTTTTTTAAAATGAAATTTAAATTTAATCTTGAAATTAATAATTTTATAAAGACAGTGACATAGTAAAAATGCTTTAATGTTTTCGATAAACTGCTGCAATACCAAATGCTGCCTGTACTTTTCCTTAATATAGTTATAAAAAAATATTCGTACGTTATTATATAACTTACATTAATAATTTAATTTGTTCGTGGTAAAATCAAATATGTAAATATTAAATTTGCAATGTACAGAATTAAATACACTGTATAAGATTATGTAGTTCTCTAGAAAAAAGTAGTGATTCGAAACAAGATTAAGAAGGCAATGAAGGAGAAGAGAGAGAAGTTGTCTAAGAAAGAAGCACTTATAGTCGAGAAGAGAGATGAACAATATATTTAATTGTGCACTTAGGGTTGATGTAAAGAATATATCTTGGGCACAGAGCAACATCAGCAAGAAGTTGTTTGAAGTAAAGTTACAAACAAGTTTGAAAATTGATGTATAGCATATTAGTATATCATCATTATGAAAAACGTTATAATAACGTCCTATAAAAAAGAGACCACTTTTCCTTACTCACTTCCACCCTGGCAAATAATTTATTCTGAATTTATTTTACTCTCGTTTATTTTTTAAAAAACAATTTATGTCTGATTTCGTCAATTTAAAGAGGCAATTTCCTTTTATGAAAATACCCAGCTTATATTTACTGACGCATCAAAATCTGATGAAGGTGTGGGCTGCTCATTGATTAAGGGATCAGAAGTCACACGCTACTCATTGCCGACTATCTTTACTATTTATTCGGTAGAATTGTATGCTATTAACCCTTTAACGGGCAGGCCGAGAATTTTTGAATTCGTTTCTTCTTCTTTTTTCCTTTGAATGGCTGTAGCCACACTAACCCCCACACATGTATCATGAAATAATAAAGGATATTAGACGATAATGAGTAGGATAATGCGTCGGATATTACTTAATTTATTGAGCAAAAGGCATTAAACATGTGTATCCTCCAGGATACATCGCCTGTTAAAGGGTTAAACTGGTGCTAGAACACATAAAACACTGAAATATAGACCAAAAAAGAATACTTAATTTACTCTGACTCATTTTCGGCTCTCACAAACATTAGCAATAAAAATCATAACGTAAAAAACTACATAATATCTGAAATAGCCACATTAATTGATTCAATTTCCAAACTCAAAATTATCAGCTTTATGTGGATTCCGGGACATTCAGGTATAGAAGGTAATGAACAAGCAGATTTAGCAGCCAAAGAAGCGAGTTCCCTCTTCCCATTACGCTCAATCCCTGCCCCTTTTTAAAACATTAAATCAACATAGTTTGGCATGAAAGATGGCCTAGAACCGACAGCATTAACAAACTTTAAAAAATAAGACCTACTCCAGGACCAAGAAAAGAACAAGTCATCGTTGCAAGACTACGAATTGGACATTCAAAAGTAACCCATACTTACTTTTTGAAAGATAAGCCACCCCAAAAATGCAACAAATGTCTACCTGACAAGAATACCAAACGCAAAGAAAATATAATAGTCTAATGAATCAAGACATCTCTTGATGAACTAATGAATCGAGTTATTGCTGGAAATAACTCGTATCTCCACAAAAACATTATTCACTTTTTGAAACAAACAAATCTCTACAAGGACTTATAGTTCTCAACCTGAGTATGGTGTCTCTAACCAAATGTGGTGGTACACTGCACCAGAAAGTAAATAAATGCCTTATAACTTCGTTGTTTACTAATATATCGGCGCCATTCTTTTTTTTTTTTGTAATCACTAATACATTGTTTGTGTAAAATAAAAAAGATTTGATGTAAAAAAACGGGGGGAAAATAAATAAAGTTAGCGCAGCAGCCAAATCCAAATTATTTTAAGATCAGACCTAAACTTGAAGTTCTTATTTTAATTTTTTTTTTTTTTTTTTTTTTTTTTTTGTCTTTAACAAGATTTAACGATCTCCCGTTTTTTTTTTTTTTTTGTATTTGTTTATTTGCATCAAATCTTTTTTATTTTACATGGACAATGTATTAGTAATTACAGCACAAAATGGCGTTGAAATATTAGTAAACAACGAAGTTATTAGGCATAAATGTTTGGTTTAGCCCATTAAAAAAATAAAATAAAATAAAAAAAACCGTAAGACTTTGTATATAAGTAAGTGACCTCAAATAGGTTCAAAATGAATCTCCCTACCCGAGATATCTTTTTGGCCAACGATCTTTCGAACACTCTGTATATTTATATACTACTTTTATAAGTTTTTTTGTTTTTTTTATTATCAGTAGATGTAATTGATTCAAAAGCATCCCTCTGATGTTTCATATACAAAAATACTTTTTTTTTTAACTGTATCTAATTATATAATCATCAATTTCCTATTTAATTTATATTTTAATTCGTACAATTTCAACGCGTACTTCTTGTGTTAATACATAAAGACTTAATTATTATTAATATTATTGTTGTTGTTGTTGTACATTCAGTGCCGCCTTCATCCCACAAACCTCCACACAACTCCCTGCCTCCTTTGATGCGGTTGTACATAATACCTCGAGAAGACCTTGAAGATCTCTTCTTTGTGGTCAGCCTCTTGTCGAAGATCGATCCCCAGCACAGAGAGGGTGGACGAAGGATGACGTGTCGCTAACAACCAATCGTGTGAGAGCTTTGGTTCCTCAGTTCCAAACCCCACCTTCGTGACCACTCAGAGTCGTTATTGCTCTGAATTAGCTAACCGTTTTATATTTACTTTACGTGCTCCCTCCTCGGTCTTAGCGTACCCTTGTTTTCGGTCAACCCCTCACATTTTATTTTATTGTTAATTTTATTTAGTTGTTTTCAATCCGGAATAAGTTACAGTCAATAATTCTTTGTCATGGATATGTCTTTTGGCAGGGGAGTCTTTAGTGTTTCCTCTAAAGCTCTAGCTAGCTCTGTTGGTAATGCTCGGATCGAAAATTTGCCGAAAGTTCCCCTATCAGAAATATAATGGAAAATATTTTTTCCTATAGCATATGCCATTAAGACTTACTGTTTGAAAACTATATTGGTTTGAATGAAAAATGCCATGTTTTCCTACATTTTTTATGTGTTGGGTTTTTTTTAGACGGTCTAGTGTAGGTGTTGCTCGGATCGAAAATTTAACTATATTTTTCTGATTAAAAATTTAATAGAGAATATTTTTAGCTACGTAATATTTGTCACATAGACCTACTGCTTAGCAGCTATATTGGTTTGAATGAAAAAAAAGTCACGTTTTCCCTTGTTATTTTTTTTTATTTATTTTTTTTTATTTCACTATCAAAGATGTAACATTTTGACCCGCTCTAGGTCTGTTGGTATTGCTCAGATCAAAAAATTAACGAGCGTTTTTGATAAAAAAGTTAAGGAAGAATATTTTTTATTATGTAACATTTGTCGTGCATTATATGGTAAGACAGGATTTGGGAGGCGTTCCAGAAACGGAATATGGACTGGAGTAGAAGAGAGCTGGTACAGGAACGAGAGACCTGGTCTTGGCTCTTAAAAATGAAACCCCCTCCACAGTGGTAAAAGGGGATTTCGCATTATAATAATTATCAATTAAAGACATTTTGAAGAGCGGTGAATTACATATACGTATCCATGATCTGTTGTTTTTCCTATTCAGGGAGAATTTTTTTTTTTTGAATATGTCTATCATGGAATGCGAAAAAAAACAAAAAAAAAAAAAAAAAAAAAAAAAAATACTTTACTACTAAACTAAACTAACCCATGAAGGTTCATGTAAAGATGTACTATTACTGGGCCAACAGTTGTGAAAGATGATTTGTCCGAAATCTAGCTTAGCCGCCAGGTTTTCCCCAATGGAGGGTATCCACTTTGAAGAGGCTGGGTGTGTCCTAGAAGGGTCCTTAACTCGAAGTTGAGCCACGGCCGGAATTACATAAAACAAATTTTCTACCTCTTTGCTTTAAGCTAGGTAATGTAAATGAGAACGAAATCAAAAATTTTTTATGCTCTGATATTTGTTTTTTGTTTTTTCGTTTAATTAAGTCATACAATTTCACAACTAAATGACTTTAAATTTCTATTAAATATATTGTAATGAAAAAAAAGAAAAATAATGTGTATCAAATACCATTAATGAGACCCTTGATTAAGCAGCCGTATTAAAAAGATAAGGAGACCACAAAGGCTTTAGCAGTAGGAATTTATTGCACCTATATATTTTCCTAAGCTCTTTAGTAAAGGAAATAAGTGGCTAACATAGCATCCACTTCACAAAGAAAAAAAAAAAAAAATATATATATATATATATATATATATGCGATATATATATAATATATATATATATAAAATATTGCGAATATTATAACAAGCAATTAAGCTTGTTAAAAATCAAATGATAAAGGAAATCAACGAAAAAAATTAAAAGTGAATGGTTTTAAAACCATTTTTATTATTATTTTTTTTTTATTTATTAACTTTTTCTTAATAGATAAGATAAGATATAGAAAAGTACATTTTATATTTTATTTTTATTTTTCTTGGAATATCATTGGGTAAAATATTACACATTCTCTTGACCACTGAAATGAGTGTTTGAAAAAAGAAATTTTATACTAATAACGGTTATTTACTATTTTAAAAATTATTTATGTATATTATTCAAATATTAAATAAGATAAGTTTTGGTCACTTTTAGCATATTTCTTTAACATGGGGTTACAAGTGAAACACACTATGTAAAAAAACCAACATAGATTTGGGTAAAATCTTATCAATGATTTATTTGATTTATCTACTTTGGTACTGGCATGGAACCCTTGCCTGAAAAGGCAAGGTATAGAAAAAAAAAAGTATTGGCATGATATTATCAAATAAATAAAGCTCTGGCAATTTTAGGTCTTTAACTTTATTTATAAAAAATGTCTGTACTAAAGTAGACAAAGTAAAAAATCTTTGATCTGCGTTTACACAAAACCATGTTTTTTGCCTTAGTGTGTTTCACTTGAAACCCCTGTCAGTTTATTAATTTTTTTGTATTTCTTCTTTGAGATTTATAGTTTAAAAAAAGTTTTATAATTAAAAAAATAAGTTTATTGTGATCGAAGACCAAAATCTTAGTGAGGTTTGTTTATTGGATTTGGTAAGAAGGATAATATTTTAAGACTGTACTATAGCGCTCGCACCTAAAGTGCTTTCATTGAGTTGACACTAGTGTTACTGCAGAAGTGTATCTCTAGGTTTTCTGTAGATCTGTCTAGCCTTATAAATAAAAATATAAAGTCTATAAATAATATGATTTTACGGACATCTATCCATAATGGATTTAAAGAGGCAATCCCATAGAATCTTCAAGGCTGCAAACAAGGGCAAAGCTACTGGATTCTTGAAGATGAAGCAAGTGGAGAAGGATCTTTCGCAACTCCAAAATGATATATCCGACCGGAGTAACTATCATAAAACTCTTAAAACTAAATCCTTCATAACATCTCTCACAGAAGTTACCCACAGACCGAAAGACGAAACCAGGAAATGGTCTGAGGAACGTAAGATTGAATTTAGCCGGAAAATGAAGGACTACTGGGCCATCAGAAAAGCTCGAGGTACCAACAAGAGAGCAGCTGCAGAACCCACAACTAAGAACACCAATCGTGGTAAACAACGACGATGACATCAAGAAACATCTAAAACACAAGCACCGTGGTCCATAGATGGCCCTAACGAAAAAAAAAAAAAGATTTTATTATTATCATTTTTTCTATAATTTATGCTGTTTAGTGTTTAATTAATTTACAACTACCTAAGTACAAAATAAAATAAAAATACATCTAGTATGTCACTTGAGGTACGCATGATGGTATAGAATTGTAATTCATCTTATTATATCTTCATATCTTGTAATTGTATCTTCATCTAATTATATAATTCATCTAATTTTCTAGTTGTATTCATCTAATATGTGATATGATAATGCTAGAAATACCATTTTGATTGCTTGTAAAGCAACTACCTACCCATTGGTAGCAATTCAATAAATTAGTTTTCTACGAAACGATAAGTATCTGGGCCAATTCCGCAACAGCGTACGTGGTGAGGACGGTCCTACAAAGAGCTGGGAGATTCCTTTTTAATATGTTTTATTTTTTTTTTTATCTATTGTTACTATAACTATTGTTTCTGAATTTATTTTAGTAATAATATAATTAGAGGTTCTTTAATTAAATTTAACTGTAAATGTTATAGGTATAGATTAGTTTTTCCAAATTTATTATAGCCCTTGATTAAGGCTGATTGTAATCATTAAAAAAAAAAAAAAAAAAATTGAAATAGTTTCATAAGAGCTAATGATAAGCTTTCACGTGGCGTTAAAATGAATTATTTTCCAATTAATTATATCATTATTTATTCCATAGCAAAGTACTGAACCCAAGCTCTTTCATGGCTTCTCAGTGCTACAGGTTCTTACAGCATTATTTCTTTGAACAAATTCAGAACATTAAGAAATGCTGAAAATCAATGAACATTTCAAATCTGCCCCTTCAAATCTTCGACTCTTTTGAGCCGATGAGTCCCTTCAAACCCAATCACTATCCTCCGGCGATGGTTACAACAAAGCCGGTGTCAGTCCATCCTGTCAAATCAGACAACTGTCATGTATCAGCAAAGCTATGCAAACTTCACTTTTGAACCAAACAAATACTCGAATCTGACCAACCATTTTTGTAAATAATAATCTTTCTAGATTATAAACGTATGACTATATATAAAACTTTTTCAAAAAACGTAATCTAACAGTCCCACTAAAAAATCTATTAAATATGAATTCGGCATTGCAAAACAACATTCTAGGGACATTCCAAAATGTTAACATTCGAGAATGTGACCTGGTCAATGCCACATTCTAACATAGTTTCTAATTGCCAGTCTGTAATTATTGGGTTGTCTGAAAACACTGTAGACGTTGTACTTATATATGTATGAATAGTTTTTTCATTTCTTTTTTTTTAATTCAATGATGTGATGCATTTGTTCATAAATAAAAAAATAAAAACTGTCATTTAAAAAAAAAAAAAAATATTTCCTACTTTGAAACACATATATTTTCCTGGAAGCAACTTTAGAAGGCCTATATATTTTAAAAAGAAACGGGACGGGGACACCCATCTCTTTCATCCTTCCCTTCCCTTCATCCTTCCCCCTCACCCCTCCGCCAGGACAAGAGAACAAGATAAGAGTCCTACTTTATCCTCTCCCTTCTTAATGAATAAATGATGGTCTTCACAAAGTAGGAAGGGATAGATATTGGATTAGGCCTCTCGTTTTCTGCGAGGGGATTTCTTTGTTTTCGGAAATTACATTTATTCCTTAATGTAGCGGGCCGGTTTTGTCCTGCTTCCAAGAGGGAGGAACAGGGCAGGACCTGGCATTGTAACCTCCTGAAGGTGGAAGAGTTAAAGATGTTAGTTAAAACATTCGAAACAGAAAAAAATAAAAATATTTTTTGTCTTTCTTAAACCAGATAACTAACTCTTGCAACAATTTAATCCATACCTACTAAAACGCATTATCCTCTCAATTTGTTCCTCATTCGATTCAAAATATAAAAAGAAAATGACAACAGGACATTTTAATTAAGAACTTTTGATATTCTACCGATGAATTGCTGATTAACAAATTATTGACATGCTTGTACTACTGTAACAAAATGCAAAAATGAAAAAAAAAGCAGGTTCCTTAACTTAATGGCAATGATTTGATGTGCTTAGTAAATATATAATGTCACGAAACTCTATTCAACCCAAACTAACATATTCAAACCATGTTACATGATGTCAACACCAGTCACATAGCGATGGCATCTCTTTGGGTCCGTAATTTAAAAATATTATTTATTTTATTATTATATTTTATATTACTATATTTTACATGTTGTATTTTTGAACTATTTATTTTGCATCATATAAATTAAATTATTCAAAACTATGTTATTTATTGCCTTGAGTATGAAATAAAATGAAATAGTGTTTTTCCAATTAAATCTTAATTTTTTATCTACAAAAAATAAAATAAAAAGCTCTATATCCATTTGACATAACTACATGAAACATTAAAAACTGAAATACTTCAGTTTATTCATTGCCCTCTAATTCAGACCCTTACTCGGCATATCTTATGTGTGCCCTTGTTTCATTCACCATTTAGTGTTTTCAATATCTTGTTAATTTTTTTTTCTCGTGTAAAAATAATACCCACATTTAATGGAAAATCTCTCAAATAACTCTTCAATCAGATGACGATATTTTTGGAATGAAATTTATAAATATACACAAATATATTTATTTTTTCGCAGCTCTGGCAATAGTCAACTTATCTACTCAAGTCCTGGGCGCCTTCAGCCTCATCTGGATTTTGCCTTGGAGAGCAGCATTGGGATTACTTTGGATCTGGCTTGCCCTCCCACAAAAAGGAGAGATATGCTTGGTTCAGAGCTCCTTTGGGATGTAGGTATACATTGTGTGATTTTAATTTTTTTTATTTCTCTAATTATTTATTTTAATTTCTTTATACTAAAGCGACAAGTAACTGCTCGTCGTTACAGACTACTTCAACATTTACTAGACAAACGATCAAAGCTCCCAGTTAATTACCAAAGACTTATTTGCATGACTGTGATTAAACCTATTTGGGCGTACGGAGTTGAGCTTTGGGGCTCTAATAAGCCATCCAATTCATCCTATATCCAATCCTTACAATTCAAAATCCTAAATGCCCCTTACTTTGTCACCAATAAACTTATCCATAAAGGCCTTAATGTTCTATATGTTGCTGAGTTAGCCCAAACCAGATAACTATCGTTTCGTCATAAGCTCCAAAACCACTCAAATCCATTAGTTTCTCAACTTGCTTCCCACTCTATTCCCGATAATCCTTCGAGGCGTGTGAAAAGAAGATGGCCTAGAGATCTGCTAGTGTAGAATTTTTATTGATGTGCTACTGATGAGTAGTTCTTTTTAAGTTTTGATATGTTGCATATATTAGTACAGTTGTAAATTTCAATAAATTGATATATAGAATAGAATTTATTTATTTAAGAATATTTTAATTTATTTTATATTATTATTAACAATATTTTGTATCCTACATAGTTAGAAGTTTTATTCATATTTTTCAATCTATTTTCCAGTACATATTGTATGAATTCATTCATTGTTATCCATATTACTCATACCCTTTCAGAGAAGCAGCTTGTACATTAAAAAAAAAGTGAATTCGGTACAAGTTTAGGAAAAAAAAAGAAAGAAAACTTTATTATACATAAAATTAAGAAAATACGTAGAACTATAAAACCATATCATAGTGAAATCCTTAACGATTTAAAAAAAATTAATGGTTGTAATAATTTCATTTTTTTAATATTCAACTTGAAAAAAATGGGTATATCCAGTATATCTTACAAATTTGTACACGATTCATAATTACTCATTTCCCTTAAAAAAAAATGTGAACTGTAATAGTATAGTGGTAATAATATTCCTAATGGTAATTTTATGTTATCTAAATTAATAAAAAATAAAATAGTAAAATTAGTTATATAGTTATATTTCGGATAGATATATAGTTTGTTACGGTTAAATTTTCTACTATATAAAAATTTCAAGAGCACACTGTTGCCTTAAGCCCAGTGGATACGGTTAGGTTCGACGTATAATAATGAACAACAGTCTCGGATGTCACTCTATTTTTTTTTAAAGGAAAATAGCGAAAACTCTTAATCAGGATATAAAAAAAAAAAGAGAACTTACCCTAGTAGCGTTCACTTTGTAAACTTTATAGCAGAAAATACCTTTTAAGTACAATTTAACTTTTTTATTTTTTTAGATCATTTTTTGTTATATAAAAATCATTAATATAATTTTCAACAATAAATTTATTAAGTAAATAATAAAAATGTTTATACAATTGAAACTTTGTCCACAAGTTCTCCTTCCAGATCCTCATTTTAGGTTATTTTATTCTATTTTTTTTATTCAGTAAAAATAACCTGTATCAAGTTATATATAGAAAAACTTATTTTTATATTTTTTAAATAAAATAATAAATTAACTAATGAATACAGTTTAGAAATAATCCACGTAAGCGTTTTAGAACGGGCAGGTGAAGGATAAATCCTTTTGAATGTCGCAGATCCGGACAGATACCTTTGTAAAATAGGATTCGCCGAGAGCGAGCTGTTTTAAGGGCTAACAATAATTTTTTCTTATCCTCAGATTTCCAAAGGGAAAAATGGTTTTCCAGAGCCTCTGCCGGGGGGTTTCCACTCCCTGGACTTACATAAATCTGCAAGGTGCTCCTGGGAACACTCAATTATCTCCCTCCTCGAGAAGTTATTTTTGTTATCGCTAATAGCCAATATATTAAAAGGAAGGTGCTATATCTTCCAGAAAGGGTTGGATCGCTTAATCAATTCAAATGGTAACAAAAGCGCCATTTTCCTAATAAACTACATTCCCTGTCGGTCCTCCCTCTTAGGGAAACCGACCGGGAAAATAGTAGAAATGAGATGGCTCGGGGATTTCCATTTTTCTTTTCGGTTTCCACCTGTTTTAGAGAAGAGGGAAGAAAACTAGTTTCCTAAAGTTAACAATGACAGTATATCATCTGCTGGCGAAAGGGGGGGAGGGTTTTTAAACAGGTCTAAGTTTATGATAAGTGTATTTTAGTTTGAAAGGAAAACATTTTTTTTTTTTTTCTTATAGTAATATCTCAAAGGATTCCTCAAAAGGTATTTTGAAGAATTTCTTTTTTTAATTATATGGTTATATCACTGTGGCTTTTACCATATGACACAGAAATACAACTATAAGAGTTACTTATCACACTAAATAGTTAATGATATACGAGACTTAATAGACAAGAAACTGCTCCAACATATACTTGAGAAACGTTCAAACCACCCAATAAATTACTTGAGACTTATTTACATGAAAGTAATTAGACCCATTTGGACATACAGAGTTGAGCTTTGGGGCTACACTAATTCTTCTTGTGTCCAATCCTTACAATCCAAAATCATTCGTGAAATCCTTAAATCTTAATATTACTATTTTCTCAACTGATAGCTGACTAAATTCCCTAAATTTCCAATCAGACCCATAGATATAAAGTCACGTAAAATACCAATGCCAGCGCACCGAAACTAACTGTTGTGAAATCCACATTATTCGTTATTACCCCAAAAAACTATTCCCTCCGATCCAAAATTTATTTTTCTCAACTGATAGCTGACTAAATTTCCAATCATGATTAAATTGATAAGTCACGTAAAATACCAATGCCAGCGCACCAAACCTCGTACTGTGAGAATTCCAAGTTTTGGCACATTTTTCGTTATTACCCCAAAAACTATTCTTTCGATCCAAAATTATTTTCTCAACTGATAGTGGACTGCTAAATTTCCAATCAGACCCATTTGTATATTAAATGATATAAAGTCACGTAAAAACCAATGCCAGGCGCACCCCGAAACCTCGTACTGTTGTGAAATCCAGTTTTTTGACACATTATTCGTTATTACCCCAAAACTGTTTCTCCGATCCAAAATTAATTTTTCTCAACTGATAGCTGACTAAATTTCCAATCAGACCCATACATTAAATTGATATAAAGTCACGTAAAATACCAATGCCAGCGCACCAAAACCTCGTACTGTTGAGAATTCCAAGTTTTTGGCACATTTTTCGTTATTACCCCAAAACTATTCTTTCGATCCAAAATTTATTTTTCTCAACTGATAGCTGACTAAATTTCCAATCAGACCCATATATTAAATTGATATAAAGTCACGTAAAATACCAATGCCAGCGCACCGAAACCTCGTACTGTTGTGAAATCCAAGTTTTTTTGTTGCTGATTTGGCCCAAACCAGATACCTACCAGATATCCTTTCCCAAACCAGGTCTCCTGACATGTAATATATTCCGATAACTCGCCGAGGCGTCTGGAAAGAAGATAGCCAAGAGACCTAATGCAGTGCTACTATTAAGTAGTTCTTTACATGTTATTGACATGTCATTGTACAATTACTTAGCCATCCAGGATAGTGTGGAAGAGTGCTAAGCTGGCGGCCAATTTTATGTCACGAAGTGAAGGAGTGAGTAAATGTTTGTTTAACCTGTGTTTTTCCCCACTGAATAAATATTTAAGAATAACGTAAAAATAAATGGGAAATTAAGTTTTTATGGATTATTTACACATTCATTTTTTTTTTGTTTCTTATATCAATAAAGATGATAATAGGGGTCATCTCAAGGTGTTACCATTTCTTCAAAATTTCGTAGATATAAAGGTGATATGTTACTATACAATGTTACCAGTATAGAGTACAATGTAAATATCTTGGTTAGTTGTAAAAAAAAAAAAAAAAAATTACTTTAAAAGTCAAAACAAAAATTTCGACTTGCGTAGTTAAAATAAGTCGGAATCGACTAAACAGGTTCCTAGAATAGAAATAAATTCACTAGAGGTGCGCATGATGTTATAGAATGGTCAATACTATTAGGATTGATGAATTAGTTGCCAGTATTATTTTAAACGTTCATCATCTGTCCTAAAAACGTTTTAATGTTTTCTTTTTGTTATGTTTTTAGGACTTATCCCCAATGATCAGATATCAATGCTTTCAACAACCATTCAAATTCATTAACATCACAACTTGCTTCTCATTTCATTCCAGATGACCCTTCGAGGTGCCTGAAAATATAAATGCTACCAATGGGTTACATTAAAAACAAGTGAACGTGTCATTTTTATAATTATCATCACATTTACTTAATGTATTATATTTTTATATTGTATATGCAGTAGTAAATTTCAATAAATAACAACAACAAAAAAATGTTTTTAGGATAGATTATGAATGTTTAACATTTAAAACTTGTCTTCGAAAAAAAAATATTCCAATACAGTTAGCAAATAATTCATAAATTATAATGTAATATTCCTGAAACTAAAGCTGAATTGGAATAAGACTGTAGATAAAAAGAGCTGGGATTCAATTTTTTTATTTTACATTATTTTTTAGCAGAAAAATATTACGTAGCACCTTCATCTTCATAATATCTCTTTTTCTAGTTGTTATAAAATAATCATATTTTGCAACCTAATACTTCTGCACATAAATCCTTCATCAAATGAACTGGGTCGTATATTCAAACAAATGTGACATAACCCCTTCATCTACCAAATTCTTCAATTATTCTTACACAACCGATATAGGAATACAAATATAACACAAATATATGTGATTGGTAAAACTCAAAAAAAACACATGATGATCGTTTAGTATTTAAATCATTTATCGCTTAATAATAAACTTCATGAATTAAAAGAATCCTTAAAAATAATGATAAAACAGAATTTAAAGCCTGAGCTAATTGTAATTGTGTATGCATCTACCTAAAATAAATCACTTTTGAAACTGTTTTTATTGAACGTACCTTAGATGAAGAAACAAAAGGAGAGAAACTCCGAACACACTCCAATGTTTTCCCTTCTTCCACAGACTCAGTTAAAAATATAAACTGCATTTTGTATAAAAAATACAATTACTGGAGGCCTGACTTAAAAAAAACAAAAAAAAAACGAGCAATCAGTTAAAATGAAAAAGAAATAATATAAACACAAAACGCAAACAGTTAAAATGAAAAACAAAATTTATATCAACAAAAATCCACTGATATTTAAATTATACATTATTTTTTTTTTTTTTTAACAAAAATTCGACAAACCGTTTTGAGATACCCAATTCCTATCTGCATTAATTACAAATAAATGAATATATGATGTATTTTATAAAAAATATAGACAACTACAGGAGATCAGACTTTAAAATAAAAAGCAAACAGTTAAAATTGAAAAATATCAAACATAAACACAAAATCCACTGATATTTAAATCACACATAATAATTTTTATCATACCATATATAAAAAATAGACAAAAGATTTTGAGATACATAATGCCTAGCTGTAAATGCGTTAATTACAAATAAATAAATATCTTTTAATTTCTCAAAACTCTTAACAGAAATATTTCTGCCTCAGTTTTCGAAAAGCTAAACGATTAAGTAAATAGTATGTGATACCAATCATAGTTTTTATCTGTATCACAAAATTCACACTATTGAATACTGGTCATTTTTTTATGTTTCTTATTAAACGGTCACTGTGTGTTATTTTTGCCGGCTATCCTCACTTGAGCGATAACTCTTTTTGTTTATATGGGCGCTGGAATAGGACAATCATTATCTTTTACTAATACATATGGCCTCGACTAGCACCTGTTCAAAAACCCCAAATTAAAAAAAACAAAAAAAACATGTTTAAACGCACGCGCTTATCACTTCAGTAACTATACAATACACTAAAAAAAATCAATCTAAAATATTAATTTTGATCACATAATTGATCATAACAGTATTATCATCCATTATTTGGTAAATGAGCTATATTTTTCGGAATGCAATAATTTTAACGCTGCATAAAAATACTCATTTAATAGCTACTGACGTAAAAGTACCATGACAGCTTCTGCATTTTATATCCTTGTAATTTAATATTTTTTAAACAGCCATTTTACAATATGTTTGATATAGTTGAGAGCAAACAGGAGCTATAACTCTCCTCTATATAAAGGTGTAATATTTCTGAGGCATTTAGAAAGATTTAGAAGTCCCGGGGGAAATAGAGGAATCCCGGGGAATTGTTCTTCTTTCTTATCTCACCGCTGTACGCTAGCGCCTCGAGTGAGAACACGCTCGGTCGAGGGTGGAATGCCTCGGAATTATAACAAGGAATTTTATATTGCACAGAATATCTGGAATAAACTCATTTAATAAACGATGTTAGCATATATTATACCTCTGGATATACTTACATTTCAAGCGATTTGAAAAAAAAAATAAAAAAAGCTAAGAATAATTGAGGCGTATCATTCCAAAACTAGCCAAGTCTAATTACCAGATATTTAAAATAGTTTCCCAACTAGTCTATCTTTAGGTGGAAGCCTTTGCAGCAAAAGTAGTTAAATAACATTGAAAACAGCCATACAGAAAATAATGCCTCTTCCTAATTCAGTCCGACAGTCAGCTGTGAAGAATTTTTAAAAATCGACCTGGCTAGATATGGAGTTTTACGCCCCCATTGAAGTAGTAAACCAATCCTGAAATAATTGCACTTCTAAGAGACATGCAAAAACTTAAAACTTCCGAAAAATAAATGAACTTACAGATATGTCATTACAATAAAATAAACGAAAATGACAACTAAAGTAACCCTGTGGCGGTCGAATGAAATGATTAGTTGGTCGCGCTGCTGTGTTTACACCGCACTCGTAAAATTCATTATATTTAACCTTATTTTGTCATCAAAGGGTAGGTAAAAACATGTTTACATCTTTTAAAAATGTATAGTTACATGGTTGAAACACTTTATTTACTGCAAACATCCCTGTATGAAAATTCGAATATGAAAAAATCACAATAACTAGAAAGCACAATCTTATTGCCAAATTGCATTAAAAAAAGAAAAATAATTACCTAATGAAACATGTAAGTATCGTTATATTTTATTGTGCCTAATTACATCACGATTTTCAAGTCCATTTCCCGCATCAAGCGTAAAACTTCTTCAGCACCATAATAACAAGATTTGTGTGACCTAAAAAGTAAGGTAGGGTCGAAAAATAAGTGGAGTTCTAAAAAAAGATAAGAAAAATAAATTATCCTTGAAAAAATAAGTTATCATCGAAAAATAAGTTACCTACGCAAAAAAAAAAAAAAAAAAAAAAAAAAAAAAAAAAAAAAAAAAAAAAAAAAAAAAAAAAAAAAAAAAAAAAAAAAAAAAAAAAAAAAAAAAAAAAAAAAAAAAAAAAAAAAAAAAAAAAAAAAAAAAAAAAAAAAAAAAAAAAAAAAAAAATGAAAAATAAGTTACCAATGAAAAAAATACGTTAGAATACGTAAAAAATCAATAAGAGAACATTTTTCTGTTGTTTTTTTAATGATGAAGTAGTTACCATAAAAATGAGTTAATGGCAAACTTACATTGTAACTGATTTTTGTAACGTAGCTGTGTAAACACCGCTCGGCGAGTGTGTACTCCCGGCATCAGATATGTCAACTAACGAATTCATAGATCACTCAGTAGAATGCACTGGCTTTCAAACCACTGGAAGCAGTTTCCCAGAGGTGTGGTGCAAACACCGCTAGCGCGACCGACGCAAGGTTAATCGAACTTTACAAGAATAAGATACCCGCGTCCAAAATCATATCCTCAATCATATTAGTTGACATACCATTCATAGGGTAGATGGTAGGTAAGTGTGTGGTCAGAAGAGGTGATATTAGCATAGCTCGATTCGGGTTCCATAAGACTTTTTTATTTTGTTTATTTGAAAACTAATGATGAATGTTTAACAATCGAAACTAGGCTTTGGATGAAAATATTCCAGTAAAAATGGCAAGTAGTTCTTCAATACTAATCCATGATGATTTCTAATCGAATATGAATAACACAAAATGCTGGATATTTTATGGAAAGTTATTTTTTAGTTCATAACTCACAGGGTTATAAGTTTACTTGTTTGTGAAGCCATAAAATGGTACAGGTAGTGGGCTAATGCTCGGGGAACACCAGTATATGGTACAGGTATCTATTTTATATCCATGTGAAATTATTTACTAATAAGTACTTATTACCATAGTTTTAATATAATATCGGTTGGTTTCATCATAGAATAACGTTTCTCAACCAGTTTAGATGAGAAAAAAATTTAAAAAAAGGTGTATAAATAAATAAAAGAGCCGGCACTGAAATTTTGGGTTTACTGTTTTATATAAATTACAATTATAATTACTATTTCAGAGGTGAAAATATAAAATATAATTTTTTGAGTGAATTACTATACGAAGTAGGATAGAAGGTGAAGACACCTCGCGATTGGAAAATCGAAGTTAACCTGATGTTGGAAAGGCTTTAACCCGATTTTTCCTCTGCCCCCTACCTCCCCCCACCCTTCCACACAGAAAGGCCTAGATTCTGCATTATTAACTTTCTACCATCTCTAAGGCCTAACCTAAATAAATCATGAAATATACATGAGGGAGCAAACTCTTATTACGTTCTATCCCAGTGATATTTAACCTCGGTCGCTTAAATTAAAAAGTAATGCCGAGTCCGTGTCCCATAGTTCATTCCGTTCTCGATTTATTCATATTTTTATCTCTTATTATCGAAACCTCGGAGATAAACTATCCTTTATAGAGATCTCTTCCGAAATTGGGTCCTCTACAACTCTCATCTATCGTCGATAACAGTGGAAATAATGGTTCCACTGATTTGCACATGGAGGCAGTTAAAAAAAAAAAAATGAGAACTTTCCAATGTAGACGTTTTAGCAACCAGTTTAGTCTACATCATGTTTTTGTTGTTTTCTTCTAATGTTGAGAATTAATCTTAAGGAGTTGTCTTTACTTATAGAAGTTAACACAGGACTGAAGAAGGCTGTACTAGTCCTGTGTGAAATGCAAAAAAATGTTGTCAGGATGTGCAACCACAAGTTGGGAGAATTCACGACAGGTCAGGGGATAAGACAGGACTGCAGCCTAAGCCCTCTCTTGTTCATCCTAGTGTTGGACTCTGCCCTAAAGCAAGCAAAAAACAGGATGAGGCCATACCATCTTGGATATAGGAATCTTCAGTGTCCAGTATACGGTACTAGCGTTTGCCGACAATATGGTTGTACTGGGAAATAACTGCCGTAATTTGCAGTTTAACCTAAGGATCCTCCAAGCTAAACAGGAGATAATAAATATGGAAATAAATATCTCCAAAACAAAATTTATGAGGATCGGGAGAAGAAGAGACCGTGGGAACCGAATCGTTAGGCTGGCAGGATTCCGTATGGGGCAGATGGTGGATTGTAAATACCTGGGAGCTCACCTCAACGTGTACGGAAGGGTAGATGGAGACATTAAGGAAAGAATAGACACAGCTGGAAGATGCTTTTATTCCCTCAAGACAGGCTTCCTGGACAAGAAAGAAGTCTCAAAGGCAACTCTCGCACGTCAACTCAAAGGTACGTCTCGCGAATGGCTGAAGACAAAGTTGCCAGAGTTACCCACGAGGCCAGAGTAGAGGGAAGAATACCACAAGGAAGACCTGGGAAGAAGCAATCAAAGAAACCTTTAACAGAAAAGGAATGGACTGGAGGAGGAGGAGGCAGCTGGTGCAAGACAGGGCTTCTTGGGTCAGGCTCTATGTGAAGGAACCTCACACCGCTCAGCGGTAAAGAGGGTTGGATTAAGTAAGTAAAACTTCAGATTTATGTGTAACACATATGAAGGGTTGGGGTAAAAAACATGTAAGTAAACTTTTATCGAATCTGAGAAAAACGCAATTTAAAGTTTACAATTTTTAAATACTATTGCTACTGTTTTAAAAGAAATCTTTTGGTTTGGAATTCAAGTTTTGAAAATGAAAAAGTAAAATAAAAAATTCCATAAAAGAATCTGACACTGTGAAACTTAACACCCCCCCCCCCCCCCCCCCCCCTATTTGCCTGGTTCTTTCCCCATGCGGTAAAACAGCAATGCGATATATTTTTTTAACTCGTTTGGTTTTTCCTACTTTTAACTCGCTAGGAAATGCTTTTTTTTTTGTTTGTTTTTAGTGTTAAATACCTATAACTCATTTTCATAGAAATTTTACTAACCTGGTTTCTTCCCCGGACTCTTTGTATATAAATTCCAGAGGAAATATTAACGTTCAGTTGAAATTTTAAAATAACTGACTTCAGTTAATTAAAAACTTGAGGATACTTTGAAATCTTGTTTGTTTAGGTAAACTAAACACTATTACAAGTCCCATCACATAATAAACTCGAAACCGAATTTATATTATAGTTATTGAGTCCTAAGGTACTCGATTTTCTTTATTTGGTTTGGAAGTAAACGTTGTTTAGAATGCTATTAGGAAAACTCTCGATTATGATTTCAAAAGCAATACAAAGTTACTCCTATTTATATAAATAAAGAAGGAAGATATCATATTTCTAAAACTCCAAAAAACGTTGAAATTTGTAAAACTTTCAACATACAGAGCCTCAAATTGAAACGTAAATTCACATCCACAAAAGTTATTTTGTTTTTAATTATTATTTAAAGACAACGGTTTTCAAATCGAAATCTGACATAATTTAATGTATAAAGAAAACAATACGTCTAGTTTACTGAATGATTTAAACAAAATAATTATTTTGTTTACAAAGAAATATAATTCTTTTAATATTAACATTACTTGATTTGTTCTAAAAAAGAAACGTTTAGTTGGAAAGACTCTGTGGGTATTATTTTTTCAAATGGGGGATAGGAAATAAGATTTTCTTTTCTTATATATATATATATATATATATATATATATATATATATATATATATATATATATATATATATGTAAAACCACAATTTTTAATAGAAGTATGCAGATATCAGGATACGCTGACGATCTTGACATCGTTGCCAGATCTCAATCAGCATTCCTCCAGCTAGAAAATAGAAAAGGCAGCTAAGAAGTTTGGTCTGGCAATTAATGAAGGAAAAACTAAATAAATGATAGCTGGACGGAAGCGTTTCCGGGAAGAACATATTGAGATTGGAAAATACAAGTTTGCGAGGGTTCAACATTTTGTATACTTGGGGTCGGAGATTAATTCAGAAAACGATGTGACTAAGAATGTTATACGTCGGATCGCAGCAGCAAACAGGTGTTATTCTGGCCTCGCTAAGCAATTAAAAAGTAGGTTTTTAACCAACAAGACCAAAGTAAGGCTATACAAAGTCCTTGTACGTCCGGTCCTGACATATGGATCTGAAGCATGGGCATGGACTAAGGATGATGAAAATAGACTGCTTATATTTGAGAGAATGATCCTGAGAAGAATTTTCGTTCCGATCCGGGAGGGCAGTGATGTCTGGAGAAGAAGAAAAAAACAAGAAATCTACGCACTCTTCAAGGACACAGACATAGCTAGGTGGGTCAGTGTGAGGAGGCTCAGGTGGGCGGGGCACATCGCCAGGATGAATGAGAACGAAATTCCAAAAAAAATTAACTATAGAAGCTATTCTTCAAGTTAGAAGAGTTGGACGACCCAAATTGAGATGGATGGATAGCGTCCGTGCAGATGCCAAGAACATCCTTGGAACACCAGACTGGATGGCTGCTGCACAGAATAGAGATGAATGGCGAAAACTTTTGGAGAGGGCCCAGATTCAGCAATGAATTGTTGCGCCGCTTATGTATGTATAAATAACAATCACTATAATCACTAGAACAATTTGTATTATGCGCAGATTATTCTTTTTTTTTTTTTTTTTTACAGTTGCATGATCAATTCATATTCAATACATTGCAGAACTCTATTATCAAAATGAAAAGCTTTCAGTGTTATATGCTCTACAGACAACTCATGAATTCCGAAGGAACTATTTTATTGCCACAGGTTCCTTAATATTTCAGTACATTTTATGTTCCCGTGTTATTTTATTAACTTACACATCCTCTTAAGACGGAGTAAATGAAACTAAGTAGAAATTTTATGATGCTTTTTTGATGGCATGTTTTTTATTTTCTTATAAACTGTTATAGACAAATGTTGCTAAGTGTTCGAATATGAAGGAGGTAAAAGAAAAAAAAAAGAGGGATGAAATTAAAACTGTATAAAATCCACCTGAATGAGATTTAGGAAGAAGTCCTACAATCGAAAACTAAGCAGCTCAAATCGCAGTAAATAGAACAGTGTGAGAGATTTTTTGTAAATTTTATTCTAATAAGACTTCCAGTCTATTTTAATAAAACAATTTGAAGAAAAACACTTGAAAACTAAGACCAAAGAAGGATCTTTCCACGAGTTAAATTATTAACAATTTTCTTTTTGAACATTTATTGAGAAAAACAACATGACTAAAAATATAAGTCATAATTGGCCGACGTAATTTTTTTATTTTATTTTATTTATTTATTTATTTTTTTTTATTTTTTTTTTTCAGAAAAATAAATTCAAAGTCAGCAATTTACTAAAATTAACTTAGACGGTTGATTCTGAAATTTGGAATTTAACCATGTCGAAAAAATTGTGATTTAAGAAAAAAAAGAGGTTGGTTTCGTAGGTTCTTTATTCAGCATAGAAGAAGTTATCGAATTTATTTGTTGTAAATATCTTGATCTTTCTTGTTCGATGATTGATTAAAGAAAAAGAGTTCCAATTAATTTTAACTGTAAATCTCAATCTTTTAACATATAGATGTTTTCTTTTATGTGCCATGATAAAGACTGATTCGAACAAACCACAGCATGAGTGAGTTACATCCCTGGTAAACAAATTAAAACCTGGAAAACCCTATTCCAATTCAATCACACTAATTCTATGGCAAAATATGAATTCTAAAACATTTATCGACCTAGGAAGGGAAAAAAAATGTTTTACTAAGGGTATTGGTCCCTTACTAATCAACGAACTTTTTCCAAAACACGACTCTAATTCAACAGAAAAATACGAATTATAAAATGTTTTACTTACCTTGGAATGAAAATAAAATATGTTTTAATGAGGGGACTAAAATGCATTGTTTTATACAAAATCAACGAAATTTTTTCCAAGGGATATGCGATATATCGGAATACGAATTTCAGGATTCCACTGTACAGATGATTTGTGATACATGATATAACTAATTTCGGTACAAACAAACCCAGCTGCCAAGCAGAAGTTTTCCAAATGTCTTCAATTATTCTAAAGTTTAAAAAAGCTATTACCTTACTTTTATGGAGTTTCTTTCTAAAGCGGTTCAAAGAGCGGTGGCATTTACATAACAACATTCTGAGTTTTAGAGAGGGCTTAATTGAGTTCCATGCGGTAACCCACAACTCTTGCAATGCCTTTATAATCCTTCATACTTTTTCTTATTCAAGGCCTTTAATATGTCTAGAAAAAATGTATGAAACATCATGATAATTTCTTTGACTAAGTGGGTGTGTGTGTATTAGTGCATTACAGAGAACTTTAAGTTCCCTAAAATATTACATTTCTTATTATTCAATGGTGTAACTAATTCATGATATCTGAATAATAAACTAAGATTTGTTTTTTAACTTACTCATTTGACGCGTAATTATAATTAATAAACACACCAACAAGGAAGTATGATGTTACAATATACAATGAGCATTGTAATTCCTGAGGGAGTCCTCTTTTGGGTTGTTTGGAAATTAGTACAGGTTTTTATGTTTTAGTAAAATAATCTCTCTAGAGAAAATCGTATTACATTTGTTGAATTATTTTTTAATATTAGTATAAATGTCTTAATGTTACAACCCTCTCCCAAACTAAAAGTTTCACTTACCTCTGTATCATCACATAGGAGGCAGTTTTGGTGAGGGGGTATCGAGATTTCAAGGTTGGGATCTAGCGTTTACGAGGTAGATAGAAGAAAGCAGAGTCAATAGGTCAAGAATATAGGAAGGTTTTTAAGTTTTTAGAGATTTGAATAAGAAAGTACCAAGAATGAATTGCCGTCGGAATTTAGAAAAAAGCCACTGGTACCGCCTGGGGATCCCGAAGATAAATCTAATGAAACAGTTCATCAGTCTCCACAGTTCATCTCGAGATCACCAGACAGTTCCCCATAAACCAAGCAACCGTAATCAAAGCAAAGGAAAATAAGAGAGGACCCTAGAAGTTGACGGGTATTTCTGGGAAAGGAATCTCGAAATCTATAGAGTTGTTTAAGGATTATGATGGATTTTTTGGAAATTTGGGCAATATGGTTGTTGCAGGAAAGGTGTTAATCGAATATTTGCAATTATATTTGTAGTTTAATTATCTGAATTATCTTTTAATCACGTCCTGAATGGTTTTGGTAAATAGGTACAACTACTTAGTCTATATATAATTTTCAATGATGATTGTTTACGCATAAGTTATATATAATAGTTTTAAACCGCACTAGCTTATTCTACAAAAGACATTAAAACGTTTAAAAAAAAAATAAAATAAAATGTGACATGGTAAGTGGATTTTTGGTCAAGTTCAGTGGTTTTCAATTATGATGTTTGTGATACCAGTGTTACTGTTTGTGAGTCGCTAGTTCATGTCATTAAATCGTTTGTAGTGAATCCGTAAAGTGGTGTTGGCATATATCAGCATGTAAATCAGATTTACCAACGCATCAAATTAGTGCATCAGGTGAATCGTCCAACGAAGAGGTTTAATTTCGAACTCTAGTCACGGAGACTATTCTATTACTCTATCTGGACTTTGGAAGAACATAATTGTACAGAACTATAGTGAATTACATGTTTTTTGTGATCTAGCAACGTAAAACCCTGGATCTATGTGTCATTCGCACCCATGTTTGGGATTCTGGCATTGCATTCTACATTCCTCCACTCATAATTGCTTCAAATTCCTACTTTTCGTAGGTTATTTGTTATTTGTAATTTATCTGTTAGATATTCAATCTAATAGTCATATAAATGAAGAAAATATTAAAAAAAAATAATATATGAATTTTCAGGATATAATAGTGATTTGTACAGTATAATTTTTGTACTATTGCACTACATTTGTATAATTGTTTCTGGCATAACTTATATTATTATATCAGGCAAGATACATTAATTCTCCGGATAGTATTTGCTTTGTAGCTTTGTCTAATTTATGTATTCGTAGCTTATTTTAAATTCTTAATTTTATGATATAATTAGTTTTTCGTGTGATATTTCATAACATGTAACATTACTTTTATTAATTTTATATTTTAATTTATTTATTTTTTAATTTGTTAGTTTAATTTTAATTGTAATTCTCTTGCTTTTATTATGACCTTAATTATATATACGGCAGCTAGGTCGCCATTATATTGTTCATTATAATTATTCTTTTATTTATTTCTTTTTTTTTTACTTAATGCAGTAGTATAACTTTAACAAATTTAAAAATATTTAAGTCTTCTAAAAAATATAGCTAAATAGTGTTCTACTACGTATACTAGTATTTTACAACCACGAGCTGTTTATTTTGTCTATTTTGAGCTGTTGTAATCATCTATTCAACTATTTTGGAAGATCTCTTTATGATCATCTCTTCTGAATACTCTTCTGAATAAAAAAGAGAAAAAATAATAATTTTTTCCTGATTGGAAAAAACAATAGATCATGAATACGTCTCTCAAATATAAAAAGTTTTGCTTCTGATAAGAAAACTGTCAGTAAATTATTGATCTATGCAACATCAACAGAGCTATAGTATGTCAAAAAAGCGCCAACATTTAAAAATGCAGGCAAAACGTTACTTTTTTTTTATTCCAACCAATAATGCTCCTAAAAGGTAGATTCTATTTACAAATGTTATATAGCAAAAAATATGCTCCGTTAAATTTATGATTGTGGGGACTGTTATCATGTCTTCAATCCGAGCAAAACTAACAGAGCAAGAGGGTGTTAAAATGTGACCTTTTTTAGAGTAAAAAAAACAGTACATATTTTGAGGGTGAAAAAAGGTTACACAAGAAAACTAAAAACCCCAGCCAAAAGCCATATCTATGTAAACAAAAAAAAATGCCTTTCTCAACCGAAATGTTTTTTACAACCATGATGTCATGTAACGTAAATATTAGTAGGAGACTCCTACTAGGAGCAAAGAAATGTATAGTCATTTATAACACAGTCCCCTTTAAAGTTCTTTTATAGTTTTGTACAACTTTATCCAGAACTTTCTAAACATTGTTGTCTTGTAAAACCGGGTTGTCTTCATTGCCTAGCTACATTTTGCCTTTCACAAAAACTAGTGGCCTTTTTACAATTTTACAACGAACTGGTGTTCTACAACATAAAACCATTTAGTGTTTGTGTATTACAGCACTTTCCTAAACTGTTTTAATAGATATTTTATGATCAACCTCCATTGGATAAGAGTTTTTTCGGACATTTAAAATTAAACCCTTTAAACAGTCAAAGAAAAATGAAATGCATGTATACTAATAGATTGTAAGTGATAACGTCATATATAAGATGAGCCTGATGAAGTTATATAGAAGGTAACGAATGCAACTTGAGTTAATTTAACTAACAACTTGACTAGATACATTCTATGACAGTAGATACATCCGCTAACAACCTTCACTAACTAACCCATCGACAAGTTGCATCGGATAATTAACAAGGTAATCTAATTAACCACAGGGCAGGGACTGACACTGCTATCAAGGTGGCCTAAGTCTGCGTTAATTTGTAAGAGATCAATAACTGCAGTCTTGGTATTTATGAATATTAATTACTACAGCGGAATCTATTTTTATCAAACCTGAAAAAGGAAACAAAAAGAAATTAATACATAGAAATTCCGGTCTTTTTTAATTTTTTAAATTATTTATTCCATAACGTAATGAAACAAATATACTAATTTATGACGTTACAGCATTTTTAAGCCATAGAAAACGGAACTGAGCTATTAAAAAAAATATACATGTTTTGTGAGTTCAGATTATGTGCTTATAATAGTTTTTAAAAAAATACGTTAAATATATATTAATTATATGACTAATGATATTATGAAAAACAAAAAAAAAAAAATCTTATTTCGTTCAATATGTCATACCTAAAGGAAACCATTCCGAACAAATACAAATACTTACTTTCATTCACTAATGCAAAAATATGTCAGAGAATTTCGAAATAAGTATCAAGCAACGATACACAGTTCGGATTGCTACATTTCAGATAGTTGGAATTTTAATTATTAAATTGAGGACAGGTTGAATAAATTCACCATTTGTTATTTTAAAATATTATAATGTTGAAATAAGCTCATCTATTTACAGGTGAAACATCAATCTTGATATCGTGTCAGGATCGAAAAATTTTTAGGCCCAGGTTCGAAACTGGACGATTCCGTATATCACATTCAATCAAAAAATATATTATTGTGTCTCTCTATATCAATATTTTATTTTTTTTCAAATCCATTGTAAACAAAGTTACATTGCTATTTGTAAATTATTATTTAAATAACTAATTATTGTAATTAAAGTTAGTTTCATAACAAATTTGAGTTTTGAAATTTATTAATGGGGTGAGTCAGAAAAAATGACCGCTTTATATTTAAAAATCAAATTTTTTTTTTTTTTCAACTTACAAGGTTTTTAATAATCAAAATATTGTGCTTTATGGTTTGCGCCATCTGGAAACCAGCTGTAAAATTCCTTGATGGTACCACTCTTCTTTGAATTAAAGAAAGTTGTTGAATGTTTTTCAACGAAGGAAATGATCCATTGATCTGAACAGGTGGTTGTCTGATGGTGCTAGGTCTGGACTATATGCCGGGTGAGGGAGAAGCTCGATTCCATCCAAATTAGCTAGTTTTTCTTTTGTAAGGCGAGAGGTGTGGGGTCTGGCAATATCTTGTTGGAACAAGACGTGCTTCCTGTTGACTAAACCTGGATACCGCTGAACCAAAACATCATACATTCTTTGCATTTGTTCTGAATAGAGATCTGAAGCGCAGAGCGTCCTGGTTTACTACTGAAACACGCCCTGATCCTGATTTCCTTTCAAGGCTCAAATCACCTTCATTAAATTTTTGGAACCACATCCTCACCGTCCTTTCATTCAAAGAGTCTTCATCCTCAAATTCAACCAGTGAACGAGTGGCTTCAGCAGCTGAAAACTTCCGTTTCCAATAATGAACCAAAATTACGAGAATTTCGTATTTTACTTTACTGTCATTGTGAACAAAGGGAAGCTAAAGAAGTACTGAGCCCGGATAGAGGGCATGCTCTTTACCAAATTATTTAGACGAGATCAAACATGAACTTCCTACCACAATTCTTAGCTCCCGAATGTATATAAGGCAAGGGCACGAGTATGCATTGCTACAGGGTAATTTATAACCTACAAAAAGGATTTATTAATTATAAAAAGTTTATCCGGAATATGCAATAGAAATATTTATTTATAAAACATAGAATTTACAACAATTCAAATGATTAACCCTGCATCGTGTGATTATTAATACAGATCAAAATTCTGGAACTGTTATAGTATAACCCCATTTTCGAGTGATTAGCGTAATGGAACAGAGAGTAAAAAACCACTGTTAATTAAACCAAATTAGCAATTGATTAGTGATGCCCTAGTTCTATGGTGTTTACTTTATCAGCAAACAAATTTTGAATGCTGTACATTCAATTAGTGTACTAAATATATACAAATATGAAAAACATCAGCACGATTTTATTTATATATATATAGTTATCTTAAATAGATTAAATAAAACCAACAAGATTGAATTATACACGAACGTATTCAATAGTATGACCAGTTAAGCAACGTAAAAAATACAGATTTTATTTATATATACAATTTATCTACAAATCTAAGACAAGTAATCAAAGACATGTCGGTACTTGCCATAATTTAAGTTGAAGCATGGAATAAGGATAAAAAATTCGGTGATATAGGATACAGTTTAAGTTTTAAGGAAGTAAGAAAACAAATTATCATATTAACCTGATAAACATATGAGGTGTTCGAATTCGAACTTCGGAAAGTGATAATTTGTGCTAAGATTATTTATTTCTCACCCACAATCCTTCTAGTCAGGAAAACCCTGTGTTACTGAAATCGCAAGAATAGGGAGAAAAAATAACTATAAAGGTATCCTTGGTAAACACCATGAATATAAGTTTATATTATAATTTGAATGAAGATATATTTAAAAAAGAACCCTAATTCAGTTTCCTTTAATTATTTTGCAACTCAGTTCGTGGTTTTTGTTCTCTTTTTTGGTTTTTCTTAAATAAACTGCTTAATAATATTTTTCTCACTTTATAAATGCATAATTCTATTTGTCTAGTATTTTAACATTTTCAAAGGCTCCAAATAGGGATGATTAATACAAACATTAAATTAATAGTGGAATAAGAAAGTGGGGTAGGCCGAAACAAACAACAAGTATAGCAGGATGGAGTCATAGAGGATGAAGACAGCGAGAGAGGAATTGTGATGAAGAAGGCAAGGGAATATGTAAAATTCTAGAAACTTGCGTATTGAAATGAAGTGAAAATAAAGTTTATTCTGGGGCCATTTCACCTTCTTTTTTATTCAGAAGAGTATTCAGAAGAGATGATCATAAAAGATCTTCCAAAATAGTTGAATAGATGATTGTAACAAAATAAACAGCTCGTGATTGTAAAATACTAGTATACGTAGCAGAACACTACTTGGCTATATTTTTTAGAAGACTTAAATATTTTTAAATTCGTTAAAGTTTTACTACTGCACTAAGTAAAAAAAAATAAATAAATAAAAGAATAATTATAATGAACAATAAAATGGCGACCTAGCTGCCGTATATATAATTAAAGACATAATACAAGCAAGAAAAACACAAATAAAATTAAATACAGATATTTAAAATAAAATAAAATTACAATATAAAAGTTATATTGCATGTTATAAAATATTACACGAAATAGAAATAATACCTTAAGGTTAAAAATTTAAAATAAGCTGCGAAAACAAAAAATAAGGAAAAAAACCGATGAAAAAATACAGTTGACAAAGCTACAAAGTATATATTATCCGGAGAAATGGCGTATCTTGTTTGATATAATAATATAAGTAATGCAAAAAACAATTATAGAAATTTAGTGCAATATTACAAAGCTAATACATATTGATATATATATATATATATATATATATACATATATATATATATATATATATATATATATATATATATATATATATAAACCAATCTAGTGAATCACCCATTCTCTGTAAATACGAACATTCATCAGCTTAGAGGAAATACCTGGCAGTTGTGTGCTAATCATCACCTCCTTGTACAATATTGAATCATGTTAAAGCATTAACAAAAGTCTTAACGGTTTTAAGAGAATAGATTTTGTTTTATTCATATATTTTTAAGCTAAAAAATGTTACTTATGATAATCAATCTCTTTTGATTATTGAAAACAGCTGCGCAAATTGTTCCTAATAAATTTTATATAAAAAAAAAAATAATAATCTTCAAATTACTCACTAATTAACTAATCTAAGTTTGATCTATCAAGATACAATATATATTGTGATATTAAGGTTAAAATATCATCAGTTATCGCACTGCCATATTTATCGCTTTCATCATATTTTTGGCATCTTAATACAAAATGTAATTTTTTATGTTAACAAACAAACATTGAATTCGAAATAAATATTTGGGCAGTAAACGATCAATTTATAAGTAGATGACATAAAACCGAAAGATGGGTAAGAGTGTTGTGGTCCTTTAGAGGGAGATAGTAAGAGCCGGGCAGTATATTGCGGCAGGTTATAAATGTCGAGAAGGAAAACCAAAAGCGACCGGGGACCATCAATTAGATAGGAGCGATCCCATTGGTCGGCGGAGGCAGCCATTCACAGAGCTCCACACATCATCCCTCCTCCTGTCCACTCATATCTCTTAGCTTTGTCATAGGCCAGAGCTCCCAAGTAGGTTCTGTTTATAGCTCCGTCTGCTATTTTAGTCGCTGCGTGATTTCGTACTCAGCTGAATGAATGAGCCTGGTTTGTTAATAAACTGGGAAGCATACGAACACAATAACCTCACATGTTCTACAGAATTCTAATCAGATCTTTTTAAAATATTATTAGTAGGAAAAGTGTACTTTAAACTGGAATAAAACAGCAAACAAAATTAAAACGTCAATAATTAATAAAATGGAAGTTGAGAAGGAAATAGAGTTTATAAACAAGTTTTAAATTTATTTATTTCATTGCCTCTACCCTTCAGGGTCATTGGCAGTTCATCTTCGATTTTTTATCCCCTATATCCCTCCATAAAACCTGATAGCTTTCAGAAACTCCAACAATGACTTCACAGATTATCATCCTTTAAGATTTCTTTCAGTATATTTGAAATTTTAAATCTCTCCGTTAGAGATGAAAGCTGTGGACAATCTACTAATACGTGTTTTACTGTCCTGGGTTCCTGACAGTTGACGCAGGTAGGAGGCTCCAAGCCGTGGAGAAGGTAGCCATGTGAGAGTTCACAGTGGACGGTTCTCAGACGTTGCACAAAATTATTTCCTCCTTTCTAGACGTCCTACAACTTGTTTGTCACTTTGCTCAGCAGTTCGACTTAACATCTAACAATTTAGACCTATTTGTTGTCCATGTCTCTTCCCACTTGGCTTGAATCGAGCATTTCAAATGCCTCACCAAGTCTTCCTTAGGTGTAAGGTTGATGTTTTTAATAATATCATCGTCAATAATTCTTGCTAACTGAGCTGTTGAATCAGCTCTTCCATTTCCAGAAATGCCACAGTGGGAAGGAACCCAAATAAAAACAATCATACTGTGTTTATGTTGAATTTTCCATATAAGCTCAATGATTTCTGAAATTGTTACATGTTGAGACTGATCCTTCATTTGTGCCAGTAACACACTCATTGAATCTGTGACAATTACTGATTTCTCATATTCGGCTTCCAGGCAGTGCAGAAGTGCTTCCTTAATGGCAGTTGCCTCTCTAGTAAAAACGGAATTTTAAATTTGTAAATATAATATAATGAAATTAAGAAAATGCTCTAAGAAGGGTAATATTTCTTAAGATAATAAAAAACATATTGTATTGACATAAAACAATAAAATAGTTGTAGGTGAAATATACGATGATAAAGACAGTAAGTTAAAAATGTAGGGATCGTTAGGTAAAATCTTAAAATTTTGAATGGGAAAAAACTCAATGGATCATGGATCTTATCTTTAATCTCCTGTTTTCCTAATTTACATTCTAGAATTTAAAATATTAAATTACTTATATTAATAACTAATTTTAATTATTAATTTTCAATTAATGACTATTCAAAATAAACAAAGTTGAGAGAAAATAGAGGCTTGAAAATTGACTTCATTGTTAGGTCTTAACAACAATTGCTAAAAAACAAAAAATATTCTTTATTTATTTTCTAATCATAAAACTGTCGTTATTTTCGATTTGAGCAAAACCAACAGAGCTAGAGAATGTGAAACTGACGTTACAACAAAAAACTATAGACCCCTAGCCATATCGCACATGTATTTCAAAAGTGACACAATTCAAAAACCAGAATTTAAAAACAAAATGTACAATTTTTACAGTCATGTATGAAATATAGAAAGTTTTCCAAAA
Source organism: Euschistus heros (assembly GCA_003667255.2). Taxonomy (NCBI): domain Eukaryota; kingdom Metazoa; phylum Arthropoda; class Insecta; order Hemiptera; family Pentatomidae; genus Euschistus; species Euschistus heros. The sequence continues at coordinate 324,330 of RCWM02000378.1, read as the reverse complement.
TTATTTATTAATAACAACCGAAAGTGAAATAAATCAGGTGTGATTTCAAGTTAATTTGATACATTTTTGACATTTGACAGAAGAGTATTTAACATAAAGATAAAAAATCAAAAATACAGATTTTGGAGTTGTGTCACTTTAAAAATACATGGTCGATAGATATTCTTGTCAAAAAACAAAACAAAAATAAATGTTTAAGTCAGTCCTACTAACCTAGTTTGTATCTACGTTATGCGGTAGAGTATACATGCTGCGCCGGCCATGAGTGCGATTGCGGATTTCGGGATTTTTGAAAAGATTTTATTTTTACACAACCGACACAGAGATGTGTAGTATTTTATGTTTCATAAGCCATTGGTGGTTATGCTAAAGCTTAATATCACAAAGCTCTCTTTAACAAATACATGAATAATAAACTGTTTTTCTTAGTATAATAGACTTTAACCCTCCAGTAGTCGTAACCGATTTGAGAGATCTCCCAAGGTATTTTTCGTGCAGTATTCCGAGTAGGATTTTTATGAGATAAGCGACTCAGTACCTTTCAACTAACATTCCTTAAATGCATTAATGACGTCAAATCCTTAATAATCTATCCAGATTTTTAGTTATTTAGTTTCTAATCCGCTGTTACCGGGACAAGATCTATTAAGCTCATTGCGACTACTGGCGCGACAGATTTTATTCTATCATTACATTATGAATCGTAAGGGCGGTATTGAAATGATTCGTAAAATCATTCTATGTAATACAGACAGATTCTGAAAGTGAAACAGACATTGTTGAAGAAAGAATTGAGCATTTAGTTACTGAACACGAAGATGATGTATCTAGTGATGAGGAATGCATTACCGATAATTCATTTATTGGTAAGAGTTTGTTAATGATTCATATATTATAGAAAAGAGGGTGCTCCACCTGAAGCAAGTAATAAAGGACGTGGCTCTTTAAGACGACGTGAATTATGTGAAAAACGAAGACTAACTAAATACTTTTGTGAACAATGTAAAATGTATTTATGCTTAGAACATTCAAAAATTGCCTGTCAAAGCTTTATAAATAAAATTAGTGAAGTAAATTATAGCTAAAAAGTAGTGATAACAGAAAAATAGTTTGAAGTTGTTATTCTAGATAATAATATTTATATTACTTATTTCATTAATGTGTATTATTATGTGCATTCCTTTAAAAATCAAATAAAGTAAATGAGAAAACAAAAGTGATGAAATCATCAGTAAAACGATTGAATTTCAAGAGGTGATCTGTCTGATCGTTGCGACTATCGGTGTTAGTCCTAGGGTAGCGACTACTGGAGGCTTAATTTGTATTATTTTTCAGTTCATTTTTTTTTTTAATAAAATTTATTTATAATTGTATACAGCTAAGTTTTATTCGAACCGTCATAATATATACCATAACATCAGAATGAGTTCCCGATTTATAATGTTAATTATTGTTCCGATCTCAATCATTCGCTAATGAATCTGGATAAGAAAAGACAATTATCCAAATGCTCGAGGTATCTTCCATCTCTATTACAGTCCTCTAACCCTCAGAGATCGATGACGGCTGACTTCATTAGGCGATTGAGACGTGGGAGGTTGTGATCAATGGAAGGAAGCTGATAAAGCGGGTAAATTTTATCTTTCAGAAATTATATTAATGGAGAAAACAACTATTAGTCAACTAAGTTGTCAACTTATCACTGCTATGGTATCGAATTGATACAATTTTTGGCATCAAACATATCGTTAGCTTAATTAATACCATTTATAGGTCGATACCATTTAGTGCTATTGGAATGGCCGAGTGGACCAAGACGCGTAAAATAGCTACATATAAAGAGTGATAAATGGCAGGATTGGTGACTGACTAAATTTTTTACAGTGAAGGATAACGTTTCTATCTATCTATCTATCTATCTATCTATCTATCTATCTATCTATCTATCTATATATATATATATATATATATATATATATATATATATATATATATATATATATATATATATATATATATATATATATATATCCAGCAACCAACCAACACCATATTGATTGACAGCCTGCAGGGAGCAAATCATACCAATCCTTTTGGGAAAGATAACTCTACACACGTATGTGAATTGGAAATCCTGATCCTGATTGTGATCTTTCAGAATATAAAATACTCCCTCGTGGGTTTGGTCTAGGGAAGTTGAGTGTAAGGAAATGATTTATAGGTCCAAGTTGGCCTGTTGACCATGAATTACAATAATCCATTAATCTAAGCCCATTTTTCACTATCCTTGAACCCGAATGTTAAAACACGTCGTTGAGAGTTGGACCATAGAGATCTATTTACGAACCGAAAGAACCGACGACACTGCACCAAGGAAATGAGACATTTTTTTTTGTTATTAGCAGTGTGAGGATTTTTGATGTAGACATTTCCTATATTAGTATATTCATGTGCAGTGTGGCGAAATGTGTCTTTTTGGTTTTTTATTTTTAATTATTTTTCATTGAGTCCTACTGTTTGGTAGTTTGCTCTACTAAATTTTTGCTAGATGTATTGTACAACTAAACAATAAAGCAAAGGAGATTAAGATGGCTGGGCCATGTTCAGAGAATGAGCCCCAACAGATTGCCAAAAATCATGCTGAATGGGCGTCCCGAAGGAGGCAAGAGAGAAAAAGGAAGGCCTAGATTGCGCTGGAGGGAAGATGTTGAGGCAGACTTAAAAACACTTGGTGTGAGGTATTGGAGGAGAGCAGCTGGTGACAGAAAAAAATGGAGGGGAATCGTGGAAGAGGCCAAGGTTCTGCATGGACCGTAGCGCCATTGTTGTTGTTGTTGTTGTTGTTGTATTGTACAACTGAAATATTAAAGTAAACTTTATCAGTGAGGAAGTTTATGTTTGTTGGAGCTTAACGTCCTTAGGCACTCTAGAGCAGGGCAGGTTATCCTATAGGCTACTAATCTATTCTACCAAAGGTGGGAAGGCCAAGATTAATTTCGAGGGCCAGCCACTAAATAAACAACTCCTCCCCACCAGGTGGGATTCAAACTCACGACCTTCTATACAGGACGCGCCGTGACCCTCATCCTAGGCCCCAAGTAAATCTATGAATTTCACCACTTTCTTAGTTTCAGATAATAAATTATTATAAAACAAATAACAGGAACCCAAATTAATGAACATCAGATCCTGTTCAACATTAGATCCTCATTTCTTCAGTAAAATATGAATCCTAAGTAGTTTGGATGTGATATACGTTTCTAGACTAAACATATAATTAGGAGTATTTTTAAAGATCTTCGTTCGAAAACAGACAACATAGATTTAAGGAATCTATCTGCCTGTTTTCTCATTTCTCATCATCTGGCAACCATAGCTGTTATACATTTTACAACTGCATCAACAGCCAGTGATGGTCCTGCACGTTAAAGAATCGGGCATTTGAGCATTCTAGTAGACACTGCAGTAGCTGTTTGACTCACGGGTAAATTGTGATTTGATTTGTAGAATCTATCTCGACTTTAACACCCGTCATAGTATTCTATAATGATATAATATAAACCTATTGGTTGATAACCTGTAGAATAACCCGGATTTCTTAAGGACGGTAAGCCTTAACAAACAACCACAGTATCAGAAGCTTGGACGATTTTTACATCTAATATTTATCATAAACATCGACAACTACACTTTTTATAAATGTAATAAATTAGATAAACTAGATTGAATGTTTTGTTTAATATATAGTTGTCAATATTTAAAGAAGTGTATTTTTTCCTAAACAAACAAATTACTAAGGTAGTTATATAGTTTTTTCAACACAGACAAATCGACTAAAGGTGAAAAGTAGTTGAAAAGGTGAAAAATGTTTGTTTTTCCGAAGACTGAGAGAGGACAGGGCAGTCAGTAATTTACTCGCAGCCATTTAGCCCCATTTAGCCATTAGCTCCTCGACTCAGTGGGAGCTAACAACAGTTGGTATGTCGTTCCCTCTTTTCACCCATTCTACCATCTTACAAATGATCCATGTAAGTAATGCCATATGTTAAGGGGCTAAGCTCTAGGAGGCTATGAAAATGGTAAGAAATATTTTTGTCTATTCTTTTTTATCATTAATTTCTTTTATGTGTCGGTACCATACAATCGATTTTCAATAACGATACTTCGATTGAAACATAAGAAAAATGACCCATATGAGAGCTAGAAAAAAATTGTATAAATTTTTTTTTTTTTTTTTTTAATGAAATAGTAAACAGTAGTATTCTATAATATTTAAAATATATAATCTACAAAAGACGACAAGCAATTTTTTGTATGTGATCGCTAACCACGAAAACTACTCAACCAATCTTAACCAAATATTCATTACACCATCTTCATAGTTTAAGGAAGGTCTTGAAAATTTTCAAGTAAAATGTTAATAAAAAAGCGATAAATATGTGGGGAGTATTCTTGAGAAATTACAAAGGAACGGTGTTGTATAGAGCAAGAAATTGATAAAACTTACTTATTTTCAATTACATTTTTCTTAAAAAATAGATAAATACATGGTGCGACATATCGATACCAGTGAGAATTGAAAATCGAGCGATATATCGCTAATAATATAGTAAATATTCTATGTCCATCTGGATCACCAACTCGTGCATTAAAATTAAAAATAAGATGTCCAATTATGTTTTTAAGTAATCTTGAACTACCTAATCAGTGCAGTGGTACCAAGATCAAAATTATAGCTATATAAAGAAATATCATTGAGGCTACAATTCTCTTTGAACCAGCGAATGGAGGATTCGCATTTATTTCTAGAATCCCGATGTTTCCTACTGATTTAACATTTCGATTCAAACTAATCATATTTGCAATTAAAGTTTATTTTGCTATAACAATAAATAATTTGCAAGGTGAATCTCACAAAAATGTTGTAAAAGATCTTTGCCTTTTTCTTTTACAGTCAATTATGTAGTCTTTCCAGATCTAGAAATTCTAAGAATCAAATCGTCGGCATATACTAGTAGAACAAATCTCGAAATTTAATTTACTCCGATGTCTAATAAATTCATTTTTTTCTTTTTGTATGATTTAAAAAATGCAAGATTTTTATCTATAAATAAATAAAATTTCAATCATTAGTTAAAATTATTTAAGTTATTTACTTATTAGGGCGAAACCGCGACGAGATATACTAGTCCAAAATATAATTTAATACATTAATGAGACAAGAAATTATCGTGCTGCAAAATGTCCTCTCAGCGTAAAATAGGTTTATGACATCAAAGGCCTTTGTTTTAAATGTTTAATTCACTCCTGTTTTGACCATCAGACCTGTTACCTTAATTTTTTTTGCTGTTTTTAATTTAGCTAAAGAAAGAACTGACATAAAACAATAAAGAAAAAAATGGGAGTAACAGAATACAGGCACATTTAATTTACAGCAGAGTAACAAAAGAAAACAGTAAAAAGAATGTTATATAATTTTAATTTGTTTAAAGCTCATGACTTTATAAAATTTAATTCAATTAAAAGTTTTTTTATTAATAATTTGATATAAAAAGTGAATATTATAATTTTAAATATTACTTCATGATAATCATAGCGTATGTTAAATATATTTAAAAAAATAATAAATATTTAATTAAAATTAATTATTTTTCTGTTTTATAAGCTATTAGTTATCAGGTAGCATATAAAATACATGGAGCCTGATGTATATATTATCTATCAAATACACGCCTCTTCCATTGGATTACTATGGAAGGGAAAACAATAAAAAAAATAGCTATAAATTTGTTGATGCTTTAATTTTATTTATATAAAAATGAAAAAAAAAATAGGATAGTTTATTTCTTTGCTGCAAATACAATACTAGGATTGATAAATTAATTGCTACTTCTATTAGAATTATTTAATTACAAAACTAGTTTTGAATGTTGAACATTCATCATCAGTTCTAAAACATTCAATTTTTTTAAAACATAACCACTTCGTTAAATAGATTATAGATAATACAGATATATATATTTTTTTTAATGTAAAACTAGAAATCAAATATCTTGATATTCACGCAAAGAGGCAAAACGGTCTTCTGAAATATATCAGAAAGAGGGTAAAGGGTCAGGCAGAATAGGATCTTTCTGTTTTCCGTATGACTGGTTTGTTTTTTTCAGTTCATTTTGAAAACAATTCTAAAATGAAGCTATTTAAAATATTTTTTTTAGACATTTAAACAAAAATCTCAATTAGTTTTGAACGGGTCTATTATTTCTGATGATTTATACATATTTAATTTTAGGCTATTTTCCAATGGTGTCGAAACTGGAATATTAAAATAAATCCAAGCAAATCCGACCAAATAACCTTTACCCTTCGCCGTAAGCGTACATCTTGTTGTCCTACAGTAAACCTTTAATAATATCCCACTGATCCCTGTTGAACAGATCCGCTATCTTGGACTCCATCTGGACAAATGTTTAACCTGGAATCCTTATACGAGACTAAAACGGCAGGAAACTGCTCGTCGTTTTCGACTTCTTTAACATCAACTAGACAAACGTCCAAACCTTCCGATTAATTACACAATACTCATATACATGACTGTAGATTTACAGACCTATTTAGACGTACGGAGGTTTAGGGCTCATTTAAACCTTCTAATTCTTCCTGTATCCAATCCTTACAATCCAAAATCCTTCGAAAAATCTTAATGCTCCTTACTTTGTTACAAATAAACTTATCCATAAATATTTTAATGTCCCATATGTTGCTGATTTAGCCCAAACCAGATACCTATCCTTCATAGTAAACTCCATAACCACACAAATCCACTAGTCCTTCAACTTGCTTCCCACTCCATTCCTGATAATCCTCCGAGGCGTCTGAAACAAAGATGGCCTAGAGACCTTCTAGTGTAATTTTTTTTTTTGTTGAGGACTACTGATGAGTAGTTCTTTTCAAGTTTCGGATGTTATTGAAATCCTAACCAACTCATTTACTAGATATATATATATATTTTGTACAGTTGTAAATTTCAATAAATGGATATAAACAAAAAAAAGGCTATTTTCCATTTAATATATTTGTTCCTCAAGTCTTTATTAAATATATGATTATTTTCATTGAAATGAATAGTGAATTTGTTCTGGTTCTTTGTACTCTTATATGTTCTTTTAATCTTTAATTTACTGATTGTCCAGTTTTTCCTATGTATACACCACTTTTTTGGAAAGGATCTATTTTTTCTTTAAGTAAAGGGAAATAATATGGCAATGGTTTAATTTTTTAAAATATAGGATTTAAACCTAATTTTCTTAATTCCAACTTAGGTAGATAGCGGGTCATAATATGTGATCAAAATATATTTCTTCGGGGTACATTGACATAAAAGTTCTGGGGTACTCTGGGGGTGTTAAGTATAAATTGTTCATAGTTTTTTTTATGGATTTGTTGTTTTCAAAATATTGTAGATCGTGATTTTACTGTATCTATTATTTATATTATATTTAAAAGGCAGTAAATCATGAAATTTACTCTTCACTAGGCGCACGGGGGACATCTGTCCCCCATTTTTTTCCTGTCAATTCAAAACTTTATTCAGGCCAACTGTGCTTAAAATATTGAAAATTAGTTCTCTGTGATATACTTAAAGGGGTTAATTATCAAATAACAAAAAAGATACACAATAAATATTTTTAAAAAATTATTAAATTCACATAATTTTAATTTTCATTCCAATTCAAACACACTTCTTTTAAATGCTGCCCACATATCCAATTTTTGTATTTTGTACACCACTTTCTCGTTGTCTTATCCATCGCCCTTCCACACACGTAGCATCGAACTCATAATCCTTTTCGTTCCGCTGGAGAAGGACTTACCATAACCCGAAGCAATACGTGGGAACGCCCTTTCAGTTCATTGGGAAGTGAAGCGATGCCACTTATACATTTAATTGGTGGTTTTACCAGCTCCCAGCCTATTTCTTTAAAAAAAATCTATTCGTTGAACTTTTATGTCAATGTTATTAGCTTTTATATAACCAGGGCATTAATCGCAGATATATTTAATGTATCATAAAATAGTACCATAGGCCAACGTCTCGTGTTCTTAGACGCAACATAATTTTGACACAATTGGTCTTATAAATCCACCCCGACTTTCTTGATGTTATAGAAAGTGACTATTTCTGGTTTTCTTGCGTCACCAGTTGTATTATCAATTGCTCCATCAAAGTGTATTGTTGATAATAGAAAAACGCTCTTACTTACAGGACAGTAGGATACCAAAGTGGGATCTCGTTGAAATCCGAATATAGATGAGTTTATTGTTTCTTTGCTTTGAGTTCTTCCACTGCGTAGTCTTATCTTTACCGAAAAAAAATCTTTGCCATTTGAACTGATAAGAACAAAATTATTCTTGTCGGTGACAGTTGTTTTTGTGTCAGTGGCACTATTGTGTATTACTACATCTATGTGTATGGGTTTCTTGTATATATTGAATCCATATATGTTTATTTTTATCGAGATTTCTAGGTTTAAAAAGTTTAAAGTTTTGTTTTTCTCTAGTGTGAAGGGTTTTTCTCAATTCCAATAATTCGTTTTTCGCTGATTTCACACTATCATGCATACCTCAAGTATATCAAGTATAATGTTATATTTGTTATTTATATAAGTAATTACATCAAGAAATATAATTCAAATATTTCATCTTAAACATAGCATGTATACTTGACAACCAAAAACATATTATAATTAGAACCATTGTCACTAATCCTTTATATTTCAACTAATACGTTTAGATGTACTATTTTATAAGGCTTTTTTACCCAAGATTACTCCTTTTTAATAAAAGATGACTCAGTCCTCCTTAAAATATTTAATAATGCAAATGTTTTTCCTTTCTTTCTGAATCTGTAATGTCTAACAAGGCCTTTATAAATGTTATACCTCTATTTTTATTTGAAAAGTTCTTATTTAAATGTATTCCTAATTTATATCCCACCGTGTTGCAATACTCTGTAAATATCTCAAAACACCCTGTATCCATAACTACGATTTTTTCCAGTAAGAAGAATATAGTAAAAATGACTGAAACTATTTCTGAAACTATGTGACTTCAATTTTTTTCTTTAGATAATATATAACATTACAGTTCCAATAACTTGCGTTTAATAATATATTTAAATCGTGTGTGTTATTGAGACTTAATGTCCCTATGAAATCCAACTAGGGACGGGTTAGCCTAAAGGTTACCAACCTATTTTACCCAGGGTGGGAAGATCAAGATTTATTTCATTGGTCTGTCATTTATTCATTTTTTAATTTACTGTTATTTTATAAGTTAGCTGTATAGTGCTTTCAGTATTCAATATCTAAAGTGAAATATTTCAATATTTTCAATAATATTTAAAAACAAATTTCGAGCTAATATATATATTAATTGAGATTTTAAATTTTCACAAAAGTTTTTTTAGAATGTAGCGATTATGTCCAATTAAATGGTACAAGGAAAAACACCGTTGCCAGTTTTATTTTCAAGGAAATGGAATAACGATACCATTTAGTGCTTATTGAAGTGCACTTTTCGAATAATCTGTTATCGTTTGTGATAAATACCAAACGTTTGCTGAAATATGTGTAATAGAAATAATACAGAGCACATGTAATTGCATACATTCAAAATTTAATGTGTTTTCCTAAAAATCAGATTTTTCGAATAACAGAGTTTTTCTTCTGTGCCCTTTATTTAATATAATGGTTTTAACCTTCAGATGTTAGTGGCTAAACGTCTTTATGTACAACAAATAGAGCAAGATGGACGGGTTACCCTATAGGTTACCAGCTTGTCCTAGCCTAAGTGGGAAGGACACAATTCATTCCGTGGGTCTATCACGAAGTATGCTTATTTTATTTATGAACAATGACTCCTTTTAGTCAGATAAATATTGAAATATGAGTACATATCAACATCTAAAGTACTAACTGAAATTTAGTTTTGAGATAATTATTATTATTTTTTTTTTTATTAGCTCTCATGTGATTTTATTTTCTTCGTAACATATATTTGTTTTAAACTGGAGTATTAGTATCGAGAATCGAGAATCGAAAACTTTTGGAACCGACAGTTTTAATATTAAAGGATGGGCAGATAAACAGGATCATGAATACACCGTTTTATGACAACATTTACCACCAGACAACTCCGGGACAAGAGACAACAACTAAGGCAACATCCGTTCCAACACTTGATGACCTAAACAACAGGGCGTTAATTGGTTACATGGATCAGAATGCTCGCGGAGTTTGCTCTTCCACAGGTTGAGGCAGACCGTGTGCCGTCCCAACAAGCTGATCGATTCGGCCAGTAGGAACAAATATTTACCACCACTCCCTCGAATACGGATATCTACGTCTTGTTGGGAAATGAACCTGGTTCCTGTTTTCGTCTTTTTGGCAGGAAATCTGGCCAGTAAAATCCTCGTGCCGTTTCGGCAAATACTGTAGGTCAACATATTAAAAAGAGAAATAGAATCTATCGCGTAGCAATAACTAGTCGATTTTCGTTTAGTTGGAATTGATCATTAAAATCTTATCTCTCCTCTCTCTTAATTTCCCAAATCGCAACCTTGATAGGATTTTCAAAATCGGTAGTACAAAGATTTTGTTATAATCAAGTGTTATTCTCCGAGGATTTTTTTCATAATTTAGGAATGATGAGTTACTGGGCACTTCATGGGATTTTTTATTCGAAGACTAATGTTGAACATTCATTATGACTTCTAAAAATTTTGTTGTAGCCAAACCATTAAAATAATAATAAGAGTTATTAAGATCTCATTCATTTTGTTTCCATTGTATTCTATATTGTATATTGTTTATGTATATCAGCATAGCTCTTTTCTGTTCTATTTAATTAATTTTTTTTCATTTTATATTTTTATTTATTCTTTTTTTCCTCTCTTATTGTACATATTGTGTTAATGTAATCATGAAGACATCTATATTACTTATTGCCAACATTTGCGGCAGATTGTAATAATTGCTCAATTATATGAACGTGTAGATCATCACCCAAAAAGGCAAAGCGGAATAACTTCTTAAGGTTATTAGGTCTTTGAAAAAACTGAGATATGATAGAGAGATATTGGGTGTATGAACTAGGCTTTTCCTATGACAAGTCAGTTTGCCTTTCCCTACTGGAAACAAACTTAAAATTACTTGAAATATTTGTCTGGTCATTTAATAATCTGGATTCTTCTTGAAGGATTTTATTATATATTGTAATGATTCGTAAATATTAATTTTTTTTTTTTTAATTATCTTTATTTCTTATATAATTTTTTTTTTTACAATTCACAATTTTAAATGCTGTACCAAAAATAAACCAGTCTCAAAATTAAATAAAATACTATTAAACAACTTAAGTATATACCGATATAATCATAATTTATAAAGAAAGAAAAATATACAAAAAGACTTTCAAAGAATAAAAAGAAAATAACATCCTAGTAATAAAATAAACAAAATTGTAACTATACATTCTTAAATATCTATACATTTTTGTATACATACTCATGCATACTTACATACACACACATCTAAATACATACACTCACACCTAATATATACATATGCAAACATATATATATAACATGCATAAACAAGTATATTTAAAATAACAATAAATATAATAGATTGGTATACTACATTAATAAATGTTTAGTTCTTTTATGTATATATCGTTTTGTACTATTTTTATTATAGTTACCAATATTTTTTATAAGTGGGTGTTTATTGTTTTTACACTTAATGAAAAATTGTTTACATATTTTCTCAATAACAACAACAACAACAACAACAACAATGGCGCTACGGTCCATGCAGAACCTTGGCCTCTTCCACGATTCCCCTCCATTTGTTTCTGTCACCAGCTGCTCTCCTCCTCCAATACCTCACACCAAGTGTCTTTAAGTCTGCCTCAACATCTTCCCTCCAGCGCAATCTAGGCCTTCTTTTTTCTCTCTTGCCTCCTTCGGGACGCCCATTCAGTATGATTTTTGGCAATCTGTTGGGGCTCATTCTTTGAACATGGCCCGGCCATCTTAATCTCCTTTGCTTTGTTGTAGCAACCAAATCTGGAGCTTTGTGCAGTTCCCTTAGCTCCTGGTTGCTCTTTATCCTCCATATATTTCCATCTTTAGAAGGGCCGTATATCCTCCTCAAAATTTTTCTCTCCCATCTATTTATAATGCTTTCATTCTTTGCAGTGAGCGTCCAGGTTTCACTCCCATAAATTACGACTGGTTTAAGGATGGTTTCGTAAACCCTTATTTTCAAATTATTAGGGAGCATTTTTTTGCCTATTATTTTGCTGAGGGCCCAATAACATCTATTACCAGCCTTTAATCTTTCTTTTATTTCATCATTTATTTCATTTCTTGAAGTAATGACGCTACCTAGGTACTTAAATTTTTTTACACTTTCGAAGTGGTATCCTGCCCCTTCTAGGTTTTCCACCACATTTTGTTCCTTCGACGTCACTAGGTATTTTGTCTTTTCTTCGTTTATCTAGAGGCCAACTTCTCTAAGGTAAGGAGTTTTTTGTTCTGCCAGTGATTACGACGTCGTCCGCAAATGCTAGATGCTGGGTCATACGGGTATAAATGCTACCAGGGTTCGTCCTTATTGCCCTTATGACTGTTTCTAGTATTAAATTAAACAGCACCGGTGACAGTGGGTCTCCCTGCCTCACTCCCTTATGTATATCAAATGATTCAGTCACCCTTCCTTGCACTTGGAAAGCTCCTTTGCTATGGTTTAAAGTCATTTGGACTAGTCTTATTAACTTCGAGGGAAAACCTAAGTCTTTTAGGCTTTTATATAATTTTCTCCTATCGATACTGTCATACGCCTGTCTATAATCTATAAATAGGTGATGCAGTTTTATATTCCACTCGTAGCATTTTTCAAGCATCATCCTAATGGAAAACATATGATCTATTGTTGATCTCTCAGGTCTAAAACCACTTTGGTATTCCCCTAACAAATGTTCTGCTCTTTTCACTACTCTATTCATTATCAGCATTGATAATATCTTATACGTGGAGCATAACAGTGCTACACCACGGTAGTTCCGACATTCCATTTTGTCGCCTTTCTTATGGATTGGAATTATCAATGCCTTACACCATTCTTCTGGCATCTCTTCCTTTTCCCAATCTCTCGATGTAATGCCTTGCCACCAAGTTTGATAGCTTCTGCTGGGATGCCATCTGTTCCAGGAGCTTTGTTATTTTTCAGTTTGTTTATAATATCCTCCACTTCTTCAGGATCCGGAGGTTCTAGATTGTCTTCCTGTGGAATTTGGATCTCCTCATAATGTCTCGTTGCAGTTGTATTAAACAATTCCTTGAAGTAAGCATTCCATCTTTCTATGATATCTCTTCTGTTGCTCAATATATTTCCCTCTTCATCTTTACAAAAATTTAAACGTGGCTGAAAACCATTTTTTACTTTTTTAATCCTTTTGTAGAATTCTCTACTATTATATCCCTGAAATTCATCTAGCATCTGCTCCAAATTTTCTTCTTCTATCTTTCTTCTTTTTTGTCGACATAGTTTCTTAACTTCTGCCGTCTTCAATCCATAGTTTTCTATTGCCGCTCTTGTTCTTCTCTGTAGCATTGCCTTTCTAGCTTCCTTCTTTTTATCTACAGCATTTTGACATTCTTGATCGAACCAATTCTCTCGTACTTCATTATTTTTCATCCCTACCACTTCTTCTGTTGTTTTGGTGACCACATTTTTTATTCTTTGCCACATATGATTTATATTTTCTTCTGTTCCAATGCTTATCTCATCTTTGCTTTCATTTTTTAAATTTTCCTCCGTTTTCTTATGATATTCCAGTTGCTTTGAGGGAGATCCCCAGACGGAAAAACGAAAAATCAAATCGACCATGTAATGATTGAGGGTAGGCATCAGAACAACATTGCGAATGTGCGTAGTTGTAGAGCTGCAGATTGTTCCAGTGATCACCATCTTGTAAGGATAAAATATAGGCAAAAACTAGCGGTCAGACAGAGAGATATTTTCTCAATGATTTCGTTAAATATTAAATTTTAGACTATTATTTACTTGATGCAATAGTTTTAAAATTACTTGTATGCCGAAAGTTAAAGAAAGGTTAATTTGTCACTTTTTATGGAATATTTTTATTAGTTATATATTCAGATATCTCATAACTCTTTAAATTCACTTCCTTTGAGAAGAAAATTAAATATTTACCTTTTCCAGTACTTCACAAATCACAAAAATACTTCCAGAAGATTCAATCTATATGATATTAAATTAAAATTTATATATGACTATAAGTATCTATATACGTGGGACACAACCTAAAAGTAAAACCACCTGCCCTTACCATTTTCCGATTTAAACTCAAAAAAAATCTACACGTCAGTAAAAACCTAAAAATTATTTTTGATCAAGCCTTTTTTAGTAATAAAAAAAATCAGAAATTTCTCTTATCATCTCGTCTGTGAAGATCATAATTACCTACAAGAGAGCACGAAATTTCTTCATTTAAAAGGAATATCACAAAACAAGTTGGGATATTGAAACGGTCATGTTAAATAGTCATAAAACACTATCAAGAAAGAAAGAAATGTAGGTGTAATTAAAGACAGGTAGTAAATACTCAGGAACATGGTTATGTCGTAATAAATTGCTCTAAACAAAGTATTTATTGTTCATTTATTGCAGACATTTAGTATTGGTCCAAAGACATAGATTCTAGACAACAATACCCCAATTGGAACATAAATTTCTGTTTAAAAAAATCCATATAATTTTTAATATATATATATATATATATATATATATATATATATATATATATATATATATATAGGTTTTTTTTTTATTATGTGCCAAGCATTGATCAAGTATATGAAATATTGTCCTATTTTTAAAAAAAATTAAAAAGATAACTTTTATATTAGTAGGAAAAATAATCGATAAAAAATAATTATAACATTAGGTATTACAGAAGTATCACCAAGGTCAGCACTTTTTTTAGGAATCGACTTAGGAACAGCGATTTTCGATACAGTAATATCGAGAGTCGAAATATCCTTAATTCTCACTCAAGAAAATAGAAAATCAGTGAATGTTATGTTAAGGAGTGGTATCCATAAGGACCAAGCACCCTTTGGTTAAGGGGGTCCTTTATCCAGCTCCTTTTCAGTTTTCGGGCATTTGGGTTAAATCAATGTATAACGCTATCGAGTTAAAATGTCCAGGTAATTTGTCAATAAATCGTTCGAAATGTTAGTATGTGTTCGTTAAATGTTGGTATTTGACGATCTATAAGCTGCTGACATGCCATGGAGCTTAAGTTATTGTCCTAAACGTTTTATGCAACAAAACTTGAATTTCATTTAAGCAGTTATTTTTAGCTGTGTCGTATGTCAGTAATGAATAAGTCCGAATAGGGATTCAAGTAGTATTCAAGTAAGCATTCTTCTTTTAGTCTTTTCGGGTTTTCTTTTATTTCTATAAGAATGTGTAGACCGCATGTCATTCCCGATATCATCTTAGACTGGTCAGTCCAAGGTATTGCACTCTGTTAGTGGAATGGGTATATTTTCCAAGATAATTTGAAAGCAAATCTTGTATCGGAGGGTGAAAGCCGATGAGATTTGTTTTGGATGAGCTAAACATTGCACTTGTCTTGGGTTTTAGTTAGGTGATACTGTAAAGTCAGTAAGTGTAGTAAAGTAAGTATATTCAAATTTTGATATGATTGCGACTGCGTAAGTCGCTATCAAACATTCTCAGCTTTTCGGACGATTTCAAAATGTATTTTGTCCTCTAGCATTATTTCTATGGCGTGAAATATTTTTCTTTCTTTATAGATACTAAAAAAAAAACCTTTTTGTAATTATCTTCAGGCTAAAAATAATACAGTATAATACATTTTATATTACTATAATTGAAATTGGCATTTATTATGTTTCATTTCGTTTGCCTCATTCGCCTTTATATTCTAGTTAATTTTCAAAAGGATCTATTTCATCTGTTAAGTTTTCAAAAGATAAATTTAATGTGAAATAAAGTTATCACGACTCTAACTAAAAAAATATTGTTAATGAAAAAATAATTAAATATTTAATAGGGAAAAATATTAATAAAAATTATGCCCCTTTTACGTGCAGTAAATTAAATCCTACAGAACTATTTCAATTAAAATATCCCTTTTAGTGAAAACAATTTGAATGTTAATAAGGACAAAAAAAGAAAGAAACAATAAAAAAAAAAAAAATAGCTGATACTCCACCGTTTTCCTGGGCAAGGTTGAAGTGCTTACATTACAATGTTGACATTCTTTTTATGAACATTCCCTTTATATCCACTGGATGAAACTGGCTAACAAGGACTATTTTGTTAATAATTAACCTGTTGTTTGATGCTTATTCATCAAATTTATTGGATAAATACATCGTAATAATCTTTTTCTCTGAGAAAAATAAATAATATACTTCCCTTAAATAATTTGCTTCGGCCATTGATCATTATTTCAATATATTTTACGTCATTAATATTTTTTTTTTATTTATATCAATTTATTGAAATTTACAACTGTACAATGCTATACATTAAGTAAATGAGCTGATAACGATTACAATAACAAGACAAAGCTTGAAAAGAACTACTCATCAGTAGCACTTTAATAAAATTTTACACTAGAAGGTCTCTAGGTCATCTTCTTCTTTTCAGACGCCTCAGAGGATTATCGGGAACGGAGTGGGAAGAAAGTTGAGAAACTAATTGTTGTGGTTATGAAGCTTATTATGAAAGGATAGGTATCTGGTTTGGGCTAAATCAGCAACATATGGAACATTAAGGTCTTTATGGATAAGTTTATTGGTGAAAAAGTAAGGGGCATTTTTCGGAGGATTTTGGATTGAAAGGATTGGATAAGAGATAAATTGGATGGTTTAGTAGAGCCCCAAACCTCAACTCAGTACTTCCAAATAGGTCAAATCACAGTCATGAAAATAAGTCTTTTGTAATTAAATGGGAACTTTGATCGTTTGTCTAGTAAATGTTGAAGTAGTCTAACGACAATCAGCTTCTTGTTGCTTTAGTCTTGCAATTAAAATATAAATGTATAATTATATTAATACTTCAATATGAGTATAAATAAATAGTTTATAAATCTAAAATCTATTAAAGAACGTTTACACACCGTCGTAAAGCTAGAACTTCTTGCGTTTATCCATTTTCTACTAATACTTCCTTATCACTTCTCCTTGTTGAACAGATCCGCAATCAAGTACTCTCAATAGACAGATTTCTGACTTAAAATCAAGCCCTGAAAATTTCGACAACTTCAGTAAAAAATATAAACTTACAAAAAACAATGATAGATATATTGGAGCTTGGTCCTGAAGAAGTGGAGCAGTCTAATTACCTGGAAAATTAGTTATCTATTAACCTCCAAAGCAGGATTTTTAATATCAGCGTTACAAAAAATCGGCTAAGATGTTCTTCTTAATAAAGTCTTAAAGTATCTATTTTTGTAAAAATGGCATTTTTAGGGTATAGTTACGGGAAAATATCAAAAATACTCGACTGAAAAGTGCACAATTTTGTCATCCACTTCTTCACGACAGTAAGGGAAATATAATATAAAAGGTTCTCCTTCATAACAATTATCAGAACTGTTTGGATATCAGGAGTTGACCTTAGTGTTTCTTGAAACCAATTAACTCATCTCTCACCCTATTCTTAGTTCTTCCATAGATAATCGTTTTAATTCTTAACGCAATATATTTTTTTTTAAATCAATTGTAGGGGATTTTTTATATTTAAATAATTTTTGTTTAAACTTCTCAAAATCATTTCCTTTTTCCAAAGGTTTAATGTGAGGTAATGATTAAAACGCGTTGAATACGATAAAACTGGTCAATGGAATGATTAACATCCAACTGGCTCGTAAATTTGACTGTTATAAGGTGAAAACAGTTTTAAATTGAACCAATAGTTGACATATAAAATTTCATTTAGAAATAAATACCTTTAATAAATCTAGTACCTTAATGGTAGCAAAACAAAACATAAGTTATATAACCTAAATTTATTATAATGAGAGGGGCTGTACTGTGGGGACGCACAAGTAGAAAATAGTCTAAAATTAGATATCCGAAACATTAGAAATAATAAAATCGTTCAAAACCAATCTAGAATTCTGTTTAAATGACCAGATACATATTTCCAACAGTCCTTTTTCAAATTTATTTCCGTTAGGAACAGAAAATCCAACCAGTCATAGGGAAAACCTAAAGGACTCCTAATTTATCAAACTAACAAAGATAAGGATTAAAATGCATTTAGCTAAGTACACAACTTCTTTCTTTTGTCTCTTTATAATCAGTCTGCTCTAGCTCCTGATATATTTGAGGAGCCTTTCTTATTGCCTCCTTGTGTGATTATCAACATGTTTGATTTCTTGTCTTATATTTTTATTATTAAAATATTAAAATTGTATGTATAAAATAGACTACTTCAACATTTACTAGACAAACTTTCAAATCTCCCAATTAATTCCAAAAGACGCAAAAACATGACTGTAATTAGACCTATTTGGACGTACGGAGTTGAGCTTTGGGGCTCCACAAAACCATCCGATTCATCTCTTATCCTATCCTTGCAATCTAAAATCCTTCGAAAAATCCTCAATGCTCCTCACTTTGTGACCATAAAGACCTTAATGATACCTATCCTTCCATAGTAAGTTCCATAACCACTTCAATCCACTAGTCTCTCAACTTGCTTCCCACTCCATTCCTGATAATCCTCCGCGGCGTCTGAAACGAAGATGGCCTAGAGACCTTCTAGTGTAGAATTTTTAATAAAGTACTACTGATGAGAATTTATAAGTTTTAACATGTTATTGTAATCGTTGTCAATACATTTATTTGATGTATATACTTTGTAAATATATGTATATATATTGTAAATATATATATATGGTATGTATACAGTTGTAAATTTCAATAAATGTATATAAAAAAAAAATATATCAATTCCATTTAATCTTTCTTTTCTTTTTTCTTTTTTTTTTTAGAAGTTATCTAACATTGAAATGAACTAAATGCTTTGTCAAGAACACGTGGATGGAGTGATTTGAAAAAAAAAAAGTTTGCGCTCGAATTCTGGTTTAAGTATTCTCCCAGCCACCTCGTCCTCGTTAAAAGTTCTTTCAATGATTCGATTTATTATTAAAGTTTAGTTATAGTATCATAAAAAAAAGGTGAAATCTCAGATATTAAATAAAGTTTATAAATTAAAAATGTTAAGGAATAAACATCAAAAGAAAAAGTTAAAAAAGGCAGTGAAATAATGATGATTGAACAGATCATTTATACATATTTTATAATAATAATTTTTAAAAAATAAGAGTAGTTTATATAAAATGATTTAACTTTGACCTAAGTAGTTTTATAACTTATAAGAACAATAAATTACAATTAAAGGATTTCCCTTCAGTAGTCCAAATAAACCCATAATTTTCAAACGCCAATTAAACTCTTTTATACTCTCTCCAATTTAGAACAACCTTCTTTTTTCTCACTAAAAATAATTTTTGTAGATTATTATTGAATAAAGTAATTGGAATAGCGTGACTCCAAAATAAAGTTTATGTTTCTTTTTGCCCGTGACGTAATCAAATCCCAAATTACGGCAAATCAGTAGTATTTAATATTTAATAAAAAAAAAAATCTGGAATAGTTCTAGGTCGTATTTCAGAATCATTATCCTAGTTCTTTAAGGCATTTCTAAAGATTCAATAATGAGAATTTATATTGATTAATAATTTAAATATAAATACAATTATTCAATATAGTATGACATGTACTTGATGTAATAAACTTATTAATTATTCTCAATTCAACTTAATCCTAGTGTCACTCATGTACATAAATACGAATATTATTTTTAAATTAGAAGATATTTGTCGTACTCATCATGTATAAGTAGGCAAGTTGTAATGACAATGGTATCCTTTCATACAGTTGCCATTACATCTTGCCTACTTATACATGATATGTAGGACTCCAAAATGGTTGGCCTAAAGTATTTATCTTATTTTGGACAAAAATTAAGTTATCTAGTTTTTCCCAAATGGTACAGAATTTATAAGACAACAATTATACCTACAGCCATTCACGGGCGCAAAGAAGAATAAAAGTCTTAAGAGATAATTTAATATATTATAATATATATTCAAATATGTATTTAATCGCTATATAATTAACAGAAACATCTCATTCCCTAATAGTCCAAGAGCCGAGGCCAAATTTCGTGACTTATTTGAAGAAAAATTTTAGACATACAGCCATAAAATGTCCACCCTCAGCAATCAATTTGCACTTGTCTGCCAACTAAAAGCGGGGGCGTTTCAAAATGGCGACCAACGAAAGGGGGTAGCAAATATCAAAATATAATATTATTTGAAGATGATTTATTTAAAGCAAACAAGAAACTGCAAACCCCCTAGGTGCCACAAAAACCGTTGTCTGCCAAAATTTGAAGGGGGCGTCGCACCGGCAGACAAATTCAAAATCCTTGTTTTTTGAGTCCAAAAGTGGACCATTTGAAGACGATTTATTTCAAGCACACAAGAAACTGCATGGTCACTAGATGACAAAAAACGTTGTCTGCCAAAATTTGCAGGGGGCCTCGCACCGGCAGACAAAATTCAAAATCCGCGTTTTTTCAGTCCAAAAGTTGACAATTTGAAAACGATTTATTTGAAGCACACAAGAAACTGCATACTTCCTAGATGTCAAAAAACGTTGTCTGCCAAAATTTGGAGGGGGCTAAGCACCGGCAGACAAAATTCAAAATCCGCGTTTTTTCAGTCCAAAAGTGGAGAATTTGAAGACGATTTATTTGAAGCACACAAGAAACTGCATAGTTCCTAGATGACAAAAAACGTTGTCTGCCAAAATTAGGAGGGGGCTAAGCACCGGCAGACAAAATTCAAAATCCGCGTTTTTTAGTCCAAAAGTGGACAATTTGAAGACGATTTATTTGAAGCACACAAGAAACTGCATACTCCATAGATGACAAAAAACGTTGTCTGCCAAAATTTGGAGGGGGCTAAGCACCGGCAGACAAAATTCAAAACCCTTGTGAAGGCGTCACACCGGATGACATTGTTCAAAACTCACATTCTTTTCGTCCAACAGTGAACTTTTTGAACATGATTTCCTTTTTTATTTGATTTATAATTAGTTTTTCTCTAGAATAATTTAAGGAAATTATATTATGTTGCTTCCTACGTATGGTACAATATAATTATTTTAATATAAAATAACCTTGTTTAAAAATTTTAATGTTAAAAATACCAATTAATACATATGAACAGTAATCATATAAATACCGGCGATATAATTAAAAAATGAATAATATTTCAACTTATAAAGTTATGAAATATGTACTATCCTGGAACAAAATACGTGGAAAACATGTAGTTCTTCGTTAACGTATGTTCTTGGAAAATCGAATGTTCTTAGTCGTTTGATCGAATAACTCGGAAACCGTTCCTATTAGTATATTTTGAGCTATGTACATTATGAAGCAAATCAAATTTACAAGAAATTTGGCGCTATTCATTTATTTTTCTCTCATCTATAGTTTTCAAACGTTTTGGTCACCAATGATTGGCTAACTTGTGGTAAGTAACTGGCTAAATTTCCTATCATACTACACATATGAAATTTATATAAAGTCATGTAAAATACCCACGCCAGCATTTTTTGGTACATTTTTCGTAAAAAACCTTAAAAACTATTCGTTCGATCCAAAATTTATTTTTCTCAACTGATAGACGACTAAATTTTCAATCAGGCCCATATATTAAATTGATATAAAGTCACGTAACATACCAATGCCAGCACACTAAAACCTCGTACTGTTGTGAAATCCAAGTTTTTTGGCACATTTTTCGTTATTACCCTAAAACTATTGTTCCGATCCAAAATTTATTTTTCTCAACTGATAGCTGACTAAATTTCCAATCAGACCCATATATTAAATTGATATAAAGTCACGTAAAATACCAATGACAGCACACAAAATCCTCGTACTGTTGTGAAATCCAAGTTTTTTGGCACATTTTTCGTTATTACCCCAAAACTATTGTTCCGATCCAAAATTTATTTTTCTCAACTGATAGCTGACTAAATTTCCAATCAGACCCATATATTAAATTGATATAAAGTCACGTAAAATACCAATGCTAGCACACCAAAACCTTGTACTGTTGTGAAATCCAAGTTTTTTGGCACATTTTTCGTTCTTATCCTAAAACTATTCGTTCGATCCAAAATTTATTTTTCTCAACTGATAGCTGACTAAATTTCCAATCAGACCCATATATTAAATTGATATAAAGTCACGTAAAATATTAATGCCAGCACACTAAAACCTCGTACTGTTGTGAAATCCAAGTTTTTTGGCACATTTTTCGTTATTACCCTAAAACTATTCTTCCGATCCAAAATTTATTTTTCTCAACTGATAGCTGACTAAATTTCCAATCAGACCCATATATTAAATTGATATAAAGTCACGTAAAATACCAATGCTAGCACACCAAAACCTCGTACTGTTGTGAAATCCAAGTTTTTTGACACATTTTTCGTTAATACCCGAAAACTGTTTGTTTTATCCAAAATTTATTTTTTCAATGAAAGCTTACTAAATTTACAATCAAATCAAATAATAGAATGATGAATGAATCCCGCAAAATACCCACGCTAGCCCACTGTAACATGTAAAATTGTTATGTTCTTACCAAAATATACACATTTAGCCTGCTGGCATGGATTTCAATTAAATATTCATGTATAAAATGTCATATCAAATTTAGTCAACTTTCAGTTGAAAAAAGTAAATTTTGGTTTAGACAAATTGTTTTAGACTAATATCGAAAAATAATCTAAATAATTTGTATTTAACAACAGAACTTGTTTTTAGCGTGCTGGCACGGGTATTTTACAGAGCTTGATCAAAGTTTTATATATGGGCTCTGATTGCAAATTTAGTCAGCTATCAGTTGAGAAAAATAAATTTTGGATTGGACGAGTAGTTTTTATAATGAAAAATGTACCAAAAAACTTGGATTTTACAATAGTTCGTGGTTTTAGCGTGCTGGCATGGGAACTTTACATGACTTTATATAAATTTCATATACGAGGTCTGATAGAAAATTTAGCCAGCTATCAATTGAAAGAATAAATAAATTTTGGATCGGACGAATAGTTTTGGTGTTATAACGAAATATGTGCCAAAAACTTTAACTTTACAATAGTTCGGATTTTTAGCGTGCTGGCATGGGTATTTTAAATAACTTTATATACATTATATAGATAAATTATATTATATTATACAAATAATTTTTATGTATAATGTCTGAAAGAAAATTTTCATCAATTGAAAAAATAAATTTTGGATTAGAGTTATAACCGACAACGGAAAAGTACCAACTGCTTCTTTTCACGAAGAAGTGCGACTTATATGAAGTTAGTCAATCTTTGGTGGCCAAACCGCTCTAAAACTATTGAGATGAGATCAAAATGACTATTACAAAATTTGTTGCAAAGTTGATTTGCTTGAATAACGTATAATAGAACACAAAATATACTAAAAGTAACGATTTCCGAACTTCTAATAAATACTATTTTCAACTCCTTTCCCCCACTGTCATTTTTGCGGCACTCACCTTTATTGGAAAATTCATAAATTTTCATTCATAACAGTGGACAGGTTACACCCATGCATTACAAAAAAGGGGTGATATAACTCGGTATGTTTTCCTATCGGGCTCTTGGTCTATCATTTTACAAATCAATTAACTGGACTACTGTACAAGTTTTATACGAATTTTGTTCCAGGATAGTACATATTTCATAACTTTATAAGTTGAAATATTATTCTTTTTTAATTATGTGGCCGGTATTTATATTATTACTGTTCATATATATTAATTGGTATTTTTTACATTAAAATATTAAAACAAGATTATTTTATATTAAAATAATTTCATTGTACTATACGTAGGAAGCAATATAATATAATTTCCTCAAATCATTCTAGAGAAAAAAAACTACTTATAAATCAAATAAAAAAGGAAATCATGTTCAAAAAGTTCACTGTTGGACGAAAAGGATGTGAGTTTTGAACAATGTCAGCCGGTGTGACGCCTTCACAAGGGTTTTGAATTTTGTCTGCCGCTGCTTAGCCCCCTCCAAATTTTGGCAGACAACGTTTTTTGTCATCTAGGGAGTATGCAGTTTCTTGTGTGCTTCAAATAAATCGTCTTCAAATTGTCAACTTTTGGATTGAAAAAACGCGGATTTTGAATTTTGTCTGCCGGTGCTTAGCCCCCTCCAAATTTTGGCAGACAACATTTTTTGACATCTAGGAAGTATGCAGTTTCTTGTGTGCTTCAAATAAATCGTCTTCAAATTGTCAACTTTTGACTGAAAAACGCGGATTTTGAATTTTGTCTGCCGGTGCGACGCCCCCTCCAAATTTTGGCAGACAATGTTTTTTGTCATCTAGTGAGCATGCAGTTTCTTGTATGCTTGAAATAAATCGTCTTCAAATGGTCCACTTTTGGACTGAAAAAAACGCGGATTTTGAATTTTGTCTGCCGGTGCGACCCCCCCTCCAAATTTTGGCAGACAACGTTTTTTGTCACCTAGGGGGTTTGCAGTTTCTTGTTTGCTTTAAATAAATCATCTTCAAATAATACCATATTTTGATATATGCTACCCCCTTTCGGAGGTCGCCATTTTGAAACGCCCCCGCTTTGAGTTGGCAGACAAGTGCAAATTGATTGCTGAGGGTGGACATTAAATGGCTGTATGTCTAAAAGTTTTCTTCAAATAAGTCATGAAATTTGGCCTCGGCTCTTGGACTATAACAGTTTGCCGTATGTTTCCATTCATTAATCTTATAAACGATACATAATTAACAATTATACAATCGTTAGAAATAATATTTCGTATTTGTTTTTTAATTAAATTGTATACATATAAAATAAATAGTGTAAAAATTAAAAAAAAAAAAAAAAAAAAAAAAAAAAAAAAAAAAAAAAAAAAAAATGGCTCCCCAGGACCCCAGTTAATATAGCCCCGGATAATAGGGGTCATACTGATCATTAATAAGTACGATGGCAGTCATAATTCACAAATAATTTATTTTAGTTTTAAAAAATGTATTTATTTTTAATAGTTTGTTTTGTTATATATTTTTTTAATCTCTGCCTTCATTACCGAAGGACAATAATATTGGTATAATCAGCATTTCATTGCTCAAATTTTGTTGGTCAGTGGGCTCATATAAAATAACATTTAACAAATAATATGCTTGACGATTTTCCATTTCACTACTCTTAATTAGAAAATCTGGGAAAATGATGTAAATTGCATTAGCAATCGGTAGGAAATTTCTTAAAAAAGGATAGTTATATAGTTGTCGGAGGAAGTCAACCGCTTCTCGCTAAAGAAGTCACTTTTAGGTTTTAAATCCTACAGGTCACCAAACTAATCGTTATATTCGACTTAGTTAAACGGCCGTCTATGAACCATATTGCACATAGTTTTATGCTATATTACTATGTATCCTTGGATTGAAAATATATTGGGTTGTTTCACATGAAATGTCCGTTTTCAAGGTATAGGGATTTTAGTAAAAATACAATATGAAAACAATATAATTTTATTCGAAGTATTTACCTTCTTTTTCTACACATTTTTCCCAACGTGACAACTTTTTTATCCCGGATTTGAAAAACTCTGAGCTTTGAAGTGAAACATAATCTGAAAACGCACTTTTGATTTCAGCATCATTTGCAACAATTTTTCCTCTGCAGAAGTAGTCTAAATTCCTGAAAAGGTGATAATCTGTTGGAGACAAGTCGGGAGAATATGGTGGGTGCGGAAGAACTTCGTACCCCAGCTCTTTCAATTTATGCATGGTAAGTTTTGAAACGTGGGGTCTAGCGTTGTCGTGTAAGAGTATAGGGCCCATCCGATTTACCAATCCAGGTTGTTTTATCAATACATTTGGCCAATTTCATTGCAGTAGGTTGTAGAGGTAATGGTCTCACCTCTAGGCAAAAAGGAATAATGTATGATTCCAGCCATGGACCACCATACTGTAACCATCAATTTTTTTCGGGTGCAAATTTGGTTTTGGCATTTGTCCTGGGCTTTCGTCGATGTCTAACCACTGCCCTGACCGACGCTGATTGTCATAAGCAATCCATTTTTCGTCGCAAGTTATTATTCTTTCAAGGAAAGGGTCGGTTTTTTGCCTAGCAAGCAACGAAACGCAGGTCTCAAGACGTTTCAATTGCTGTCGCTCAGTGAAATCGTGAGGTACCCATGTATCGAGCTTTTTCAACAACAGAGACTCGCAAAATCCACTATGTATTTCAAATATTATAAAATCGGACATTTCATGTGAAACAACCCAATATGGTACAATATAGGCAAATAAAATTGATCTATGATCGTTTATAAAAAGAACAAAACAAAAATCCCGGTTAAGTGTATTGCTAGATAATCGAGGCCCAGGTAATAGTGTTCTACTGTATTTGAAACTAATCATCTGATAAAACAAATATCATAGAGGTGACTAATAGTTCTTCAATCTATGTTTAGTCTATATATTATTATACTGATTCCTGTTGAGTAGATCCACAATCTAGGACTCAAACTGGTCCAACGTTTAACTTAGAATTAACATACAAGACTAAAACGACTGGAAACTTCTCGTCGTTTTCGATTTCTTCAACATTTACTAGTCAAACGTTCAAAGCTTCTAATTTACTACAAATGACTCATTTGCATGGCAGTAATCAGACCTATTTGGACATATGGAGCTGAGCTTTGGAGCACTACTAAACCATCTATCATTCTTCCCGTATCTAATCCTTGCAATCAAAAATCCTCAATGCTCCTTACTTTATCACCAATAAACTTACCCATAAATATCTTAATGTTCCATATGTTGCTGTTTTAGCCCACACCAGATACCTATCTTTTCAAAATAAGCTCCATTACCATTCAAATCCAATAGTCTCTCAACTTGCTTCTCACTCCATTCCCGAAAATCCTCCGAGGCGCCTGAATAGAAGATGGCCAAAGGACCTTCTAATACAAAGTTCTTATTGAAGTGTTACTAGTCAGTAATTCTTCACAAGTTATTTACATGCCATTGTTATCATTATGATAAAAGTTAATTGTACAGTTGGAAATATCAATAAATAGTTTTAAAAAATAATAATCTACATATTGTAGCGGTAGAACAATTGATCCTTTATGTATATTAGCTGGAATTGGTCTTACTTAAAAAAAAAAAACACCAATAAGATAAAAAATTATTTTAGAGAAACAGCTATTAGGTAAGTTGTAGTATATTCTTAAAGTGAAGGAAAACGTCCTGGTTACAAGTATATAATTTTATCACACTTATCATTTATAATGTAATACTTGTAGTTTATAGTTTACTCCAACTAAAATTTAAAAAAAATTGTATAACGTAACTGTATAAAGATATTAAGAACTTTGGTATTTTCTATCGAAATTGAATCTAATAAAAAAAATCTTTACTGAATGGTTTTAAATTTCCCTCTCAAAAAGGGAGCCCGCTAGTAAAAAAGCTAAAAAGCAATTTAGCTATTCCAGATTATCTATAATAGGGTAAACTCCTGTACTTATAAGATTTTTCAGAGAAAAATAATTCAAACCAATATTGCATCGAAATCTTAAAAAGGTTTTTTTGAAAAAAAGAAAAGAAAAGGAGTGAAAAACTCTAAGAAAAATCGTTCCTAGAGCGTTGATAAGAAAGGACGGGGGACTAAATTAACGCGGGAAGATCAATGGAGGGGGAAGCCTGGGGGGGCAGAGCCCCCAGCGACCAGTAGTGATGTAGCCTCCATGTCGGCAACACTAGGCTTCGTCTCGCTTCTGCTCGTCGCGAGCTCCAGCGCACAATCCGCCCAGCGTGTCTTCAGCACAGAAAACAACGGTAACGCATTATATAGTCTTAAATAATAATATAAAAGCATTTTTTAGTTTATAAAAAAAAATAAAAATAATTATATAATCTTTATTTAAATCGAAATTTTTTTTTTTAGAAAAAGTGGATTTCAATATTTCAATATACTATACCAACCACACTTAATTCCTAAATATTTATTAACAATAACTATATATATAATTTTTTTTTTTGTCGGTGTATCTTTATTAATTTTCCTAAAAGATTTTCGGCAAATAAAAAAAAAAACTATGACCTGACACCCTATTAAAAATCATTAAAATTTCAAATACAATTTAGTTACATGAAGAAAAAAAAATTGTTTCTTCATTCTCACCACATTGCTATATCTGATACCGTACTGATAATATACTCCTGCAGTGAATTTATTTCCTTTTTATAAACACATTTTTTTATGAAATAATTAATTTATTTATTAAAAAGGACAATGTGAAAAATATTAATTTAAAAATCGAAAAAATCAAAATAGAAAAGTAAATCTCAATGTTTGAATAAACTACAAAAGAACATTATACTTGACCATAATAACAAAGAACACTAATTAAAATTACAATCATTCCTTGTAAAAAGATTATTAAAATATATTTATTAAAATATATTCAAAATATTATATTTTAAATAGAATACCGCTAATAATTTATTCTAGTAATTTTAGTGATCGGCATCATTTTTTTTTAATAGTATTTCTTTTTTCACACTTCATTGCGATACCTGATACGGTACCATACAGCGAATTTATTTTACTTCAATAAGCGTATTTATAAAAATAATAAATGTTTGCAATTCTTTCGGTTTTTAAAAAACGCTATGTGAAAAATCTTAAGCTGAAAACCGAAAAAATCTAAATGGGAAACTGTATTTCGATATCTATATATACTACAACAATCCATTTAATTTAATTTTTAAACATATTAAAAAAAAAAATATATATATATATATATATATATATATATATATATATATATATATATATATATATATATATATATATTAATTATACCTGATTCAATAATTAAATTTACAAAATAAATTTATAAAAATAAATTTGTATCTAATATCATTAGTCGTTTAATCAAAATGAGCTTAAAACAAAACATTAAGCAAACAAAATTTCTTTGAGCATTGTCTCACCTAAATGTGGTATCTGAGAGCGTACCGCTATTACAATTACATTTATTATTATACAAAAATAAAAAATATTATATATTTTTTTTAAATTATGAAAGGCTTTGTGAAATTTCTTAAATTAGAAAATTGTCACCATTAATTTTGCGGAAAGATTTCAAGTAAATTTCTTTTATAACTAAAACTAATAAAAATGTAATTAATAATATTTAATTCTTTCATTAATTAAAAAGGATTATATGAAAAATCTACAGATAGCGAATTCAAATTAATTACCTCAAATAATTAAAGAAATCCCAACTCTTCTCAGACTTCAACAGTATTTCAGATAATCCAGGTCAGTTTTAAAACAATTTTCGCTTTTTTATTTTAATTATATTATTGGTTCTAGTGATTAAATTTACTAATTATAATTAAATAACAAAATCCTAATATTCAAATTATTAATCAACGGGAAAGCGGTTAATATTAAAATTCCCTTTATCTCTAAAAAATATATATGTATTTAGAGTAATCGTTATGAAAATACCACCACCGCAATAATTAAATTAGTTAATTAATTATTGAGTGAATAATGATAGTTCGGTAATATTTTAGCTAGTTAAAAATAACGAAAATACTTCTAAGAGAAAAGAATCGCTTTGAACTCTAAACAATTACTGAGGATACAACTACACAGAATCAATATTTTGATATCGAGTTAGCATAAAGGAAAAACATATATCGATACTTTGCCAAGAGTAATATATCTCGGAATTTCTTCTTTGGAGTGTTCCCATTTTCTATCTGAGCGTAGTCGCGGTGTCGGCATATCACTTTCCCTCCAACCCTCAATTTATCTGACACAGTTAAATAAATAATCGTAAGGAAATGATCCTCTGAAATAGAATAAAAAAATATTGTTTTATAACGCTATTGTTGTTATTGAAATAATATGACGTTTTGATAAAGAAAATCGAACACAATAAAAATTGTAACAATTGCAGTAACTCTTCTGTAATAAAATTGATTCTCAAAAAAAATTTTTTTTTTAAACTATCAAGAAAATATAAACAAGAAAAGCATAATATAGAGAATATACTGATATTAGACACATTCAAGATAATTTTGATTTTTTTGTCTGATAGATATTTTGCTTGGTGCTTATAAAATTTATATTGAATTAAATCTTTGAATTCATCAATGATTAATTTAGGATATGTTTTTTCCCCGTTCTTCTTAATCATTTAATTTTGAATAATAGTGGACACATTGAAATTATTGCTAGCATCTCCCGTCACGGCTTCGACCGCTCTCATAAGTAAAAAACTTAAATAATTTTAACTGATAATTGATATTTTATTTGTTTATCGATAAACATCTTGTATTGAAGTAAGCGATAGAGCATTGTTTCTTCAGTGAAATTTTCACGCTTAGCAGTAATTTTTAACCTGGATATAATTGCAGTAATTAGTTATTTGAATATAATGTAAAAGCATATTTATACATCCAGTTTTTAAATTTAATGTTTAAGCTGGTTATTCAGATGGACAGACACTATTAAGAAACTCTCGGATAATAGAGTGCTTTATCAGTGTTTACCACTGAATGTCCATGAATCATAATTTTATAATATCAGCAAGGAATCGACATTTTTATTTGGCAATAATGTTCTTCGGCACATAAATAAATCTATTTTTATAATTTAATTGAATATAAGTAAATTTTAACACCAACTTTAAGCTCTATATAACACCATTAAATCCTCTCAAAAAGAATGGCATTCGCCACCTATCGATCAATTTTCAAACTTCACATATTATCGCTTCTTTAATAATACATCAATTGAAAATCAGTAGATTTTATTATTGCTAAACCTTTCTTGAAATATGAAGGCAATGTAGTTAAAATTTAGTACAGATTGGTTCTATAGTTTTCGCGGTTAGTTATGATAAAAGAAACATATCTTGTCCTTTTATATAATAGTATAGATATAGATATATGAATAAATGCACTAATTTTTGAAAAACAAAAATTTCAGTACAATTTAGGAAAAACAACGTATTTCCAAAATCACAGGTATTCAGCATATTTTTTTGTTTCCAGTGTAAATTGATTTTTTTCGGAAAATTATTTTTCTTTACGCCAGAATTCTCTATATTCTATTATGGAACGCATATATATGCATGTGTTACGTTTTAAACGATGCCATTGACATTGCGACTTGCGGAATTTGCACAATAGGCAGATCAGCAATAAGGCTTGCCCAGAGTACTTATTTTATTTTGGACAAAAATCAACTTATCTAGTTTTCTCAAATGGTGCAGAATAATTTTATTGTAATCTTTATTTTATTTCACTTCATTCGATAGCTCATAGAAAGTCTAAAGAGAATGCGTTCCATACAACGTATATTACGCACAGACCAAAGATCTGTCAATATGTGATTATATTAATATGATCTTTATCTTAAATAGATGTAATGATAATATCAATTTAATATACACTAAAAACTAAAAAACAGGATTTCTAGTAATAAATAATAAACGTCTAATACAACTAATTATTCATGTTTCTAATAAATTGTCACTTATTTCCAGTTACCTAATTTTCGTGCAGACATATACATACGTTCATCTATTTGTTTTTATACATAGAGTTAACGAAAAATTCATGATATATTTTCTAATATAAATTCTATAAAAATTTTAACATCATTTGCTTTAAATAACCAATTTAACACTAATAATTATTAAATGTAAAAAGGGGAATTCGATGGCCGAGTGTGTTAGGGCGAGGGACTCAGCGCGCTCGGTCCAAAAGGCCGTGGGTCCGAATCCCACCTGGGCGGGTTAAAATTTATTTTGTAGCGAAACCACGAATAAATCTTGACCTTCTCATCCTGCTAGAATAGGTTGGTAACCTGAAGGATAACCCGTCCTTCCTGCCCTAGTTGGAGTACATAAAAGGAGAGGGGATAGTTAATTGAGCTAGTGCAGTAGCTGTGGATACAGAAGCTTGGGAGATGACCGCCTGTTGTTAGGTTAGTGCACATCACTGATAAAGCACCCCCAACCTCAGCGAGTGAGTACCGTCAGCCTACAGGACGTGTCGCGCCTTTTCCCCTTTTGGGGGCATTTTCCCCAACGTTTGGAGAATTTCCGGCCCTAGTGAGGAAATTAGAAGTCCAAAGAAAAGTTGGGGAATTTTAAAATCATTGTGAAAAAAAAAATGTAATAAAAATAATATTTTCATTAAATTTGACATTTTCTCTTTTACTGATAAATATAAACACATCTTCCACGCTAGTATTCGATGTTTGATCGCCAATGTGTAATATATCAATGGTCCGATTATTCGATGTCTCACGGATTGCAAAACGTTTATTTATGTGTTTTATTTTTTGGTTATTGATATTTTATTTTGTGGTATAATAATATACGACTAACATAAATTTTAATTTGAGAAACCTCTATGCTTACGCTTTATTTGACTCAAAAAATACATAATCTAACAGAGATATTAAAATAATAATGTCGTTGATGACAAAACTAATATTTTATTCATATAATATTCTAATTAAGAATTGGGGAATTATTGTCCAAAGTGGGGAAATGTGCTCCAGTCCAGTTGGAATAATATTTTATATCTTCTAGTAACATTGTCAAGGAATAAATACCCCGATAAATCACCATCCTTAAATGTCAAGTTGTTCATTTGATTTGAATCAGAATGAGCAGTAAAAACTAGAAAACTGATTATTAAAAAAAATAATTGAAATAAGGTAAAATGTTAATAAATCAATTTATACTTTTAGTTAATTAATTTTTGTACAAACTTATTATTGTATACTTATAAATTATAAGTATAATAAGTATAATAAGTATAATGCGATATGTTGTTCAAAAGTATTATAAGTTATAATACTTTTGAACAAAATATCGCATTATTTTTATAGATACTTTAATCAAACAATATTTTTGTAGTTTGTTTAAAATTTTTTTCCTTATTTATTCCAGTTAGGACAGAAAATATGAGTTATTAGCGTTATCCTACAGAATAGTAACCTTATTTTATCAGCAGAGCAAGGTCCATCACGAAATATGAACTCTTAAACACTCTCGGCCGCTAAAATATGCTTTTTAATATTTTGATGAAAATAATTTTGGACCCCTCTCTTTATAATGTAATTATCATACCTGAAATTATTGTAAAGTAGTGGTTAAGTGCTAGCTTTAGGTCACTTTTTCTAACAAGGAAGTTCCAAGTTGAAATTAAGAATGGTCCTTATTATAGTAAATGTAGACTTTAAAATATATTGTTTATGTTTGAATTAGGGGCTTTAATTTATGGTTAAATATTGCGGGTAATAAATAATCCTTAACGGTATTATTTGTAGAGGATTATTTATTCTGATAAAAAAAAATTATATAAATAAAGAAGAAGATAAATGGAACAAACGCAATAAGAATGAATATATTTGATTATAACATTTTCCTTGTTGAGAAAATATAGAGGAGCAGGGAAAAAGATAATCTGATATTAAAAAGACGGAGTGTTTTTCCATATTCCAAAGTCATATCTTTTACTTCCCTTTTGTCTGGCTCATTTTCATAGTTCAGTATCTTGAACAAGTATGTGAATTTACATAAAAGTAAATATATATAAAAATAAACTATTGTGAGACTTACAAAATTACGGTAATTCAAAATATGTTATTTCTTATTACATGAGAAAGAAATAGTGTAATTTTTAGTATAAATTTGAAACATTAATCATGACATGAAATTTTGACAATATTTTCACGCATATCGTTATTATAAATTCTTCTGGAATCTAAATCATATTAAATATTAATATTAATAAATACAACTTTATATAATAAATCTTCTTATAATATATATATATATATATATATATATATATATATATATATATATATATATATATATATAATAAGAAGAAGATGATCATGAAATATATGAAAGGTTGAATTTTATAACGAAGGAACCAGCCAGGATGATGAAAGCAACACCAACAGACCTAGAGCGTGTCAAAACGTTACTTTTTTGTAGGTATCAAAAAAAGTTACAAAAAAACCTATAGACCCCGAGCCATATCAAAAGACCCAAAGACATATCATTGTCAAAAAAATAAAAATCAACAAAATAAATATGCATATGCAGTATGCAAATATAAAATACTCACAATCTTCATCTTGTTCTAACCCAATGCTACAATAGGCAAGTACTCCTAGCACTAGTTGGAGTAAACTGCGCAAAAATGAATAGGGATATTGCTAATTTTGTATTATTTACTTTGCCTACCATTTTTTTATTATTTTTATTATAAAACTGCATTAATATTCATTAAAAATTATACTGTTTTTTGCTGCAATAAAATACAATTAATGGGTTTCAAAAAATAACAAAAATAAGACGTTTTAGTTGCATAATTTTTTTATTGAACAGATTAGTTTTTGGAAACAATTAATACCTTGTATAATGTCCTCTGTTAGACAAAACCTGTGTGCACCTATTAGGCATACTATTAATAATGTTGTCACTGGTTTCTTGACGAATTTCACCCCAGAGATGTTGCAATGCTGCACTCAGTTGTTGAAGGTCAATTAGCGGCGGATGATGATTAAAAAGCCTTCTTTGTAACGCGTCCCATATGTGCTCAATAGGATTGAGGTCTGGAGACAATCGGGGAAGGGGCAGGCGGGAAATTCCCAGGTTTTCTAAAATTTGAATGAACAACTATTCCTCTATGAGGTCGAGCGTTTTTATCCAGAAATCGAAAATCTCTCCCAATGAGATCCCTCGTTTGTGGGAGGTATTCCTGAATAATTTCATGTGCATATCGAGCAGCTGTGAGGTTGGTTCGTCCTCCCGTGTAAATGCCAGCCCAGACCATTACACCACCTCCTCCAAACTGCACTGAAGGCACAATAAACTGGGGCATTGTTCGCATTCCTTGATCTCTGTAGACTTTTCGGCGTCTGCTGTCACTATACAGACAAAAACGCGACTCGTCGGTAAACATCACAGCATTCCAACTTGTGTCCTCTTCTAGTCGCTCGCTGCACCACATTCTTCTGAGCTGCTGGTGGTGAGCTGTTGCTGCAGGTCGTCTCTGAGGGGCATATGATGTAAGGCCAACTTTCCACAAACGATTACGAATCATTTGTTTTGATAAAAGTCTAGGTAAAATACCTTCAACTTCATTGAGGATCTGGCATGCACTATGAAAAGGGTTTCTCCTGGTAGTGATAACAATATTCTTATCCTCTCTTTCAGTTGCAATACGTTGTGTTCCACTGCCCGGCCTTCTATTGGCGCTCCCAGTCTCTCGGAATCAAGCTAAAGCCCGGGAGACGACACTCTGGGAAACGCCAACCGCCTCTGCAATATCAACTTGTCGATGACCTTGATAACGCATTCTCACTATAATTTCGCGAACTTCGGCTTCAAGATGATGTCAGTCCATGTTTATTGAAAGTATTACTGGATTAAAATACGAGAAAAGCTGTTTATTTACAAAATGATACATCTTCACGTTTACTTTTCTTAAGAAAACTTGTTATTAATAAAAGGTTTAACAATTTTTTTGACTTTGGTTTGTATTTTCTATTTAGTTGTACCCTACTAATATTGAATAGATTGGCTAATTTAATTTAAATGACCGGATAAGGGATACATAAGGCATATCCCTATTCATTTTTGCGAAGTTTATATCAGTACTTTAAGCTTTAACAAACAACAATTAAAAAGTATGCAATGATTGTAATAAATCAACTGTTTGATGTGAACACATGATATGCTGACATCGTTGAATTTTCGAAAAAAGGAAAATCAGCATTGATTCTAGACCCTACGGTTGAATTGAAATTAACGACTTTTCCGTAAAGAAAAGTTCAGTGAAACTTTCGGAAAGAGACAGTTTAACGTGAAAAACCTATGGCTCGGAGCTCGCGGAACTACACCAAATAGAACAAGGAGCTTCATGGTAGACCTGGGCATTGATATGAAGCTGTGTGGCTGTGTTAGCGGAAAATATCATGATGGACTGTCTGGGAATAATCCACCACTACATATACAATAGCAGATGGTTTGGGAAAAGGAAAGAAAGAGGAAAAAAAAGTATATACAAATTTAAATTGCATGATTATCTCAGCTGTATAGTTATATAGTTATTGTAATTGGTACTTTACTTTATGTAAATGGTTTTATATCTATTTTGTATAGTTATATTTTACATTAATATCTATAATTACATGTAGTCTTTTCAATATTTTAAATTTTTTCTACTGTCATTTTATAATCAGTATGGGATCGATAATTTTAACATGCAGAGTTTTATATTTAAAAAAAAAAAAAAACTATTTCGGTTTTTATTTTTATTTTGTTTTCTTTCTATATTTATTTTTTAATTGAATATGGTCATATGTCTAACTTAGATTGATAATGTATGCTGTGTATGTAGCAACCCCTTTGAAATGCTCAGTGCCGCTTAATAAAGTGTATGTCATACAAGCGGGGTGGTATTCAAAGTAGTGTTAATCTGTTACATTAATTCTATTCAAATAGTAATTTAATTCATAGAAACATTACATTTATCTTTATTGTTATCAATGTACGGTTTGATACTAATTATTTAGGTATTCATGCGCATAACTCATACATAAAAAAGTTTTGGATTTCGGTTTAATCGAGCTAATGATAATAATATAATGTGGAAGAAATTGGTTTTGTTTGTGTAACCATAGTCATGTTTGAAAAATAAATGTTTAATGTCAAAGAAAAATATTTTTTTTTGGCTGGGGGTTTATAGTTTATTTTTGTAACATTCTTTTCAGTCTCAAAAATGTAACCTTTTTGAAACACTCTAACTATAATGGAGTTGCTCGGATCAAAAATTTAATGACATTTTTTTAAGACCTATGCTTAGTTCTTCTTTTTAATACCGTTTGCTAAAAGTACTTCCAATCTACATTGTCTAAACATAAAACACTCCATCAACATGGAAATCCACTAGTCTCTCAACTTGCTCCACATTATATACCGGACAACCCTGCGAGGCGTCTGAAAAGAACATGTACTCTTATTGAAGTACATATTATTATGAACGTTTTTTACTATATAAATTTATATATATATATATATATATATATATATATATATATTTTATATTTTTTTTATATTATAATATAACAAATATATTTATTTTTTTTTTAATATAGAAAAATTTATTCATTTGTATTTAATATAGAAAGCCTTCATCGGATTCTTATAACATTTTTATGGTCATATCGCAATCTATTTATTTTTTTTTTCAATACTTTTAATTCAATAAATTTTTAGAGCAAGACTAAAGCGACAAGAAACTGCTCGTCGTTACAGACTACTCCAACATTTACTAGACAAACGATCAAAACTTCCAATTAATTACAAAAGACTCATTTACATGGCTGTTATTAGATCTATTTGGACGTACAGAGTTGTGGTTTGGGGCTCTTCTGAACCATCCAATTCATCTCGTATCCAATCCTTGCAATCCAAAATCCTTCGAAAAATCCTCAATGCCCCTTACGTTGTCACCAATAAGCTTATCCATAATGACCTTAATGTTCCATATGTTGCTGAGTTAGCCCAAAACAGATACCAATTGTTTCATAGTCAGCTCCATAACCACTCAAATCCATTATTTTCTCAACTTGCTTCCCTCTCCATTCCCGATAATCCTCCGAGGCGTCTGAAAAGAATATGGCCTAGAGATCTTCTAGTGTAGAATTTTATTGAAGTGCTACTGATGAGTAGTTTTTTTCAAGTTTTTACATGTCATTCTAATCGTTATCAGCTCATTTGCTTGATGTACATATTTGTATAGTTGTTCATTTCAATAAATTGATATATACAAATTGTTTAGAGAGTAGAATTTCAAAACATATCTTATTATATTTCTTTTATACGTACGTATGTATATAAAATAATTTTAAGTCGATTAGATTCTGTATGAAGTGATAATTATAAACATTGGAAAAAAAATTACAATCTTTTATTGCCATAATTTGCATAAAATATTATACACAATGACTTATATCTGCTCTTTGATATTTTAAAATACATTTATTGAAAATTTGAGACCTTGTGAGAGATTGGCTTCAGTTAGAAGCAGAAGCGATGCGGGCCGCAGTACTGTTTGCGCAAGTCGGCTGTAATCAGAACTGTTAATTAGCTGAACGAAATTAGTGCAGAGTTCACGTCAACGACAAAGACATCCTCCTGCTTCTGCTTTATCCATTCATGGTTTGGGATAACTAAATCCAGCTGGAAATAGAGAGAATATCAAAGGCCAATAGCAAATGAATTTTAGGATCCTGGTGCTAATTTCATCACAGGTTTGATCTAGTAGACTCTTAATTGAGTGAGCACGGAACTGTTCCGATAATGCCATGTTTATATATAATTTGACTAAGGCTATATACATAATTGTCTCCTTTACGGTATAAACAGAATCTCCCAGGTCCATAATCACAATCAGCATGACAAAAACCATTTCGATGCGAAACACAAATTCTATTGACAAATCTATATTTTTTATTAAGAAAGTCTTATTGGGTCTTATTGGACTATAGAGGGAATCTTAAATGTACAATGGATTCAAAAATTAAATAGACTTATTATTTATAGAAGTTGTAAAACTGTAAATCTGTATACCCTGTTATTGCATTGATCTTGTTATTAAGTTGATAATTTTTTTTTTTTTTTAATGTAAAAGTGTCTAAACTATTTCTATGTTTGTAGTACTTATATAATTTAATATTATTTATAAGAAGTCTTAGTGCTGCTGGACACAAAAAAAAAAAAAAAAAAAAAAATTGTTTTATTTCGTATGTTATTTGTACAAGAAATATTTTCTGCAAATAAATACAAATATTGATTGATTGATTATTGGGTCTTAAAGAAGTATTTTTTTATTCAATAAAAAAAGAATATATATTTAGGAAGGCAGCACACCATAATTAAGATATATTTTTTAAAATGATATAAAGGGGATGAAAAATGTTAAAACTGCGAAATTCCTTCATAGATTCAAATAATGATTAATTAAGAATATATTTATATATTTTTATTTAATTGCTTCTATCACAAGAAGTTCTTTCTTTTTTATAATCCTGCAGCACTATCACACTGCCAATAGCTTACAGAACGGTTTTGGATTTGCTTTTTAGGTTTTCAAAGTGCTCACTACGTTATTCTTTGAATCTATAATTAAATTTCACAGTCTTAA
The DNA here is from genome assembly GCA_003667255.2 of Euschistus heros. Taxonomy (NCBI): domain Eukaryota; kingdom Metazoa; phylum Arthropoda; class Insecta; order Hemiptera; family Pentatomidae; genus Euschistus; species Euschistus heros. The sequence continues at coordinate 284,788 of RCWM02000378.1, read as the reverse complement.
TTGGTTCCATTCACTTTATTTGATTTAAAATGTTTAGTAGAGCCCCAAAGCTCAACTCCATATTTCCAAATAGGTCTGATAACTGTCATGTAAATAAGTCTTTTGTGGGGGGGGGGGGGGGGTGAAAATTTTTCTAGTAAAAATTGGAGAAGTCGAAAGCGATGAGCAATTTCCTGTCGTTTGTTTTGTATGAGGACCCCAAGTTGAACGTTTGTCCAATTGAAGTCCTAGATAGTGGATCTGTTCAACTGGGATCAGTAGAATATCATTAAAGAGTACTGTAGTACAGGAAATCGTAGATTTAAAACGAAGGGTAAAGTTTATTTGATGAGATTTGTTTGGATTTATTTTGATTCTCCAATTTTTACACCATTCTTGAAGGTTTATGATATGAGATATGAGATTGGAGTGGGATTTGGGATGTTATGAAGGGATCAAGATTTACGAAAAACAATGGTATTTTAGGTTTTGGAAGATGTAAAAACATCATTAGACATCCAATTTTTAATTTTTATGCCTTAGTTGGTGAACCAGATGGACTGAGTTTACTATAATGAAACTCTTAATAATAATAAAGATATACATATAAATCCAAATGGCAGCTCCTCCGTAAACTTTCTCTCGTTCAAAATACACCTAGTTCCTCTCCCTCGGGAGTCCCTCCTGTCACACCTAACGAGTTAAATACCTATTTTGTCTCTACCTCTATATCTATACCGTATCCATCCCCTCAGTTGCCCCTTTTACCTCCTGCATTCAATGATAATCACTTTTATTTTCCTTACATCTCTCCCACAGACCTCATTTCCTCCATAATGAAATCCCACACCAATTCAACTGGATTAGACGGTATTCCTGTGAAATTGATAAAATTATGCCATCCTGAAATCCTACCCGTTCTCCTCTTCATATATAATTTTTCTCTCCAGAATTCTGTATTTCCCACCTCTTGGAAAAAGGCCCTAATCCACCCTATAGTCAAGAACCCAAATCCCACAACCCCAAAAGATTACCGACCGATCTCCATACTTTCTAACCTCTCTAAGCCCCTAGAAAGATTAGTGCAATCACAGATCTCCAATTACCTCGAAGATTCCAATTTACTTGACCCGTTCCAATCCGGTTTCCGCCCCGGCCATTCTACTCAATCCGCTCTCACCAAAATCATCAGTGACATCCAGGCTGCAATGGATAAAAAAGAATTAACCATCCTCATACTCCTAGACTTTTCCAAGGCCTTCGATTCCTTAGACCACACAATCCTCTTTTCCAAACTGAAATCTCTAAACTTCTCCAATAGCGCTCTCATTTGGTTTCATTCATTCCTTTCCCACCGTTCTCAATCAGTTACCATTCCCAACCAAGGTTCATTTTCTTTCCTCACTTTGCGATCAGGCATAGCTCAAGGATCCAGCATTTCTCCTCCCTTGTTTAATTCCTATATAAATGATCTTCCTAACTCCATTCATAATTGTTCCTACCACCTTTACGCCGATGATTCTCAAATTTATCTTTCCTTTCCTCCAGCCGAGTTATCAACTGCATTTTCCAAAATTCAGCAAGACCTGGATGAAATCTATGCCTGGGCATTCCTGAATAAATTGACTTTAAATGCAGCTAAAACTCAAGCAATCGCAATAGGATCCCATTCCCTCCTTCGATCGAATACCAACTTCCCTACTTTATTCCTAAATGGTCACCCTATATCTTTCCTCTCCTCTGTTAAAAACCTAGGTTTAACAATCGATCAAACCCTTTCCTGGAAACCCCACATTGCTCAAATCTCCCGACGATCGATTGGCATCCTAAAATTATTCCACCGTTCCCGACACCGACTTCCTCCATCAACACGTAAACACCTAGTATCCTCCCTCATATTCCCCCAATTTGACTATGGATGTGTGATTTATGGTGGACTCTCGATGGTTCTTGAAGATAGACTAAAGCGTATCATGAACTGTTTCATAAGATTTGTTTTTGGAACCTCGAGACGCTCTCATGTGTCCCATCTTTACACTGAGTTAAATTGGCTTTCGCCTTCCTTCCGTAGAGATTACTTCCTTGGTTCATTCCTCTTCCAAGTTATTAACACACATAACCCTCCGTCTATTCACAGTATCCTACATTTCAAGTCCTCAATCCAATCATTGCATACAAGGTCCCGTCTCTCCGATCTCTACACCCCATCCTACAGAACTATTGCTTTCCAACGTTCCTTTCTTGCCCGCTCCGCTATTCTTTGGAATTCTCTTCCTCCTTCTATTCGTAATGCATCCTCCCTGGGAACTTTTAAAACACTCCTCTTCCACCACCTTTCCTCGCTCCAGTCGGATGCTATCTAATTATATAGATGCTTTAATAAATTTCACCCAAGGATTTCAGATATAAAAGTTTAGCCTGTTTAAACAATCTTAATATGATAATGTTTTGTCTATCGTTAAAATAATTTTCATTTTTACTCTTTTTTCATCATTTTATTTTCTTCATCCTTTACTAGACTCAACATCAAAAATATATTGTTTAATCAATTTCTTATATAATATTTTTTCTTTTACTGATTTTTGATATAGTTTATGTATGTATGTAGCGTGTATGTGTTTATATATGCGTATAGATTTTTGTTTCATTTTATTACTTATTTTATAGTAAAATTGTATTTACTTTTAATTATTTTTATTTTGTTATCTAATTTATCATCTCTTGGCCAGATATAACTTAAGTTCTGTCATGTAACTATTATTCTTAAGGGACTTTGTCCCAGAATAAAATTTGTTTTTCTATTCTATTCTATATATATATATATATATATATATATATATATATATATATATATATCTTAATATATATAAATTACGTGTCGCCGCCTAGGGGCCGGCTAACACCTAAACTACTGAACCGATTTTAATCAAATTTGCATACCGTGTGCAGTTTGATCCAACAAAAAAGATAGGATACCTTATATCTTAATTTATAGTCGCAATATTATTTGTATATTATCTGTAAGTCACAATTATTTGTTAGCTCTATACGATTCTAACATATGGCGGTATAAGGTTATACTATTATTTAAAAGGACAAGCAATTTTTCGTTTGTGTTCACTAACCGCCAAAAACTATTGAACAAATCTCTACCAAATTTTGACTACATCATCTTTATAGGATGGTTTAGCAACAGTAAAATCTAATGATTTTCAACTAATTCTTTATTGAAAAATGAATAATAAGTAGATAACAGTGAAATTCAAAAATGGCGGCAATTGCAATCTACATGAAAGGTTAAAATGTACAGTGTTACATATGTGATAATAAAATTTACTTATTTTCAATTAAATTGTTATAAAAACAGCTATATGGAGTAAAATATACCAAAGTTTAACTACATCATGTTGATAATTCTAGGTTTAGCAACATTAAAAATTTAAATGTACAATGTTGAGTGTTAGAAACGGGTTTTGTCACACTACCACATACTTTTATGGTTAGAAATTAAAATCCAACCAGATCAAATCAATAAAATTATTTCTGTCGAATGAAAATTATTAAAAATCAAAATGCCGATCCTCAGCTGTTTAATATTGTGTGTAAAAATATGAACTTTGAACCTTTAGTTGTGAGCACTGATAATGCAGTTTCTTAATAGTCTCTGTCCATCTGGATTACCAACTCATATATTAAAATTGAAAATTGGTTGTCTAATTATGCTTTATGTTATCTGCAAACACCTTATCAATCTAAATTTAACCAAGTTAATAATGGCTGCTATGCGTGAAAATATCATAAAAAAAATAATTTTCAATTGTTCACATTATTTCAAGATTTTTATCGATAAACAAAAAATCAATTATTAGTTAAAATTATCTAAGATCTTCACTTATAAGAGAGGGCCAAGCCTCGAAGGGGGATGATGAAGTTATATATAATAGGACAAGCCATTTCCGTTCGTGATCACTAACCGCGAAAACTATACAACTATTCTCTACCATATATAACTATAACATCTTCATAGTTCAAGGAAGGTTTAGCAATAATAAAATTTACATATTTTCTATTAAAATACTGTTTAAAAAGCGATAAATATGTGGTGTGTAGTAAAGCGAGCGCCATTTAAGAGAGATTACAATGATCCGGTGTTAAATATAGCTAGAAATTTATAATAAAGTTACTTAATTCAGTTAAATTGTTATCCAAAAAGCTATAAATATGTGGCAAGCGACAATAGCGTTACAGTAAAACTAATGAACCTATCTGAACCAAATTTTAACTACATCATCTTCATAGTTCTTGAAAGATATACAATTAGAAAGTTTACTATAATAATAACTTATACTATTATATAAAAGGACAAGCCATTTTACGTTTGTGATCACTAACCACGAATTTTACTGAACCAATCTGTACTAAATATTAACTACATCATTTTCATAGTTCCAAGAAGGTTTAGCAATATTATAATCTACTGATTTTTAATTTATTTTTTCTTAAAAAAAGAAAAATATGTGGACAACAGTGAAGTTTGAAAATTGACCAATAGGTGGCGAGTGCCATTCTACGTGAGAGGTTACAAAAGAGCTTGAAATCGATGATAAAATTTACTTATTAAACTATAAAGAAAATTATTAAAAAAGATTTAAATATGGTGTGCGATATGTGGATCCCAGTGAATAGTCCAGTCAATAGGGAAAATTCTCTCCTAAAAAAAAGGGCTGGTAGCAACCCGCACAGAGTTGTTGAGGGCGATTAAAGAAGTATTTCTGTCAAAAATGCCCCGAAGATTTGGTGAGTTTTTTAGAGTTAGGGGCACGAGAACATGGCCAAAAGCAGTTTTTTCAATTTATAAGCAAATATAACGCGGCTTTTCATAAAATGTTGTATATAAAAGTTGTAGATAATAAAAATATCTACAATTTAAGCCATTGATCGTTCGATTCTGATGATTGGTTGTCGTAAAAAGTGCAAAAAACCCTCTAAAATGTCCCTTTTTTGCATAAGAATTATTATAAACAAAAAGGGCCTTTTCAATACTTTTTATTGATGAAAAAGGAAGCTCTTTAAACCCAAAGAAAAATAGGATCTACCCCGTCCTCCTATCTTTATTATTTACTGAGATATACCTTTTGTTTATCTCGATATCGATATTTTCAATGCAAAACGGGCCGTTCGTGATTCACATTTTGAACTTCGGATGACCGGAATATTATTCTTAAGGGCTTATATTTTCATTATGAATTGCTAAAAAATCGATTTCTGTGAAAAAACATGCAATAAAATCGACTTGAAAAAGCGCCCGTTTTACAGCTATAAACAATTGAAGCTAGAGCGTCCGGTATTGAAACGATTTTGTTATAAATATAATAAATTAAAAGCTTACCTCTCAACGATTGATTTGAGCTATTCAAAGTGTAGCTACCATAAATAACAGCCGAGTTACGGTTTTTTTTTTTTTTTAAATCACTACGTCATTGTTATGGCTAATTAAAAAAAATCAATCTCCAAATAGTACAAAAGGGTGGATGGGCTTTCGGGAAACTTACTCGACGAGTTTTCAGTATCATGTGTCCAAAATTATTCCTTTAAAATTTGCGAATAATCCTCCTAGCCAGTACGATACAATTTTCACAGTGTTGATTGAAGCGTCAGCACGAGCCCGAGCTCTTAAACAATCTACTGCTTTCGTGACCTTTGATCAGCCTCTTTACTGGAAAGCACGTGAATTGATAGCGTCGATTGATCCATTGAATGATCCACACGGGCTTCAATCTGTAATTGTACGGTTAGGAGGATTTCACACTTTGATGTCATTTCTTTCTAGTATTTCATATTTGATGGATGGAAGTGGCTTAACAGAAGCTTTCACAACTATATTTGCAGCAAACTCTGTCGAAAAAATTCTTTCTGGCCATGCATTTTCACGTGCGATTCGAGGACATATTTTAAATTTTGTTGCTATATGCAAACGAATATTAGAAAAATGTTCTTTTACCGACGATGAACAAAGTTATCTGGATAATTTGATGAACTCCGATGAATTCAATGAAGAAGATATCAGTAACGATGTTAATTTCTTACAAATTTCTTCTAAATTTCAAAATCAGTTTACAACATTCAAATCGAATGGACCTACTGCTCAGTTGTTTCTCCAGTATCTACATTGCATTTCCATTGTCTTAAATTTCTATCACGCGGAGAGATCTGGAGATTGCAAAAAGAAATGACGTAGTGATTTAAAAAAAAAAATCGTAACTCGGCTGTTATTTATGGTAGCTACACTTTGAATAGCTCAAATCAATCGTTGAGAAGTAAGCTTTTAATTTATTATATTTATAACAAAATCGGTTCAATACCGGACGCTCTAGCTTCAATTGTTTATAGCTGTAAAACGGGCGCTTTTTCAAGTCGATTTTATTGCATGTTTTTTCAAAGAAATCGATTTTTTAGCAATTCATAATGAAAATATAAGCCCTTAAGAATAATATCCTGGTCATTCGAAGTTCAAAATGTGAATCACGAACGGCCCGTTTTGCATTGAAAATATCGATATCGAGATAAACAAAAGGTATATCTCAGTAAATAATAAAGATAGGAGGACGGGGTAAATCCTATTTTTCTTTGGGTTTAAAGAGCTTCCTTTTTCATCAATAAAAGTATTGAAAAGGCCCTTTTTGTTTATAATAATTCTTATGCAAAAAAGGGACATTTTAGAGGGTTTTTTGCACTTTTTACGACAACCAATCATCAGAATCGAACGATCAATGGCTTAAATTGTAGATATTTTTATTATCTACAACTTTTATATACAACATTTTATGAAAAGCCGCGTTATATTTGCTTATAAATTGAAAAAAAAAAAAAGCTGCTTTTGGCCATGTTCTCGTGCCCCTAACTCTAAAAAACTCACCAAATCTTCGGGGCATTTTTGACAGAAATACTTCTTTAATCGCCCTCAACAACTCTGTGCGGGTTGCTACCAGCCCTTATTTTTAGTAAATTTAACATGGGAGTGATTCCCTATTGACTGGACTAGAAGCTTGAAAATCGACCGATTGTGTATAGCGCCATTCCACAATAGAGTTTACAATGGTAAACTGAACCTATCTGTACCGACATCTAAATAAAAATTTATTATAATTCTAGGAAGGTTTTGCAATGGTAAAATTTACAATAACTAAAATTTAAATGTACAATGTTGAGAGGCAGGACTGAGGTTTGCCACACTGTCATATGCTTTTATAGTTCGAAATCAACATCCAACCAGATGAAATCAATAAAGTTATTTATGCCGAATACAAATTATTACTAAATCAAAATGTCGATCCTTTGCTTTTTTATATTGTGTGTAAAAATATGATCCACGGGCCTTCTGCCATAAGCAATAATAATGCAGTTTATTTTCCGCAAGAGTTTCTTAATAGTCTTTATCCAACTTGATTACCAGTTCATACATTAATATTAAAAATTTTATGTCTAAAGGCGCTTTTACGCAATCTTCAACCACCTAATCAGTGCAATTATAACTAGATTAATAATTACTGCTATGCGTGAAAAAATCATTGAAGAAATAATGCTGAACCACATGCTAAAATACAAGAATCTTATCGATAAACAAAAAAACATTAATTTTTAGTTAAAATTAGCTTTACTTATGGAGGGCGGGCGAAGCCGCGACGGGGATGCTAGTATAATATATATATATCATTTAAATGTAGTCAATTCATCTTTATTTATTGTTGACTCTTAGATTATTTATTTATTTTTTACTGTTATTATTATTCTAAAAAATATAGAGTAAGAATTTGCTATATGTTAATCTTACGTTTATAAATTGGAATTTATTAAAATAAAAAAAATATTTTTCTTCTTTTTTTTTTTTTTTTTATAAAATTCTACTATATGCTTTTCTGTTTACCACGGTTTACAAGACGATTTTCGGCTAATTGGCCAATCATTGATTCGTTCGGTATTCGTCTCCTTTCCAAATATAATCACCCTTCCAATCTCCAGTCAGTTACAAGGAAGTTGTGATCTACTAGGATCCCTAGTCGCGGTTTCGCCCACTCTCAGAAGTAAAGAACTTAAATAATTGAAACTAATAATTAAAGATTTATTTGTTTGTCGACCAAAATCTTGTATTTAAGTATGAAATATACTTTGGTTGTTTTGAAACTAACCTAGACATTGTATACAACTTATTATTTCCTCTATCGTCACTGTTCTCTCTCAAAACTAGGGCAAAACTATCAAATAAATTAAATTTTCAGGATTTGCCTTTGATTTCTATAACAGGTTGTGGTCCCGAGAATAGTCCAGGATACCATCGGACGTTTTTTGCATAATACTTTTTAAAATTTATTAATTCAGTTAAATTGTGTGAAATTTTAATTTTATTAATAGCTTAGGTAAAATTGCAATTTTAGTTACCTGTTTTAAAAGTATTTTTAGATTCTGATGTATTTATTTGTGAAGAATGCGGGCAGACAATGTACCAGTAATGCTTCATTATTCTTATCTTAAGTAGTATTTTTATTATTATTGTTAGAAAAAAATTGCTAATAAGCTCGTAAATAGCTCGATTGTAATATAAATTAAAAAAAAATTAGTAGACAGTATGTTCCAGGAAAATGTTAATTTTCCATTTCATGTTCTGTTAATAATTTATAACTGTAGATGTAAATGACACGATATTTCTTCATGATGATTAGTAACAAATGGGCCATTAATATGAAACTATTAATTATGCCTAGTATAAAAAAACTCGTATCTTTTAGAAAAATATCTTAGGATTAATAAAAAATATTCAAATTTTTTTCCGAATTAAAGGTTCTAAATTATATTATGTAATAATTATACTGACGTTCCTAACCGTGACTTTGTCTACTCAAATAATTAAACTTTTATTGTTTATCAATAAATATCTTATATTGTAGAAAGCATGTAAAAAGGAAAAAATAAGTTCCTAATACATCCAACATTTCGAGTTTTGTCCTCCAATATTATGGGAATGATTTGTTATTGTTTTTAGTTCTGAAATGTCTTACATATTATTGACTGTGAGAGAAACACTCAGTCCGAAGATCCACTACGTTTTTGTAAGTCTGGCCTTGCGATTTGTAAACTGCAATATCAAAGGAAAGTTTAATCGTTTGAATCAAAATGTTAGATTTCTAGGACTTATTGGGATTCCAGCAATAAATGCACTTTCTCCAATAGCTGGCTGTTCAAGAAAGAATTACAACCGCAACGATATTTTCACGATTAGTTGTAATTTTTGAAGGTCATGTACAAACATGATTGAAATTCCACTTTTAAATTTCGATGTATGAGTTGGTAATCTAGATGAATAGAAAATATTAACTTTATCATTAGCAATATATTGTATCAACCGATTTCCAATCTTAGCTGGTATCCACTTGTCACACCATACATTTAGTTCCCTCTTTTTAATAACAATTTAATTGAAAATACAAAAATTTTATAAACAATTTCCAGCTCTAGATAACAAAGTAATATTGTAACCTAACTTGCAAAATGGCGCTCACTACCAATAGTTCAATTTTTAAACTTCACACGAATCTTAAAATCGCATTTTTCGTAACAGTTGAATTAAAAATCATTAAATTTTACTATTGCTAAACCTTCCTTGAGCTATGATGTACATATATAGCTAAAATTTGGTACAGATCGGTGCAGTAGTTTTCATCGTTAGCGATCACAAACCAAATATTGCTTGTCCTTTTATATGGTAGAATAGATTACGTTATAATTAATTATAATAAGATACAGTTAATGTTTTATAGTCAATATTCATTAAGTTGAGTAGGATGTGGAGAGAGATCGCTTATAAAAAATATATTATATTATAGATATTAACATCTTTTTTTTCTTGTTGATAACTTCTCTGATCTCTCTAAATACAATTTATTTTCGAAAGATATAAGCCGAGCGTTTAACTCAAAGTACAACCCTTCTTATAGAAGTATTTGCAATTTTACTAACCCCAAGCCAAAAAAATATTGAACACTTAATATAAATATACAATAACTAAGAACTCTTAGTTAGCTAAGAGTGAGTAATAATGAATGTTTAAGAATACTTTTTAGAAATCAATGTAAAGTGGTCAAAGTGGTTGATCTGTGCGAATCTGATCTGTGGTGCCATACAAGCATTGAAGACTGAAACATTTGCTATTCGATTGTCCTGCAATCGAATCTCAAAGGCAGCGATATCTACATAAGTATATTATTGAAAAGGACTGTTTGTAATCTCTTGAAAGTGTATTGGAGTTGAATAGCATCGACAAGCTAAATGACATTTTTTTGTTCCTTAGATCTCTCATTGATATTCAGCTGATGGATTCACTTTATATTATGTACTTTCAGTTGTAATTATTTGTTTCTATTCTATGTTTGTTATTGTCATAACTAATGCTTTTTTTTTCTCGTTATTGTGAGCCAAGCCAACTCCTGTATGTATGGGAACTTTCCCAAACAATATAAAAATATTCATTCATTCTCTTTCTTGTTTTCCATCTTTTAGGTCAAATCATTGCATTGTGATACTCTGTCATTATTTTGAATTATCTCTTCTTCTTTTTTTTTTCCAAATTTTCAATTCGCCGCATTTTCCTTGCCCCGATGATGGCCACCAGTCTCAACATCCTACTCAATATGTTCATTCATTCATTTAACATAGCTCTTCAATTTAATGATTGAGGGCTAATGAATGATGCGCAATTATGTGATCCTTTACAGACTTCAGAGTCAAACTTGGAAAATAACAAAGTCAACAGAACTAGGGCGCAGGGACGATTAAATCACAATCAACAGAAATTGGAGACAGTTGCAAGAGAACACATGAAACGAGACTTAATAGACAATTCCTCAGTCAGAGCCCTTTTGACTCAGCCACTCTGCATTAGTGCCGCCGAGCGTTCTGCCTGTGTCTTCTCCTCACGGCTCTTGTAGTTCGCTTCACTGAGCAGTACTTACTGAATTCAAGTTTCTAAAAACACACAACAGTTGACAATAAACCCCTTTTGTAACACACTCAAATGAACAAGTCGTCATAAAACAGTGTACACTTAACTTTTAATAATTATTGTGACAGAATAATAAAAAACAATTCCCTGGCTGGAAAAAAAAAAGATCATGGATATGTCTATCTTTAATTAATTGTTAATCTATAATTGAGTTTACAAATATCGTTCCAAAAAACGGAGTTCATGACTGCGGATCGAAACTTTCGGGAAAAAAACAGTTAAAACAAAATATGGGGAAATCAGGGTCACAAATAGCTTCGAGTATTTGGGAGAGATTATTTGTAGTAATGGGTCCAAGAAAAGAGGAATGGAGGAGAGGTTGGTCAAGATGAAAAGGCTCAGCTTTGCCACCAGTAGCATATACTGTAAAAAGGGTCTTTCAATAAGAGCGAAGAATAGACTCTACAACACGGTTGTCAAGCCAGTTATTCTGTATGGAATGGACACCACTTTTCTTCCTAGCTTAAGAAAACTTTTGGGAGTAAAGAGGAAAATTTATGGGCCAATAAAAATACCGGAAGGATATAGGCTGAGGCCTAATAGAGAATTATACAGAGAAATGGATGACCTGGGAACGGACATTAGGTTAAGGAGGCTACGTTTCTACGGCCATATGGTCAGGATGAACCAGAACAGAATAAATAGGAAGATCTTTGGGAAAATGTGGGGGTATAAAGGGGTTGAGGAGTACTTCGGGCAGGTGAAGAAAGAAACGGGGAAATCGGGATTTTCAAGTGAGGACTGTTTGAATAGGGATAGATATAGGGAAAAATTAAGGTAAATAAAGGTCCTTGTGGGTACCAAGGAGGTGAGGGGGAGGAGAGTATGGAGCGAGGAAGAAAGAAGAATACTGTCTGAGAGAATGAAGAAGAGGAAGAGGTGGGAGGAGAAGAAGAGGAGATGTGTGGGGAGAGTTGGGAGAAAATGATATTCACGTGGTCTATAAGGCCGTTTCGTGTCGAAAAAAAAAAAAAAAAAAAAAAAAAAAAATTGCATTTTATAAATTAAATTTAAGAAACAAAAGGATATTATTACATAAAAGTCCAGTCGATGAGTGCTAAAATGAAGGATGCAGAATGAATCTAAGAAATATGCGATTATTTTTTACTTCATGCCTTCATTTTAACACTGCTTCTATCAAACGATCGTGGAAGGCACTAGAAGCATTTATTTGACGAAAAGTGAGATTTTTCGAAAATTTCGAATTTCCAGAGTCTGCAGTTTTCGAGAAATAATCGAAAACATTTAAAATGGAAAATTCTCGTCTCCCCCCACCGTAAGCTTACTGCACAGGGGTTTTAGGGAAGTTTTAGTATGTTTACCTCCTAACTACCCCTTACGAAGCTAAGAAGTAAAAAATTATCGCATATTGCATGCACTCTACTATATGTTCATTGACCGGACTATAAATAAATAATTAATTATTATTCGAAATAAACAAAGTTAAGAGAAAATAGGAATATAGAAAAAAACTTGTCTTTTTTTATTCAAACCAATATAGCTCCTAAACTGTAGTTAGTTCCTAGCGACAACTTTTATATTAAAAAATATTCTCTTTTAAATTTCTTATAATGAAACTTTCGGATCCGAGCAACAACAAGATAGCTTCAGTGTTTCAAAACGCTACATTTTTGTTGAAGGTAAAATAAAAGTTACACCTAAAAAGTACAGACTCCAGCCAAAAGATATATCTATGTCAAAAGTTATTTATAAAAAATTATTCAATACGCTGACGACACAGTAATTTTACCAAGAAATACATGTCCAATACACGATTCATTTAATCTAAAACATTATATATCTAAATTACATTATCGACATAATATGTAAAAAATCCATGTAAATAACGACAAACCACAACATAATCTCCTGTGATTTCAGTAAGTAACAATAAAGCACAACCAGCCTTTATAAATCTTAGTTGCTAGAAAAAATCTGGAGTTTTTCGAAAAAAAAAAATTCCGTCCGAGTCTCCTGTACATCTTAACCAAAGTACTGCACCTAAAATCAACAGGTTTTAATTGTTTTATTATTTTTATTTTTAATTATCAGTCAATGATCAAATCAATACGAGCCAAACAAGTTAGGTAATCCTACAGCTGACGGCATGAGGTCTGAATGTGATACTATCGAAAATGATCGGTGAAAATGGGAAAACGAATCAGAAGGTCTCGACAAATCGGACATGTTCTTTTATTAACACTAAATAAACAATAATCAGAAGGTAACTAAATCATCACCCATACTTGTACTACCCTGTAAAGGAGAAATACTATACTTATTACTAACGGATCTGAAATTCCATTTTTGATGCTTGTAGAAAAATTGAAACTTTCACAATGAACCCTCAGCGAGTCTAATAGGTCATTATCCCACTATTTTTGATTTACTACTTTTCCTCTTTCAGAGGACAATATATCCGGCACAAAATTGGTTTCAATAGTTTCGGATAGAAGTAGTTAAACACATACACACAAAAAATAAATATATATATATATATATATATATATATATATATATATATATATATATATATATATATATATATATATATATATATATATATATATATATATATATGCCTACGGTTATCTGGTTTATCGTGGCCTGCCTCCCGAAGGTTCTCAAACCACAGATTGAAGCAATCATCGTGACATCGAAGACGAACCTGGTAAAGGTGTTCTGCCATGATTAGTCTTCGATATTCCGATCCGCTCCAATATCCTACCTCTATTTTGATTTGTGCTGGCTCTAACCCACATTCCATAGACAATATTTTATTGTAACATTCCTTTATCAAATTATCAATACCCTTAATCCTTCCTATATTCACCATATGCTTCAATTCAGATCTGCAGTCAATTCAATGCTCACAAGATCCCGCCATTCTGTCATATACAACCCATCTCATAGAACTTTTGCCTTCCAATGCTCCTTTCATTTTCGCTCAAAGAACCCCTGGAATTCTATTCTTCTTCATATCAGACAAGCGAAATCCCTTAAACATTTAAATACCTCTATTTTCAGTACCTCATCCCTATCCACGCTTAGATTCCACTCATTAATTTTTTCTTATTCTGAATGATAGTATTTAGTTATATTATATTATTGACAATAATCTAAGCATTGAACCATAGAAATTTATTTATTTCTTCAGTTTTTATAAGCGTTCTGTTCCTCTCTATATCTTTAAGTTAAAATTTACTATATAATTACTAGTTTTTTTCTCTTTAATTTTGTCATTTTAATATGTCTCTGGCCAGATGCAACCTTATTTATTTCAGTACCTTGTCGTTATTCTTAAGGTACTTTGTCATGGAAAATTTTTTTTTTTTTCATTCTATTCGATCCTTCACAAATCTGCAAGAACTCTTTTCCTTGCAAAAGTAGGAAGAAACCTTGAGCCGTTATTATTGGAACAAAGATCTTCATCGTGTGACTTTAGAATTAAAGATTTTTGAAAAAAGGTTTGTACGAAAATTTCATTATACATAATTCGTAATTTGGGTCTAGCAGATACACTTAGCAGATATAAAAGTGAATATGTCCCGCTCTCGACATATTCCCACTAATTGAGGAATCTCGCCTTCCAGCAGCTTCGGGACTTCTACGAATCCAAAGGCAAGATAAGCTGGAGTAAATTTATCGTTAAATGAGCTGAGAACAGGTTAGGTTACAACAAATCGATTTTTCTTTGAAGGTTAAAGCCAGAGAACCCACAGAGCGGAGATAATTTGGAGTTTCGCTCACTTAGACACGAAATTCGATGAACTTTGTAAGAATTTATAATCACACACATCAAGTCCCCCTTTGATATTTTTAAATTATCTTTGAAAGCTGTTTCTCAGAGCAAATATTAAAAAAACATATTTAAAGTTAACAATATTTACAGATAATGTAATCGTATCAAAAATCGGTGATGTGTCCGAACCAAAATTTTTCGATTCTCGATTCTCGGTATCGAAGCTTTAGATATGAGAGCTAAAAAAATAAACCAAAACAATTAGAAAAAAAATAAATATTGTAGATATAATATAGTAAACAACAAATATCATTTATAATCAACGAAATATATATACATAACACGAAATACATAAGCTGGTGTAAAAAAAAAAAAAATAAATAAAAAATACAAAGTCTTATTTAACCCTTTAACGGGAATTTTTAAATACATTTCATCTTTTTTTTTTTTTCCTTCATTGCCACCCTAACCACCACACATGTATCATGAAATTCAAGGTTGAATAAAGGATATTAGACGATAATGCGTCGGATATTACGTCATTTATTGAGCAAAAGGCATTAAATATGTGTATCCTCCAGGATACATTGCCTGTTAAAGGGTTAAGAAGATAAATACTTCAAAGGTTATGAATTTCTATTATAACTTAAGGAATCACAAATGTTACTGAAGATGTTCAGTTGATATTTAAATAGTGAATAGAACTCATAAAATGAAATAAAATATTATTTAGAGATGTGGATTGTTGGGGTAGCAGTCAAAGATGCACAGCAATTAAAAATAATATTTTTATTTTAATTAAAAATTAAAATATTATTTTTAATTTCTGTATATCTATCAACCTCAGTCAACTAATACCCTATTAATATGAACATTATTTATTCTGTAATAACGATTTTTGTTCTGTATTTATCATTAGTATTAAACTTAGTAGTAGAATTTCTTTTTGATTTAGATGAATTTTAAATTTTTATATCTGATAGTTATAAATTGTCCCAGATATAAAATAAAAATGCATAAATAGATTTATAAATAGAGAATAAAATATATTTAAAATTAAAATACATAAAAATAGCTAAAATCATAAAAATAGTTCAACCGTATAGTATTGGGTATAGGGGGTTTATAGAGTATAGTTCAACCAAAAAAAAAAATAGTTCCAAGAAAATTATACATAATAAAACATTGAACTTAAAATAAATTAAAATTTAATTATGCAGTTTAATATTTTATTCAGTTTAGAATATTTTATAGGAACAGTCACAGGTTTTTTAGAAAATTAATATGTATGATTTAAAGTTTTTTTGCTTTTTTTTTTCATTTATTGATATTTATATCTGTACAAAAACATATACATTAAGTAAACGTGTTGATAGTGAATACAATAGCATGTAAATAACTTGTAAAGAACTACTCACTAGTAGCACTTCAATAAAATCTACACTAAAAGGTCTCTAGGTCATCTTCTTTTCAGACGCCTCGGAGGATCATCGGAAATGGAGTGGGAAGCAAGTTGGAAGACTAGTGGATTAGAGTGACTATGGAGCTTACTATGGAAGGATAGGTATCTGGTCTGGGATAAAACAGGAGCATAAGAAACATTAAGGTCTTTATGGATAAGTTTATTGGTCACATAGTAAGGAGCATTATGGACTTTTTAAAGGATTTTGGATTGCAAGGATTGGATACGAGATGAAGTGGATGGTTTAGTGGAGCCCCAAAGCTCTACTCCGTACGTCCAAATAGGTCTAATCACAGTCATGTAAAGGAGTCTTTTATAATTAATTGGGAGATTTGATCGTTTGTCTAGTAAATGTTGAAGTAGTCTGTAACGACGAGCAGTTTCTTGTCGTTTTAGTCTTGTATGAGGAGTTCAAGTAAGACGTTGGGTACGTGGAGTCCTAGGTATCGGATGTTTTCAACAGGGATTAGTGGACTATCATATGACTTAAAGTAGAAAAAAAAATTGAAATTTATGATAATTAGGGGTTAATTTAATGAAAAATTAAGCAGTGGATATTCTTGATAATAAGGATGTATGATCAAGGTATGGTGCACTTCAGCAGTAAATATGAAATGGTATGTAGGAATACACATTAGATGAAACGGTGTAACTAAACCATTGCTACATAATGGGAAAACCATTAGGTAGGTGATTGATGGGACTTAATCCAATCCACTAGTCAAATATTATCTCAACCCAGGCTAATAGTTCCTCTAAGGCAAATCGGTTCTTGGCTGGGGGTTTATTTGTTTGAGGAATTATATTTCTTGAAGACTAAGCCCCTAAAAAAATTTGATATCAAACGAAAAAGAACAAAAACCTTGCTATCCTTTAGATGGAAATTTAGAAATATCTATATAAAAAATTAAAATTTGGCAAAATATTAGAAACGAAAAATGCAATTTTATTTAATATAACTTATCTAGGAAAACCTTTGTTCAATTAGTACTATCTAAGAAAAATATCACTACTCCCCTGCCATCATTTTGTTAAGAATAACATGATAGTGGCGCAGCAAACAGGACTTCGCCTTTATTTTATAACATACCATCAATTAGTTAAATTACAATCATAAATCAACTCAAATCAGGAAAATTGTCTTGCCACAGCTGATTAGAATAGTTCGATAGTTTTTGATTCGATATCTCATAGGCCACGTGTATTTAAGATTTGTCGAGGAATTTTTAGAACAGTGTTTCTCTATAGTTTTCATTTTTAAGTACCCGAACATTGTACATGTACTAATTCACGGACGGCTATACTAAGCCTAGGCGCATTAAAAACATTTTTGGAGCTCTGCTGATATATTTAAAAGAGAAAGGATCAGAGGATCAGCTAATAAGAGATCAGTAATATTCTATCAGATAATTTTTAAATATTAAATAAATTTCGAAATAATTCTTGGTTGATAATTATTTTTTTTAAATTTATTTTTTTATTTTTGAAAAGAAAAGATTTGACCCCGGTTGGGATTCGAACCCAACTTGGGTTCGAATCCCAACCGGGGTCAAATCTTTTCTCTTCAAAAATAAAAAAATATATTTAAAATTAAATAAATTTCCTTTAAATATAATAATGTAGGTTAGATGAGTATAATAGTTGATATTAAATCAATTTGAGAAGTGTCTGTTGAAACAAACAAAAAAAAAATATGTCCATAGGATTAGGTCTGGGACCCCCTCCGGTCATGTTTTACCCTTTATAAGTGTTAGGGATGGGGAAGGGGGACAAGTTCGGAGTCTCCAGCTGAGGGTATATAAAGTAACTATCGTAGGGACACCAATATGTAAGTGATTTTTTTTTTTTTATACACTGTATAAGTAATATTCTTTAAAATTAATATTTATAGTATTTCATTATTGTAGTTTGATGTTCGTATTGTGCTTTGATGTTATGTTATTGTGCTTGATAGTCGACAAATTTAAAACTTGTGTCCTAATAAATTCTTCCCTCCTCCTTTATTCAATATTATTCCACTTTTTTGTAAAATAACAATATAATAGATTTTTCTGTACAAAGGCTTACATGAATACTCACACCAGACTCGTAACTCAAGAAGAACATAACAGAGATTCCAGCAAATTATATCTATTACAAAATAAAACTTTCCCTTTTTCAGTTGATGGATAGACTTATCGCACATAGGACCATGCTGAAACATATACAAATTAATATTTATATTAATAATAAAGTGAACTTCATTGCACAACAAATAGAATTAGTCTCCAATATGGGTATTGAATCCATTCGAACTATTATTGCAAATAGTAAATATTACGTAACAAATCACACTTTATAATAGTACTTTATATTAATAATGTTTTCGTCCTTTCAAACATTTCCAATCATTCATATACTATGGTTTAATTATTATCAATTTCCAATCATCACAGTAACATAAAATATATAATTATAAGAGACCTAAACCGAATTTTTTACTTTCGAGTTTTGGCAATAACCAGACAGAGGGTCTGCGATAATAGCACCCTCCCTCAGTCTTCACACAGTAAAGTGGTAACCTTTTTGCCAAAAAATATGTGTCACTAGTTGCCAGATAAATACATAAATCCTTAGAGGTGAAAATAATTCTGCACAATTAATTCCTTCCCTCCCCCACCCTCCCAACTAGGTAAATTCTGTTTCAATGAAGCGGTGATCACAAAGTGAAATAAAAAAAAAAGAAAGGTTAAAAAATCACTACTTTGATGTCTGAGAAATCTATTCTGCCTTCCTTCTCTAGACGTGAGCCCTGTGGAAGTTAGTCTTCAATGATATGTTGGCTATACTTGAGGAAGAACGGTTCCCCGCGATTGCCTATGTCGACGATCTGGCTGTCGTGGTGTCTGCCAACAGTATAGTCCAATTGAAGCAAGAAGCTGAAAGGTGTGCTGGCCTAGTTAATAGATGGTGTAGTAAACAAAAGATGAAAATAGCGGCTGCAAAAACACAGGCCATTCTTCTGAAAGGAAATAAGTGTAGGCCTAACCCTATTATTAGAATTGAAGGAGAAAGAATACGTCCAACTGAGACTGTCACCTACCTGGGTGTGAAAATAAGAAGAAATTTCGATGTAACGCCTCATTTGGAATATCTTGCCAATAGGACGGCCTTGTCATTGAACTGTCTCAGTAGGTTAAGGGGCGGCTTGTGGGGCCTCAGATACCCAGCTACGATGGCGATATATAAAGGAGTGATACTTGGTATCCTACGGTATGCATCTCCCGCCTGGTACCAAAATCTGTCACGCAGACAGATGAGTAGGCTGGCAACAATTCAGCGTAATTCTCTGTTGCGAGTCACCAGGGCGTACCGATCAGTGTCTCATGAGGGGGTCCAGGTCTTAGTAGGAGGGGTACCTCTTGATCTTGTACTGCAAGAAGATGGGTTTAAATTTAAAATGAAAAGGGAAGGCTCGGTGGGACTACCAAATAATCTCCGGTCTCTGATCGACGCAAATCCAAGGAAATGGTTGGAGATAATCCGAGAGTACACGATAGAAGAATGGAACAGGCGGTGGGTAACAACCCCGAAAGGGGCTACTCGTAGAAAATATTTCCCCACTGTTAGGTCACGTCTTCAAGCAACTTGGGTACTCCCGGATTACTGGATCTCATAGTTTCTCACAGGGCACGGGGGCTTTCGAGCCAAGCTCCAGAAACATGGTAAAAATATTGACCCGCTTTGTCCCAGCTGTGGTGTACCGGAGACCGCTGAACATGTGGTAATTTCATGCACTGTCTTTGAGGCATTGAGAGCCAAGCTACAGAGAGAAACAGGGCTGTATGTTTTAACGGAGAGTGATTTCCCTCAACTAGTATCAGCTGACAACTACCCGTGTTACAAAAGTTTTGTGTATGATTGGAAAACTGAAGTGGGGGTAGAGCACTTCAACCTAGGAAGAAGGGGCCACGCCCCAGAAAGAACCCTGGACAGGAATGATGCTGACGACAACCCCATCACCGAATAAAGCCTATATAAACGTAAATGTAAAGCTATAAAATTTAAAAAAAAAAAAAAAATTGATATAGGTATGTTGTTATTTTAAATTAGTAGGTTATAGTTATTATGTAGTTACTATTATTATGTATTATAGTATGTTATAGTTAGTATGTAGTTAATTTTAATATAGTATGTTGTAATCAATATAGGTTGTTGTATTAGATATAAAGTATATTGTATTAAACACAAGTATGTAGTTATGTAAAGCGTTTAATGTATTTTAAATATTAAATGTTATTTTAAACGTGTAGTGTAATCTTGAAATGTTAAATATTAAATGTAACATTGAAATGTTCTGTTAAATGTTTAAGAAAATTTATTCTTGCAATGTTAAAAGTAATATTGAAATGTTATGTTAAACTGTTAAAACCCGTGTAGCCGAGAGGCAAGGAAGGGAAATAAATAAAAGTGAAACTGAGAAAAATATCATGAAAAAAATAAAAGGAATTCATGTTAAAAAGATAAAACGTTATTATTTTAGATATGGATATAAATAAAGAGTAAAGTACAGTTGACTGATATGAATGAAGAAGATGATCAGGGATGCAGACAAAATGAAACAACACGTAAAAGTAAAAATACTGCAATTGTGTTCCAACGATTTGACCTACTTTGCAGGCCTTCTTCATGGCTAAGACAAACAAAAAAAAACAAACTAGATGTGACAAAAAAGAACAGACAGGTTAAAAGTTTTGTTTCTTTTCAACTGCCTCCCTGATCATCCTCTTCATGAGAATAAAGATTTTTATTTCCAAGATGGATGTATTCCTTCAACATCCTTGAATTTTTTTCCCGAAAATTCTACATTTTCTATAAATAATTATGTCTTAAAATATAGGCGATTGTTTTAGAGCACAACTGACTATAAGTTATTTTCAAACCAAGGTAAACTAAACGTAACTAAAGATGACTAATGAATTAATATTTGTAATTATACTAATTTTGTATGTATATATTTTGTATACAGCATCAACGTATATCGACAAACAAATATCTCAAACATGAGAGATGCCCTTCACTGCTAGGCCGAACTACTTCTCATCAGGCTGAAGGACATAAATCGACTTGCAATCAATCAGGAGGGGCGAGGGGGGGGGGGCGCTGCTGCGAAACAACAAATCACCAAGATGGCCCAGTTCTGACGACACGTTCAGGAATTTTCATCCGACAATACGGGAATTTCCCTTCTGTTGTTTGCATAACGATTCACGTTGCAGTATGTAAGCCAGATATGATCTGAACGCTTAATGTAACGTCCAGCCCCCCTCTCTCCCCCCGCTTCATATTATCCATAATTCTCAATAACGAATAAACAAATTCGTTACCAAGGAATATTATATGATGACAGATATTCCTGAATATTTTTTGATATTTATAATCTCAACTGGTGATAACAATTCATGATTTTTATAGCGAAAAGCATATACTACCATTATATCTACCATTATAACTATCATTATGGTTGTTTTCGACATGGTAAGTATCGAGTATGAAAGTAAACTCCTAAGGCCTATGAGATCCTGCTTGTTATATGCTATTTTATTACATTATTATTTTATGTTTTCAAAATTTTCAGTGCCAACAAAAATTTTATATTTTAAAAGAAATATGAACATTCATTTGCGAACTTTCTATTCTCAAAAAATGAAACGGATATTTTTTATTTTAGAATTCAGCATGTGAGGAATAAACAGAATCTATACACTCAGGATTGATAAATGATTTGTCACTTCTATTGGATTTGTGTTATCTAAAGGCTAGTTTCGAATGTTAAACATCCATCACCAGTTCTAAAAAGGCGAAACGAAGAGGGGTTCTAAAATATGTCAGGACCTAGACCAAGCTCTATTCCGTTTTAGCCTTCTTAAAATTGATGAATGTTTAATATTCGAGACCAGTATTTGAAGAAAAAAAAATTCCATTAGAAGTTGCAAATAATTCATCAATTCTAAATGTATTGATTCTTCTATGCCATTATATTTCAATATAATATAATAAGTAATATATTTAGATAATTTTTTTTTTTAATTCATTAACATTTATTATATATATATAAAACATAAAACATCGGTAAGTTTTACAAGGTTGATTTTTAGAACAATAGCGGAAAACATTTAGTGAATGCTCCTCTACGTTTCAATCAATCCTTTCCAACGGTTTCCAGAAATGTTCGTTATGAATTTTTATTATACATGGTTAAGGATGGCTAGTCCTAATTCTCAATCTTTACAATACGATTTACTTAAAATTTCAGACCTTTTCATTTAAAAGAAGAGTCCACGGAAGAAAGGGGGAGAGTCAATTTTTTTCTAAAATGGAGTTTTACACTTCAAATTATTCACATTGTTAAGTAGGATAAGATGGTTAAAGGTATCAGCCAGAAAAGGGGTTTTTAAGTTAGTTACAAGAGGTTGAAAGATATCCATACACGGAAGAAAAGGGGAACATCCAGGTCTCTCCTCCTTCCTTCTGAGTTTAAACTGGAGCTTTTTTACTAAAAAATTATTTCATAGATTATAAAAAATTTTAATTCGCAAAAAGTACAATTAAAATTATGAAAACATACTGAAGTTAATTGAGATCCTGACTATAAAACTTAATTTTCTCGAAAAGCATTCGCAATGACATTCCCCCTTTCTCCCGTGGACTCTTCAAATATAATTTTTTTTCTTAATATTTTACGATTTCCATTATCTGTAATATTGTAAAATTTTAACTTTTATTATGCTTAAGTATGTGCGTTCTTTTATTTTTATAACCAAAAATGTATGTTTCCGAAAGGATAGAAAGCCATTGTTAAGTTCAGGATGGTCTTAGTTGTTAACAATTATTCAATAATGGTTTGCTCTTCGCAAAGGTCATCAAAGGATTATCGGCAAAAATCTTTTTTGGAAATAGCTATGGCCTGGGCTCAATTTGTTTAATGAAGCCAATTTGAATAACAACTCCCTGAATGGCTCTCAGAAAATCTGTTGAAACCGAAAGGATTTTATCTAGAATTACGAGATATTTTCCTCCTCGATAAAAGGAGGGGATAAGGAAACATCAAGGGAGGAAATAAATATCCCTTGATGATCAGGGATTTCGGATTAGGTTTTATGGTTGGAGAAAGTACAAGGGATTGATCGAAGAGGAATTTGTTTTTAGAAATGAATACTGAGTTACAGCGTTGGACAGAGGCTTCAGGTCAAATCTACCTGATAAGTAAAGAAACTTCCAGGACTAATTATGATTTCAGCATAAACCGTTATATGGACCTTTTTAAAGTTTCACCAGTTTTGTAAAAAAAATAGGGAAGAGATTTTAAAGTATGTATTTGATAGGAAGAACAGTAATTATTTGGGTACAAAGAAGTGATATTATACTTTCTATATCGTTCTACTGAAACGCCATATAGAAATACAAGCAGTCTATTATGAATAAGGTGGACTGAACATTTGGAAAAGTTGGATGGATTCTAGAAAATAACCATGGAACTAGGCAAAGAATTTAATGAAATAGAATGGTTACCGGACTGGAATGATAGCATAAGGGGTTTCAGAGGTCTTGTTTCGGTACGGAACTGTTGTCCTATGATTTATACATATGCATATTTATATGTGTGTTTGGTATATACAATGCATTATCATTACAATCAATAATATAATTACGGTAAAGCCAGAACGCAGTTATTCTTCTAAAATCTTAAAATTGTCAATACACCGCTCAGTTAGTTAGTGATCGTCCTATTCTAATACCCTGTTTATTATAACACTAGAAATATTCTCTTCCTTGAACGATATTATAAAGGTACGGATGAGTACCGCTACATGATATATAAAAAATATCGATATTATTCTTTGACAGTAAGATATTTTTTCTTTCAAATGCTATTTTTATAGATACGTACGATAGAGTATATTGTTCGCACTAAATTATTAAAATACAACATAATTATATACAGGGTGTGAATCTCTTAGTGTAAAAAAAAAAAATTGGGTTAAACTAGATCAAAAATGTAGAAAAATGCCGCAGACCTCACCTTTCTATTCCAATCCGTTGCATATATACGATAAATCAAAGACTTTTTTGAGGAAATCACGTTTTTTTCCATAAAAACTGTAATATCTCCATATTGTCTAAATATATTTAAAACTTTGGCCACATTTTCGGATTTAGCATTACATTTCCTATAACAATAGAGTACACATAACCTTGAATTTTACAAACTTGATATCTAGAGAACAGCTTGATCTTCAACTTATTTGGGGAAGTCACAATGTCTTATATTACTTCAACGCTCACCGTTTTTCGAAAAAAACTATTCACAAAACGTCAAATCTCACAAAAACTTGAAAATTTAATCAGCTTTTGAATGATATGTTAAACGTAATGATTTTGTATTAATTTCGTGGAGATATTAACTTTTGAAATCGAAAAAACATGGTGTTTTCATTTGGCATACAAATCAGTTACTTGTGTAAATAAAACATTATGACAACCCCTTAATGGAAATGTGGATTTTAAACATAATAAACTCTTCATTGGAATAAAAAGCAAAGAAATAAATTATTGTTTAATAGAAAATAAAGGGAAAGTGTCAATAAAGTGACACCATGTCAGAGGATCTTATGTTATTACATTTATTTATTTATTAGTAATATTTAGGATTTATTTTATTAGATTTTCAATGTAAGGTTTAAAACTCAATGATAATGAACATAGACCTCAATGTTGTTATAAGCTTCTGAATGCAGATGATATTAAAGAATACCACTTTTTGCTGTGGATTTGGATAGCTAGATGAGTCTATTTTTAAAGGGGTAGGCATTTCTACCATTCAAAATTGAGGTCTACACTCACCCTGTATATTAAATTAAAACGAAATCTTATAAAATTGGAAAGTTTTTTATTTTAGGGGCAGGATTACTTGGCAACTGATGGGGACCCGATGGCAGAGTGAGTTGGGGCGAGGGTCTCAGCGCGCTCGGTACTGAAGGTCGTGGGTTTGAATCCCACCTAGGCTGGTTAAAATTTATTTCTTGGCGAACCCACGAATAAATCTTGACATTCCCACCCTGGTTAGAATAGGTTGGTAACCTGGTTCCTGCCCTAGTTGGAGCACATAAGGACGTTGAGTCACAAAAAACAAACAAACAAACTTAGCAACTGATCCTGGTTGAATTAGCACGTTTGACTAAATATATGAAACTACTGCCTACTGTTATATTCATAATAAACTATTTAAAATTATAAACTATTGTTTCATTAAATTAAATTGTGAAATAAATTAACAGAAAAACAAAATAAACAGGAATATCATTGTAACATTATAGAAATATTTAGTATGACATTTATATCATTATTTGTAAAAACCGATATATCGTTATTTTTTTTCGATATTCCCAGCTTAACAAAATTTTCAGAATAGAACATCGATATTTTTCTTACAATTTTAAATCAATTTAGTCATTCCAACATTATTGTATAGGCATATAAGCTAGTGAAACAAGTTGGAACTAATGGATTTGAGTGGTTATGGAGCTTACTATGAAATGAAAGGTATCTGGTTTGGGCTAACTCAGGAACATATGGAACATTAAGATCTTTATTGATAAGCTTATTGGTGACAAACTAAGGGGCATTTAGGATTTTTAGAAGGATTTTGGATTGTAACGATTGGATACAAGATGAATTGGTTGGTTTAGTAGAACCCCAAAGCTCAACTCCGTACGCCCAAATAGGTCTAATAACAGTCATGTAAATAAGTATTTTGTAATGAATTGGGTGGTTTGATCGTTTGTCTAGTAAATGTTGAACTTCTTATAACCTATAAATAATTTTTTAATCAACTTTTGAATAGATTCCTATATAAGCAGCAGCCTGATATATTTCAGTTTAGTTTTCAAATATAGCGTTAGACGAATGTATTAATCGTTTTATTTTTATTTATTTATTGCCTAATTTATTCAAATAAAAATTATATTTTCCAATATCAAGCTTGCTTGGCAGCCCTATGGCTCTGTTCACAACTATTTCACTCCTAACCAAGTTTTCCAATTAACAGAATCTCTCGCATATTGTGTTTACAGTGGAACCACCGGGAAACTCGATCATAAATCATCGATTTTCAATCAAATTCTATATTATCCATAAACTCCTCTCGATTCAAGTGAATTTCAATAAGTTTTTAAGCATATAAACTCTTTTTATTTTTTTTACAACCTTGAAAGGATTTTAGTAGATTGATATTAAATTTTAGAAACAAAAATGCAGGAGTACAACCCAAGAACCTATACGGATGTCATGTTACAGGATCAACGGTTGCTAAAGAAGGAGACTTGGCATAAATCATGCTCAAATGCCAGTTTTCCCCCTAATTAAGGGTACCCACTTTATAGAGAGTATGGCTAAGGACACTCCCAACCTCTAAGTTTTAAACTTAATTAAATTATCTGCCTTCAGCCGGACTCCAACTTGCAAGTGCCTAACTGTGTTAAGTATTTTTTATTTTGTACAGATTTTATAGTGATTATTAATAAAATAAAGATATTCATATATTACTACTGCTTGGTACTATTATTTTAGCACCACTTAGGTACCAGAAAAAAGTTTATTTTTAATTTTATAATACTTTATCATGAACTGACATACCGCAATGTGAGCTAAAAATCCCTACTTAGAGCATTTAATAATAAACTAACAGATAAAAACAGATGTAGTTATTTGGAGTATGCAGCCATAGACACACTATAATGCCGACGTTTTGGCTTGCATTGCAAGCCTTCATCAGGACTAAAAGAGAAAGAAAAAAGAAATGACATAATTGTAGAAAGTATAAAAAAGATATGAAAAGAATAATTGTATGAGGATAAAGACAATAACATAAAGGGAACATATAAAGGCCACGAAGACAATACATAGAGACTATTGAATTAACATTTAAATTAAAAAGAAATTAAAATGAGTTATAAATTAAAAGTTAATGAGTAAATCCAAAAAATTAATGGCAAAATATAAAAAGCTTTAAATTAAAAAGTAGATACAAAGTAAATGATTTATGAGGTTAATTTACTGAGTAAATACATACGATAAATAACAGTAGTAGGAAGTTGACAATATAGTTGATAGAAAATATATAATGTACCTTGCATCTACTCTTTAATTAAAAAAAAAAAAATTATAGTTTACCATTATTTTGTTGTTTTCACTCATTAACTTTTAATTAATTATAGGTAGGAAAACTGCTATATAAGTGGCCAAGTGCTTTCGCCATCTTAAAACAGTATCCTTAAGGAAGAAAAACCAATAAAATCATTAAATCTTGAAAAAGAAAATAATAAAAACACTATCCTTAAGGTCGTAAACTAATACATATGTCGCCCAAATGAGGTCCTTCCGCCATGTTTAAACAGGATCTTTAAGGACGAAAACTAAATATAATTGTGGAAGGAGAGTGGCCAAGGATGATCAAAAAATCGTCAGATCCTGGCAGATCTGAGGTCAGCGGCTGATTGCAGTCTAACGACTGGGCGATGGGGTCGCCACATCCCTACGCTACTCCTGGCAGATCTGAAAAACAATAATAATTGTGTGGTAAAAATAATTTCTGAATGATTTACCTAACTCATTTCAATTTCTTTTCAATTTGATTGTTAATTCAATAGTCTTTATTATCTTTATATATTGCATTTATGACATTGTAATGATTTTCATATAGTATATTCATTTCATATGATATACCTTTTTTTATACTCTCTGCAATTTCATCATATCTTTTTATAGTTTTTTAGTTTATAGTTTTTTTTTTTGTTTTTTTTTTCTTCTAGCTCTAATGAAGACTTGCAATGCAATTGAAAACTTAAAAAAATATTTTTAATTGCTGTGTATTTATTACTGCATACCCCAACTACCTACATTTTTAAATACTTCTCAGTCAACTAATACCACATCAATATAAAATATATCCGTTTAATTTATATCAGAAATATATTGCATATATCAGATAAGTTTTACTTTTAATATACAGTAGATGAGATAATCAAATGACAAGAAAATCTGATTACATCTGGAAAAGAGAATTGCTTCCAGTATCGCGTCAAGGATCTTCCAAACGTGTGTCGGAACTAGGCTACACGGCCGGGCCAACCAATAGCGATGTAAATCGGGGCAGAAGAGATTGATGACTTGTTCAAAGGATGTTAAGGCTAACAAGTTATTCCTGTAGCCCGGCCATGCTTTTCCAGTGTAAGTTGCTCTTGTAGCTACAGTCCACAATCCTGTACAAGGGGTTCGTATGCTCAGGTCGGGCAGCGAGTACATTTAGCCAATGGGAAATAGCACGCATACCTTTAATTAAATTATATTTGGATGATTATATTAACCTCGCATATTATAAAGATTATAATTAGATATTATCATCGATTAGCAAACGTAAATCCAAACATATATATTAGTAAATGTATAATTAATTTCAAAGTAATTAAATGAATAACATAACCATGAAGTTGTACAAGTACTGTTACAGGAGGGAAATTATTCACGGATCACGATATAGTAAAACATAAATGAAAATTAGTTTTTTGAAATGGATGTGTCATTTAGCTGGAGGTTTTTGGTATAACGGTTTTTTTCACCCTCAAACTGTAACATTTTGACACGCTAAAGATTTGTTGGTGTTGCTCGATTGGAAATTTGTTAACAATGTCCTAATCAGAAACGTAATGAAACATATTTTCAAACGACTTTAAAAAAAATAATTTTTAGAAAAAAATACCAAAACCGGCTTCAAGATTAAAGCTGCCTAGTACAACCCTGAACTAAAATGTTAAAAATATATTTTAATTACTTTAAAAAAAGAGCACCTATTCACAAATTATGTTCAGTTGTTTTTGGAGTCGGTGCTACCAAAACAAACGGAATTCGAAAAAAAAAAGAAAAGATAATTGTAATGATCCCCCCACTTTTTCATCACCGTTACACCGTTGTCTCGGAGCATTAAAAGGTTTGTTGTAAAGGTAGGATTAAACAGCCCTTCTTGGCTGGCACCTACTCCAAATATAAATAAGTGATCATAAACTGCGAACAGATACATAAGTATCGATAATTTCATTGATTGCCATTTAATTCTTTTTGTTTCGTAGTAATTAAAATATTATTTTTCACTTTTTAGTTCAGGTTTGAAAATGTAGGTTTAATCTGGAAGTCGGTTTTTTTTTTGGGTTTTTTTTCCTAAAATGTTTATATTAGTTATAAAATATTTGTCACTAAGACCTACTCTTTAAGAGTTTAAATAAAATTTAAAAAAAGTAATGTTTTGCCTACATTTTTTAAGCGTTAGTGATTTTTTGACACGGTCTGTCTATATTGCTCAAAACGAAAATATGGCGACAGTTTCCTTATTAGAATCAGTAGATATAAAAGCACTAGATTGTCGATATACATATACATGATTAATTGTTTTTCCCAGTCAGGAGGAAACTGATTTTAATTTTTTATTATTTTTGAAATCCGTCAAATCACCTTGAATTTACTTCTATGTTATATTTCTAAAAAACAAACAAACAACAAATCTTTAGTTGAATCCATAACGTTCTTTCATTTCACTGATACATGACATTAATTCCTTTTGTGCTTCTGCTTTTGAATTTATCTTAAAATATATGTCCTTCCATAATAAAGTCCATACCCTCTTAAACTATGATTTTTATTCGAGTTCAGATAAATTTTAGAACTGTTACTTCTAAGTCGATGGCATGACCTTAATCATTTTTCATCTCATTTATTAAATGTATTTTGTAATACAACTGTATTAAAAAATAAATCTATATAAAAATAATTCTGAAGAGGAGTAATTGATATTAAAGAATATAACAATAATACTGCATACATGTATGATAATAATATTATGGAAGATATACACCTGTGGAGTAAACACCGCTAAAACGGATATTTAAATTACAAATCTGTAGGTGTTTATGATTCATTACTCAATATTTTCCACATATTAAGATCTTCTCAGAGATTCCAAGCGTAATTAATCACGGCCTAGATGATCTAAAAGCCTATTATTAATTAATTCAATCTTATTTACAGCTATATATTCTTAATAATGATTTAAATAAATATGATAAGTGAATAAAGTTAATTTTTAGGGAAAAAAACACTTCAAGATTAAACCTACATATACAATCTTGAACTTTTTAGTTAAAAAGTAAAAAAGTTATAGTTGGCACCGACTCCAAAAAATAACATCATAAATTGTGAATAGGTATATAAGTATCGATAATTTCGTTGATTGTCTTTTAAAGCTCTTTGTTTTCAAGTAAATATAATTTTATTATATCATTAAAATATATTTTTTTTTTATTTCTTAGTTCAAGGTAATACCCGTAAATTTTAAGTCGTTAACATATCACTCAATTGTGACAAAATATAAATAGTAAATAAATAAATATAAGTAGACCCGAATTGGTGTATAGTTTATTAATAAATATTAAGTATTTCGCTCATGACAAATCACCCAAATATGGGTAGTTAAGGTCATTATGGAATCGTTCTTTGGTGGGATAGTATGGAGCTACTGGTAGAGACTATATCAGAAGTTGGTAGTTTGGTAGAACCTTCAAATATGAGGACAGAACACTGTGGCTAGAATCAGTGAGAGTTGTGTTTTGATATATCTGCATCTTAAGTCAATCAGAATATAGCTTTTTAATATTTTTTATTTTTATTTTATATATTTCAAAAGAAATCAATGTAGGGTAAAGTTGTGTACAATGTGATAAGGAGTACAGTGTACCATCGTTTTTGACTGTCATTTCGTAATTACAAGGAAGTCGCTTTATTTGCTTGTTACTCTTTTGTGCCGCCATCTTAAACAGCTCTTAATTACAGGTTAAAAGGAAGAATAATCTAATTCATTTTTTTTAGAAATAATATTGAGAACACTTTGGCTAGTTATGTTAGTTCTTGTACGAAAACAAATTATTTCTGGTGTGTAATTATATGTTCCCTTTAATCTTCAATTAGTTGTATGAACAGTAAAAACCGTTTATTGGAATTTCTAACTAACATAATTTTAACGAATTATTTGTAATAATTATAAATAATAATTTAACAAATAAATTGCTTATATAAACAATCATACACTCACTTACCACTAAAAATGATAAAATAGTTAATTTAAAAAAACAAAAAGAAAAACAGCCGAATTGAGAACCTCCTCCTTTTTGAAATCAGATAAACATCGGTCATAAAATAATGTAATATTTACCATCTAAATATACAATCACATTCTCATAATAGTTTGTGTACACATGCAATCGAAAGTGACAGTTCAGGGCATAATTCTTTAATATAATATGTATAAAATAAATAGAAAAGTAAAATTCATTTTTTAATTGTTACTCATTATCGATGATACCGAATCATTAGACTTAACACAGAAACGATTACCAAAAAAAAAAAGAAAAAGAAATTAATTAAAGATATCCCTAATCTACAGAATCTTTCGTATTACTGATAAAAGAAAATAATAATGATAAAAATGTTTTTAATTCCTAATTATCAAAACTGTGATAACTGTATTAAGGTAGTTTCTCCTGGAAGGGCGATTAATCATTCTGTCACTCAGTGATCTGGCATGAGTCCCATCTGTCTCAATCCCCGCCCAGGCACCGGGTTGTTATTTAAAATTGTTTAAAGTTTATAGATTATTTATAATTCAGAAAAAGACTTTGCTACAACAAAACAAGAACTTTGTGAACATCTCTAAATCTTTGATCAATAAATACAAGAAAAATTATGCAAATTGAAAGAAGTTTATAATACAATATAAAATCATACAATTATCTCTACAGTAAAACGGTTTCCATTTTAGGTGATTACAGATGTAAAGAATTATAAGTGATTATATGACGATATACATAAAGATAGAAGAGCTTATTAATATAATAGTTTTCGTCTTATACGAAATAAATATTTAATAGTGATCAAACAAGCAAATAAACCAACAAAAAGAATAAATAAATAAAACAAAATTATAGCTTGGGGTCACCTGTGGTGTAGTGGTTAGCATAGCAACCTACTAAACCCCAGATCGCAGGTTCGCAGCATAAAGTGATGTTAAACAAAATAAATAAACATAATTATATCTTTTCATCATTATTTACCTCCATGCAGGAGTTGAATTACTAACTCAGTAGTTACCAAACGTTTTATTTTCTAATTGAATTTTCGAGTAACTTATCATTATGGAAATATATTATTAATAAATAAATAATTTCGTTATGTATAACATTTTAATATAGCTAAAAAATATTAAAGATAATACATAAATACAAGCAGTGTTTGTTAACTTCAGTTTACTAAGTATTCGGATTACATAAAAATTAATTTCGGATATCATCTATCAGTATTTATTTTTTTTCAATCTCTCTACTCTCTCTCTCTCACGCACTCTCTTCTACTTCTCTCATTCGCCCATAATCATATAGAGGCCTCATTTTATCAAAAAGTAAGATTCAATTAACTATATTCAAGATCTTAATTCTTCGAGTTTGGGATATGAAATTATCGTTTTCATAGCATCATATTTGTCACTTTCCGATTGTGAACCACTCACATGCTTTGAGCAGGCGATACAATTTCTAATTCTCGTATATCGCCCTCGTAAAACAAGGCATAACTTCAGTTTTCAATTATTTCGTAATATCCAGAGTTCATGAAACATTTCCGACCTCGCTTGTATCTCGTTAGTTCTCCTAATTGTATGCCCAATATTCTCTTAAATTCTCTCTACATAATTGGACTTCAATATTCTGGTTCTCTTAACATCTTAATGTGGGCTAAATAAAAAGAGAAAGTTAAAAAAGTACCAACATTAGATAAAAAAAAAGAAAATCAACAGAATTTTTTACCAATAATTTATGAAATAATTATAACATCAAGTATGACAATTTTTGAAATAATATCAAAATTATTATACTTACAATATCGCAATTCATTTTTTTTTTTAGTTATCTAAAATCACAAATTTGTTGCAGTGTTCTCTAAAGGGAAGGTACAATATAACAGCTAACATGGTACAGTAAAACAACGTGGTGTCAACAGTTGATTAAATGAAACAAAATATGAAAAATAAAAAACGTTGAACCTCAACTATGTTCCATAACAAATTTTTGGTAAACAAAATTACGCATAAACAAATTTGCTATATCTTTTTATATTTCAACTTGCTTACTATTCCATTACAAATAATAAAGTGTCATCTGAAAAGTTTCTTCAAACAATTTTTTCATGTCATTATTAAAAATTTGGATTATATATTACATGCATTTTGTAGTACAGTAGGTACGAGCAATTTCTTATCACCAGTACTAGTAATTTATGAAGAAATCTATATTATTTTACTTACTTTTTTTTTTAACTGTTATATATTTATTTATATTAATAAATGTATACTAAAAATACATCTAAAAATGTTAAGTAACTGGTTTTTGTAACATGTAATTCAACTACTTTGGTGTTCCATTTCCATTAATGTTGTAACATAGAAGTTTCCGTTTTGTTGTCGTCTTTTTGGGCTTAACGTCCTTATATAATTTAACTAGGGCAGGAAGGACAGGTTACCAACCTATTGTAGCGTAGGGTGGTAAGTTCAAGATTCATTTCGCGGGTCCACCACGAAATAAATTTTAATCCGCCCAGGTGAGATCCGAATCCACGACCTTCTGGTTACAAGCGCGCTGAGACACACGCCTTAAATCACTCGGCCATCGAGTCCCCCTATTTCCTTTTTCTTGAAGGATAATAGAGAACCAAATGGTATTAAGAAATTTATGGGTTTAAGTTTATTAAAGGATAAGTATCTCATTTCGGCCGAAACAGCAACACATGTGAAATAAAAACATTAAGATATTTTGTGATTAAGAAATGACCGTTGGGGATTTTTCATACTTTAATTACGTTTTTTGTTTCTTCATAAATGCATACTGGTTTACTAAAACAGGGTTACTTTGTTACAAGTGAAAAAGAGTCCATAAAAAAAACAAAAAAAACGAGGTTGTTTTGAATAACCTAATTCAACTCCTGTGATCTCTATTACAAAGGCGTCAACACTGTAATTAAGTCAGTAAGAGGAAACGGACCCTACTTTTACCTTGCAACGAATGCCAACTACTAAAAAGAAGTTGGACGACAAATCGATTTATCGTTAAAAATCAGATCGATAAGAAACTAAATGTTTATTGTTAAACATTTTATGCGTGTTATTGTTGACACCTTTGCTGGTTTAATTTGTTTTGAGATTAGTGTGAAGCAAAGGGACAAAAGAAAAATTAATGAAATTATCTGAACGAAAAAATCCTTTTAAATATCAAAAAGAAACTTTATCCCTAGTGATCTTGTTCGAAATGTTGCTCATCTATTCTAAACCAGATTCCTACCATCTCTTTATAATTTCCATGATTACTCAGACCGATTTGCCTCTCACCTTGCTTCCAATGTGATTCCCGTCAACTCCCCGAGGAGGCAGAAAAATGTAGAACATCAATTGAAAAACTACACAGAGTAGAGGCTTTACAACAAATATAAATTTATAATCCCTCAAAGGTAAGTTAAGGTAGAAGTTGAAAGTCACAAATATTACTGGAGAGTTTGCAATCAAGCGCGTCATTCACTTCAGCATTTTGTAATTTTACCGGCAACGGTTTGGATCCGTAGTAGGTAGGATGTAATTTATTTCATAATGGACAATAAAATGAAAATTTGCCATCCCTCTCTGACTAGGATAGGATGGTAACCTAAAGGATAGCCCATCTTTTTTGGTCTTGTTTGTTTATTTTGTTTAACGTCACTTTATGCTGCTATGACTAATCGGATGATGCTACGGTGGGAGTCCTAAATTTAGCCTATCCAGGTATAATTAGGATAGGGATCTTTAACGAGTACCTGACATCGCACAAGCTTGGGACCCCCATTTTACGTCCCTTCCGGAGGACGGCATAGCTAAGGATTTTTCACTCCCTTTAAAAAATCCTAATGACATCTGCCGGGCAGCGAACCCGCGATCTTGGGTTTAGTAGGTGGCTATGCTAACCACCACACTACAGGTGACCCCTTTTTTGCTCTTAATATAGTACATGAGGAGGTAAAACCCAACCAAGCAACAACTAAAATAAATATTTTTATCACAAACAATCAAATAATACGTTAGTAACCTATTCCCAGCCCTAGGAACAAATAAATTTCGTGTTTTTATTTATAAGATAGAAACCAGAAAATTATACAGTTCATGCGAGAGATCCTAGCCAGTACTGCTATCTATTAAAAATATTGTTTTAGTTTTTTTATAAACCAGACTTAGGTGTAGTTAAAAAAAGTACATTGTTACAATAAGAATAATCCAATGTAGATCATTCATTAAAATTACTGATGGAATGGCGGTTATATTACAAGTCATTGGTATTTCATTAAATTCGCAATTCTGCCAATTTATATACTGTATTATAATTTTTAATTATCAGTTCTTAAATGTAAATAAATTGAATTGATTCTTATGTATAAAAAGTATAGAACGTGTAAAATTAGATCAAAAGTATATTTTTACACAAATAATGTACATACTCATCTGTGTATATATGAAAGTATATAATAGACCAA
The DNA here is from genome assembly GCA_003667255.2 of Euschistus heros. Taxonomy (NCBI): domain Eukaryota; kingdom Metazoa; phylum Arthropoda; class Insecta; order Hemiptera; family Pentatomidae; genus Euschistus; species Euschistus heros. Next base: position 248,869 of record RCWM02000378.1, on the reverse strand, counting down.
TTATTATTAGTTGCAACTTTTAATATACAGATATACAGGGTGAGTATCTCTTGAAAAAAAAAAATGGGTGAAATTAGATCAAAAATGTAGCATAATGTCGCAGACCTCAACTTTCTATTACAATCCGTTGCAGATACACGATAAATCAAAGACATTTTTGAGGAAACCACGTTTTTTCCCAATAAAAGCTGTAATATCTCCATTTTGTTTAATTTTTTTTTTTTTAAATTTTGACCACATTTTCGGATTTAGCATTAAAGTTTCTATAATAGCCAAGTACCTGTAACCTTGAATTTTACAAACTTGGTATCTAAACAACGCTCACCGTTTTTCGAAAAAAACTATCCATAAAACGTGAAATCTTACAAAAACTTCCAAATTTAATCAGCTTTCGAAATGTTAAACGTAATGATTTTGTTTCAATTTCATGGGGAAGTTCACTTATGAAACCGAAAAAACATGGTGATCTCATTTGGCATACAAATCAGTTACTTGTGTAAATAAAACATTATGACAATCCCATAATGAAAATGTGCATTTTAAACATAATAAACTCTTCATTGGAATAAAAAGCAAAGAAAAAAATTATTGTTTAATAGAAAATAAAGGAAAACTGTCAATAAAGAGACACCAGATCAGAGGATCTTATGTTATTACATTTATATATTTATTATTATTATTTAGGATTTATTTTATTAGATTTTCAATGTAATGTTTAAAATCCAATGATAATAAACATAGATCACAATTTTTTAACATAGCCGTTAGCTTCTGAATGCTGATTGTGTTAAAGAATACTACTTTTTGAGGTGAATTTTATAGGCAGATGAATCTGTTTTTACAGGGGAAGGAATTTCTACCATACCAATATTTCTGCAAAATGGAGATATTACAGCTTTTATGGGAAAAAACGTGGTTTCCTCAAAAATGTCTTTGATTTATCGTATATCTGGAACGGATTGGAATAGAAAGGTGAGGTCTGCGGCATTTTGTTCCATTTTTGATCTAGTTTCACCCATATTTTTTTTTACACTAAGAGATATTCACCCTGTATATATATAAAACTATACTAATTTATTAATTTATATACAATTTTTCTTTTGATTGCTGAAAATATTTGGAATTTTTCTTCTATGATTTTTTATCAGTTTAACTTTTTAGTGTAAATTAATTAGAACTATGAGTCTTGAAATTGAATTTTCCCCGTTTTAGTAAATTTACTTTATAAGGGTTTAATATATAATACCTGTATCAGAAATTGTGGTTGTTCAGGTGAATAGAGCTTAATTTTCATATCGACAGCCTCAGTAGACTTGGTAATGCTCCCATCTACAGTGTTACAAATTTAATCTTCAATAACTAACATTGTTCCTTAGTTTAAGTATTGTAATATAACGGGGCTTATTTTATACTTACTATAATGTTAACCATAAAAAAATATTTGAAGATGTAGGTCATTCAGTTGTGGAGTCATAAAAACACAATTAAAATATAAATTTTAATTTTTGGTGCCGACGTATCAGCCTACACTGTAAGCATTCACAATGGCTGGATGATAACCAAACAAAAAGATATGACAAAAAAAAAGAGTGGATTTTAAAAAATACTAGAAAAAAAACACCATGAAAATAGAAAACAAAATTAAATATATTTTTCTTACATAGATAAAAAACAAAACAAAAAAAACCCAGACATTTCGATAATAAATAAGTAGATATAGATAAAGAGTTAATACATAAATAAAATATAACAGTTCAAAAATTTAATTAAATTATTAGACTAATTATTTAGTAATAGATGAATAATAATTAATGGATAATGGATAAATAAATTATCCGTCTATTTCCCTCACAGTTTATAGCATTTGTTTCCTTTTTTATTTTCCTTTTCTTTAATTTTATGTGATTTTAAGTTTTAAAAAATCCTTAATGCTCCTTACCTTGTCACAAATGAACTCTTCATTCATTCAGCTGATACGTCGGTAAAATGAATTAAAATTTATATTTTAATTGTGTTTCCATGGCTCTACACCCCATATAACTACTTCTTTATTAGTTCCACAGTCAATAAATACTTCATCAATAAGAAAAAATATTTAATTTAATTGTTTATTGATAAAAATTAATTTTATCATATATATTGATTATTTTAAAATTAATTTCACTGGTTGGTAATTCGATAACAAAGGGGAATAAACCCATGTAAACTGTTGTTGCTACATTCAACGCGAGAGGGCATTGTTAGAGCTCTGAGATCCGTGTATAGAAGTGGGAATCCACTAACTCCCTGCTTATGCCTGTACTCATTTGCATATTTCAGCATTCATTCTAAGTTAAAGGATCACAGTTGTCAGAGGAGCGCTGAGAGCGTGTCTGTCAATAGAACACAACCTAATGGGGCCGCTGAAAGATGCAGCCGGGTATGAATGCCAAGTGCCAATTGAATTCCATTCCAGATACATTTGACGTTTTGTATTCAGATTCATTAAATCTCTTACGCTATGTGACGTAGTAACAGCTTAATACCAGCTGATAATAATTATTTTATTGCTGTAATTAACTTTATATTAATTCCTTTAATCAATACTATTATACAGGGTGTCCTAAAAGAGTATAAACAATAATAAGTTTATTGTTAATTATAACAATATAAAGTGCAAAATTATTTGGAAAAGATGATGTTATCTAAATGGTGACCGTTATGCTGCTGGCACTCTTCTAATCGGGAACGAAGATTGGCGATCACATGCTGACACATAGCTCTCGATATTGCTGCCATTTCTGACCTCATGTTTTCCTTCAATTGCGTCAGGTTCGTCGGATTATTCTCACAGACCTTACTTTTAAGGTATCCCCATGCAAAATAGTCAAGTGGACTAAGGTCAGGGCTTCTGGGAGGCCAGTTGATGTTACCCCTACGCCAGGTGACCTTATTAGGGAATAATTCGTTAACAGCTTCCATTGCTTGATTTGATGTATGGCAAGTGGCCCCATCATGTTGAAATCACGTCCTTAAGTTTTTGGGTGTCCAAAAAGGGTATGGGGTATTTGGATGGAGAACCACAGGGAAGCTTAAAGATTTGTGGTAGGTTTTAAAGTGATTTTTGAAATATGGTTATTTTATGACAAGTTTCGATCAAATATGATTCTACACAAGACTAAAAGTACTAAAAAAATTCTCGTCATTTTCGACTTATTTACATTACATGACAGTAATTAGATCTATTTGGACATACGGGATTAAAATTTGGGACTCCACTAAACCATCTCATATCGTATCCAATCCTTGCAATCTAAAATTCAATAAGCCTTAATGCTCCATACTATGTTGCAAATAAACTTATCCATAAATGCCTTGATGTTGCATTTGTTCCTGATTTATCCCAAACTAGAAACCTATCCTTTCATAGTAAACTCCATAACCATTCAAAACGTTAACCTCTCAAATCGCTTCCTATTTTATTTCCGATAATTCTCCGAGGCGTCTGAAAAGAACATTTCTTCAGGAACTTCTCAAACAAAACTTTTATTGAAGTTTCATCAGTGGGTAATTGCTTCACAAGCAATTGACACGTCATAGTAAAAGTTTTATAACATTTACTAGTTGTATTTTTTCTTATATAATTGGAAGTTTTAATAAATAAATAAAAAGATTAAACCTAGGTGTGATTATAATCCTGATAATTTTTTCCACTTAGCAATTAAACGAATTAAATTTGGATGAGAGGCCATTTGTCGACTTTATTTATAAAAACAAATAAATAAAAAAGGGCAACTAATATAATTAACTTGTCGAATAAAGGTAATAAAGGACGAAAAACGCTATAAATGAAATTCGGAAAATATAGGAGGGTTGCCATGAAAGAAAGTGCGCACTTAATGCGACTCCTTTAAAGTATGGGAGAAAAAATTATCAGAAACAAGAAAAAAATTCTATTATATTATAAGCTGTTGTTGAAGAGAAGGATTATGATGAATATTGGCTGTTGGTAATGCGATCTCGAAGATGACTTTGCTAAATAAAAAATAAAAAAGAAGAGGATAAGCTTATGAAAGGAGGTAGGGAAGAAGGTCGTTAGAAAAAAGAAAGCAGTGCAGAATAAATAACTAAGGGTTCGGTGGAATCCGGAAGAACACTTTAAGTACACAACGTGTCTCGATTTCCTCAATCGCTTTTTTTCCAGTCTTCGTAGAGACTCCTATCCAGTTACAGATTACGGGTTGTTCAAACACACAGAGATCACTCCTCTCTCCCGAAAGGGTTTTCTATCCAAAATGGTCTGAATAATCCTACTGGACACCTTAGGTATCATCGTAGGGAGCATGTACATATTTAAAAGAACGAAATGGGTAAAGAGTTCCGCTCTAAGGGTCATAGTTCCAAAGTATAGATAAAACAAAGGATTGAGCAATATTTTGTAAAATATTTCCTTTCAATTTGTATTTTTTATTCAGTTAAAAATAAACGATTTTTTATAGTATTGATAAAGCATCATTAAAGGAAATCATCATATAGAATCCTATGTTTTAATCAAAGAATTATATTAAGGAAGAACTTAAAATCACATTTTCAAGGCTAGATATATGCCAGTTCTGCTATAAGAGCAGAGAGTTGGGTCCTTCCTGATAAAAAATGGAGCCGAATAACTGCTGCGGAAATGAAGTACTTACACAAAGGGGCTACCAAAACACGCCGGGATAGAATCCAAAATAAAACAATTAGGGAAGAATTGCACATCCCCGCGATGAAAGAGACCCTAGAAAAGAGGCAGCTGAGATGGTATGGGCACGTATGCCGGATGAGCCCAGACAGAGACCCACGAAAATTTTGAGGCGAGACCATCAGGTACTAGACCTAGAGAAAGGCCTCGGCTTACCTACAATAACTATATATCCAAGTTGGGACAAGCAAGAGGAAAGACACTGCAAGAGGTGACAGCTCTTGCGAGAGACAGAGACGGATGGAGGTCCTGGGTTGGATCAACTCTAAGCTGAAAGGCATATAATAGAAAGTTAAAGAAGAGAAGAAAAAGAACTTAAAATCATATGTTTTAACTGTTCAACCTAACCTTTTCTTTTTTACTATAATTACAATGAAAAGTCAATAACCTATAATGGACTACTCATTAGTTGTTCACTTTTGAAGAAGATCTCTTGAACATATTCTTTTCAGAGTTCTCCGAGGATTATCAGGAATAGAGAGTGGGGTAAGTTTGGAGACTATTGGATTCCACTGTGTATAGAGTTTACTATGAAAGGATATGTATCTGGCTTGGGCCAAATCAGCAAAACATAGAACATTAAGATCTTTATGAATAAGTTTTTTTGTGACATCAAAGGAGCATTGATGATATCACGAAGGGTTTTGGATTATACGGAATGTAAATAAGTCTTTTGTAATGACAAGCATTGTCTTTTTTAAGACACCCCATAATTTAGGATCCCTCCCGAATCCCCTCCTTTCACAAACCGTTAGCATAATGACAGTACTTATCTTTACCCAAGTACTACACATGAAACACTGAATCATGTTTAGGGTTGTAGTGATAGTTTTTTTTAGTTTTTTATTTTTTTAATACGTATATGAATATGTATATTATTTTTATGTTATATTTAAGCATGCAATTTATTCTTGAGAAATACACTCTGATACGTAAGAAAATAACTAACTCTACAAACGATTTCACAAAAAATTACATTGACATCCCAATCATAAACATGGTCACAACTAACATTCCAGACAATACCCAGAGAAAGATGGAAAGCTGATGATGGATCTCCTGAGCTAAATACGAAAAAAAAAAGTTAGTAGAAGTATTTACTGTGTTCTCTTCCTCATTTCTTCCAAATAATTCAGTATTTCATTAAATTCACTGATTGTTAGTCGCTACGATTGACAGGTCTGTGTAGAGACAGATTCGTCAAAGTTAAAACTGTAGGCAAAACGAACTCTTTTTTTTTTTTTTTTTTTTCATTTAAACCAATATAGCTCATAAACGGTAGATCCTAGCGACAAATACAACAATAATTATCTCTTTTGCGTTTCTGAATTCTATTGGAAATGAATTAAGAATTAAGATATGAATCAAGAATTCATTCTTTTAGTTTTTAAATAGGCGTTAACATATTTAAATTTTCGTCTTTTTAAGAATGAAATTTAACTACCATAAATCGACTCTTTAAACTTTTTATTCTTTGTCCAACTCATTTCTGTTTAGCAACAACTAATTTTAAATTAAGCAACGATAAAATGCCTCACGACCAATTAGAGAATGTTTATCTTTAATGAGAGGAAGAGTTTATATTCCATTGGTTAGGAAAACATTTCCATGGTTCGGAAATTATACATTCAGCCTCAGAGAGTGAAAATTAATGAGAGCCTTGGGCATTATACCTAGTGAAGCCTTGGAAATAATTCCGGGCTTCCAGTTAATGATGCCTCCCGTAAAGGCTCTTCTAGCTCTTTCTATTCAAATGCACTAAAAATAATCTATTCACAGAAATTTGTATCGTCAATTAATAATAACATAAATGAGAATTAATACTGCCGTGTTTCAGTATAGATATATAACAAGGAGAGAGTTCTGAAACTGAATTTGTAATAAATATACTTTAGGTGCAGTAGTTGGGGGTGTGTAGTCATGTAGAAACAGCTAAACAGTATAAAAATAAAATTTCAAAAAAATAAGTTTAGAAAAACAAGAAAAATAAATTGTAACAAAAAAATTAATTATATTGTTTTTATTAAGATACAATGATATAACGGGGGTCACCTGTGGTGTAGTGGTTAGCATAGCAACCTACTAAACCCAAGATCGCGGGTTCGCAGCCCGGCAGATGACCTTAGGATTTTTTAAAGGGAGTAAAAAATCCTTAGCTAAACGTAAAATGGGGGTCCCGAGCCTGTGCGATGTCAGGTACTCGTTAAAGATCCCTATCCTAATTATACCTGGATAGGCAAAATTTAGGACTCCCACCGTAGCATCGTCCGATTAGCCATAGCAGCATAAAGTGACGTTAAACGAAATAAACAAACAAACAAACAAACAATGATATAACGGTAAAAAAATAGGTGGACATAGTTGATGAATATATATATGTATAAAGAAATAGAATATATAGTAGATAAATTAATACATAAAGTACAACGATTAGATAGGAAATTGAAATAAAGGAACGAATAAGATTGAGGTATAAGCAGTATAATAAACTTAAAAGTTATAACATAGTTAGTGAAAAAGAAAAGAAAAAGTAGAACAGATGTTAAAAATTGTAAGGACCTTTATTAAAACAATATATTGTTTTAACTACTAAACCATGAAACTCCAATTTTATTATTACTTTTTTTTCATTCTTCAAATATTTAGCTATATAAGAAACCATTACTCGTATATTAGTTTTTATTTTATTTCGTTCTAACCAAACCTCGAATGTTATGTTAAAATTCATATTATGAATACATAAATAACATTATTAATATATAATATTTATTATAATATGCGTTAATATTTATACTTTATTACCGTTTTCGAGTAATATAGATACTAAAAAAAGCATACATTTCGTTCCAAACATACAAAAGAGAGAATTTTTAATTTCTTGTGAAATGTTGTATTTGGTAGTTTCAAGGTTTTGTATTTTAACCAACGATATTTAATCTTTTTTTTTTTTAAACTTACTATTTTTTATTTTTATATTGCTTTTCTTTTCTTATATTTTTACAAAATCACTGCCTTTTTTGTCATTCCTATTTGTTGGTTTTACTTCTAGCCCTAATGATGCTTTACAGTGTAGACAGAAACGTTGGCACAATAAATTGAAATCTATATTTTAATTGTGTTTTTAAGTCTGCTCACTCCAACTACCCACATCTACATTAGTCCAAAGTCGATAAATACCTAATCGATATAAATATATTTTAGTAATCGATCCTAGAGTATAATACACCTCAGCTTTAATCTACGTTATATTGAGTTTTATATAACATTGACATCAAATTATTGAACTTTTTATAATACCATTATTTCTTCACGTTTTAAATCTCCCTTTCAAATGTAATACATTTTTTACTAATTTACTTTTTGTTCCTAGGTTAATTCTAACTATAAGCAGTATTTTTTTTTTTTTTTAATGTCACTATTACTTTAATAATGTTTAAAATGTATATTCTAAAAATAACCTGTTATTATTTTCTATTTGTGAATTTACAACGAAATACGAATCAAATAGTTCCTATCTACATCCAATCTATAATCAATTCCCTTATCAATTGAATGCGAGCTCTCAGTGTTGATACTACGAAATTTTCCCTTTAGAGTTTCGCAATATGTTGACGAAAAAGCCGCTTAAAGTTTTCGCATTCGAAACAATCGTCGTGCGCCCGTCGATCGGCGAACAAAGCTCCAGGATATGAAATATGGCAGAATATAAATCGGTTCGTTGATAATTTATCTCTCGGCTGGTTCTCTCTTTCCTTTCCTGATTTCCACAATTCATTGGACCAATGGCAGCGTCCCATTAGCTCATAATTCAAGACTCATCCAGGATCGGTAATAGGTTTTTTTTTTTTAAAGTGAAATGTTGTTTTAGTACATTTTATTGTTCTGAGTTTTTTCTTAATGATTTAAAAACTTTATAAATAAATAGATTATATGATATAGAATATATGATAGAATTTACATTTAACTAATTATTATATGGCCTTAAGGTTAGGGTTAACTTAATTCATTAGAATCAAAGGATTCCTAGTAAACTTATAATATAAATATAAAAGTAAATATTTACATTATAAAACATATAAAGTAAACAATGACGTAAACATTACAAACAAAAAGTTTTTATTGCATTAATTATGAAAGTTGGAATTAAAGGTTTTGTTTATGAATTTTTGTTTCAAAATATTTGTAATAATTACTTCTAGTTTTTTTTTTATCCATTTATTGAACTTTACAACTGTACAGTATATATATCTAGTAAATAGGTTGATAATGATTACAATAACATGCCAAAACTTGAAAAGAACTACTCATCAGTAGTACTTCAATATATTTATTTGAATTCTACACTAAATCAGCAACTTGTGGGACATTATGATCTTTGTGGAAAAGTTTGTTTTTAAGAAAGTAAGGAGCATTAAGGATTTTTCGAAGGATTTTAGATTGTAAGGATTGGATATGGGAAGAATTAGAAGGTTCAGTTGAGCCCCAAAGCTCAACTCCATATGTCCGAATAGGTCTGATAACTGTCAAAATGAGTCTTTTGTAGTAAATCGGAAGGTTTGAACGTTTGTCTAGTTAACGAAGAAGTCGAAATCAACGATCTGTTTCCTATCGTTTTAGTCTTGAATGTGGATTCCAAGTGACGTGTTTGTCCAGTTGGAGTCCCAGATAGAGGAATCTGCTCAACAGGGATCAGTGGGAGTTTTATAATACGTAATAAATTTGAATTTTGATTTTTTCTCAAAAGATTGATAGTCAAGTCATATTGTGCTAAAAAAGACCCCTAAAAGGAAAGTTTTGGAGCAGTTTTGATTTATTCGATTTTATATGTTTTTTGAGGTGCTGAATCCGAATCTAAGGAAATTGCTAATGAAATTTTGTGATGCAACATTAAAGTTTCGTATTCTATGTTATGATTATGTTATAAAGAATCTGAATTTGAAAGTGAAAGAAATCAAAACTACCTACTTACTCCAAAACTTTCCTAGTTAAACACAATTTGATTAGACTATGATTATTTACTCTTGATTTTTATAGGTACAGGGAGCATAGTACAGGGACTCAAAGAGATATTAAGGTTGCTCGAAAAAATTCTCCTAAGAAATATGGAGAAAAAACAAACATCATTAGATATAAATTACTCCTTCCTTATATTTTAACGGAACTGCGAAGTTTATAAAGATCTATAACGCAAATCATTAGCCATTTATCCCACTCTAACCTACGAAGGACTTTATTTAAAAAAAGAAGAAACAAAAAATATAAGTAATTTAAACATCACAAATCTTTTTAAAAAAATCTTTCTACTTTTATATTTATTCAAACTTTCCTCTCGGCAGAAATATACTTGAAGCCAACTTGAACATTTGAGTTATTTTAATGGCATCTCTGCCTTTAGAAGGTGAACGTACAACTCATTAACCTGTAAAGTCTCAATGCCTTTAGGCGTTCAGCTGTAACTTAGTTACCTGAGCAAAGTCCGTACGAAACTTTAATAATGACTACAAGTTTTGGCAAGAATATCTTCACGTCTTCCAGCAGAAATTTCATCGAGGAGTTTAAACCGTATTAATGATCTATTCAGTGACTACTATTAACTAATTCAAAATTCATATCATGGTAATATTCTTTTAAAATAAGTATTATTATTTAGGTATTGAGAATATGCCAGTTGAGGCGTAGAATTCCAAAACCAGCCAAGTCCAATTTCCAGATTTTTTAAAATAGTTTTTCTACTAGATTATCTTCAGGTGGAAGGTTTCCTCTCAAAAGGGAACAAAAAATAAGGCCCCTTTCTGATATAGTCAGACCTTTACCTTTATCTACTAGCTGTGAAAAAGTTTCAAAAATGCACTTGGCTGGGTTTAGGATTCTATGCCTTAGTTACAACATTTAGAATTTTGTAATTTAAATAAAATTTAGTTTTGCATTTGTCACACACCTACGACTTATTGACCTACAGTATCTTTTAATCATAAACCTCTCAACTTTATCCATAAAATACTGGTAAGAAGAAAATACTTTGAAAGTGTGTTATTTTAACTTAGATAAAATTAGCTAATTTTCAATACTAACTGTACTTTATTGCATTCAACAAATATCATTTTAATAGTAATTTTTTACTATATATATGGACTTACGAAATTATTTTTATTATTCTTATTTTTTTTTAATTTAGAACTGTATAAGAAAATGTAGCAATCCGTTTGGACGAAAGATAGTCCAAGCAACGAAGGATTTTTAGAGGACTTAATTCATGTAGAAGCCAATTTTGGCACAGTTGTCGGGGGAGGTGTCCTTAACAACATACTAAAAGTACTGGGGAGGTGGGGGTGGAGCTAAGGGTGGGGGGAGCGCTCTAAAGGTCGGTTTTTTCAGTTTTTCGTTCATAACTCGAAAACTCTTGCCTCTAGCGAAAATATATTATGTAATAAATTAATTTTCATAAAATTGTTTACAAAAAAGGTTCTATACATGTTTTGGGATCAATTCATTCAAGTTCTACTTAATCATGGGATCAATGATTAAGAAGATATAGAGGGAGGAATATAGAAAATGTAAAAAAAAAAAACAAAAAAAAAAAACACGTTTTTATTGTTAAAATTTACATATTTATTGTTAAAATTCCAATGCTTATTGTTACAAATGAATAGTTTATTATTATTAATTAAATACTTCTTGCTAAAAATAAAATTATTGTCGTTAAGCCTAATATGCTTATTATAGTACTTGCGGTAAGTCGCACTTTTCCTCAAAAACACGTTTGTCGGTACTCTTTTGGCTATAACTCCGAAACTATTTGTCTAATCTCGAATTTCTCTTTTTCATCTTAAACCTGGTTAAATTTGTTAGCAGCCACCATGTATTTAGTTTTAATTACGTTCCGTGAAATATCCTTTCCACCTCGCTGAATTCCGCGTACCGTTGTGAAATCCTTATTTTTTCGGAACATTTCTCGTTATAACTCTAAAAATATTTGTTCGTTTCCGAATTTCTTTTTTCCAACTCATAGCTAGTTAAATTTGCTATTAGATCCCATATATCAATAATTTTATTTTTAGCAATAAGCATTCAATTAATAATAATAAACTATTCATTTGTAACAATAAACATTGGAATTTTAACAATTAATATATAAATTTTGACAATAAAAACGTGTTTTTTTTTACATTTTCCATATTCCTCCCTCTATATCTTCTTAAGCATTGATCCCAGAAAAAACATGTATAAAACCTTTCTTGTAAACAATTTTATGTAAATTAATTTATTACATAAACATATTTTCGCTAGAGGCAAGAGTTTTCGAGTTATCAACGAAAAACTGAAAAAACCGACCTTTAGAGCCCCCCCACCCTTAGCTTCACCCCCACCTCCCCAGTACTTTTAGTATGTTGTTAAGGACACCTCCCCCTACAACTGTGCCAAAATTGGCTTCTACATGAATTATGTCCCCTATTCGGCCTTTTTTGGTCTTCGTTGCTTGGACTAAGACTTACTTTGAATCACCACACAAGACTAAAAGTAAAATAGCACTCATAAATCTGTTACTCGTAGTAAATGCTCTAAGTCGTCTATATTAGAATAATTAAACCTATATGGACATACGGAATGAAACATCAGAACTCCTTAATTATTAATCTTAAGAATTAATCTCGTATCTGATCCTATCAGTAAAAAATCCTCAATACTCCTTTTATCGTCACAAACATACCAATAACTTTCATAATGTCCCATATATTACATATCTGGTTCAAAGCAGACACCAATCGTTTTATAATAAACTCTATAAAACCTCAAACCTTCTAGCCCTCAACTAGCCTCCCATTTTCAAAACTCTAAGTCCAATAGCGTACCGTGTCTTTAAAAAGATTATGGCCTGGGGGTGTTTTTATACAATGTGTTTAAATAGGATAATTCGACACTCTCGCAGAGTCCACGGGGTAGGGTAACAGGATTTTCGCGGAATCCGCAACAGCCCATTCAATTATACATTTTGGTATGCAGAAGGTCGGGATGGCTTGAATAACAAAAATGTTAATAGCACACTTCATTATGAACGATTTTTAAAATGTGTTAGTTTGCTACTAAACACACTACAGCGTTATTATGGCTAAGCTTTTATACATAAATAGCTGGCTAAAACATTTACATGCAAAAATATTAGTGTATTAGTGTATATAACATACTTTCTATTTTCTTTACTTTTTTGATATGTTAATGCATAACTTTTATTATAATTATAATACACTTTTAGCTATGAAAAATATACTTCATTGAAATCTCCGGTCAATCCGACCTTTTCGCCGTTCCGCCCTACCCCCTGGTCCCTTAGGGGTCGGATCAGTTATGTTCCACTGTATAAATTTATACTATTTGTATTATTGTATAGTTATACTAGGATATTATTACAAGTCTTTGTGCATATGTACATCCCTTGATTCTAGCTCTCATAATTAAACTTGTACCATAACAATGATTTTGTTCCTACTATTTTTGTGTTATTATTTGTATTAACAAACCCTAACTTCTACATCTATATAATAAATGAATTCAAATATTGAATTACACAAGCTGGTGCCACTAAGAGCCCTCCAGCTAGCTAATTGCTGGGGGAGGGGGCAGCTGGCTGGGGGGGCTTCGGAAGCCCAAGGATTTAAACTGGTGAAGCCATAGCGAAGTATTCAACCCCGCTTTGGGCTTTTGTGTCTCCGTTCCAAGCTATTAGAATCTATATGCGGGTTGTTATAACATCTTCATATATAAAGCTATACCTTCGGGATTCGATTGTAAGTTAGTTCGATAGATAGTTCGATCAACCAAGGTCTCGATAATTAATATAGTTAACTGTACTTCTTTTTTTGTTTTCTCAGAATATTTGATAACCGAACAAAAAATTAAGCATCTTTGTACGAGCATTACTACAGGAACATTTAGAATAGGGTAGGATTGGGCGATAGTCGATAGTTACTATCGATATATGGATAGGGCATGCCTATCGATGATCACTATCGATAGTGTCGACTATCGATAGATCTCTTTAACTACCTCAAGTTTTGAAACTCTCGGAATTATGCTGATCTGTCTCGGTCCAGTTTGGAGTTCTTTTGGAATTGAATTCGGAATTCCTAGAGCTCAAGGGTTCACTCAAAGATTAAGCCAAAGGAAAATAGAAATGATAGTTTTTCTTTCAGGAAATATGTTGCTCAAGCAGCACAATTCACTCTTGAAATTAACTATTTCGTTATTTTTCTTTCTGAAGATTGGATTTGTTCATTATTATTGTAACCATGCAAATTGTAAATACTTATTTTAAATTCAAATAAATTAGTTTTTTTTTCTCATCTTATATCTTTTTTTTATAATCTTATAATTCATAACCCTGCAAATTTCAAATAGTAAGTAGATAATTGAATTTAATTAAAATTAGTTGAATCTTTTTATTGAATACCTTTAGAAAAAAAGGATGCAACTATCGAAAAACTATCGATAGCAATCGATAGTTCTCAACCGATAGTATCGGCCTATCGATAGTGCTAACTATCGACTATCGCCCAACCCTAGAATAGGGATGGTCAAAAAGGAAACGAATCATCATTAACAATTTTTCATGGACAAGGGTTTGCTGTTTGGAGAGTGCACTGGAGAAATCTCGAAGGGACATCTATTTCAATGGTAGGTTTAAGGAAATAATCGATTTGCAATAATCTTTTATCGCATTAGGTCTATTCCTTTATTCTTTCTCTTTTTGATATTAATTATTTTGTTTTGATTTATTGGGGCCATTTTCTTATTAAAGTCGATTTGTTTGAGATTATTGATTAGTTTATTTGTTAGTCCTGGTATGTAAATTATTTTTAGGAAGATATTTTGATTTGATCTATTGCTTTTTTATGTAAGTGCATTATTTATATTGTCTGTCATTTCTTTATTATTCCTTAAATATTATGCTGTATTTTTGTTATTTTTATTAATGTAAAAATCGGTTATTTTCTTTTGAGTGTTTCTATTTTTTATTTGTTTATTGTATTTTATAATATTTCCGGATACTATGGCTAAATTCTTTATATATATATATATATATATATATATATATATATATATATATATATATATATATATTTTTTTTTTTTTTTTTTGTATTTATGTTCTTATACCAGTATTTATTAATAATGTGTTTTGGTATAAAATTACCTTCCGATATTTTGTATATATTCTTTTAAATATCTTTGATGTACTCTATGTCTGTTATAGCTATTGCTTTAAATATTGCATTATGTATATATATATATGCCCCAATGATGTCGTAGAGATCGAGCAGTGACAGATGAAATATCGGTACATAAACGAAAGATTATAATTGAATTTTTGAAGCAATGAACTTTCTGATTTACATATGTAATAAAGTTATGTATTTATAATATTATTGCATAGATAACACTGTTCTGCAAAAAAAAAAAAATTTTTTGCTCCCTTGAGAAATTGTTCTTGATTTTTATATTTTTATGTGTGCTGAATTCGAATCTGAAGTCAAAAAAATGCTATCAGGCACCATTTTTGAGAAATTAGACGTTGTTTTTGAAAAAAAAAAAACTTTTTTCATAAATTTAATAAACTTTCTTATGTGAAAATCAATAAATTTCCCTTTCTACATCACATATATAAAATAATAAATTATTTAATTCTGTAGTCAATTAATGTGTATATTTTTTCCTTTTGTACTCTTCATCACCTGCCTCCCGTTGTAAAGTCCAACAGAAGTCCGCAAGCATCTTCTCATTGCTTTTACCACTGTACCTTTTTTCCATCTGGGCTATGTCTTGACGAAACCGTTCTTCGTGTTCATCTGAAACTGCTCCCAAGTTGGGTGGGAAGAAATCCAAATGGGAATGTAAAAAATGAATTTTTAGGGACATGTTGCAACCCATGGCCTTATATGATGAAAGCAATTCTTCTACAATTTCATTGTAATTAGTTGCTCTTTTGTTCCCCAAAACCTGTTGACAAAGTTTTTCGAATGCAGTCCAGGCTCTTCTTTCTGTTGCATTTAATTGTCTTTTAAATTCAACGTCCTAGAGGAGATTACGAATTTGAGGCCCCACAAAAATCCCCTCTTTAATCTTTGATTCGCTTAATCTTGGGAACTTCTTTTTCAAGTAGAAAAAACCTTCTCCTTCCTTGTCCATTGCTTTCACAAAATTCTTCATGAGGCCTAATTTTATATGGAGTGGTGGGAGTAAAATTTTGTTCTTTTCAACCAAGGGGGGATTGACAATGTTTTTTTCACCAACTGTATCAGTGCGTTCTCGCCATTTTCTCACTATATAATGATCTTCTTTTTTCCTGCTGTCCCACTTACATAAAAAGCAGCAAAACTTAGTGTAACCACTTTGGAGACCTGTCAGAACTGCTACAACTTTTAGGTCTGCACAAATGCTCCATTTGTACTCGCTGTATTTAATTTTCTCAAGCACGAGTTTCAAATCATCATAAGTTTCTTTCATTTTAGTAGAATAGGCAACAGGAATGGATGGATGTAGATTGTTGTTGTGAAGGAGGACTGCTTTGAGGCTGAATTTATAGCTGTCTATAAACAGTCTCCATTCATCTGGATCGGTCGGAAGATCCAGTTCTGCAAGTAAATCGAAAGGGCTTAGACAAAATGCAAGGTTGCCTTGCGTTGAAAAAAATTTGAGCATCTCTGATTCCGCTTTCGAAAGGAAGAAACTTTCACTCCTGGTTCCAAAAAATTCCATTCTTTTAGCCTGGAACCAAGTAATTCGGCTTTACGTTTTGGGAGGTCTAAATCGTGGACGAGGTCATTCAATCTGGCCTCGTTAATGAGTTTTAGCTTAGTATCATCTTCACAAGAATCACTTGAAGGCTGCATTTCTTCATTTGTTCCTAGTGATTGTATTTCATTGCTAGTTCCGGGTTCTGGTGAAATATTCTCAGAATCAGCCTCTTCTTTATCAATTAATAAATAATTCTGGGGCTTAGGTGGAATGGGCATAGACTCATCGTGCGGAACAGGTCGCATGGCAGATGGAAGGTTAGTATATACTTTTTTCTTCTTACTTTTGGCTGAAGTAAAACCTTTAATATTAGTAATACAGAAATAACAATCATTTGCATGATTTGTTGGCTCTCGCCAAATCATTGGAACAGAAAAAGGCATTGATTTATGTGTTCCTTTCAGCCAACCGCTGAGAGTGCGACTACATGAAGTACAACAAATTTTAGGTGCCCACGGTTTATCCTGATCAATTACTTGGCATCCAAAGTATAACTCATACGCCTTCTTTATCAATGGAGTCAGTGATTTCCGATTACACTTGAATGTCACTTCGCCACAAATATAACAGAAACAGTCAGGATCGTTTTTACACTGTCGCGGCATATTAGATTTGAAACTAAAAATGTTCTGGTCCGTATCGAGGTTCAAACAAGACTGCAGTCCTGGTAGCAAGTAACCTACCTGCCAGATGGCTGAACAATAGATAGAGGGTAGGGGAACAGTTATATTTAGGAAAAGGGCCTGGGGCAGGTACCTGGAGAAGCCCGCCAGTGACCCTTCTTTTGTGAATGTTAGCCCAAAATTCCGGAAGCCTAATACTTATGTTCTCCCAAATTTTTAATTTTGTAATACATTACAAAATGTTCAAAATTAAGTAGGTTTTTAAATTTTTTGTTAAAGTTTTGAGTGCTCAAAAAATGTCTAAAAACACCTCATTTTTCCACCTGAAACACAGATTTGACAAAAAATGGTGTCTGATGGAGATTTTCTGACTTCGGATTCGTGTTCAGCACACTTCAAAACATAATAAAACAACATTTTTGTTGACGGGAGGATTTTGATGCACTAAAGTGTAATAAGTATTTTTTTTATTAAATAGATATACGTCATGCTATTATTCTCATGTATTTCCTTTACTTTTTTGAGGTCTCGATTGACCGAGAACTCTGATTCTATATCACTCTTAACCATA
Organism: Euschistus heros; assembly: GCA_003667255.2. Taxonomy (NCBI): domain Eukaryota; kingdom Metazoa; phylum Arthropoda; class Insecta; order Hemiptera; family Pentatomidae; genus Euschistus; species Euschistus heros. The sequence continues at coordinate 231,166 of RCWM02000378.1, read as the reverse complement.
TCAATTATTCAGTTAATAATATATATATGTACACACACATATGTATATACGTATGTATATCCACCCTATCCTCGAAGTTATAAATAGAGAGATGTAATGGAATGAGATTAGAAAGGCCCTGGTTCCTATTTGAAATAACTGCGATAAAGCAGCATTAAGCTCCAACAACTCTCATAAAGCAGCGCTGGAGTCGTCTCAACAAACTCCTTGAGGTCTGGAGCAGAACATTGAGACTACTCGGGTCGTAAAACATAGCTGTGGAGTTTCCAGTGGTCGTATCAACCGGCTGCCGTATCTTATAGTTTATATCTTGAAAGAAATACGACAAAATTTTGTTTTATATCACAACATAATTCGTTGATGTTTGAAGTAAATGCTTTAAAAAATATTTATAATAATAAAATTATACTTTATTATTTTAAGTACATTTCTATATATATTAAGCCAAAGTGTTGAAAACTATTCTATTGCTTCCGCTTGGAATGCTTTTTTTAAACAGGACACTGTTTTACAGATCTGCCAGGATCTGACGATTTTTCGAGGCCGCAGGACAGCCTTGGCCACTCTCTCGAGTGGTGTTGCGTTGTTTCGGTGTTGCGAAAAACAATAAAAAATCTCACTACAATTAGCAGAGAGGAAAAGAGGGGTACAATGTAGTCCAGGGAGAGAAGGGAGAGACATTCAAGAATAATGAAGCTAAGATGGGAGGAAAGAAAGTCGAGAATCCCAAAGAAGCCTAAACCGTGATATTCGCGTAGTCCTTGGGGCCTATACGAGAAAAAAAAAACAATTTTTAAAATAATCCTGAAAATTTGAAAGCATCTTCGTTTTTGTTTAAGCAACAGAGCTCATTCCATGCTCAAGATATTTTAATTATGGTCTAGTCTAATTTTGAATCTAACAAACTTTTCTTTAGAACCAACCGCTCAGCAGATCTTTTAGGAAAACGCAGAAAAGTTGGAAATATTTGGCATTTACACGCTACTAATTATAGAGTGGTGGCTGTTTAAGATCTAAAACTTGGATTTTTGTACACAAGCACTACATTAAAAAAAAAAAAAATGTACAGTTTTATTGTTCGGCGAAAATATTGTTCCCCATTGGTGATTAGGGAGGTTCTACTGCACTCCTAATGGCATGAAGTTTTATAAGTTGCTGAATTTTCCGAATCAGAACACCCATTAGACTGATGAATCAAATTAACCGTTCAATGATCGATAACCCTCCAATATTGTCTGAAAAGAAAACGGTCTCGGAACTTTAGTATGGCATTAGTAAGTAGTTTCTTTAAAAGTAATTACAAGATCGTTTGATTGCTACTATCTCTTATTTATTACATCTATTTTTTTTTTTTTTTTTTTTTTTTTTTAAACAAGCCTGAATTATAATGAATTGTTTTCTTAAACAAAAACACAGAATAGCTAATTCATTATTTAAGTTTCTCCTCAGATGGCTGAGTGGGTAGCTAATCTCTTGAGAAAAAGAAAATGTTAAGAGGTTTTGGAAACAACTGGAAGGATTCATAAACTCAATCACAGAGGCCGTAACTGTCAAAGGAATTTCCAGCAGTTGGTCTCTTGGAAACGGATCTCGAAGTACACTCTTGTACGCTAAGCGAGGTAATTCATCCGCTACAATGATGGTTTCCTGGAACCTGATTTACTTCAAGTTTCAATCGGCATTTATTATTAATACCAAATAGTTTCATAACAACAATAATACAAAATTTTATATAAAGTAAAAATATTTATGTATTTTATATAATTCCATGGTCTATTTTTTTATGACTTTAGGAATGAATATTAAAGTAGAAATATTTTTAGATTAAAGCGATCAACGCCTGAAAATATATCTTTCAATTCTCTAGGGGTATTTCTTAGATTTACTCAAGCTTATGAGTGAGGCTCTTCGTCACATTTATGAATGAAAAATAAATACTTAAAAAGATCTAGCTTACCCAAGGTACCATATATTAAGAAGTCAAAACTTGTTAAGTACAAGAAAGACAACGTCAATCACTAGAATTTAATATTGCATTATCTGGCACAAATCAATTTTTCTTTTTTTTTTATACATCGTTTTTTGAGAAAGTATTACAATCCGCTTTAAAAAGGGTAAGAAGTAATAAAGACGGTTTTATCGATCCCTTTACGCAGTATGTATAATAAGGAATAACTGATAAATATAAACAAAAAAAAATCAAAAAAGCCTCACCAAACTCACCTGTGACAGGGAGATTGGTGAATTACGTTATACGCCACTTTAATCGGTATTAAGTTTATTCGAAAGCATGTTTTAAATATCAAACATTCATTAGAAGTTTTCAAAATAGAAACAATTCAGAACATTAGCAATTTGATATAAAGTTTATATCTGTGATCCCAGTGAATAAATGGTTAAGTAGAATCTAGAAAAGAATGAGTTAAGAGCCTAAAAAGAAAATTTCAGGTATTATCTTCCTGGTGATTAAGTGTTAAGTAACATGTTCTTTAAATATAACTATGTTTTAAAATGGACATCCACGTTTATTTTTAGTCAATTAACTCAATTTGTCAAAATTCGGCTTAAACACTTATTCACTGGGACAAAAGATATATATTAATTTAAAAACGTAAGAAGTGAAATTAAATGCATGATATTATTTATTTAAGGAAGTGGAAAGTCTTTATGTAATTAATAGTTAAAAAAGTGAATAGGCGGGTGGTAGGAAGTAAGCAGAGGGAGATAGTCAGCTAGGTTATGAGGTAATTAAGTAATCCATTGGGGTTTCCCAATGATGGGTCGGTTTCTCTGTTCCTTCTGGATATGGATTTGTTACAGGACTATTGGAAATATTTATCGGATCATTCATACAAAATATTAGATAGGTTTTGAACAATTTTATTATATATAGTGAATAAACTTCAAAACATAATTTTAGTTTGAACTGTTTTCTTGAACCGATATTGCAATCTGACATACTCAAAATTGATGAAGATTATTCCATTCATATAATATGAACTTTAAAACTATTTCGAATTTTTTAAAAATGTTTTTCACACTGATTAGACATTAAAATTTCCGATTTCCGTTAATAGATGATTAGTCAATACCTATACTGAATGTTTGTTTATATCGATACATACTTTCGAGTAGAGATAGTGTCATCTTATAAGCTCATAACTTACAGTATAAAATTATATAAGTAAATAATTGAAACATACATCTAGCAGGTCGAAACCTATCTTATTTCACGTTTAAACAAAAAAACATTTAGAAATTCACAAATTAAACAATGCAAAAGTAAAAAAAGTCATGACTTTTTTTTAAACGTTTTCTATGGTTTAAAACCATTTTATCATAATTTAATACCAGGTAAAGAAGCTTTAAGAATAGAGAAGCTTAGATTCGTAAACAAGCATAACGCTAACAGGATTACACATTCACTCCTGAGGTGGGGAATTCCATTATTAAATTATTTTTAACATTTTTCTCTCTACTATTCCTTACGACAGAAAAACATCAGATTTTCCTATTATTATATTTGAAACAATGTATGTTTCAACCAAAGAAAAATAGGCAGAAAATAAAAACGAATTTTGAAATTATATAGGACTTTTTCATTTATTGATATTTACAACTGTACAAAATAATATACATCAAGTAAATGTGTTGATAGTGAATAAAATAACAGTCAATAAAATCTACACTAAAAGGTCTCTAAGCCATGTTCTTTTCAGACGCCTCGGAGGATTATCGGGAATGGAATGGGAAGCAAGCTGGGAGACTTATGGATTTGAGTGGTAATGGAGCTTACTATGGAAGGATAGGTATCAGGTTTGCGCTAAATCACCAACGTATGGAACATTAAGATCTTTATGAATAAATATATTGGTCACAAAGTAAGGAACATTGAGGATTTTGGATTCTAAGGATTAGATACTAAATGAATTGGATGGTTTAGTGGAGCCCCAAAGCTCAACTCCGTACGTCCAAATAGGCCTAATCACAGTCATGTAAATGAGTCTTTTGTAATTCATTGGGAGCTTTGAACGTTTGTCTAATAATTGTTGAAGTAGTCTGTAACGACAAGCAGTTTCTTGTCGTTTTAGTCTTGTATGTGGATTCCAAGGAAGGCGTTTGTCCAAGAGAAGTCCTAGGTAGCGGATTTGTTCAACAGAGATTAGTGGAATATCAAATAAAATACTAAAATAAATATTTCAAATAATGAAAGATATTTGACAGCTGATTTTGAATTAAATTAAATCACTTGTAAATCAAAATATTCTATAAGAAATACTAAAAAAGAAAACAATAATTATGTAGTCGAAATTTCACGCTAAACAATTTTTCATAAAGGGAAAGAATTATAATCGAATCTGAAGAAGAAAATATTTGCAAAAGAATAGGTTGTTCTATAAGCAATATTATAAATATTATAAATGATATTTATTTTTTTAATTTTTTTATTTATTTACTTTTTTTTTGGAGTGGGTTCAAATTACTTCAAATGTGACACATGAAGCGTAAATTGCTCTTCGTATTGTTCTCATATCTTGTAATTTTCTACGAATAATAAAAACATAGATAAATAAAACAAAGGAAGTCAGCCTTTATAGACTCACCACCTTGAGATGAAGCATAGTGAGGTATCACTGTTTTATTTGTTATTTTTTTAGTTGAATAATTTATAGAGGCTATCTTTCTTTATTTTTTTTTTTTTATTATTTTTTATTTTATTTTTTTAGTATCGAAAAAAGCAGGATATGAAAACAATAAAAAACAATGACCGCTATACAATTAGATAAGACAGTGTTCAAATACGTTACAATTAAAATTTGAATTGAAAAAAAAAAATTAACAGTAAAGAGTAAAAACTGGAAATGCTCCCTCTCAAATTACTTTTTCCTCAATGAACAAGGATTAAAGTGTGGTACCATTTACAAAGATCTATTTCCTAGAAGTGTAAATCGCATATAAAGATATTGAATAAATTAATCATGGTCAACTTATACCTAATACAAAATTCACGGATAACATTCATCAATAACTGAAGAAGATTTAAACGTAGAAATAATTCTAGTGAAACCTTCTAACAATCAATGAAAAAAAAAGTTAATTTAAAAAAAAAAATAAATAAAAATCAGGGTCATAGAAAAAAAAATTATAGTCCATTTTATTTAAATTTAATTTGCAGTACAAAAAGCAAGTATAACTAAAAGAATATATTTCGGTAAGAATGGTAATAATTTCCGAAATACATTTACATTTACATTTATGTTGGATACGGCTGAGGTTTTAAATAGTGTGACTTTTTTTTTCGTTCTTTCCAATTACCTTTCATTTTTTTTTTTTTGTATAATTATTTGGTTTATTTAATGTTTATTCGTGGAAAAAAAAAATATCCTACCCTGGATGCTCCGAATACGGAAAATATTATTTAAGACCCAATTAGAAGCGATCCCCGATATCCGCCGAACTGGGCCATTCCCCCCTCCTCAGGAGCTGCGCTCTCAAGAAACACTCCAATTTTCCTCTTTAAATATTGTCTATAGGAGCGGCATTGGGTAGCTTTGTTGATTTATTAATGTTTATCCGAGTCCGTTGTTAGCCTTTTGATGTATACCTTTTTGAATGTAATTACTAAAAGGCAATACAGTATAAAATCTATAACGTAAGTTATTTATTTTTATTATTAATATAGTAATATTAAATTATATTTCATCTTGATGAATCTAGATAAATCAATAAATATATTTGAAGAAAAGAGTATTGAACGTAAATATTTTATTAACATACGAGTATTGCTTTTTTTTAAAAAATAATAAACAAAAAAAAAGTAAAAATCTATTTAATTAAATCTATCCCTGAAAGGAAAAAAAAACAATGGAATATGAATATCTATATCTATAACCTACTGCTGTAAAATCTACTTCTTCTGATTAGGAAGCTGTCGGGAAATTTTCGGGAAAAAAGGCCAAAACTCAAAGAATGTAGAGGAGACTTTTTTATTTTAACCAATATAGCTCCTAAAAGGTAAGCCCTAGCGATAAAACTAATATAACAAAAATATTATCCATTAAATTTTTGAGAGAAACAATTTTCAATTTAAGCAAAACAGAGTTGGAGCGTGTCAAAATGTTACATTTTCGAAGATGAAAATATGTTACACCAAAAATGAATAGACCCACAGACAAGAAACATATCCATGTCAATAAATAAATACAAAAAAAAAATTTCTTTTATTATTAATGTAATTAAGTAACATTAAAAGACAAACTAAATAGAGATGTGTATAAATAGCCTTCATAAAAAATATTAACATTAAGAAAACAACTTAAACGGTAAAAACATCTAGCTATTTATGAATTAAAATTAATTAGTTCATGATCGTGAACTTTCATTCAAACAAAATTTATGTACGTAAATGCAGATGAGTAAATCCAGGAAAACATATAGATGATTTTTCTTAATTGGTTATTTGGGAAGTTATACTATGTTTTTTTTTAATTGTTTTTTAAATAGTATTATGGCTATAACTTGCCAGCCATAAGCTGAGGTCATCTTTCTATTCAGAGGACTGGTTGGCTTATCCAGAATAGAATGGGGAGCAAGTTGAGATACCAGTGTATTTGAATGGTCATTGAGTTTACTATGAAAGGATAGGTATCTAGTTTAAGATAAATTAAAAACGTATGTTAGATTAAGATTTCTTTTTTCATTAATAAAATTTTTTATTTTGAATAATTACAAGCTGCCTTACTCAAGGCCATTTAGTAACATGGATGATAAAGACTAATTCACACAATATTTACTATGATATAAAAAAAGCAAAATAAATAAATTAATGAAATTAAAATAAACAGCCTCTAAATATACAAGAAATAAAACAAAGTACAAAATAAAATAAATTATAATATAAAATAGGTGATAATTGTTGAAACTAAGAAATAAATACAAAAATACCTAAATAAATAATAATAAAAATTAGAGAAGAAAAGAAAATGATCATAAATACAATCATATTCTATATACAATATTTATAAACATTCCGAGAAACACCCCAATCCAAGCCTGCCCCCCCAATTTGGAGGCAAGCTTTCGAGGACAGAGTTGTCGAGAGAGAGAGCAATATAGCTTTAAGATTTCTAAAGTATATTGTTTCCCCCAAAGTAAGGAGACATTGAGGATTATTCGAAGGATTTTATTTTGAAAGGATTCGATAGGAGATGAATTAGATGGTTTAGTGGAAAACGAAAGCTCCCTATGTCCTTAGGTCTAACTACAGTAATCTAAATGAAACGTTGAAGAAGTCAAAAACGACGAGCAGTTCTGTCGTTTTAGTCCTAGTTATGTCACCATTGGAAGTTCAATGCATAATGAGGCTTAGGGTTTAATTATATGATTAGGATCCGACAGATAATAAACAAGATTATAATCTGTATCATTATTAGGTGTGATTGAAAATATTCCGAATTAGGAATTAACATAGTCAATCATCTCAATTTGTATACATTAGATTCATACAATAATTCAAATACAAAATTTCCATTCAGCGAAGGATATGGTGGTAATAAATTGAGAGGGCCCCTCATTGAATGCACTCATTTATTTGATTGGACCAATCAGTGTCTCGCCACCGCCTGGATCCAACATTTATTTAAAGTTTTAAATTAAAAATACAAAGCCCACACGTACTTATTATATTTCTATAAGGGTTCGTGGAAACGAATAACGAATACAGATTATTGGAATGAATTTACATGTATTTTCAGTATATATATAATGAAAATAAGGGTTCGGAAACTGTTTATTTTATGAATGCTGTAATAACATGTATATTATAAAACTTGTTGATTTTTCTCTCACTCTCTTTAGTTTCGGCATGTTGAAAAGCAATAGTCATTTGCACCCTCTTCACAAACAAAAATTTTAAATATGAAGGGTAAAATAATTATTATATTTAAATTTTTTTTTCTATAAATCAATTTATTGAAATTTACAACTGTATAAATATTATAATAACATGTCAAAACTTGAAAAGAACTACTCATCAGTAGCACCTCTAGGCCATTTTCTTTTTCGACGCCTCGGAGGATTATCGGGAATGGAGTGAGAAGCAAGTTGAGAAACTACTGGATTTGATTGGTTATGGAGCTTACGATGAAATGATAGGTATCTGGTTTCGGCTAACTCAGCAACATATGGAACATGAAGGTCTTTATGGATAAGTTTTTTGGTGACAAAGTAAGAAGCGTTATGGATTTTGGATTGTAATGATTGGATAAGAGATGAATTAGATGGTTTAGTAGAGTCTCAAAGCTCAACCCGAGATACCGAAACGTTAATAAAACAAAAATTAAGAAAAACTAACATAGTTTATAATAATATATACATGAGACCTATTAACCGATTATAAATAAAAGAAGTTGTAGATATATATAAAACATCTAATGAATTGAATTGATAGAAAATAGATTTCGCGAGAGAAGCAGACCCAACTGATTTAGTGATCTCGGATAAAAGAGATCCGAATATATCACTTGTTACAAATCTTCAGGCAAAGCGATTTGTCACGCCCCGCATTGAGGAACACTCGCTAAACTTCTACTGTTTTATTCTCTCCCTTCTACAATATAGCTCCTCTTGTTTCCTTAATACCCTGCAGTATGCCGACCTAATGCACTCGTCGTGAAAGATAATTTAAATATCTGTAGAGAAAACTGATAATCAATTCACTGCTAAAACTTATAACAAAGAAAAAATAGTATACATGTAAATAAAACCATTTCAATCATATACAAGTGCTTTTCATAAGTTACCCACAATTCATTACGACAGGATTACTCAGAATGCCTACTAGTTAGAGCGTACAGCTGTGACGCTTAACAAGTTATAAGAGTGGATTGTTATCATTTTGAACAATTTATTCGAACTATTAAAGTGTATGGCACAATCAAAGAGCAACAAAGGTGACACATCAGAAGCAGTGAAGAGCTCAGAGAGCTCTATGATGAAACGGATATTGTCACTGTTGTGAAAAAAGCGAGGATGCGATAGCTTAGCCATTTAGAGAGGATGGAACCTCAAAGGCTGCCAAGGAAAATGTGGACTGGAACACCAGAAGGAAGAGGCAGGCCCAGATAAAGATAGATGGATGATGTGGAAATGGATATAAGGCGGCTAAATATCCAGAATTGGAGGAAGGTAGCCGCTGGAAGAGAGGAGTGGAGAAAGCTGTGTGCAGGGGCCCAGGTCCTCATCGACTGTAGCACCAGATATAGAATTAAAATTCGCATTACTGTAAACTGCTGCATCATGTAAAGAAACTTGAAAGCAAAGCTTTAAATGTTTTTTTTTTTTTACTGACGAGTCACTTGTTTTAACAGATAATGTATATGTTTAAGTGTCATAGATCAAAGAAACGCAATAACGTCTTTTCTTCAACATCTAAAAGTAGTCTAAAATTATTAAACAGTGCCACGTTTCATAAATAAACTGTGGCTTTCAGGGCAAATGGAGGTTATATATAATCAAACATATCTTGTGTTAGTATAAAAGGTGGAAATAAATAAGATATTCAAGACCAAGTTAATATTTTTTAGATAATATTTTTTTTTTCTTTTTAATTACTGAAATTTATAATTTTTATACCAAGTAAATATGAGAAAAAAGGATTAAAATAATAGTGGAAAATTTATCCAAAGTAGCGCTTCAATAAAATCGAAATAAGAAAGTCCCTAGGCCATCTTCTATTCGGACGTCTCTGGGGGTTATCGGGAATAGAGTGGAAAACAAGATGAAAGCTTATGATAGAAGGATAGATATTATCAGGTTTGGGCCAATTCAGCATCAGATAAATCATTAAAGTCATTACAGATATGTTAATTAGTGAAATACTAAGGAACATTGAGAATTTTACGACGGATTTTGGATTGTAAGGACTGGGTACTAAAAGAATAGGATGGTTTAGTGTAGTCGCAAAGCTCAACTTTGTAAGTCCAAACAGGTCTAATTATTGTCATATAAATGAGTAAATGTTGGAGTAGTCGAACAAAAAACGATCCGTTTCTTATCGTTTACGTCTTGTATGTGAATGCCTGGTACGATGTTTGTACAGATATATTCCTAGGTAGCGAATTTTTTAAATATGGCAAACTATTAATATTATTGAAGTGGAATATTGTTAAAGGATATCCTAGGAAAGGATGTAGTAGGTTCATGACGAAGAATTTACACTATCCTTGAATGTTTGTGAAATGCGGATTGGAGTGTTTAGGAGGCCAGGAAATATAAGATAATTTGGAAGTTACAACAGTAAATTTTCTTCTAATAATTACACGTTTTATTGGTCTCATTTTTACTTATTTTGAATTAATTATAAATATAACCTTTACTGCTCGTCATTACAGATAACTTCAACATTTACTAGACAAACGATCAAAGCTTCAAATTCATTACAAAAGACTAATTTACATAACTGTGATGATTAGACCTATTCCGACGTACGGAGTTGAGCTTTGGGGCTCTACTAAACCATCCAATTCATCTCGTATCCAATCCTTACAATCCAAAATCCTTCGAAAAATCCTAAATGCCCCTTATTTTGTCACCAATAAACTTATCCATAATGACCTTAAAGTTCCATATGTTACTGAGTTAGCCCAAACCAGATACCTATCATTTCATCGTAAGATCCATAACCACTCAAATCCATTAGTTTCTCAACTTGCTTCTCACTCCATTCCCGATAATCCTCTGAGGCGTCGAAAAAGAAAATGGCCTAGAGATCTTCTAGTGTAGAATTTTTATTGAAGTGCTATTGACGAGTAGTTCTTTTCAAGTTTTGACATGTTATTGTAATCGTTATCTGCTCATTTACTTGATGTAAACTGCGCAAAAATGAATAGGGATATTGCTAATTTTGTGTTATTTACTTTGCCTACCATTTTTGTATTATTTTTATTATAAACTGCATTAATATTCATTAGAAATTATAATGTTTTTTGCTAAAATAAAATACAATTAATGAGTTTTAAAAAATAACAAAAATAAAACGTTTTAGTTGCATAATATTTTTTATTGAACAGACTAGTTTTTGGAAACAATTAATACCTTGTATAATGTCATCTGTTAGCCAAAACCTGTGTACTACCTATTAGGCATACTATTAATAATGGTGTCACTGGTTTCTTAACGAATTTTGCTGCACTCAGTTGTTGAAGGTCAATTAGCGGCGGATGATGATTAAAAAGCCTTCTCCGTTACGCGCCCCACATGTGCTCAATAGGATTGTGGTCTGGAGACAATGGGGAAAAGGGCAGATGGGAAATTCCCAGGTTTTTTAAAACCTGATGAACAACTATTCCTCTATGAGGTCGAGCATTTTCATCCAGAAATCGAAAATCTCTCCCAATGTGATCTCTATTTGGAGGGAGGTATTACTCAATAATTTCATGTGCATATCGAGCTGCTGTGAGGTTGGTTCATCCTCCCGTGAAAATGCCAGCCCAGACCATTACACAACCTCCTCCAAACTGCACTGAAGGCACAATAAACTGGGGCATTGTTCGCATTCCTTGATTTCGGTAGACTCTTCGGCGCCTGCTGTCACTATACAGACGAAAACGCGACTCGTGTGTAAACATCACAACATTCCAATTTGTGTTCTCTTCTAGTCGTTTGCTGTACCACATTCTTCTGAGCTGCTGGTGGCGAGCTGTTGCTGCAGGTCGTCTCTAAGGGGCATATGATGTAAGGCCAACTTTCCACAAACGATTACGAATCATTTGTTTTGATAAAAGTCTAGGTAAAACACCTTCAACTTCATTGAGGATTTGGCGTGCACTATGAAAAGGGTTTCTCCTGGCAGTGATAACAATATTTTTATCCTCTCTTTCCACTGCCCGGCCTTCTATTGGCACTCCCAGTCTCTCGGAATCGAACTAGAGCCCGGGAGACGACACTCTGGGAAACGCCAACCGCCTCTGCAATATCAACTTGTCGATGACCTTGATAACGCATTCTCACTATAATTTCGCGAACTTCGGGTTCAAGATGATGTCTGTCCATGTTTATTGAAAGTAGTACTGGATTAAAATACGATAAAAGCTGTTTATTTACAAAATGATAAATCTTCACGTTTACTTTTCTTAAGAAAACTTGTTATAAATAAAAGGTTTAACAATTGTTTTGACTTTGGTTTGTATTTTTTATTCAGTTGTACCCTACTAATATTGAATAGATTGGCTAATTTAATTTAAATGACCGGATAAGGGATAAATAAAGCATATCCCTATTCATTTTTGCGCAGTTTATATATTTGTTCAGTTGTAAATTTTAGTAATGTGATAGAAAAAAAAGAGTTGCATCTACGTTCAACCGGATAAGCAATTTGCAGCAGATCGAATTCACATAGATCAGCTGTATATCGTTGGTGTTTATAATAAAGAAAACTTAAGGATATTTAAATGAATTTTTAGGATGAACTTTTAGTTATCAGCTCATTTATTTAATGTATATATTTGTACAGTTGTAAATTTTAATCACTTGATATAAGAAAAAAAAAACCTTTACTGAATTACTAAATATATATTTGCTTATTAGATAAGTTCAACCTGCCGAGTGTAGGAGTGAACAAATATCCACGGAGCAATACATCTATTTACCCCTGCCCTTTCGAATCTGAACGTACCGAGGCGAAGTTTGTACTGGGCCAAGAACGGAGTGGCTAATACCGTCAGTGGGTAACACCGCCAGTTCTCAAAGGGATGAATACCGCCCACTGCCGGTATCTAAAGCGAGTTAGCTGAATGCTTCTTACTATGTGATTAAACTCACTAATGCATTAGAGATCAAGGCGAGTTAACGAAAGTAGGTGAATACTAATCGTGTGTAAGAAATAAGATAAAAAGCTTGTAATATATGTAGCTGATATTCGAATAAAAAACAAGCAAATGATTATTATATATTCAAAGTTTAAGAGTTACCCTTTTGAGGCATTATAGAAAAGCGGCTTAGGCAAATCCACACCCTAGCACTGTGTCGATGCTACATAATACTAGGAACAAGTTCCCTGTTAGTACTTATAAAGTGTTTAGTAGCACCAAACTGTGTAGGAAGTTAGCAAGTGCTTATAAGTTTTAGTATATTGCAGTTGAATTGAAACAGCAAAAGATACATACAGTCAGATTCAAAAACATTCGTACACTAGTTTAGGTTTTATTTTATTTCGTTTAATTTTGTATTTATTACATATTTATTTAATTTAAACATATATAATATTGCATTCATGATTATAGAATATAGTTAATACTTTTTCGTGAGAAAATTGACTGAATTTAGCCTACATAATGAGTTACGGTCGCTTAGAGAAGTAACTAGACATCACTCAACAGTCCAAGTTGCTATTAAAATGTATGGAACGAGAAAAAATTTTGAATATATAGAGAGAACAGGATGTTTAAGGAAAATTTACTTAAAATATAAAAGACATATCACGAGAAAAGTTAAAAGAAAACAAAGAAATAAGAGGAGAAAAAGGGGAGTGTTTTAACAATGCGCTAATGCTTGAGATGGAACGAGGTTCACCCAGGACAGCTAGGAGAAAACCATCAATATGCAATATTAAGATATCAATGTGCCAAAGACCATTAAAAATTAAGTTGTGACCTTGGGAATAGGATAATATTTAACGACGAGGGTAAAATTGAAATGCTTAATCTTCAGAGGGGCCAAAAAGTATGGAGAAATAAATATAGTAATGAGAATAAGAAATATAGTTTTAACTGTTCTGAATACAGAAAAGTAACTCGTGGTCTGAGGTTGTTGGAATGATGCTAGAGTGGGTTGTCCTAAATTTATCGATAGCATAATGAATAATATAAAATACATCGCCGTAATAAAAAGAAATTTCCTAATCAGTGCTGCAAAATTTGGGATTAGAGAAAATTACATTTTTCAGCAGGATAATGATCCCGAGCATACAGCTTGGAAATCCAAAATGTGGATCCTGTACAAGATATCAAAGTGAAGGCCACATCCCATCAATGAGGATATATTAATCCTATAGCGCATTTTTGGAAATATCTAAAGGATCGAGTACGGAAAAGGTGTGTTTCTAGCAATCAAAATTTAGGCGACGTTATTATTACAAAATTATAGTTACTTTGACACAAAAATTAAAAAATTCAATGCCACAAAGCAAACAGACCATTATAAAAGCAAAAGTTGGCCCTACTAAATATTAATTGTTCTCGAATGTCAATATTAAATAGAAATTTTATCAAGTGTACGAATACTTTTGACTCATGTTATTGCTTTTGTTCTGTTTTTCAGTTATTCTTCTTGTATTATTTTGTAAATGTTCTATAAATACAAAAATATATTTATAAATGAACGTGTTGATGTATACATTAAATGGATTTATTGTTTTAAATCAATCCTATTAAATAATGCTAATATTTGTTATTTCTTATGATTTATAGCAGGTGTACGAATACTTTTGACTCTGACTGTATAATTAACATCATTTTATTTTTTATTTTTTTTACTTAACTGTTCCTTGAAAGTTACAACTGTATGCATATAAAAAAATACATTTACTAAATGTGATAATAGCGTTTATAATACCATTTCAATTTCTCGTGAAGAAACTACCCACTGGTAGAACCTGAAAAAAAGTTCTATTTGATAAGGTACTATCATGATATGTTGATGGAGTTTACTAAAAAAAGGATAGGTATCTTGTCTCGGTTAAATTAGTAGCATATGGGACATTATGGAACTTATTTTCTTCATGGATAAGTTTAATTTTGTTAAGCTTCTTAACAAAGTAAGGAGAATTGATTGCTTGAGAATTTCTTAAGCATTTGGGATTGAAATCATTGGAGATGTATATCCAAATAGGTCTAATTACTGTCATTTAAATGAGTCTTTTGTAATCAATCGGCATCTTAAAGCTGTTGTGTGCTAATTGTTGAAGAATTCTAAAACGAAAAGCAGTTTCTTTTCGATTTCGTCCAGTATTTTGAATTCAAGTTCAACGTGTGTCCAGTTGAAGTCTTAGATAGCGGATCTGTTCAACAAGGTTAGAGGAATATTATACTTAACTTTTTTAAATTTTTATCATTTTTAAGATACAGTGATTACTAGAAAATATTAAGATAAAAGTGATAATAGATTTTTGTAATTAATTTCATAATTAATTCTTATCTGTGTAAACAAAAAAATCTTTAAATGACATCCATGCCACGAATAAACTTCCAAAACCATATAACCGTTTTCAGGAATTTCCAACTCGGATTTACTACTCACATGTCTCCCCTCTCCCAAATCCAGGTACCACTTCTTCGTTCACCTGTTCCGTTCCCAGCCGAGTGAGCACAGAGAGAACATATAGTATAAAATAAAACAAAAATAAAACATATCAATTATCTGTTCTTATATTTCGTTTCTATTGATACTCCTGATTATTTGCATCATTGTAATTTCCAGGTTTATTTGTCTACTTTATGTATAAGCTTAGCTTCATAAATTGGATTATAAAAGTTGAATACAGGTGGAATTGAAAAGTTTAGTGAAACGTCCAAGTTCAATACTTTATATCCAAATAGATCGGGCAGTGACTCATATAATCATTGTCATATAAATCAGACTTTTTATTAATTGAAGAAGTCAGATACCAATAATATTTTTGTTTTCCAGGATATTATAATGACAAGGAATTGTCTCCAATCTCTATATTTACCTATTTAAAATATTATAGAAAGCAGTGGTAGTGCCATAAAAAAAAAAAAAATAAATAAATAAAAAAAAAAAGGAACAAGATATTCGTTTGCATAGAACCGCATTTGGCAGCAAAATAGAAATGTATTGGATTATTTTGTATTTAAAAGTTGACATTTTATTTATTTCCTAATTGTAATTTTTTTAAGTAGATAATTAAATTATTTTGTGTCATGACCCGGAAAGGCTGTTTTCTTTAAATATTGGATTGTTTGTTTATTCTTCTTTTTTTTCTCAATCACTTTTTTTAGTTCTCTTCTCTCCACACCTCTAGCCTACCAACTACTATATTTTTAAGGACATGACAAGTACTTTTAAGGAAAACTGACTTTTTGAAAGAAAAAAAAATAATGAATTTTAAAGTCGGTAGAAACCCGAAATGAGTAATAACTGGGATCCGGAATTCAATTCAGAGGAGCTAACAATTTAGAAGAAATTTGCTGAGTTAAATGAAACGTAATTTGATTATTACTATTTTTTTAATAACTTATTTTAAAATCATAAATTTGCAGCAATTTACGGATTGACTAGCTTCTCTACTCAGGCCCTAAGCATCTGTAGCGCACTTACTTAGCCTCTGCTGGATATTACCAGTGACGCAGCTGAGAGAGCAGCGCTGGGATCTCTTAGGTTCTGGCCGTGATTCCCAAAAAGTGGGGGTAAAGGCTCGATTCGGCGTTCCCCAGGCTGATTGTGTCTGTATTGTACATAAATTTTGACCACATTTTCCGATTTAGCATTAAATTCCATATAAGAATTTGAAAAATGTTTAAAAAAAGTGGAGATATTACAGCTTTTATGGCAAGTAACCTGGTTTTCTAATAAAAAGTCTTCGAATTATCGTACATCTGCAACGGATCGGAATAGAAAGTTAAGGTATGCCTCATTTTTTATCCAGTTTTGCCTATATATATATATATATATATATATATATATATATATATATATATATATATATATATATATATATATACATATTTATTTTTTTTTTTTTTTTTTTTTTTTTTTTTTTTTTTTTTTTTTTTTTTTTTTTTTTTTTTATTTTATTTTATTTTATTTTTTTAACGCCATTAGGTCTTCATCTTGTATGATATTAACGTACCTTAATTTTTGTTCTAATTTTATTTTATTTTATTTTTAATAGTTGTGATAGTTGCTAGTTTAATTGTTATCTATTATTATTATTTGTGTGTGCATGTCTACGTATATATTGTTCGAATGAATATATTGTTATCTCTATTAGTTGTTGTCATTCACTGAGAGAGATTATAATTTATTTTCCAATAAGAGTTGAAAAAAAAAAATATATATTCTTCTACAATCCAATCTCTTATCGTCAGAAACATTGTTCAGAGATGGAATTTCATTGCTAACATCCCAATTATGTCTATTTCTCCCTTTATCCCCTTACTTCCAAAGTTTCTTGCTCACAACCTGTGACTTCTGCTGATAGCGCGGCCGAGAACTCAATAACTGCGGTTTATCCCAAAGAATGCTTTAAAAGGACCCTTGTTTGCCCCGATGACGGACGGACTGGGGGGACCAAGTTTCCACCATAACTCCGGCAACTAGGGCCATTAACTGGATTCCGTTTTGAAAAGTTGAAATAGCGGCGGAGAGGTAAGGAAGGCATCTGTCTCCCTTAAGGGCCTGTGGTCTTGTTGCCATGCGCCCTTACCAACTTCCCAACAGATAAATTAATTTGTTCTACGATCATGTCTGTATTTATTTCGCCTCTTCTGTGGAAAGCGCATAAATTTATTAGCCACTTGAGAAATAAAGACTCTGATTCATATACTAACTTTCTAATGCACCTGCCTACTAATTGTTAATTATTACTCGTCTTGCCACAGGAAGTACTTAAATGCAGACAATTAGCTAATTTCCTTTCTAGTACTACAGTCTCTTCACATTATTATTTGTCAGTGAAATAAATGAATTCGACAATCAATAAATAATAAAAACAAAATAAATACAGTACAATCTCGATAATACGGCCCTTCGATTGTCCTACACCCCAGTTATCCAGTCCACTTGTGTGAAGTGCTTGTTTGAACGGTCCATTCAAGAACAGCGGCCGTAAACATTAATTTCCGGGGAAAATTTAAATGAAGAAGCTAAAGTGTTCTATAATAAAATCACTGGAAAAGACGATTTAAATGCCAGCAATAGATTACAAGATAATTAGATTTTTAAAAGGTATTTATTGAAATTTACAACTGGATACAATATACAGTGGCTCCCAGTCAAAATGATACACCAGGATATTTATAGATGTTTTTAAACAACTAAATAATTCAAATTTTATTACATTAAAAACAATAATTTATTGTAATCACTTATGTGATACACAGTATGCACTGTGTGTACAAACATATAAAAATAAATGAGGATTTAATAATAATAATAAAACACAATTGTTAACCATTTCTTATCGCATAGAGAAAATGATACACCTTTATTTTATCCCAATATTTGTTTATTTTATACAATTTTACTTTAGTTATACTCATCAAAAGTGTTTACTAACAAGGGGACGTTTGCAGTTGTAACTCACAGATTTGAATGCCGATTTGTGTGTGGGTAGTAGGGACCTATAATAGTGCAAAACTAGAGTTATAGCCGCCAATGGGCATTAGGAACCGAGAAAAAAAATAAAATATGAAAATCACATTTTATCTTTTTTCTCAGCTCTCAGTCAAGATAGAGAAATGATTCTTTCACGTTTAATTGAAGTTATGTAAGGTATTTGATATAAAAATACTTTCGTTATGCTCAAGACACCACCCGGCTTTAGGGTGCTCAAAAACTCTAAAAAAATGACAGAATTCCAAGGAAATTCGCTGTAAATCAGTGGGAACTTTTTTTTATGAAAAACTGACCTCAAATCTCGATTTAGCGCACCATAAAACCCTTATATGTGAAATTTTATCAAAATCAAAAAATATTGATTTTATACCCCTTTCGAGGAGGTTAGAATTTTGAAGTTGAGATTTCACCAACATTTTCTACCGGCCATAACAACTGCTGTGTTCAACTGATTGCAATAGTAATAGCATCACTAGAATCAGCATACATTCTGCTTTTTATCCATGCCTATAACATTGGATTTACTCCCGAGTTTAGTGGACAAAAACTGATGTGAATGAAAAAATCCAAGGTCAGCTATAACTTGAGATATTTCAATAAGGGGAAATCCTACAACCTTGCCTTCTAAAATCCTAAAAAATTTTAAAGGTAAAAAAAAAAAATTATTTTTGATTTCGACAAAATTAAGTTTCTACATGTTTTTTGAGATGAGGAATCTGAAAATAATATCAGTTTTTAGTTAAAAAATTTTCCTCACCTATATTATATAAATAAGACTGATATAAAATGATCTTTTTCTATTATTATTTTAGTTTTTAGACAATAAATTTCAAATAAGACCATTTAAAAAATATTTAGGGGCTGTCAATTTCTGAAAAAAATGTAAATAATTTGCGCTATCTCACGTATTTCGTAACCGATTAGGACAAAATTTTAAGGTCATCTAGAAGCCTAAAAACTGCATAGTTTAGCTCAAATCCGGAGGTTGTAGGATTTCCCCTTATTGAAATATCTCAAGTTATAGCTGACCTTGGATTTTTTCATTCACATCAGTTTTTGTCCACTAAACTCGGGAGTAAATCCAATGTTATAGGCATGGATAAAAAGCAGAATGTATGCTGATTCTAGTGATGCTATTACTATTGCAATCAGTTGAACACAGCAGTTGTTATGGCCGGTAGAAAATGTTGGTGAAATCTCAACTTCAAAATTCTAACCTCCTCGAAAGGGGTATAAAATCAATATTTTTTGATTTTGATAAAATTTCACATATAAGGGTTTTATGGTGCGCTAAATCGAGATTTGAGGTCAGTTTTTCATTAAAAAAAGTTCCCACTGATTTACAGCGGATTTCCTTGGAATTCTGTCATTTTTTTAGAGTTTTTGAGCACCCTAAAGCCGGGTGGTGTCTTGAGCATAACGAACGTATTTTTATATCAAATACCTTACATAACTTCAATTAAACGTGAAAGAATCATTTCTCTATCTTGACTGAGAGCTGAGAAAAAAGATAAAATGTGATTTTCATATTTTATTTTTTTTCTCGGTTCCTAATGCCCATTGGAGGCTATAACTCTAGTTTTGCACTATTATAGGTCCCTACTACCCACACACAAATCGGCATTCAAATCTATCAAAAGTGTTTGGTCCTTTTCAAAGCAAATTGAACAAAATCTGCCGTGTTTTAGAACTTTATTGAATAAAGCACACACAACATGAAAAGAACGTGAGTTAGTCATTCAACATTTTAATGATGGGAAATCTTTAAATCAAATGGCCGAATGATTATTAAACCAAAAATTGTTTTTATTCAATTTATAAAATGGTTTAAAGATGTATCAATATTAAATTTTATTATAAATTAGTCATAATGTAAAATGTATTTGTTTTCGTTAATTTTAATTCAGTAGGCATGATTAATTATAAATGAATTAATAATTAATGCATAATGTACCTGCAAGAACAGATTTGAACTAACTAGTAATTTTATCCCACATTTGTAAATATAAATCAAAGGATAATTTAAAAACCATTTTATAT
This sequence comes from Euschistus heros, assembly GCA_003667255.2. NCBI lineage: Eukaryota > Metazoa > Arthropoda > Insecta > Hemiptera > Pentatomidae > Euschistus > Euschistus heros. The sequence goes on along the minus strand of RCWM02000378.1, from coordinate 210,772 downwards.
TAATGGTATTCCGTTTACAGAAAGAATATATGTATGTTTAAAATAATGTGTATTAAAATAAAAATTAAAAAACATTTATATATTTATTACTATGAACACTACAAAAAAAGTAGAATTAATAACAATAAAAACAAACTAAAATTCCGTCGTAATTATTCGTTATACTATTAAACTATTGATTGATTCACCCAGTTTAAGAAAAAAATCAGTTAATTTGACTGAAAACTTGAATACTTTTTTTAATGTCTTAAGTAATTCCTTTTTCAGTAACAAGAAATAATTTTATTCAAACATTATTTTGAGCTAAAATCAATATAACTGAAATATATTTTAGCTCTATAACTATTAAATATTGCAAACTTCACAGGAAGGCAAGTATTTAAATTAAAAAAATATAATTTATGCGTAATTATTGTTGAGATTTGCGGTAAATCAAAAAGAAATTATTCATTTTGAAATTCAATAAATACCTGGTTTCTTAATTGCAGAGAAACGAATCTGCTACTTTCTTTGCTGGTTTAAAAATACCCACAACACATTTGTTGTGGGTACCGATGCAATTAATTAAACATTTTACACTCACAAACTATAATTCTACGAAGTGAACAGCTATGCAGCTGGGCCGAGACTGAAGAAGTATGGGCTAGTTTGAACATGCACAGACATGTTGAGTCCAAAGTTCAGTATTCGGAGCAGCTTCAATCTCTTAGGACATCCAAATAAAATCAAATACATATATACATTTATACATATATACTTATTACTGACTTAAATACGCCTAAAATACTTTTGTGATGGATTTATCGACATTTACTAACTAAAATTCTTTTAAGTGACCTCGTATACAGCTGGGCCGAGACTGAGGAAATATAGAAATTGTCTGAACTTGCACAGGCATGTTGAGTCCAAAGTTCAATCTTCAGAGCAACTTAAATTTCTTAGTACATCCAAATAAAATCAAATATATGTACATAGATACATTTATACATTTACTGACTTCGTATCTATTAATTGGACCTTCTCCTTACAATTAATTTTTTTCTCACCCCCAAATTTCCTAATCAGTGCTGCAAAATTTGGGATTAGATAAAATTACATTTTTCAGCAGGATAATGATCCCAAGCATACAGCTTGGAAATCCAAAATGTGGATCCTGTACAACACATCAAAGTGGAGGCCGCATTCCCTCTATCAGCGTGTATTAACCCTAGAGCGAATTTGTGGAAATATCTGAGGATCGAGTACGGAATAGGTGTGTTTCTAGCAATCAAAATTTAAGCAACATTATTATTACAAAATTATAGTTACTTTGACACAAAAATTAAAAAATTCAATGGCACAAAGCATATAGAGCGTATTAAAAGCCAAATTTTGCCCTACTAAATATTAATTGTTCTCGAATGTCAATATTAAATAGAAATTTTATCAAGTGTTCGAATACTTATGACTCATGACGTTATTCTTTTTTTTTCAGTTATTCTTCTTGTATTATTTTGTGGAATTGGAGAAAAAAAAAAAAAAAAAAAAAAAAGTTGCAAGTTTAATTATCAGGAGCAGCATATTATAAATAAGCATATTCATGATGTATTTTTTTTCAGTCAGGTAGAAGTCTATTTCATTTTATTATTATTATTTGTTTATATTTTTTAATGTTTGTCTTAATGCCATGATAAATTAAAAAAAAAAAAAATGTAAAAATACAATTTTTTCAAAGACACTATGATGTGATGAAAGAGTAATATATACATACTAAAAATAAAAACAATAATAACTAAAACAAAATCGTTCGATGCCGACACCAACACACATTTCTTTACACATCTCCTTCTAATCCACTCTATCAAAACCTAAATTTTACTAGATCAGTCAATATACGATCCTCTCGTCTACTTATCGAACGCTTAACCGATGACAATACATGCAATTTTTTATTTTTTTTATTTAAATGATGCCACCCCATCCTCGACTATTAGGTTATTATACATCATATATATTATACATCAAGTAAACACGATGGTAATGATAAAAATTACATTTCACGTGTTTTTAAAGCAACTACCCATTGGTAGCACTTATAAAGGATCTATATAATGAAGTATTATATTAGAAGGTCTCGAGGCCATCTTTTCAGACACGCCGGAGGGTTATCTGGCATGGAATGAGAAGTGACTTGTGATACTAATGGGTTTGAATGATTGTGGAGTTTGCTATGCATGCAAATTTTAATCTACAATGTTATCTCAACAAATCTTCCGCAATTCCGCATTATCAAGCCTTCAAAATTCTCCCGTATTTACATTGTTTTTTTTTTGTATATATTCTATCCAGTACATCATTTTTGAAAGCTTTAAGGCGTTGTTTTAGCTTAAAGTAAGCGATGATGTTTAACACCGATAAATAACTTTTGGTAGTAAAATAGTCTTATATATTCTGTTTTTTAAACTCCTTGAGAGTAAACGCAAATTGCGACCAGAAATAACAAACATTTACCGCTTTATACTAGGCTTTATTTCCTAGTTGTAGAAGCTAGGTATTTGTATTGTTTAACAAATCGCAAATTTAATAACTGAAATTCATATATCATAACCATGAAAATTTCTAAAACAATTTAACTCAAATTTAATCTATTCAAAACAGGAGAATATTCCCGTTTTATACAAGATTTAGGGACACAAATTGCGTATTTGCATCTTGCTATTATTAAAAGAATGGATATAAACACGTGAAGTTAGATTAATAGATCAGTTAAGTCTGGATTGTTAAGATTTGTCATGTGTTACAATATGCGTCATAGATGTTTATTGTGTTTGTATTAATTAAGCTTGTCTATCCCTTCAGTGTATACTCTCAATTAAAATGTTTTATTTGTGGTTCTTTTGATTGGAAGCGCTAATTTTGTTTATATGTAATTATCGACGACTAATTAATATTTAATTAGAATGACTGTTATATGTTGTAAGCTCTAGGAAGCAACAACATAATGACTCAATTATTATGTATGTAGTTAATTAAAGGGGCATGTAGATGTATTTACATTATAGAACAAACTAAGATCTAAATACAACTAATGTTTATTTTAGTAAGTTTAAACTAGTTTGTATGTTGTCCTAGTTAAATGATTAAATGATGTTTATTTTTATGTTTCAGGTAATACATGTTTGTACATATTCCGCAGTGATACCTTGAAGAGTGATAATTAAAGGAAATTCATAAGTCTTGTAAGATATTTATTTTTTTTTATATAAATAATAATGTTATTAATCGACCAATTATACGGTTAGTTCACAAAAAAAAAAAAATAAAAATAAGATTATCATTTAAGTATGTAAAATGGAATTGTTTAAATAAAATAAAAAAAATGTATAAAACCAGATGAAATTAAGTTTAGAACATTCTCAGACAGATAGATTATTTAATTAGAAGATTAACAGAATTTTAACAGTTTCATTTCTTCATTTGTATATTATTTTTTTTTTGTTTATTAGAAGCGATAAAAAGATTTTTTTTTTTTAAATAAACAAATATGTAAAATTAAAAACATGTCTTCTTACTCGCTAGTTCAGATTACTGGAGTGTTCTGATTAGCGAGATGTATTCAAATCTTTGTCCCCAAGTAAAATTTTATAGGCATGAACCGTTTGCTATTAAATATTGATTGCTATTAAACATTTCAGAAAAAAGTATGCTATTTAAGGAAAATTATAAAGTATATTATAAAATTACAAATGCCGTGTTTAACGATTTTACTTCGGCTTTAGAGACGAACCATTTCCAGAAGATGCGGGCGTTGACCTTAGAAAGAACAACTTATTGTTCTCTCCTCGTTTTAATTGAAGTAAAACTTTATCCTTTGACAATTTAATGAAAAGTTCAGACTTCCCCGTTCCAGACTTTAGGGTTTCCTTCTTTTTTAGTTCGGGAGTGCAATCACTTTGCCGATTAAGCTGTTTGATTATTGCGGCCCTGGGGTACTAACATTAGATCTGCTCCTTCCCTAGCTAGTTCATTTTTATTACTTTTGATGGCACCCCATCCTCGACTATTAGGTTATTAAATGATTGCCTTCAGTTGAACTTTTATGGGCTTGTAGGTAATTCTTAAAATAGTTCAATTCATTGTTAAACAAGGCAAATTATATGTAATGATAAAATAAACCTCAATAAACTTTTACATTACATGACCTTTGTAGTTTTACCAATATATATATATATATATATTTAAAGTTTACATCCTCACATCTCTTTTTTAAAATAAATAAAATCAGTTAATTCAATAATAGAAGGAACCAAACAATATATAAAAATAAATTAGGCAATATTTAAGGTTAAATATGGATCTGATCATTTTTTTTTCTATTCTATTCTTTTTTAAATAGATTTCTTTATTTTTATTAATAGGGTGTATAAAAAAAATGACCGTTTTTTAAACAAATATAATATACAATTAATAATCAAATTATAGTCCATTGTTATCTACCGTCATTACCTATCTGCTAGCCAATTGCTCGATGCCACACTGATACCATTCCTTGGGATGGCAGTCAAAGAACTCTTGGACAGCATTTTCAACTTATCATATTGTTTCAAAATTATCAATTTTTTTTCCCTTGAAGAAAATGGCCCATGGATCGAAACAAGTAGTAATCAAAAGGTGCGAGGTCTGGACTATATTGTGGATGAGGCAGGAGTTCAAACCCATGAAGTTCTGTAAACCTTTCAACAGGAAGTGTGTCGACGAGCATTATCTTGTTGGAATAAAACTCATTTTCGGTTGAACAGAGCAGAATAACGCTTTAAAAACTTTGCGTACAATCTTTCCAGTTGTTCGCAGTAGAGTTCAGAATCCGTAGAGCCATCCATCAGGAACAAAATCGTGATAAATAACACCTTCAAAATCCAAAAAAACGCAAAGCATAGATTTTTTTTTCAAACTTCCCTCTTGCAGCAACTGGTAAAGCAGTTTGACCGCGATCTAGCCATTGTTTATGGGTATTCGGATTTCGCCAGTAAACCCACGGAAAATCCTCCGATAAAATCTCATATCAGAAGGGTTTTCCAATAAATTTTCACAAAGTTCTAGCCACTTAGCTGATTGTTCAGGAGTAAGTTAGTGAGGGACCAGTCTACAGGTCTTTTTCACTTTCCCTATGGAGAGAAAATGGCGACTAATAGTATCTTTCGACACACCACACTCCCTGGCAAGTTCGCGAGTACTTGTGGACGGATTTGACTCAACAGCTTCCTTCAGAACCTCATCAATATCCATTAATGGCCGCCCGGAGCCCTTCTTCCTTTCCAACGTCGTATATCCACTTCTGAATTTTTCAAACCAACGCCGCACAGTACGCTCTTCAAGGATACCTTCCCCTTCATATTTAATAATTTCACGAGTTGCTTCATTGGCTGTGAATTTTTTTTTTCCAGTAATGTCTTAAAATTACGAGAATTTCGTAGGACACTGTCATTTTTCTTCTTTGAAATTAATAACTGAACTGAGCTTTTTTTTAAAGAAGTCCAGTGTTAGTAAACAAGCTTAGAGGATTCTCTAAAGGGATTACTAAGTATTGGTAAATTATAAATAGCATTAAAATATTTACAGACTTTTGAACTCTGAAATTTGATAAAACGCTCATTTTTTTTATACGCCCCATTATTATATAGATTTTTTTGATTTTTTTTTTATAAGATTTGATATCATTAATGAAATATGACTTTAAAAAAAATAAAAATAAACCGCTGCTTTGAGCGGAATGATCCCTCAACCATACTCTGATACGAATCGAATATCGAAGCCCTAATATTGAGCAGCTCAGAGGTTGAGCATTAGTTGCTATCTCTCTTTCACCCGCCCCCCTCCTCTCCCAGTGGCTGTCAATATCAGCGATGTGCTTTTGAGATAAGCGCTGGGATCTCCAGTTCAAATTGACCTCCAAACACGGGGGTAGGTGTTGGTCGAGCAGGCCTTGGTCTGAATGGTATTCAATGTATGCAGGAGGATTAGTCTGATCTGATTTGAATGGATGTGAGCTTGCAAGCGTTATTTGAATGCCACTATCAACAATACAAATCCCACTATCAGCAACATCAAATACTAGGAACGTTTCTACTGATGTGGGCTGTTATAATAGCATAATCACTAACAATGATTTGTCGGTAACAAATATTTTTTTTGAACCGGTACCGGTAGAGGTGCTAAAAAATCTATTAACGATTCTCCATAACATTACCAAGTTTAGTAATAAATTTCTATTACATAAATTAATCGATATGAGAGCTAAAAAAACATACCACATCTTATTAATAAAAATCCAATAATAACTCAAGAAATAAGCAAATAACATTTATTATCCACAAAATACAATATATAAATTAGTTTCAGTTCTAATAATGTACAAAAAATGATTAATATTATTAACTATTATTTAAGAATATTAATAGTTCCAAGGTTCTGGGTTTCTTTATTACTTAAGGTATCGCCAAATGTTACTAAAAACCTTTCTCTAAACACTGTAGAAGAGATGATGCACTGATATATTTCGCTGGATGTGATTTCCATAGTATGCTTGGGTCCGAAAACCAGTATGAGCATATAATGAAATGAAAACTAATCTTAATTTTGGCCTTATAAAAATCTTTTAAGAAAAACAAAAAATACATAATAAAATTTCGTTACTGTCTGGCCGCATTAATTTATTTAGTGGATCAGCATTGGCAGTTGTGAATTTATTTTTCCATTTTCTAATGGCGAATACATTTCTTTAACGATTTGAGGTTTGGCTTGCCGAAACAATGCTCGATTTTCAAAATAATGTGATTTTTTTTTTTTTTTTTTTTTTATGTTTAAGGAGAATCAATGTACATAATTATATAACTATGCATTCCAAAACTACCTCCAATAGTATTCTTGGATCTACCTCCAATAGGTTCCTTGGAATCAAAACATCCCTAATTATTAATAAAAAAAAATACATGAAAAATAATTCCAATTATAATCCACACTTGGACTTCTATCATTGTAATATACAGCTATGAAATAAATATTTTATATCCTGATTCATGTATTCATTATTTCAAATATTTATCACTCATGACTGAAAACCGGATTGTAATAAACTTTCGTATTTTGTTGGTTTGTTACGGATAGCGTTAAACAGTTTTTTAATTTATGTTTTACTCAGTAGTATCGATAAAAAACAGCTGATTACGGAAAACAAAAGCTATCTATTTTTTTACTTTAACATCGTTAAGCTTAAATAGTAAACATTTTTACAATCAATTTTTGATTTTTAATAAATGTTCATTGCTTCTATTAATGCTATCAATGAAATAAATGATTTCAGCAGATTACATATGTTCTGATTCTGAAAAATACTGCGTTAAAACCAGCTATTGAGGGTCTCGAAAACCGAGCGAGTTGGTACTGGTCTCTGCGCGGTCGGTACAGATGGTCGGAGGTACGACTCCCACCTGGGCGGGTTATAATTTGTTTCGTTGACGATTCCACGAATGAATTTAGACCTTCTCACTTTAGCTAAAATAGGTTGCAAACCTGTGGGATAACCTGTCCTTCCTGCCCCAGTTGGGTTACAAGACCAGTTATTATCAGGAAGATTTTTTTAGACTTAATAGGCTATTAATATTATTCTTTGTTAATTGTTTATTAGCTGACATCCCGACTCATCCTTCCACTATCTTCACCACTTACGCTGATGACACATGTGTGTTATCAGTAAATAATAATTATTTCGTTGCATCCCAATCACTACAATCTCATATTACTAACATTCAAGAATGGTGTCGAAATTAGATAATAAAAAAAATCCCAACAGATAACCTTTATCCTTCGTCGTAAATTTACGACTTCCTGCCCTACAGTATCCTTTAATGATATTCCACTAATACCTGTTGAACAGATCCGCTACCTAGAACTCCACTTGGACAAACGTCTTACTTGGAATGCACATACAGGTCTAAAACGACAAGGAACTGCTCGTCGTTACAGACTGCTTCGACATTTACTAGACAAACGATCAAAGCTCTCAATTAATTACAAAAGACTTATTTACATGACTGTGAATAGGACCTATTTGGACGTACCGAGTTGAGCTTTGGGGCTCCACGAAACCATCTCGTATCCAATCCTTACAATCCAAAATCCTCAATTTCCCTTACTTTGTGACCAATAAATTTATCCATATAGACCTTAATGTTCCATATGTTGCTGATTTAGCACAGACTGGAAACCTAACCTTCCATAGTAAGCTCCATAACCACTCCAATCCACTAGTCTCCTAACTTGCTTTCGACTCCATTCCCGATAATCCTCCGAGGCGACTGTAAAGAAGATGGCCTAGAGACCTTTTAGTGTAGATTTTTACTAAAGTGCTACTATTGGGTAGTTCTTTCCAAGTTTTAACATGTTGTTATAATTGTTGTCAATACATTTACTTGATGTATATATTCTGTACAGTTGTAAAGTTTAATAAATGCAAAAAAAAATTTTTTTACGTTAAAAAATGTTACTTATTAGCTTGATGAACAATAAAAACGGATAGTATAGTAACAAACGATATATGTACATACATGGACACATGACTACTATGTAATCACAATACACATTTTCCTAAACACATTATTATTCTTCTTCATCTTACTTCTAGACAGACTTTTAGTAAAACTTCTTTGAAAATGGGTAAAAACAATTTATCATTACAAAATACTTGTACATATAAAATAAATGCGATTATTTTTAGAGTATTGAGGAACAAAATAAAAACAATAAAGTATTAAACTACGTAGTAGTATCAAAACATTTACATACAATTTTTAGTAGTTAACTTAAAAATTCAAAACAAATATCTATCAAAAAACTTTTTTTATAATGTTTAAAGACATGCATTAGTTTAGTTTAACAAAACAAAAAGAAAAAAAAGAAATATAATTTTAAAAATGGACTAGTCAATAGGAATTATGATCACAATAACATGTAACTTTTCTAAACAGCTAATTTTGTTTCTTCCACCTCGATTATGTCTCCTAAATCTGACAAATAATATGCATAATATGGCTGCCATATTGTGAGATACTCCCTTTTGGTATTGTGATAGGTATGGTTTTAATCCCTTTTGCAACAGTACGTGGTTTTTAATAGTAAATTTGAACAGCTTTTCCTTCGTTCTTAAACCTAATACATAGTCAGTCTTCTGTGTGGCAAGGAGCTGGATCGAACGGTACATAAAACTCAATTTCGATTTCAGTGTATTTGCTACGTTTTTCTATGAGGCGCCTCAATTACAGTTTTACATTAGAAGATCTTTAGGCTATCTTCTTTTAATATGATTGAGCAAAATCTTTGATGTACCAAATAGTCGTATTAGGTCTGCTCAATCGTACCTATTTCATTTAATTAATTTTATATATATATATATATATATATATATATATATATATATATATATATATATATATATTAGTTATTTAAGGAGCGAAATGCCGATGGGGCGTTAGTCCTCACGAATATATATCGAAAAATTAGCACTAAGAGTTTTGTTAAAAGGACTGAAAGAACCGCTTGGCTCTTTCATGAGAACCAAAAATCCGATAGACCTAAATCAGCAATAAACATGCTAACGAACGATTTTCAATTTGTCATCGACACTTATCGCCCACACCAAAACCATAACAAACCAATACACAAAAATCGCCAACAATTTATAAACTATTTCCCAGTAAACCAGTACAAAACAATTCAACCTGCTAAAAATGTAATCTCAATCAGTATAGACCCCAACAACCTAATCAGTATAGACCCCAACAACCTAATCAATATAGACCCCAACAACCTAATCAATATATACCACACCAATATCATCAATATAGACCCCAACAACCTAATCAGTCAACCCCTATGAGTGTCATAGTAATTATAGAAGTAATTCCCAATATCAGAGACAACCTGATCAAAGTGTAAAATTTAAATCTTTTCTCAATACCCCAGTTCGGAAAAACCCAAACCTAGAAATTGAAGAACTTCATAATCTAAACTCGGAACAGTCCGTAAGTGAATCCCCAATTACTGAATTACCAAATGCTCAACCACCCGACTATCCCACTGTATCATTTCCAGACGATCATCAAGAAAATCAACAATACACTGATCAAATAATCTGGATAGTGATCAAAGTAATTTTTTAGATCCCAGCCTAGCACAGGAACCATGGACGTAATAGACCTATTTAATTTAACCCGTTTTTAGTGCTCTTCCATATATAATCCACCAAAGTCAAACTTAAAAATTCTAATAGACACTGCGTGCACAAAATCGCTGTATCCGTCCTTGTAGCAAATAAATATTTTTTTAATAACATTACTCACGAACCATTTAAACTTACTAGCGCGCACGGTTCTTCTATACAAAATTTTAACGCTAATGTAGATTCATCTAACATTAGAAGATCTTTAGGCTATCTTCTTTTAATATGATTGAGCAAAAAAAACTCTTTGATGTACCAAATAGTCGTATTAGGTCTGCTCATCGTACCTATTTCATTTAATTAATTTTATATATATATATATATATATATATATATATATATATATATATATATATATATATATATATATATATATATACAGATGCCTTATGCCGTAAATCACAATGAAATTAGATCATTATAAAACTTGAGGACGCTAAGAGCGGAGAAGTGGCTCATCAGACAAAGATGCCTCTCCGCGAATCCCGCCGACTCCCCCCCCCCCCCCCCAACATGTCACCTTTTGTTCTGGATCTGAATTGTCGGGCTCTTCGCTGATGAGACGTCTAACTCTGTCCCCAATTTACATCTAGATCGTCCTTTCTCATCCTCCCTCCCCTCACCGTCGCCCCCCCCCCCGTCAAGTTCCTGGCGGGCCGGTCCAAAGGACTTCGTGTTCAGGAAGATCATGAATCAGCTTTCCTCTGCCGCGCTAGGTGCTACAACTTCCACCAACTATGGCTCCGCAATCTTGCTTCATTTCGTAAACTGTTCAGATAATTTACAGAACTTAATTTGAAATTAAGATGAAAAATTAATATTTAGGTATAATCCAATTTAAAAAAAAACGTGCGAATCTAAAAAAAAAATAAAACTTTTTTAGGGCAAGCAGATTAAGTACAACATTGGATAAGAAACGGGCTTATGTGGTATGCACAATGCAAGAGGTTTTTTAAAAGTAATTTAGTTTGTTATCAACTGAAGTTTTTTTTTTTTCAAACATCTAAAAATTGAAAAAAAAAAGAATAATAAAAAATTGGTTGAGTGTATGGTGTATGTATATATACTCTTGCTCTAGAAGTAATTTCACCAAATTTATGTCCTTAGAAGCTTTTCTAGAAAGGCTATTTTTATATCACACCCAACTAATCTTTTACCCAAAACCTACTGCGACTAATTAACATTTTGGCAGAATTATGAGGAACAACATTCATTACTTTGCCTTTTGATTTTATTACTTTTATTAAAAAAAATATATCAAACAGTATTCGTAATATCTATTCCTCTCTTATTACTGTTATTTTTTACCGAGAAATCGTGGTAGAAATATGTACACATGAAATGTCGGTAGGTTTAGTGTTAAATGGCTCGATTTAAAATCAATTTATTAGTCCACTTTCCTTCAAAAGTTAAAGAGAGTAGAAATAAATAAATGAGAAATAATCTGAACTGAAACTTTTTTTTAGGGAAAAGCGGACTAAACTAGAATCAGAAAAATGATTATTTGTTCTTTGAAATACTAGCAACAGGATATTCTATAGCTGTTTAGAGATTTATAGCATGAATTCCGTTTCCAAAGGTCAATATTTCAGTATGTGTGCATTGTAGAAAAAAAAAACTCTAGTGGAAAAAAATGTGCTGAAAATATATAGATCATATTCAATCCCTGTAAACAAAACAACCTACCTATATTCATGACCATCTTACTATGCGACCATCTTCCATCCACCTCTTAAATACTAGAGCCCAACCCATCAACCTTTACACTCCTGCGCATCGAACTGCATCCTTCTAAAAAATCTTGATTATCCGCGCGAATGGTATAATTCATTTACCATCTCAATTAAACAATGATCCTCTCAAACTTCCGTTTATTATGTAAAATATGAATATTTTTTTTTTTTTTTTATTTATTTCCCTTCCTTGCCTCTCGGCTACACGGGTTTTGCAGGGATGGCTTGTAGCCATCACTGCTGGTTTTAACAGTTTAACATAACATTTCAATATTACTTTTAACATTGCAAGAATAAATTTTCTTAAACATTTAACAGAACATTTCAATATTACATTTAACATTTAACATTTCAAGATTACACTACACGTTTAAAGTAACATTTAATATTTAAATACATTAAACGCTTTACATAACTACATACTTGTGTTTAATACAATATACCTTATATCTAATACAACAACTTATATTTAATACAGCATACTATATAAAACTTAACTACAAATACAAACTACTAATACAACTACTAATACAAACTACTAATACAACATACTATATTAAAATTAACTACATACATACAATAATACATAATAATAACTACACAATAACTATAACATACTAATTTAAAATAACAACATACCTATATCAATTTTTTTTTTTTTTTTTTTTTAATTTTACGTTTATATAGGCATTATTCGGTGATGGGGTTGTCGTCAGCATCATTCCTGTCCAGGATTCTTTCTCTGGCGTGGCCCCTTCTTCCTAGGTTGAAGTGCTCTACCCCCACTTCAGTTTTCCAACCATACACAAAACTTTTGTAATACGGGTAGTTGTCAGCTGATACTAGTTGAGGGAAGTCACTCTCCGTTAGAGCATACAGCCCTGTTTCTCTCTGTAGCTTGGCTCTCAATGCCTCAAAGGCAGTACATGAAATTACCACATGTTCAGCGGTTTCCGGTACACCACAGCTGGGACAAAGCGGGTCAATATTTTTACCATGTTTCTGGAGCTTGGCTCGAAAGCCCCCGTGCCCTGTGAGAAACTGTGAGATCCAGTAATCCGGGAGTACCCAAGTTGCTTGAAGACGTGACCTAACAGTGGGGAAATATTTTCTAAGAGTAGCCCCTTTCGGGGTTGTTACCCACCGCCTGTTCCATTCTTCTATCGTGTACTCTCGGATTATCTCCAACCATTTCCTTGGATTTGCGTCGATCAGAGACCGGAGATTATTTGGTAGTCCCACCGAGCCTTCCCTTTTCATATTAAATTTAAAGCCATCTTCTTGCAGTACAAGATCAAGAGGTACCCCTCCTGCTAAGACCTGGACCCCCTCATGAGACACTGATCGGTACGCCCTGGTGACTCGCAGCAGAGAATTACGCTGAATTGTTGCCAGCCTACTCATCTGTCTGCGTGAGAGATTTTGGTACCAGGCGGAGTAGGAGATTTGGCTGAAATTACACTCCACCGCTATTTTTTCCTAAAACTAAGGCTAGCCACTTAATAACAGAACATAAATTCTTTGCCTTCAGCCGAACTCACATTTAAACTTAATTTTCGTACTTATACATAATTTATATTTTTTTCAATTAGAACAAAATTTATATCACATATCTAGGCATGAACTTTAAAGCTATTTAAAAATTTAAGCGTTTTCACAAATATATTGAACATTTTAATTTACCAATGATAAGCGTGCAATACCTACTTTATACTGAAAGGATAAGATTTACTGTTCTCTAATGTTTGTCAGCAAAAATAGAAAAAGTTTACTTAAAATGATAATGGTAATTTTAAAAGGGATAAAAAACACTTTTAATCTTGTAATTTAGCAATAAAAGACACATCTATAAAACAATAAAAGCGACCGGAGCTCACAATAGCCAGTGTGAATAGCCCATTACCGAGTAGGGACGGACATCCCAGGTGGCGATTCGGAGGGTGACACTGGGTGCTGACTGTACTGCTACTCCTGGAAGACCGCCAACTGGGCCCGAAAACATCCCCTCAAAGAGTATCTGCTCCCACCCTTGGGATAATTACCACTCCCTCCTCCCTCCTGTAATTAGTTTGGAGGCAAAAAACAGTTCCTTCTGCTATAGTCCTTCATGTCTCCCGGATTTTCTCCTCATTCCATTAATCATTTTTTAAATCTAGATTTGTCTGATTAATATCACTGTTTACAAATTTCGAATCAGGATTAACTTTCTTACAAAAGTTTTTTGTTTGTTGGTTTAGTTTAAAATTAGGTTAATGATGCTTCTTCTTAAGCCTTGACCTAAATATAATTTTAATATATTTTTTTTTAACTTTGAATTTTTTTCCCACTTGTCTGTTATACGCAGACAACCAGTGAGTTTGATAAAGTGCATAGGATGTTTTAGGATTAAGTAGCCAATCCGAAAATTTGAACTGAAGACCTCACTCAAAACAAAAAAAAAATATCTATGAAGGTATGTACGCCAAAGCATTGTTTAGGAGATATTCACACCTAATGATTTTCATTGTAATCAATTATAATGTATAATAAATTTTTATAGGTTTTAACTGCTTTATTCATTAAATGTAAACATTTAATTTATATTAAATGATGTTCAAAGTAATTTTCTAGAGCTTTACGACAGGATCGGCACCTTTCTATAACAGCAGCAGTGACCAAATTGTTGTATGAATTAAGGACCTTAAAACAAGAAAAAATATTTCCTATAATGGTATTGTCAGCCAACGCAAAAATTACGGAAGAGATCCAAGACAATGGCTAAATGTTAATTATCCCAATCAATGGATTTGCCGTGCAGAAAGAGTGGCTTGGCCTGCATGCGGAAACAGAACCCCATTTTTTTTAAGTTAGGAGGTCCCTCATGCAGTGCTTTTTGAGCCTTGTAATTGTGTAGTGGTCTTGTCGTTTATGAGTGTTATTTTGTGTTTATAGTGAGTTCATATTCGTTCTTTAACAGTTTCCATGCGAAGTTAACTAATTTTTTAAGTAATCTAAAAACATCACATGAATACATATATTAAATGCGTACTATTTGGTAATAGTAATTAAGTATAGTGTATTTTTGGTGAATCTTCAACTATACCATAAGCCAATAACTAAAAACTCTTTTTATTGTTTATATTTATTATTGAGAGGAACAGGAAGGTTACAATCACCACCTGCTAACATGACAACTATTCAAGTCAATATTAATTCTCCTTGATATATATTTTTTTTTCCAGTGTAAAATCATCAAAAAACTAATGAAAAGTAAAATTAGGTTAAAATCGAAGATAAGCAGTCCGGAAGGTCAGTTATGAATTACCAGGAACGTTTGTATTCCCATTGATCCGGTTCTGAACATATATCTGTTTTTGACTCCTTATTGTTTTCTATTATAAGGAGAAAAAACAGGATATATTCTGGAATGACTAAAATTCTTGTCAATACATATTACAATTAATAATAAAATAATATTTGGTAGGACAATAGTTTATTTTAATATTTTTTTTTTAATTTAATTTCATAGCTTTAGCCGATCCCACAGTATAGTATTTTAAGTCTTCAGAAAAAGCAAAATTGACAGAGGTAACTTTGAAGGATGGCGATATCAAAATGATGTATAGCCTTCCAATAGCGGTATCAGGTTCCATTTGTCCTGAAATTCACTTCAAATCGATTGGCTGACAATATCGGAGCAATGAATACGAAAGGATGATCCTATCAAGTGCTCCATCTGTATAGAGCTGTCATGGCGGAAATACTTCTCCCTTTATTGCTACGATCGCTTATCGCTTAAGTAACACAAGAGAGATTTAAAGTGAGGTAACGACAGCGGCAACAGTGTTACTTCCTCCTTACAGAGCCATACTTCCGTTTATAAATAAGTAATAATAAAAATATCAGTATCATTGTCAAAAATAAAGGTAAATGTACCTGTGGTAATCATTTCCATAGTTTGATTGTTGTTTTAAGGTAAATGCTTCAAACATACAGAAAATCTATGTTTACACAAATTCAGCTGGCTACCATGGGAACCAGACAGTTGATAATGGATGTTTTTTTTTCATGAATTCTTTACTATCTATTAAATGAAATTAACAAATCCTCAAAATAATCTCATCTAGTAAATGTGAAAGATTTCGTTTATTTGTTGGCGCTACAACTACATTGTTAAGACCTCCCTTAGCCTAAACAGCCAAACTTCTCTGCCTTGTGCTTCTGCTGTCCAATTGCTTATTCTTAACTTTTTATTCGCGTCTGCTGCCACACAATCTACCCACCGCAGGCGAGGTCTTTCCACTTTTCTGCGTCTAAATATCTTTTCAACTAGTAGCCTTTTGGGAATTTCATTATCGCTCATTCTAACAACATGCCCTGCACATCTCAGACATCTCGATTCAATAAACTGCAAAATATCCAGGTCTTTATAGAGATCCATGAGCTCTTCGTTTTTCTCAATCTTCATACCACGTTGTCACATACAGAGCCAAAAATCCTTCTCAGAATCTTCCTTTCAAATCTTACTGGGAACGATTATACGGCTTTCGTCATCAAGGTTTTATATATTTGTATCTTTGTTATTCTGGAAAGAGAAATAAATTCATCAGGTAAATTTTCCTACTCCTCTCTCTTTATCCAATCTGCAGGTGTTCCTCAAGGAAGTATCCAAGGTCCAATCCTCTACACGGTGTATAGAACTGACATCCCGACGCATCCTAGCGCCATCCTTACCACGTATGCTGATGACACGTGTGTGTTATCAGCAAACAATAATCCCTTCATTGCCTCCCAGACACTCCAATCCCATATCATAAATCTTCAAGAATGGTGTCAAAAATGGAAAATCAAAATAAATCCCATCAAATAACCTTCACCGTTCGTCGTAAACCTACGACTTCCTGTCCTACAGTATCCTTTAACGATGTTCCACTAATCCCCGTTGAACAGATCCGCTACCTAGGACTCCATCTGGACAAACGTCTTACTTGGAATCCACATACAAGACTAAAACGACAAGTAACTGCCCGTCCCTATCGACTACTTTAACATTTACTTGACAAACGCTTCAACCTTCCAACTAATTACAAAAGACTCATTTACATAACAATAATTAGACCAATTTGGACATATGGAGTTGAGCTTTGGGGCTCTACTAAACCATCCAATTCATCTCGTAACCAATCCTTAAATCCAAAATCTTTAAAAAAATCCTAAATGCTCCTTACTTCGTCACAAACGAACTTATCTACAAAGATCTTGATATACCTTACATTTTTGACTTAGCTCAAACCAGATATTAATCCTTTCACAGCAAACTCCACAACCATTCAAATCCATCAGTACCACAACTTGGTTCTCATTCCATTCCAGATAACCCTCTGAGGCGCCTGAAAAGAAGATGGCCTCGGGATCTTTTAATATCGTGCTTCATGATATAGAACCTTTATAAGTGCTACCAATGGGTAGTTGCTTTAAAAACAAGTGACGTGTCATTTTTATCTATTTCATCACATTTACTTGATGTATTATATTTTATATTGTATATACGGTTGTAAATTTCAATAAATAATTTTTAAAAAAAAATCTGGTAAATGTGAAAAAATAATGATCATCGTAATATATCAATGGCTTGAAAAGAAATTATCCGCCTAGCACTCCATTAAAAGATTCTGAGGCCATCCTCTTTACAGACATCTGCTAAGGATATTAACAAAAATATTCTGTTGCATACATGTTAGAGAAGAAACAAGAATGTTTTCAATCCATATTTTTAAATAGCCTTTGTTTGCGCGAATAAATCTGCTGTTAAAAATAAAAATTGACTGTAACAACGATTCCAAACTAAAATGGAATTCTAACGATTTCTCTGATAGATAAAGAAAAGTGGGCCTAAATAATACCTTTATATTGTAACTAAAAATAGTGAAAGCGAGAAAATATATAGAAACATTATATTAAATTCAATGAATTTATAATTCAAAAATAAATTTCTAACTTATCCTTCGATTTCAGAGTAGAACTTATACAGGCATCGCTGAACCATCTGTCTATAAGGAAAATAATGGCTGATTTTCGGGATAGGATAGACATATAAATAGAAGGGAAATGCTAGGAATCCATCCCCTTTTTACCTGTCCGGTGATAGATAAAGCTCCGTTCAACGCCGATACCAACGGCCTAAAAAACAGTTGCCTGCTTTTCTCGATTTCCAAAAAACAAAACAACCGATAAGTTAGACTTCGACAACTTAAGGTTTAATAAGTTTCGGTATTCGACCATCTCTGATCCATTCGACTACCAGTTTGAAACAATACTGAACAAAAGGACCTTTACAAACCAAAGGGCATCCAATCCGCAAGGCACCGTGAAGATTTCTCTTCCTGCCCCAAAGATGGCCTACGATTTCATAAAATAAATTTTTGAAGTGCTAACTTACAATTAGTAAAATGCAATTTTATTTATTTTGAAACATAAAAACGTTCTTCATTTTTTTAAAAATATTAAATTGATTTAACCATTCTTTGAAAATTGAACATATTTTTATATAGGGCAAAATCAATTTTGAATCAGGATACTGATCGATAGCCATTATTAGCACTGCTCATTTGAAACATCTTTTTCATTATAAATCAAATTATTTTTTTCATATTGATGTCAATATAAAATATAATAATAAATAAATATATGGAGGGGGAAGAGAAATGTTTTAAAAATCTTAGTAAATACATATTCTAGACATTTAATTGAAACATCATACCTACATTGTTTTCTGAGGCAGCTTGTTAAAGGACAGGTCAACTCTGACACTTCACTAAAATAGACAAGCAATTTGAATAGAGAAACAGGGAATTCCTCCTCTAAACAGGACCGGGATAACCACCTAATTCCCCTTTCCATTCCATAAGGGGGTTAAACCCAATAAACAACAAACATCGACCGCCCACAGAAACAGCTAATTAAGTAAGTCTTACTGCATTACCAATTGTCACGCTCGTGGAATTAATAATAAAAAACGTAATAATGTCAAAAAATATAAAGTTAATATACCTATATTTATATATAGTGTACCCCTACTAGTCTCAAAAACATTTTCATTATATTTTAATCGATCATTTAACTTCGTTATAACTTTCTTTTTTTTTTAAATGTTTAAAATATATCTGTTTTAATATTATATTATTAATAATAATAATTTAATATAATATATTATAATTAATTAAAGTATTTTGAAATAAATGTAACATATAACATAAATTAATAAATTAATAGTGGAATAACTGGCAACAAGCACTTAATGAATAGATTTAATAAGTCCATATCTATGCTGAATAAGTAATATAGACTGTCGTAATAGATTTTAAATAAGTAATTGGGTTTATTATAAAACTAATAACATCTTATTCCCTTGGTAAATAAATAATGCTAGGTCTCTACTAGCTCTACCACGGTTAAGAGAAACCTATTTTAAAGATAGAAAAATGCCAAGTAGTGAAACTGTTTAAAAAAAAAATATACTAAGATGAGGCTTATGTAACCCGAAGGCTCAATTACAACGCCAACCATATTCTGACCAAATATCTACCTTATTACCTACTAGTCTTGAAAACAAGAAGTAGTTTTTTAGAGTAATGAATCAAAAAATTTTCTTTGACATTTCAAAAAAGTGAAAAACCTCGAAAAACGCATAAAATGTGAGAAAAAAAATATGCTAGTCTTTATTTTTTCCTTTTTAGAACAGATGTCTGTTCGTAGTTTAAAAATGTTTTTAGGATTAATCGCAAAAGGCTAAAGTAACAGTCCATAAAACCAATATTAGACCCATCGTTACGAAGGCCAGTGCAACATGGGTACTTACAAAAATAAATAAAAAATCTACTCGAGTTTTGGCAGGGAAAAATACTTAAACATTTGGCTCAAAACGGATAAATGACGACTGTAGCATGGGAAAAGATAAAGAGCTTCTGAAATTGTTTGAAGAGGCAAATAGGGTCGCTTAAAAAAAAAGGCAAGGTTAAGAGAGCTAGATAGGAAGCCTGCAGAGCGATTACCTCGCAAATTACTGTAAGAAGAGTCGGAAGGTTTTAGAATCCGAGGGTGACGACGATTGAGATGGCTAGATGAAATGGAGAAAGAATTCCGCCAGGCAGGAATGAAAGGATGGCGCCTCAAGGCCGCGGACTGATATGGCTGTAGAAGACTTATGAGGAGAGTTCTAGTTTTAGTTCTGCTTCAAGGGTTGTCGCAGCATACAAATATTTTTTTTTTTCATTTAATCCTCCAGTAGTCGCAACTGATCTGACAGATCATCCAAGCTGTTATTTGCGCAGTATTCCGAGAAGGATCTTTATAATGAAAGAAATAACTCATTACCTAACATTCCTCGAATGCATTAGTGACGTCGAATCCTCAATATTTTCCCTAGATTTTTTATTTATTTTGTTTCTATTCCGCTGTTACCGGGACAAGATCTATAAGGCTCATTGCGACTACTGACGCAACAGACTAAACCTATAAAGGTGAATGATTCATTATACAGTCAAAAGCTCGGCATAAGTCAATTAACGATATGTACATTCAACGCAGATAATATGAAAAAAAAAAACTGCCCATTTCTTTCAACTATACTTCAAAAGTTTTCTTTATTTATTTTAACTTTTTTTACTGTACATAATGTGTGAATGTAATAAGCCATCTATATTACTTATTGCCCACATTTGTGGCAGACTGTAATAATTACTTTATAAAAATTTTATTTAAAAAAAAAATCTTCAAATGACGTAATTATATATGGTTGTTACAAAAGCCCTTGGGTATAAATACAACCCTTAATTCTAACTCACATAACGAATACTATAAGAATGTTTTTGTTTTTACCATTTATCTCAATGCTTACACTATTAATTACTTACCACGCGAGTTAGATTCAAGGGGTTATTTACATATTCATTTCAAAATAGATGTGAAGAGAAACAAAGGGCGAAAGTAGTGAAGTAGTGAAAACAATGAATTTTAATTTGAAGAGCAGTATCAAATAATGCTTTTAATATGTGATCTGAAATAAAGATAATTCTGAAACGCAAGGATTTTTGTTACAACCTAGTGTAATTACATCTTTTGAAGTATGGTTAAAAGAAACGGGCAGTAAGTTTCTATTCTCTACATTAAATATGGATGTATTTAACCTCAATATAAACTGGAAACTTAATAGTTGGTCTGACAGAAAAAAAAAAAAAAAAAAAAAAAAAAAAAAAAAAAAAAAAAGCTTCGCAAAATCATTGTTATGAAAAAGAGTTGGTATGACGTAAAATATTGCACTTCACATCTTGTAGGAAAGTAAAAGTAGTTTATTTTCTTATTAGGTTTTATTTATAAAAACAGAAAGAAATAATTAATTAAAGCAATTGAAAGAACTTTTATATATTTTATCCCTGGAGTTGTTAAATCATTACCTCTCTAGGGACAAAAAAAAATCTTCAAGTCACAAACAATATTTTTGATCTTATTTGGCAGCTTTCTAAGACAAGTAAAGTTTTTCATAGATCTAGTATTTAGATAAAGTTTGGAGAATCTTCTTTTCTAAACTTTCCTAGAAAGGAAACATTTGCTGGTTCTCCAAGAAGGGAATGATGCCAAGATCTAGTAAAAACACTTTGAAAGAAATAATTCGCTCCTCAACTACTAGATTACAGTCCAACTATATTATATAAAACATTAAATAACATAATATATTATATAACATACATAGTAACATTATTTTCCAATATATTAAAATTATAATTATCATTTGGCAATCTTTCTTTACATGTTCTTTAATCATATAGTAGATAATTTATCCAATTGCTTATTCTGTTAAAAATTTTAGCTTTAAGCGTTAGAACGGCAATTTCGCCAAAAGCTATTGTGATAAATAGAATAGTATATAGACAAAAGTTTTAACTTTAATATTATCAAAAATACACCTTCAGTAATACTTCTTAAAGTAACAATTAATTTTTGATCTCATCAATAATTAATCTAAAAATATGAAAATAATTTACATGAGTATAAGGGGATTTGTACACGGGGGTTTACTTTTGATTTCAAGCAATTTATAAATCCAAAATTAATAAATTAAAAATCTAATGTTTATAAATCTCATGTTTTATATATATATGTTACCGTGAAAGACCGAAATTGGTGAATGTCGACTTTCACCGGTGAATGTCAACATATACCAAATACGTCGGTGAAAGACCGAATATTTCATTACATTCGGACCCTCACCGGTGTATGTTGACAATCACACATATGCTCCGGTGGAAGTCCAAAAAACAGTCTTTTCTTTGTTTGTTCTCCTTCGCTCCTTTGTTCTCTTGGAAGTCAGTCAGCTTCATCAGTCTTATACAAGCTTTGATGTGCGAGTAACGTTTACTTAATTTTTCTGTTTCCGATACCGTAATTTATACTAAATGGATACTGCAGTAAATCGTGATATTTTTCTTGAAAAGTTAAATGCATTAATTGCGGGTAAACGAGAAAATAATATTTTTTATTTTTCTCAAGAAAAGTACTCTAATATACAGTATTATGTTACCAATAAAGAATTATTCAACCTACTATGAAACTCACACCAGAATAGGCTATGGAGGAAGAACACCTATGCTTAAAGAGTTGCAAGGTAAATACAAAAATATTACATATGAAGCTATAATGTTATATTTGAATTTATGTACACAGTGCCAAATGAAACATAGAGCACGTAAGAAAGGTATCGTTGTGAAACCGATGGTCAGTTCTGAGTTAAATTCGAGATGTCAAGTTGATCTGATAGATCTGCAGTCAAACAGAGATGGCGAATATAAGTTCATAATGGTGTATCAAGATCATTTAACTAAGTTTGTCCAGCTACGACCTTTGAAAACTAAAACAGCTGAAGAAGTAGCGCATCACTTTCTTTCAATATTTTTTATTATATGATGCACCAGAAATATTGCAATCTGATAATGGTAGGGAATTTAGTAACAAAGTCATGTCTGAAATATGTGCAATGTGGAAAGATGTTAAAATAGTTCATGGAAAGCCTCGTCAGAGTCAAACACAAGGCTCAGTTGAAAGGTCTAATCAGGATATACAGAACATGCTAACTGCATGGATGAACGATAACGATACAAATACATGGTCAGATGGTTTACCCTTTGTTCAATTTGCCACGAACACTACATACCACGAAGGAATACGCCAAAGTCCTTATGAAGCCAATGTTCGGCGTTAAAGCAAAAAGAGGTATAGATAGTTTCGTCTTTTTTGCCTAGCGAACAAATCGAAAATATTGAAACTGAAGAACAATCAAAAAACTGTTAATTCTTCTGAAAACACTTTGAGCAGTGATCATATCGAAAACCGTATTCCAAAGAAAAATATTGAAGAGGGCCTGCAATCTACACGTCTTCACGTCAAGTTCTGACTGAAATGCACGAGTTAATTTCTAAAAAAAGAGCGGCCGCTAAAGAGAAAATTGTACTACAAGCAACGAAAATGTTACGAACCTCAGAAAAACGTTTTCAGCCTGCTCAAATTGGTGATACTGTACGCATACAAGTCCCAGATATCGACCGTGGTCGTGCGGATAGCCGGAATGTGTTAGCGGTTGTTGTTGGAATAGAAGACTCCGAATTCTATAAACTGGCAACTAAAAACAGTACCCTCAAGCAGCTTTACACACGTAATCAGTTCGCAATTCGTAAAGAAAAGTTACTTTCCATAGATAAGATTTCTTCTCAAGAAATGTCGCTGAGAGAAGCAGCGGACAAGGCTATACACGCTATCATTGTAAAATGAAGTGTTCAACAAATAAATGCAGTTGTAGAAGCAAGGGACTCTTGTGCAGCTCAAAATATCATAACAGTTTAAGTTGTTGCAATAAATAAGATTTAAATCACATATTTTAACTTTTTTTTATTGCTATTATTTCCTTTTCCCATTTAGAATGTACTGTGTGTTGTAATTCTTGACCAATCCTCCAAGAACGAGAGACGAGGAAGTAAAGTCACTCTTGTAACGTTTCATAGCGACTGAATTATGGAGAAAAAAATATAAATCTCTGACATGTTCAACATTCACCGTTAAAGCATGGTGAATGTCAACATTAACCGGTGTAAGTCCGAAATAAGTGTATTTTGCAAATATTTCGGACATTCACCAAGCGACTGTGTGAATGTTGACATTCACCGGTGAATGTCGACATTCTCCAAATTTCGGTCTTTCACAGTAACATATATATATATATATATATATATATTTTTTTTTTTTTTTTTTTTTTTTTTTTTTTTTTTTTTACAGTCATGCAATAGTGACATTTAACTATAAATTAATTTCATTCTTAGGGGAAAATGTCTTCTAGAATAAACACAAATTAATATTCTATTTCATTAGCCATCGTCTACAGAGGTTCATTCTAGCGTTGAATGGAAAGAATAAAATGAAAGAAAATATAAACTTGCACAATTACTGGTATAATTGTTTGGCTAAAGTAATTGCAAATCAGTATAATTGTAATTACATCATAATTATAAGAAAATATATATACAATATTAAAAAAATAATATTCACAATAAAAATTCTGAATCTATTTAAGGAATATTGATTATCTAGGTGGTAAAAAAGTAAATAGTGATTTAAGAAACCAGAGGAACGTATAGGAATGGAAGGAAGGTATACAAGTTGATAGTTTCGTATTTAAGAGGTGGATGTAGGAACGCAAAGTCGGCCAATAATGAGCCATAACGCTCTCGCTTATTCCCCTCTATATCGTGCCAACAGCGATGTACCTGAGAGAGAAGCGATGGGATCTCTTGGGTTGGGCTGTTATCCACAAGTGGTGGGATAAGATTGGTTTATGTTTTACTTGGCATTATTATATGTTTTCCTCCATTTCTGTTTATTATTATAATATTTTATATTATTATCTATTACAATTCATTTGTATTTAGAATAGCTAAAATTTTTTAGATTCTTTTTTATAATATTGAGCGACTGAATTCTATTAGAACATTCTCTCTCTCTCTCTCTCTCTCTCTCTCTCTCTCTCTCTCTCTCTCTCTCTCTCTCTCTCTCTCTCTCTCTCTCTCTCTCTCTCTCTCTCTCTCTCTCTCTCTCTCTCTCCTCTCTCTCTCTCTCTCTCTCTCTCTCTCTCTCTCTCTCTCTCTCTCTCTCTCTCTCTCTCTCTCTCTCACACACACACACTTTTAATTTTGCTGTTTTATTTAATTTTTGTATATTTATTTTTTCTAGTTTAGTTTTATCAGTTTTTATTTATTTATTTTTTCTTGTTTGAAAAGTATTTAGTATCATTATTGTTTTTCTATATATTTAGTTATAGCTTTTTTTTTATGTAATAAAAGGATCGTAGAGAGATATATGCTTTATTGAAACAATTAACAATAAACTTAGTGCTGCCCAACTTTATTGGGTTGCTATAAACACAGCATACTCATCTATCCAATTAAAGACAACACTGTAATTAATAAAAAAGGATCATTCAATCAATCTTTCCTTCCTCACCACCCTACCTCCATTGGATTATTCTTATTTTTGGGATATTTTCACCGACAAATAAATAATATGATTGTCTCGATGTAAAGATAAATAAACTAATCTAGTTATGCTGAAATAAACTAAAATGTGAGGAAGAGATAGAGATAGGGTAAAAATATCGACAATATGGCACTAGAGGGCTTCAGGGTGGAAATTTATACTTGAAATTCCTCTTTGTATGATTCATTCCAGCCTTTTATTTAAGGATCCCTGGATGTGGTCTGTTTGAGAGTTTCAATATCGGGTGGAACATATTTCCACAAACGGATAGGAAATTCCCCTTCATTTCCTTTTTCTTTTTTCCTTCCAGTCTTTTTTTAAAAGAAAATATCCGGGGTAGGGAGAGAAAATGCGAGGTCCTCCATATATCCCTTTTAAATTGTCTTCCTGAAGAAGACTGGAGATTGTACGTGTGCGAGCCCCCTACCCCTTTATAACTGGAAGCTGGTCCCGGTTAGATACTTATGAGCCACTATTGAATATTTCCCCGGCCACGGCCCTAAATTACGACCGCCCTGGCCGGCTGGGCACGTTCTCCGCCCCCCCCCCCCCCCCCCCTCGGGAGTTGGTGACCTTTCAGTTCGTGAGCCTGGAGGAATTGCGAAGGTGCTTTTTCCAAATCACGGTATTTTGCCATTCATATACATATATCATATGTTTGTTATAATATGCAAAGAAGTATTGTTAGGTTTTTCCCAGTAGATAGTTCTAAGACAATGTTTCAGAAGATGAATATAATATAATAGAAAAAAAAATATATATATATATATGGTTCAAGAGCTGGTGAAATATTTAGAGAACGCATTTGCTTTATTTCTTTATAGTTTAAAAGCTTTGTTTACGATAATTGTATAGGGAATGGCTATTCTGCCTGGTGTGCGCACCACCATTCCAAGGAACACCCCAATCCAAGCCTGCTTCTTAATGGAATTTGAAGAATTTAAGGGGTATCAGGGCAAGGATAAAAGTTATATTGAGATCATTATATAGGGTTTTGTTGAAGACATTTAAACAGCATTTATAATAGTACGACTAAGACATAATATGGAGCATTTAAAACAGAACGAAGGACTTTGTATTGGAAGGATTAAATTCGTTTGATATCCGATTGTTTTGCTGTCCCTAAAAGCCTTTTAAGTCTAGTGTGAGGGTTACAAGTAATCTTTTGTCTAAGTAGAAACTAAGATACCGTTCTGTGTCAGCTATGGGTAGCGGAATATTATTGATAAAAATTGGAGGGAAGGACGTGCAGCGGAGGGTAAAAGTTGCATTTCGATTCGTTAACTTTGATCCTCCAGCTGTTACACCAATCCTTAATCACAGGCCAGTGGGTTTGGACATTATAGGAAGCTATTAAGAAATCTGAATGGGCTAAGGGATCTAGAATGGTAATGCGAGGATTAATAACGGTTCATTATAATCTGCAAACATAAACGTAGTAAACAACCTAAGTCCACTTATCCTACTTTGTATTTCTGAAATAATAACAACGGGCATTTCGTATGAAACGGTCTAATACATATGTCACTGAGTACTTTCACAAGCATTTCATAGAAAAGTTTTGTGATATATTAGAAATTAAAATGGTATTAATCTTTTATATAGGCACAGCTAAAAAAATTGAGCTTTACTGCGAATCATTTTGATCACACCGCACAGAAAATTCAAGAACTATATAATATAATGCTATTATAAAAAAGTTAGTTTTTAATCACCATTAGTGCTAAACCCAACGCCGAGGGGTAGGGGAATTAGCAAGAAGAATCATCGCGACCACTTAGATCTGCGCCGCTGGGTGGGAGAATGAAGTCCCCAGGGATGTCGCCTTCATTACGAGTCAGTGAACTTCTCCTAGTCCTGTTCCCGTTGGCTAAGATTTCATTTTCATTAATAACTTTAATGGAAAGAAATTTTTATATATTTTAAAGGAACGTTGTGACGACTCGATGAAATGATTACAAGGTTTAATTTTAAATTGGAGGGATATTAACATATTTTTTAATTTACAAAAATATATTAACAATAGATTTTTTTTTTCTTTAAAAACCCTAGTTCATTAATTATTTTGTTAATGTGTCTAATACAAAAAGGGGTATAAGGATAAAGTGGTACTATCGTGATGATAAGTATGTCTATTTAATTGTTAGTTTCATTATTCATTTCTTTTATTTTAAAAAAAAATATTGCAATCTTTAACAATTAAGGGCTGCAAAATAAAGATTTTATTTCATCACATATTCATACCGGTTTGAAGCTCTAGTACATTACTCAAACAAACTACATGGAAATATCAAGTGCTTTACTTCCATCTACAGAGTTCAGTAAAAGGTTTTAGTGGAATTTCTAGTGATATCGCATTTATTGGTAGAATCCCAGTGATTAGTTTGAATTCAAACTAATAAAATTTTGAGTTATTTTTGCAATAACAATTAATCATTCGAAAGGCCAGACACAAAAGCGTTTTTGTGAATCATCAGACTTTATTACTAAAATTGCGCGTTTTTCAAATACTACACAAATCGCATCAGGTTTGAGCGTTGCAGAGTTATATATCAATTACCCTAACAACACATTTAAAATGAATGGAAAAAATAAAAAAATAATCTTTATTTAGGGACATACTGTCCCCTAAGAATAACAAACATGTATTATAAGGTTGTATGATAATCTGGCTTAATAATCTTAATTTCAAACAAAGATAATTTTAATAATCAATTTTATACTGCTTAGTTTTTTAAAATGATTTTTCATGATTTGCGGCGAAATGGGGCCAAAAATTCACCGGTATAATCTGTTCCGGAGAACCATACACCACACACCCATAATCAAACTGAGGAAAAATGAATAAGGAAACTAGGAGTTTTCGTGTGGATTAAAGAAGGAAATGGCGGGAACGATGAAATAATTTGAGGGTTCGTATCGATTTTCGGGTTATTTGGGCGATTTGAGGCTTCCAGGAAAGGTTTTGGTCAAGAATAATTCCTAAGTTTTTGGCGGAGGAACAGAAGGTGATAGGTTGATTATTCAGGTTTAGGGAAGGAAAATGGGTAATGGATCTGAGAAGGGTATTTGAAGCGATTATAATAGCTGGAGTTTTCTTTCTTTCTTTTTTTTTTTTTTTTTTTTTTTTGTATACACTGACTGGGCAAATAATAAAGTTTATATCCTATAAAATGATATGACGCAACTTTACTGTCAGTCTAATTAAGAAACCTAAGATGGAAAATAACATACATAATCTAATCTTTCGATTAATAACCGGCCATTTATTAAACAAAAGGAAAAGGTAAAGCAGCAATAGCGGACTAAGCCATGGGTTCAGAAAATACATTTATATCGCATCAGAAAGGGAGGGATTCCATTCAGAGTTATTTACCAATCCCAGTCGGTTCATTAGTCCCAGCTCGCTTCAGCTGTTCCACCAGCGCAGGGGGATAACAGGATTTTATACTAAAAGCTTTCCCGCGGTCTAGTGTTCTCAGCTTTTACCTAATCGCATCGCGGTGAAAAAGCCACGCGGCCAATATGGGCTTGATATTAAGGGCTACAAAGCGCTTTAGGTCCATCGCGCAATCAGCATAACAAGGTTCTAACGAGCCATTAAAATCAAAGAATTTCATAAAGCGGATTATGAATCGTGCAATTCAAAAAAAACTTTATATGTATTTGGTAATTGTAATTCATATTAGGAGCCGAAACCTTAACTCTAAATTTTACTTGTACCTCTAATTACATTAAGAACACACTTTCCTATCTTCGGGTTGTTTTTTTCGAGGCCTGGGCAGTCCGCTATATACTTTTAATATATAAATAAAAAATAAAAATTAGGATGAGAAATAATAGCCGGATGAGGGACTTCCTTAAGTAAGAGCAACTTAATATAATATCAGGAGGAGGTACCGATGGGTAATGGAAGTGGTAGTTTAGATCTCAGTAATGTTTGAAAATATTTTATTTCATTACAATTCTTATAATAATTACAGCAACTTAGGCTAGAGGCACCATTCCATTATGTTGCTTATTATCATTCAAAATTAAATTATGCTGTTTGTTACAATTCAACATTACATTACTAATACATTACATTACAATACATTATCACTACAACATTACATTAGATTATTTCTACTATTCTTTATTTTATTATATTAGCTATTAGAATTAAACATTACACAATTTAATTTACAATTAAACATTTTACACAATTATATATTACATAACTAAGCAATACAATTTAACATTACAATATATCTGTTGTTTGAATTCAAAATTATATTAGTCGAAACAAGTGGTTATCTTTGAGTAGGGTAAAAAGTTTATTACAGTTATCGGGTTTCAAAGCTTCTCGGTATCCTTGAAGATTCAACGAAGTCCTGGATGGTAAAATTCGGGTACAATTATTGATAAGATGATCCGTTGTCAGGAGGCAGTTGCAAGTGCTGCATTCTGGTGGAGGATTGCCCTCAAGTAGGTGCCGGTAGGTCAACTTACATGGTCCAATTCTAAGTCGCGTTATTACTGTTTGTTCTGTCCTGTTTATTGGAAAAGGTTTTGCTGGAAGAAAGTTTTCGTATAACCTTTTCATTTTATTTGTATTAGGCACTTTTGCCCAGACGTTGAGCCATGCCTCTCCTGCACAAGTTAAATATAGATTTATTAAAGTCGTAAAGAGTGATTTGGCTATTGGGAAAAGGGAACATAGTTCTTCCTTCTTTTGCGCTTATGATGGCCGATTCATTTCCTTCTATATTAAAGAAATTTAATATTTTTATTCATGTTTAGGGCTAATTTCATTATTTTCATTACGATAGGGTTTTCGGTTGAAGGAAAAATGTCACTGCAGATTAGAAATTGTCTGCTGTCCGAAATCGACCGATAAATGGATGGCGAGCGCTATTCTGCGAGAGATGTTACAATGGTGCAATGTTATATACAGCTTAAAATTGATCGTTACCACGTAATTAGAATTGATGAATTAATTGCCACTTCTATTGGGATTATTTTATTAGGAAACTAGTTTCGTATCCTAAACACTTATCTTCAGTTTTTAGGTCTAAGAGATAACTGAAGGTTTAGCATTCGAAACTAGTTTCATTATAAAATATTCCCAATAGAAGTGGCAATTAGTTCATCAAACCTAATTGTATTGATCCTTCTATACCATCATAGTGTACCTTGAGTGTTACGACGCAGGTCAATGATATTGTAATATTCATTTATTCTTATTTATATAACTTTATTTTATTATCTATTTGTAAATAAGGATTGAAAGTTTACTTTATAGAATGATCACCTATTGCCCTTCAGTGCAGCAGGTTTTGCTATTTTATTTTTTAACTGTTCATATTTAAAAAAAATATATGAAATACATAGCCTGACTCTCATTTCATTGCATTGTGTTTTCTCCTTGTTGTTACATTACCAGCTATCGTGTAAAAGAAAAAAATATAAATATTGATAAAAATAAGAAGGCATCACTGAGCTTATTTCACATGTACATTCTATACCTAGATCTTTATTCCAGTTCGTATATTTCAACAACAAAAAAAAATTTTATTAATTGGCTAAACTAGTATTGAGAATAAAAATAAAAAATTAAATACCTTAAAAGCATTAACAAGGAGCATTCAAATAAAATTCAACGGAGTATTATTATGAGTACACTAAGAATAGAGGACAAACCGCGGTTTGAAGACAAACAGAACCCGCATCGTTTGGTACGCAACCACCGCGTGTGTTTGTGCTGGCGCTGGTAGGGGGCGCTAAGTGCGTGTCAGAGTGCTCTGAGTGTGTTTGTGCTCTGCGGTTCCCCGCCCTTGCCAATACTTGATAGTTGTGGAACAGTTGGCGCTGATCCAACTCCTGAAAAAGTACCAAGTCCTACACAGTCTCTCCTCCTAAGCAGCTCCCATCAGACCATAAAGATAAAAGCAATTCCCTATATGTAAAGTCGCTCGGAAAAACTGGCAAAGCTTCAGCGGTAAATAGTGAGAGGACGAAAGAATATGTAAGTTTATTTTCTACTGAAGAAAAATCGGACTTGCCTGAGGAAAAGTTCATATTGTCCGTGACAGTTTTTATACTAACTGTTTCTGTGGAGCTTTTTGGACTTTGGCCAGTAGTTTTTAAGACTTTTTTAACTACTAGTCTCAGAGTATTGTAGGGCCATATTTTATTCCATCCACGTCTTGGCAATTTAAAAGAATCTAGACTTTGTTGCTTTCCCGTTAGAAATAATAAATAGTAAAAAAAAAAAAAAGAAGAAAAACTTCTAGAATCAGAAATTCCTAACTTAAAACTATTAGTTTTAAGTTAGGAATTTCTATATATATATATATATATATATATATATATATATATATATATATATATATATATATATATATATATATATATACCGGTGACGGATTGTCAATAGATCCAAGTTAAATGTAATGTTCAATATGAACATTCATCCCCGGAATCACATCGCGATTTGCGAGTGCCCGGGGGTTATGGATCACTGAAGAGAGAAGATTTGCCTGGTTCGGATACGACCCCGGTGGCCTAGTTGGATAAGGCGCCACGCTAGAGAGGTGGAAACTTGGGTTCGAATCCCGACTGGGTCAAATCTTTTCTCTTCAAAAATAAAATAATATATTTAATAATACTGATTTATATCAAGAGAAATTACATATATAAAACTATTAGTTACGAAATAAGTAGAAGAATAATAATTTTAAAAGTTCACGAGTTTTTTTCATAAGGTATTAGTTAACTATGAAGTATTTAGAGATGTAGATTGTTGGGGTAGAAAGTCATACATACACATAATATTATTTTGATTTGCTGTGAATTTATGACTGCCTACCCAAACAATCTATACATCTTTTGACTAGTTTTTTGTTTTTTTTTTCAATTTATTAAAATTAATATTTGTATGAGATATTCCACCAATCCCTGTTGAACAGATCCGCTACTTAGGACTCCACTTGGACAAAGATCTTACTTGGAATTCACGTACAAGACTGAAACGACAAGAAACTGCTCGTCGTTACAGGCTACTTCAACATTTACTAGACAAAAGTTCAAAGCTTCCAATTAATTACAAAAGACTCATTTACATGACTGTGATTAGACCTATTTGGACATACGGAGTTGGGCTTTGAAGCTCCACTAAACCATCCAATTCATCTCGTATACAATACTTACAATCCAAAATCCTTCGAAAAATCCTCAATGCTCCTGACCAGTAAACTTGTCCATAAAGATCTTAATGTTCCATATGTTGCTGATTTAGCCCAAACCAGATACGTATCCTTCCATATTAAGCTCCATAACCACTCCAATCCACTAGTCCCCAACTTGCTTCCCACTCTATTCCCGATAATCCTCCGAGGCGTCTAAAAAGAAGATCGCCTAGAGACCTTTCAGTGTAGATTTTATTGAAGTCCTACTAGTGAGTAGTTCTTCAAAAATTATTTACACACCATTGTATTGACTATCAACACATTTACTTAATGTACATTACTTTGTACAGTTGTAAATATCAATATATGAAAAAAAAAATTTGTATGAATAAAAATTTGTAAGAAAAAATCAAATAAATTCTTATGGTAAAGCAATGACCTCTTACAACTCATTCATAGCAACCCTATATTCAGTTAAGGTACTCATGTTGTACATATCCTTCTATATCATTTAAGACAAGAAATCAAAGATGATGGTAGCCAAGGAAGCTTTTTGAAACTATGGGTTCATACATTTCAAAGTATTTCTGCAAATGTTTTGAATTTTTGTACGTTTTAAAACTGATGATGAATGTTTCAACACTAGTTTTCGAATTAAAAATTCTTATAGCAATGGCAAATAGGCCATCAACTTCAACTCCTATATTTGTTTAATATATCTTCTCCATATTGTTGAGTCCCAATTTAATTTATTTTCTACTATATTAGGAGTTTATACACTCCCCGTCAAAAGTATTGCAACGCACATAATTCTCGAGATTTTCTTGGTTTTGACCTTAATCCGTACTTTGTTTATGTTTATGCTATTCACTGTCTACCAACAAACGATGAAAGTTTGGTTTATTCATTTAAAGTTTATTTCGTCCATTGTTCGCACCAATCGGCGCTTATGTGAGGGGGGGAAAGGAGAAAAACTTTAATATACCGTATATTGACGCACTCTATAGACCTCTAGGTAACTAGCCCTTATCTGCGTTAATCCCCACATGAATATTTCTCTTTCTTCTAGCATCTGTGCTCCAGTACGCACCTATTATAATTGCCCAAGACCTCATGGTCTTCCATCGCTTTTTGGACCAAGGTGAAATAGCCTTCCAGGACCCTATTCCTCTTTTTAAAGTGATCTTATTTTCTGTGCCAGTCAGTAAAGATTTAGTTCTTCCCTTAATGAGTGGTGATACAAGAGGAGGAGAGCCTGAACAAATATTGCAGCCTGAGAGAAGCATTCGCCAGACGATTCCGGAGGCCTCCGTACAGACCGTCGGCGGCAGTAACAAGGTGAGAAGTTTCCTATGTATTATTTGTTTATGCTACCTTCTCAATAATACTTCCCCAAAGGTCCGAAACCTCGTTTTGATATTTTCCCATACAGTCCATTTTCTCGAGGCCGAGGCGAGTTTTTCGCATCGGAAATTATCATTCTTTTACTATACATCCATGTTTATCTTTCTTTTACCTCAAGTCTGTTCCCTCTTTTCTCTTCATTCTAGTTATAACAATTAATTTTATTCATAATGAATCGTTTAAGCTACGGTGATTCGGTCATCATCAGAATCCAGAAGAGGACAATACGTCTTATTAAATTAAATTAATTATAATATAAATTGTGGTTATTGAACGTAAATAACATGAATAACCACAATTTACATTATAAAGAAGAATTTAATAAAGGAAGAAAGGCAGGAGAGATGAAATGTCTGATGGGATAATTGTCCCGAAACATGTTACTTCGAAGAAGACAAAGATATCCGTCTACAATTCTACGTTCCAGGATAACGTATGAGACAATGAAACGAGTAGAAGGAAGAAGACCAAGAGGAAGACCACGGATCACATGGGAGGAAGGCGTGCGGGAGGCGTTCAGGAACCGAGGGTTGGACTGGAGCAGGAGGAGAGAATTGGTTCAAGAAAGGGACACTTGGGTCAAGGTCTATAGAGGGACAGCGGTAGAGAGGGACAGATAATGATGATGTTGATGACATGTCACTTCATTGAGTGATGATAAATAAGTGATTTTAGGAGTTTAAGCTGAAATAAAAGTGTCTAAAAATAAATTAAACTATTAAATATTTTTTATTTTTTTTTAAAGAATTATAATTTATTATAGACTTTAATATGAAAAAACGTTTTCGTAAAATTCAAATATTTCAAAATGTTGCGATACTTTAGACGGGGAGTTTATGTATGCTAAAACTAATCCTATTTCTAGTGTTTTTTCTCAGTGTATAAACAATAAAAAAACTACTTTTCATGTTTAAAGATTTTGAGAATATTTAAAGAAACTAAAAACTGGACCGCCGCGACAGACCATCTTCCATGCGACGTGAATAATGCTATTCTGTAGAATGCAACTAATGTCTTAGTTTTATAATTTTTATCAATTTCCACACCTTTTGAAGTCCATTGTACAAAACTTAAAAGTATGTATTGATTCTTTTTAGAAGTAAATCTCCTAAAAATAAAAAAAAATTAAATTAGGCTATAAGCAGTCCAAAAGATCCTTTGTTAAGTAGCGAAATAAAACAAAAAAAAACAAACTTAGAGATAGTTATTTTGAAAAAAAAATTAGTTAATGTGTCGGTGCTAAGAAAGTCGATTAAAAATAATAAAAATAAATTTTAACAGAAATCTAAAAATTCAATCTGAAAAAAAGTGCTATTCCCCTGAATTCGGTAATAGGTTATTTAATTTAATATTTGTACACTGAGGTTATAATTAATTAATTCTATAATTACTAAAGTCATATACACATACAACAGTCATTAGCGGAACGTATAATTGAATGAATTTATGATTAAAAATATATTAATAATATAATTTCTAACAGCCAAAGGTCAAGGGCCACTTGGGCGCATAAAAACAATAAAATAAAAGTAATTCAAACCGCACTGGAGATGGTGGAATATCAAACTGAAAGAGTGTAGCTCCTCCAATAGGGCATCCTTAAATTAATTTCAATCTCCCCTTTTCATTTCCTAATGAGTTTTTCATCGTTCTGTATTCATTTATGAAACATGGCCAATGTTCGTCCACCATCTGGATTAGGGCTTGTAAAAGATGATTTTGTTTTATTTTTATAAATTAAAAAACAAGGCAGAAATTAATTAATTGAACACACTTCCTGAAACCTCGATAGGCAAACGCGCCGTAAATAAACCCCACACCTTGGTTAAAAGCTTATTTTATTTTATTTATTTATTTATTTCATAACTTCATTATTTAATCATAGATTTATTAATTAAAAAGAAAACATTATATCACAATGAGTGCTCCCTTCCATAAAACAGAATTTCACGAAACTAGATATTTTGTCTTTGTATCTAACAAGTAATAATTTAGTGTTTATGGAGCTAGTCCGTAGCAGTTATATATTTGATTTTTGAAACAAATAAATACAATCTTAATATATATACATACATATATAATAAAATAAGTATATACCCTTTCCCTGTTTCATCACTTATTATGTCATAATTAATTCTATTTCTTCAGTATAAAAGTTCTATTTTATTCATTTATTCTGAACTTGTTTCTGTTTGTAATCCGAACGAATATTTCTATTCCATAATAACGCACTTCACTTTTTTTTTTATTCATCTTTTTTTCAATACATATATAATATCCTATCTTGGTATTTAGCTGATGAGTACATGATTAATGCATTACAATCAAGTGCACTCCGAGAGAGAGACAGAGAGAGAGAGAGAGAGAGAGAGAGAGAGAGAGAGAGAGAGAGAGAGAGAGAGAGAGAGAGAGAGAGGGGGGGGGGGGGGGGGTGGTGGGAGTAGAGAGTGTGTGTGAGAGAGAGATAGAGAGAGAGGGTGAGAGAGAAAGAGAGAGAGAGAGAGTGAGAGAGTGAGAGTGAGAGAGTTTGAGTGAGAGAGAGAGAGAGAAGGAGAGAGAGAGTGTGTGTAAGAGAGAGAGAGAGAGAGAGAGAGAGAGAGAGAGAGAGAGAGAGAGAGAGAGAGAGAGAGAGAGAGAGAGAGAGAGAGAGAGAGAGAGAGAGAGAGAGAGAGAGAGAGAGAGAGAGAGAGAGAGAGAGAGAGAGAGAGAAGAGAGAGAGAGAGAGAGAGAGAGAGAGAGAGAGAGAGAGAGAGAGAGAGAGAGAGAGAGAGAGAGAGAGAGAGAGAGAGAGAGAGAGAGAGAGAGAGAGAGAGAGAGAGAGAGGGAGAGAGAGTGTGTGAGAGAGAGAGAGAGAGAGAGAGAGAGAGAGAGAGAGAGAGAGAGAGAGAGAGAGAGAGAGAGAGAGAGAGAGAGTGTTACAATGTATATCTATTTTAAATTTTTATTTTTATAGTATATACTTTTAAGTTTGTATTTTTTCTTTTTTTTTTTTTTTTTATCTGTTAATGTCATTGTCAGACGCTAACATAGCCGGACAATAGTACCTTTTCATTATGCTTTTGTGTTATGCTTAGGGGGACAATGTGACCCCGAAAGTAAGATTATTTTTCATTTCATACACAGGAACTTATTTGAGGGATGTTCGCCTCGATGAAAAAGGTCTAAATAAAAGAAAAACTTTGTGCTCTGTCTCTTTCATCCCTTTTTTTTGTACTTAATTACAAAGATATGCATAAGTTAATTTTATTTTTTACATTACTCTCATAATTAGCATTATTATTAATTTGTTACTTTCTAACCGATCTCTAATCCTAAATTTCAGGTTAGTTTTTATATTTAGACTCAGAATAGGCCACACCCGACTTACCCATGGTTACCTTGTTAAAGGGGACAGTCCGCCGAAGTGTGAGACATGCAGTAATATACAATTAACAATTAAGCACATACTAGGGGACTGCCCTCGATGGGATGGTTTCAGGAAGTACGTTTACAAAAGCACCTCCCTGTTATAAATGATGATGATAGTAACAGTGTAGACACAATTATACAATTCCTTGAAAAAAATAAATTATTTAATAAAATCTGTCTTAAACTAGAAAGAAAGAAACATAGACTGAAAAAAGGACACTAAACACCCTCGATATTGAGTGATCATAAGAAATTTAATCCAATTTAATCATTTATTGTTGGTCTAATATACATATGCACGTTAGAAATAATATTACTGAATACTTTAGACATTCCAATGGCAAACAAATTAATTTCGGTAATAGCTATTTCGTCACCTGAGGTTGCCATTAAAAACTTTTAGGGAGGAAACAAGTTAGTTGTGGTGGAAAATTGGGTCGCATCATTTAGCGGTGTGTTGTTCTCTATCCGAGCAGTTTGGAAACTTACTCTTTAAGAAAGTTATCCCAGTTATCAAAACGACAAGGTTTGTTTTGTCGACTTTGTGTAACTACCGCTAGTAATAGATTGTATTCTCGGCCCTTCTATTGACAATAATGGAGTAGAGTTGTTTAGTATTTTACTTTTGGATTCTTTTACCGGTGACCTAATTAGTCAAAACCGATACGTTTTGTGTAGAGCGTAATGTGTAGTTTGATAGTTTCATATTAGGAGAGTAAAATAGTTAAGATCTCAACTTTCGTCATATTAAAGTACACTAGCACTAATGAGTGAACTTCTTTTGACTCTGTTTCTCCTAATACGAAATAAAAAAGAAATTAACCCGAATTTGACTGATTTCTGTTGTGTATAAAAAATTATTCTCCTTTGGAATAAACAATAAAATCATATAAGTAAGCGGATAAAAATAAAGAACTGAAAAAATAAGAGCATACACGGTTTGCAGTATTAAGCTATTTAATTTGAAAATCTTCTACAGAAGACTGAATCACAGATAAGCGAAAAAAATACATAACAAGTCGTCAGTGCATTCGATCATTTAGTTCAAAAGCTGGTTAAAGTTGCAAGTTTTTGTAAGGTTTGCCGTTTTGTGGATTATTTTTTTGAAAAACGGTGAGCCTTGAAGTATTATAATAAATTGTAACTTTTCTAAATGAGGTAAAGATTAAGCTGTTCTTTAGGTCTCGAATTGTAAAATTCATAATGCATATGCTCTTGTCTAAATTCGAAAATGTGATCAAAATTGAAAAAGGTTAGAGCGAAGTGGAGATATCACAGCTTTTATGGCAAAAGACGTAGTTTCCTCAAATAAATCTTTGAATTATCATATCTGTGCAACGGATTGGAATAGGAAGGTGAGATCAGTGGCGTTTTTCTTCATTTATGGTCAAGTTTCACAATGAGGAATCAACCAGTATACTCTTCCTGAAGTTGTTGAGAAGACAAATGGTAGAATGCTTCACTATCCTAATTTAAAGAAATATTCATTTATAACATTACTTATTCTATTATTGCAAAACATAACACTACAATAGCTCATGGGTAAAATAATAAGACGCTAAAATTTAATTTTTTATATTTACTACGGTTCCTCTCGCATCCAATTAAAAAAAATTAATAAAGAAAAGAAATATTGAAAATGCCAATAACACTATGAGAAGATCAGAAACTTCTACAATACGTGCTAGATTTAGAGGAATTTTGAAACTGGCTGAAGTTTTGTAATATGCTGAATCTGGAGCGATAATTATGAGATTTTAGCTGCAACATCCATCCTCTTTGTTCTACAAAAAAACAATTGTGCTTTGTTCTCATTTACTTTAAAACATTTAATTATTATTTCAATAAATGTATGACAATTATTCATAAACTCCACTTAATTAGTATTTAAAATAAAGGGATAAAAGAAAAAAGAAAAGAAAAAAAAAAAAAAAAAAAAAGCCTACAGTATAGAATTTTCGTTTATTCGGAAAATAAAAAAGGAAACAGATTAAAAAAATAATTTACTTTCAAAAATGATCTATATGAATTTACTCTGAAAAAGAGTAAAGCAGCTTAATTAATTTAATTTTTCAAAAGTAATTTCTACTAAATTTAATGCACATTTCTTTTCGTCAAAACCATTCCTTAAACTAGCTCTTTAAACTACATTTTCACCAAGGAGTGAGAGTCCTAGTTGCCCCAAGCGCTTAGAATAGGACCCTTATTTAGGTTTGCCGTAAATATAGGATAACTAGATGTAAATAATAAAAAAAAAAATGAGAAATTATATATTCTTCTTTATATAATATTCTTTTATAGTTTTTACAAACTTCAAATATGAAGAGGAAAAAAAAACTTGCTTATAGGCATTTGAAAGATAACCTTATGAAATGAAAAATTCACAGGCATATCTAATATGAGGTATTGTCATCAGCATATGACATGAATGTCAGACGATATTTTGATAATTTTCCATCGGAAGCCGAATTTTCATTCCAATGAACTAATAGTTTTGTTGAGTAGCAGTCTTCTTCCACCTTTATTGTTTAGACTTATCAATTAGACTTAGACCCAATTATAGAATTTAGGTGCAAATTTATTTTGGAAAGGTTTTAAATTGGTTTTTACTACTGAATAACAGTTTTCCTCTTGCAATAGCAAAAAACCTTAGCCCAAAACGATTTTTAAATTTATGTAGCCGTCCATGGCTGGCCTTAAAATCGTCTCTTTTTGTCAGAAATCGGTGACGATTGCCGTTCTTGAATAAACCATTCAGATAGTGAAAAAGCCGGATTTCTGGAGGTAGAATATAGAAGGTTTGGCAGATTATCGAGGTTGTACTGAACTAAATATTCAAGATAAATTACGAATACCTATCTAGTTATCCGATGACAATTTTTTTTTCTAACACATCTACATATTTATATTTTTTTAAATTGTGTAATTTAAGGCTCAATAGCAATTATACCAACTCTTGACAATTTATCAAAAAAAAAAAAAAAAAAAAAAAAAAAACCTAAATAAATTGCTGCTAGTTAAGTGGGAATTTAGTGTTCTGTTCCGCTGAGCTGTGTGGGATTATCTTCTGCCGAACGGAGCTCGGGGGCAATAAATTTTCCAGGCCGTTACTCAATGAAGCTTCGATTTTTACTTTTTTCGCAACTCCACGAACAGAAGATAATTCCAAATACCAGAAATAGTTTTCTTGATTGATGTTCCACGGGTGAGGGCTATAGGAATTTCTTTTTATCTTTAATTAATTTTCATTAAAATTTGTAACATTATTAAAATAACCATCGTAATGAAACCTAAAACATGTTTTACAAAATGAAACTATTAATTTAAAACCAGATGATCCATAAATGTGGAGTTATGTTCTAGGAACGAAGTAGAAATTGAAACCCTTTAAAAGTCAACATTGAATAGATTGGAAACATCCACAGAACATTTAGTAAACCAACAATATGAAACACTTCAGAAAAAGAGGCAAAATAACGAATTTTATTCATTTGAAACAATTTCCGCTCTCAGGAAATGTAGTACTCAATAAAAACTGCAGTTCAAATCTATTGTTTTCGAATATTCAAAACCAGGCTTTTAACAGAAATACCAGCAGTATATTGGGGTAACAGCACGAGAAGGTGATGTCAACATTTA
Organism: Euschistus heros; assembly: GCA_003667255.2. Taxonomy (NCBI): domain Eukaryota; kingdom Metazoa; phylum Arthropoda; class Insecta; order Hemiptera; family Pentatomidae; genus Euschistus; species Euschistus heros. The sequence continues at coordinate 169,613 of RCWM02000378.1, read as the reverse complement.
TTTTATATTTTTTTTCAACTTTTATTTGCACCTGTAATACAGTTTTACACAAAGCAAATGTAATAATGTATTCAATGATCGTGACATGGGTTGACCATGTAAAACATAACATGGCAATAATAAATATAATAATTTAGAGCAGCCTGGAATTAAATATAAAATGCGTGGAGGAGAAAGATAAGAAAACAAGCTCATCAATTTTTCACTTAGTCACTTAACCTTAAAAGATAGAGACAAGTTATTTCCAATGTGAATAGAAAAGATTTGAAAGCAGTATATAGCACTAAAAATTCCAGGAGGATAAAAAAAAAAATAAAAACATTAAATATTGTAGAAGACAGAGCTTCGTGTACAGAATTGGAAAAAAAAAAAAAAAAAAAAAAAAAAAAAAACACTATAAGGTACAAAGACGTAGGACAGGATCAAGAAAATATACATATATAATAAATAAACTAGCTATATGTTTGTTTAAAAATTTGTCTATTTATACATTCTCTGGTTTCTCAATAATCTTATTATTTTTTTAGAGTTTACTTTTCAACTGTAACCCTGTTGGAAGCAATTTTATTTATTTCTGTACACACCATACTTAAACGTATATAATGTTTGTAATATATATTTTTTTATTATTATTTTATATATACAAAATGGATGTTTTAAATTAAATTAACTAAATATAAATAAAAAATATTTCAGCTGTTTTTGGAAATTTACAATTGTATACAACATAATAATATACATCGAGTAAATGTGAAGATAATGCTCATAATGACGTAATTTCCTTTTAAATCGAATATCCATTGCGTAGCACTTCAATAAAAGTTCTATATTAGAAGGAATCGAGGCCAGCATCTTTTTAGACGCCTCGGAGGGATGTTTGGAATAGAAAAGGAAGTGATCTGAGATACGTGTGCTTTTGAATGGTTAAGAAGTTTAATACGAGACGTATTGGATAGTTAAGTGGAGCCCCAAAGCTCAACTCCGTATATCCAAAAAGGTCTAGTTACTGACATGTAAATGAGTCTTTTTGAATTATTCGGAAGGCTAGAACATTTGTCTAGTAAATGTTGAAAAGGTCCAAAACGACGGGTAGTTTCTGGTCTGGTATGTTACACGAAGACGTAAAAAATAAAAGTACTAAAGTGAAATAATAAACAAAAAAGTTATTGTAACGTAATAATTACTTTAATAATATTTGATGCAGAATGATTTATGAAATATATTCTTCTTTGAAAGGATTTTTCTTCGCTATCGATGTTCCCTTCAACCAAACTTTTTCCTCAGCCGGTACCTCCATTCCTCTCTATCCATCGCTTCTTCTTCCGTTAATCCTCGGCCAGCCATACTTTCAGCCACATCTCTTCACCTGATGCGAGGCCTACCTCTCCTTCTCCTCCCCTCTGCTTCCCATTCATAAGCTATTTTGGGGATTCTTCTATTCTCCATTCTTTTAATATGGCCGAACCATCTCAGTCTCCTTCCCTCCATTTCCTCCAGAATATTTCTCTTAACTTCCATTCTTTCTCTTATGGTCTCATTCTGGATTCGCTGAATCCTTGAGATTCTTGCTGATCTCCTCCAAAAATCCATCTCCACAGCCAGAAATCCTTGCATTTTTTCTAGAGGCCATGTTTCTGAGCTGTATAGCATTATGCTTTCTACCAGGGCCTTATATATTATTTTTTTGACATTGGTACATATGTTGGCACTCCAGAGGACTGAATTTAACATTCCGATAGCTCTCCGTCCATCTGTTATTCTTTTTTTCACTTCTTCAGTCACTCTCCCGTTGATTTAGAGAATAGTGCCTAGATAACAGAATTGGTTGACCCTACTTAACTTTGTTAGGACTGGGTCACTTACCTTATTATTTTCTGTTGACATATATTTTGTCTTTTCATAGTTTACCTTTAAACCCCATCTCTCATATTGTTCGGCTAATTTTCTGAACATGAATGCAATATCAAATTATGAAATATATAAATTCTAAAACTCTTTGAATTAATATCCTCAATTTTTGAAACGGCATTCTTAAAAAAATACTTTACTAAATATTTCCCCAACTATATTGTTCATTAAAAATTATAAATCCAACGGCTTAAGTTGGTGAGGAGTCTACGTTCATAAATAACGTTGTGTATATTTTGTTTTTATGTGAAATCACACGGGTATTAGAATGAATCTCTTATTTAAAATCTAAAAAAGTAGCTATTTCCCGTATGCCCTGTGATCTCTTGTGTAGTGTAGAAGTTAGTCCATGAGTTTTATTAGACATAAGTCCATAAGTCTGGAATAAAATGAAGCAAATGTATTCCCTTGTGCGTTGTGCGTTGTCCCTTAGCGTTATATATTTGCTGGAATATCTCTTCTGTGAACATTGACCACGTTAAATAGATATTTATTTAGTGATGAATTCTGAGAATTTATGATGGAAACCTGAGCGGTTCTCCAAACGTGATTTAAGTGAACCTTTAATAATATAAAAAAAAAAACTCTCTCTACACCCGGAAACTCATTAGGCACAAGTCTCAATGAGTTCTTTCATATAGGTCACAGTATAAAAGTACTTAAAGAAACGAGGAAATTGTTATAAAAATACTTAACGAAAGAGAAATTGTTTATAAAAGTACTTTAACTTTTAAAATGTTTCTAAAATTAATTAAGATCAAGTGCTACGCTGGGATTGATGAAGATTTTTATTTATTCAATTAAATTTCAGGTGCCGTATACAACATCTCATGTTAGAGGCACCGTGAATCTAATACAAAATACAACTTTAATTAACAAAGATATCGATCAAGTTAGAATATTCAATTTAACCAAATACAATACAGAATTATCAACAAATACAATGTACAATTTGAAAGGTTAACTAATAATGATATGAATTAAACGCTATAACCACGGGTATGTATAAATTAATAGTTAAAGAGAAGAATTAATTAATAAAAATAGGAGAATAATAAAAAACCTGATAAATTCTAACAAATAAAGCTGTAATAATAACAAATGCAACTAATTAATTAATATTATAATAGCAATAGCTAAATTCGTCACTATAGCTGGCCGTTCTAGACTTCAGATCTCTGGCAACATATGCAGAGTGTTCAATATTCGAAGGCCACCCCCTTTTTTTTCCACAGTTTTTGAAATTTAGAAACGAAACTCACAGAGTCTTAACTGTGTCAAATAAAGTTTCTTTTCAGGTTATAGTCTGCTCTCCAACCTTCTCAAGTTCTTCTCCAACGACCCTAACTTTGGAATTCCCAATGGAACGTGGCATTTTTTACGGCGGATTTCGTATAGGAATCGATTATATACCGGTATTTTTTTTTCCGGGGCACCGTTTTGCCGCAAATCGCAAACTTGAGGAGTTAGATCCTGATAGTGAAAAGCGGTACGGCCTTATACTGTGCTGTTTTAGTATGGCCTAAACCGTTCCAATGCTTAAGTGGGTATCCCAGCCTGTAAATAAATGATATTAGTTTCCATCACAGGCTTGTCGACGATTTGAACCTCTCGGGGGAAACTTTCCAAGTCGATGAGATCTCACCGCACCAGTCGCGGGAAGGCCTTAATTACATATTTTTGTTCAAAGTTTATTTTATTTTTGCAATACCAGATTTAGATAGCTTATTTTCTTAAAATGATTTTTCGCGATTTGCAGCGAAATGGTGCCCCGGATAAAAAAAAAAATCACCGGTATAAAATCGATTAAAATTTGATTTTCTATTGAAATCCGTTGCAAAAAAATACCACTTTCCATTGGGAATTCCAAATTTAGGGTTGCTGGAGAAAAACTGGAGAAAGTTGTAGAGCAGAATATAGCCTTAAAAGAAATTTTATTTGACACAGTTAAGACCCTGAGAGTTTCGTTTCGAAAATTTCAAAAACTGTGGAATAAAAAGGGGGTGGCCTTCGAATATTGAGCACGTTTATTGTTTAAGAAATAATACAATCAGAGAGTGGAACAACTACTAGCAACAAAAAAGCAAATGGCGACCTTTAATTAATAATAATAAATTAATTTATTCCAGACGATAATCCAACAAATTACAGCAAACACACCAGTATACATCACAAACTGACGAAATTTGTGTGACAGAGCAAGGGCCTATTAAATACTATTTTAAACGTCTCTATATTTCGGACATTGAAGCATGTCACTGCGGCAGACAGATATTACAAATATTTAGTCATATTTTACGTAATTGTCCACTTTTTGACAATGACAGATTTCAATTGATCAACACAATGGCTATGATAAGAAGAATGGCCAATTCCTGAAAAGGAACGGTTAATAAACTGTGAATTGAATAAATTCGTTCAAAGCGATGAACTTAAACAAGCAGATAGATAGCTTTTTGTTTATTTTTTATTAATTTATTTTATATTTTTTTTAATTTCGTTATTATAATAATGTAATTGCCTCATTCATTAGGTATTTACTTCGATAAAATCTATTTTACATATTTTTTGGGAATAGACAGAGCGGAACTGTGTACTTGAATAGTTAAAATTCTAAGAAGAATAGTTTTACTATTTTCTACAACAAAACGAATTAATTATACGATTCCCACGCCATGATACATTTAAATTATCATTTATTGATAAAATGAAAATAAAAAATATATTCAATATTACGAGACTATAACTAAATATACTACAACAAAAAATTTCGTCGACTACTCCAACCTTGACTAGACAAACGTTCAAAGCTCCCGATAAAATACAAAAGACTCATTTACATGATCAAATAATCAAAAATCCTTACAGCAACTGCATACCAACTCGAATCCACTAGCCTCTAAACTTGCTTGTTTTTCAATTCCCGATAACTCACCAAGACTGAAATGCCCTAGGGTCTTTATAATTTAGCATATATGATTATACCAATGTTTGATTCTTTGCATGTTATTGAAATAAAATTTTTATCTTTTTTTACTGCACAATTACTTATTTTGTATAGTTGTAAATATCAATTAAGTATAAATAAAAATAATACAAAACCGTTCAGTTTCGCAAGAGGTGGATCAGTCAATGTGCCAACACATTCTTTTGTTGGTATAAATCATTTAATTTATTTCCCCTTCTACTTTAATTTTTAATTGATTTAAAATTTTTAATTAATTTTTATTTACTTTAAAATTTATTTAATTTTTACTTTCGTAAGGAATTCTAATGTTATTACTGTTGTAAATTCCTTCCAAGTTAACCTTACATATGTTCTTTGAAACTGATAACACTCCTTCAAGTAATTGTAATTTAAGAGTACTGTTTGTTTGAAAACATGTACCGATCGATCAGGTATCCAAAAGCGTCCTTTATTTTAAGGTCGAGTCTTCCCTTGTGTGTTTAACTCTCTTATTTCAGCTGGCAATGTTTCTGATACATTCGTTTCTGAACTAAGGTCTGTGTCTTTCTTGTTAAACTTTAAAGTTGTGTTAACATTAAAGTTCTGCTGTGACAATGTTATTACGATTACAATGAAACACTGAAATATCTTTCATAGTTAAAAATATACTATGATTATAATAAATGTTTATATACAAACATTTTAAAAAAACTTGGATTTTATTACACTAGCACAACGCTAAAATTAATCGATATTACCCAACTTTTTGCACACCGAAATATGCACTTATATTGGACTATTAGGGATGCCAAGAAAAATTAGCCCCTCCCCCGGACTCCACGGGATTACCCGGTGACTCGGACAAATCGAAGGTGGATTAGTGAGGTTCTACTGTACTTTATTTCAGATATTTTCTACTTAAAATCACAAAAATGTCGTTAAATGTATTTATGCGTGGTACCTCAATTCTAGTATTTCAAAATCCTTAAATTATAGTCCTTAAATTAAAAAAAAAAAAATGGAAATAATTAAAGAATATACAAATAGTTGTAGATAAATGGAGTTCAATCCAGAATCGCCTTAAGAATCACCAGAAGTTTGAAACTAACAAAAGTCAAATGTTAAGTACAGTTAAATAGTAATAAGGCGTATAATACTGTGTATTTTTTTTTATTTTATCTCTTAAGCATTCATAAGAAAAATACTCTAAGAATATCACAATGATTTTTTTTTCACTGTGTACTGCATCTAAATAATAAAAATTAACGTTACTCACAAAATCATAAACTTACATAAAAGATCCCTAAGACGTCTATTTGGTTTGGGCCGAATCAGCGACATATGGGACGTTAATATCATCTTTAATATGTTTTTTTTTTTATGTCATAATAAGGAAAATTGATGATGTTACGATGGATTTCGAATCGTTAGGATTGGACATGATATAAATTGGAGGGTTTAATAAAGCTCCAAAGATAATTCACGAGGTAAAAATATTTTATTTTTAAGTTAAAAAAAGAAAATTGTAAATTGATCTTTATTCTTTAAGGCTTTAAGCTTTTTTATTTAAATACTGATTAACGTTTTTTATTGGATTTGAAAATTACTATGAAGTATTTGTCGGAAACTGTTTTAATAGCAGGGGAACGATCTAAAACAGTTTCTGCAGTTAGGTTTGGTAGTTTATAGATGTCATCAGAATCCTGTCTAAAACAAAGTCTCCCTTCTTTTAAAAAAAAACAAACTAAACTTAGTTACAAATGAATGATATCAAAAGTAGAGTAAGATAACATAAGTAATATGATAGTAAGGTTTGATACAATTAATAATTACTAAATCATAATTAAAAAATAAAGTATGTTGGTAATTATACATGAGTCATGCTAAAGAAATCAATAGTATAATTAAAAGAAAAGATCTTGGAATAAAACAAAGCTTAACATCAATTAATGGATACAAAATTCAATATCAGCTCTAAGCCTAAAGCGCTTTCAGTCCATTGAAATGTAATCCTAAAAAGTTTAGGGTTCGATTTGTAATCAGATGTATCGATGTATCGAAAGGTGAAAAGGGGAAAGCCCGGATAATTTATTAATCTGTCGGCATTGAGGTTTTATTCAGGCCTAATTTATGTAGTCTACCTCCCCTCGGCTTTTTGCTTACCTTCCGAGTCCGCATTTCAGTGTAGCTTGTTTCATTCATACAAAAGCTTTTATTTATTTTTAGTTTATAATTATTTATCAAATCCCATAAAATTTATTTTTTATAAATTAATAAGAAACTATTTCAATCAAAAAAAATTATTTTCCAAAACGACTTAGAAGTAAAAGTAGTCAAACCCAAGCTATCTAATGTAAATCTAACTCCAAAAAGCTTCTATACTTGATTTTGTAATCAAAATAAACGCATGGCATGCCATTTAGCAGTGAAACATCTAAAGCAACTGACAACAAAGAAATGCTCACTATGTCTGATATAATTACCCACTACCATTGCTTCAATGAATCTTCAATACCAAACTTAACGCTGGTCAATTGCGCAGTGTAACCAGTACGGCTGCATTCAAAGCAATCTATAAGACTGCGTGAATAGCAAATACTGCAAGTTTATCAGCTGTACGCGTTGAGATGTTGATATAGACATGTTGAGAAAGTGTGCCATAAATATTGTTTTATAAACATAAAACTTGTTATATAAAATGTTATGTAAAACTAGGACAAAAAATGAAAAAAAATGCCCCTGACCGCACCTCTAAAAAAAAAAAAAAAAAAAAAAAAAAAAAAAAAAAAAAAAAAAAAAAAAAAAAAAAAAAAAAAAAAAAAAAAAAAAAAAAAAAAAAAAAAAAAAAAAAAAAAAAAAAGGTCTTTTAACGTCTTCTTTCGCCTGGAATATATTTGAATATCCGACCTCTCAAACTCAGAAGAAGTTATTAGGGAGTCGTTTGTGGGTTTCATTGGACAGCAGATTCTCTTGTAGCACATGGAGGACTTTACTGCATGAAAGTGGTCGAGCTTTTTTTCGCAGCATCCTATGGGTAACAGTAAAAAAAATCTTTTGTAGAAATAGAATGTAGAATAGAAAATTTGTAGAATAGAAAATGTAGAATTATTATATTATTAAATTATTTGTAGAATAGAAAATGTAGAAATAGATACTTGTATGTATATGTATACTTGGATATGTATGTGTATGTATATTTGTCAATAAGTACTTATATATAAGGAAACCAGTACTTTCGTCACTATGCGGCCGAGAACTTGACAGAATAGAAAAATATTTCATTTTTTTAAAAGTCAGCATTTTTTGGAGAGCTGCATCTTCGCATCAAATCGGCTTACGCAGCTGCGGTTGGACTTAAATTGTTACAAATTTAGTGTCTTTTAACAGTATCAATACTCTCTATCACCAAAATCACATAATTTACGAGATAGGGGAAAAAATTAAAATATTGATAACATTTCGCGGTTTTTCGAGTATCGCACTAATCGAACAGGTTTTCAATGTTGCCAACTTAGATACCGACACTGGTTCCTAACAACATATGAAAAAAACGTAAAAAACTTGCGCGTTCGCGAACCTTGACGTATAAATCGACTGGGATACATTCTACTTATAAGAACTAATTCCGTAATCTAAGGTGCATATTTCATACACAATTTCTTACAATTTAGATATTATACATCAAAGTCTGAAACAAATCAATAGATCTTCAGCTAAGAGTTGATAGTTCTGACGAGGCAACAGTCAAGCTGACACCACTACCCCCCCCTCCCCCGACTTTCCTAAGTGGCAGAAGATAAAGCAGCCACATACATTCTCTCGAAAATTCAAAACGACGACAGAACTGAGGCTCTGTGAATATTCAGCCTACTCAGCTTTGTCATGAATTATTTACCGCATACCCGATGTGTGGCCACCCCCGCCCTGGGATCCAGTATATAACCTACACCAGTTGATCAAGGCAGCTCCAACGTTTCATGAATTTCGGTTCCTAACTCAGTTAACTGCACGGAGCGGAATTATGAATAATTATTCAGAAATGTAGCAATTATTTCGTGCTTCAATGTAAGTGTTAGAGATAAGCTTTTGTCGTTTCATTTTCTCTTAAATGAAACGGATTCCTGCTGATTAATACATCTAAAGTTATTTACATTTTTTAGATTTTTGATTATTAAACTCTTTTTTTCTTTTCCTTTTTTTAATACAAATTTATAGAAAAATAATGGCATAGGTAGGAAAAATTATCGTTTGTGGGTAAAATAATATCAATTTTTTTTTAAATTCTTCTTCACAGGCAAGACCTGCCTGCTCACTCTTATTGATCTCCAGTAAGTCGTAGAGACAAATTACAATTCCGGATATCCTCCGAGACGCTGTTCCCCATCTGCTTCGCAACCTTCCTCAAGCACTCACTCCTTCCGGGTAAGCTTGATACAGCCCTTTGACTATTCTGCCATCTTCCATTCTAAGGAGGTATCCTAGCCAATTCAGACGTTGAATTCTGACATAGTCATACAACTTCCCATTGCCGTATATTGCATATAATTCACTATTATTTCTAAGAACATATTTTCCATCATAATGACTAATGATTTATCATGACTAATGAACTATCATTAACAACAGTAGTCAATTCCATCTAAATCTGCCAATAAATGCTTGTGTGACTAGAACCAGCTCTATAACCTTAGAGATTACTTGGAAAGCAGTTGAGCGATGAAGATACCCACCTCTATTGAGTGATATTCGGTAGTACCTATTTGTACCTACAATATCTACTCATATCTAGACTCTAAAGATAGTCGATAGTCCAGTACAGGTAAGGAAGAAACTAATTCATGATCGACTATTATTCAAAGAGGTGTTGTGGTCTGCATGCTCGTTCTATCACCTTTTTTTCCTCCGAAGTTGCTTATCAACCCGTCAAAAGCAGATCAACATTACATATTCCTTATGAATCTTCTTTTTACTATATATTACTACTGTAATTTAAACATGGCTGGATTAGTTCTTAATATAAATTTCTATATCTAATACTTCATAAACGGTCGACATTAAAACTCCGACAACGACTGAATACATACACTTACTTACTTAACCCCATATGGACATACGCCATACAAAGATACGGGACTGTAAAAAATACACACCTTAAAAAAATACAAATATTCCAATCAAAATTACTCAGACTAATCACGAAATCACCTTGGTACATTTTAAACCACACACTTCACACTGATTTAGAAGTACCCACTCCAAAGGAACATAAACATGACCTTTATAGACGATTTCACGACAGACTTTATGGACATAGCAACATACTCATTAATGATATAGCCACGACTGACATATCTGGAAATACTCTCAGAAGGCTTAAAAGAAGCTAGATGAGAGATTTGCTCAAATAAATCTCTTTAATACATGCCAGAAGGACGTACTATTGAGTGCTAGTCTCCCACAGGCATACAAGGCCTGTAGTATTACAATTTTATCACATTCACTGATTTTTACCCTAATAATAGGTGTGAATCAAAATTTGAAAGAGAAAATTTATATATATATAATATATATATATATATATATATATATATATAATATATATATATATATATATATTTATGTTCGTTGTAATAATCATGTATTTTAGGGGAGTGCTGGATCACATTCTTTAGCAGAAAATATGCAGTTTCCTAATCAGAAGCCGTATATAAAAAATTAATAGATTATAGATAGAGATATCCATTACACTGCATATTTCCAGTTATGCAGAAATCAATTTTATATTAAATTATTAAAGTAAATTAAATTTTGGTTGGTTATTTGCTGACTGAGATTTATCTACGATGTAGGTTGTTGGTTGGGGTATGCATTAAGAACGAAGCAGTTAAAATTAAATTTTAATTTTTAATTCCCACTAAGCCATCTAATTCATCTCGTATTCAATCCTTACAATCCAAAATCCTTCGTAAAATCCTCAATGCTCCTTAAATTGTCTCCAATAAACTTATCCATAAAATGTTCCGTATGTTGCTGATTTAGCCCACACCAACCTATCCTTTCATAGTAAGCTCCATAATCACTCAAATCCGTTAGTTTCTCAACTTGCTTCCCACTCCATTCCTGATAATCCTCCGAGGCGACTGAAACGAAGATGGCCTAGAGACCTTCCAGTGTAGAAGTTTTAATAAAGTGCTACATGTTGTTATAATCGTCGTCAATACATTTACTTGATGTATATATTCTGTACAGTTGTAAATTTCAATAAATGCAAAACAAAAAAAAAAAAATTTAATTCCGACGTTTCGACTTGCATTGCAAGTCTTCATCAGGGTTTCAACGAGAGTGACAATCGGAAACTCAGGATAATCGGTCAATCTCGCTGAAACCTAGATAAAGACTTGTGAAGGAGAGACTGATCTGAAGAATTCTCAAAAATACAGAGAATATGAGCTTTTTAAGGTACCTAATGTTGTTAGGGTAATAAAACTTAGGAAGGCTAGGCTGGGCAGGACACGGAGCCCGGATGGAAGGATCTGAGATCCCGATAAGAGTTCTCGAAGAGCGTTAGCATCATACAAGAAGAGTTGGAAGACCGAAGTTGAGATGGATGGAGAATGTTGCAGCCGATGCGAGAGACCTGCTAGGAGTCAGGAATGGGAAAGCGGCCGCAGAGAACAGAGATCACTGGCGAAACCTCATTGAGGAGGCTAGAACGAACTAAGGGTTGTCCAGCCGATTAGATATATAGCTATGTACAATATGTCCCAGAATAAATATTATTTTAAAGGTTTTACTATAGTTTCTTATATAATATAATTTTTCTAGCGTTTTATTAACAGTTTTTATTAAATTAACAGTTTTAATTTATTATAACGTACCTACCACTCTTTATAACATAAGATGGGTCCAATTAATCAGTGCTTTTTTAACTGACAATTAACCCTAGGTAGTTGACAATTCATCCTTCTATTAAAAATGAGCGTGGAGATATAATGTTTCTTAACCATAAATTCTTTATTTAATTATTTAAATTCTTTAATTTAATCTGATTAGAAATTTTGTGAAGAATATTTTTTTCATTGTCTTTATGAAGAATATGTTTTATTGAATAACATTTGTCGCTAGGTCCCACCGTATAGGAGCTATATTGGTTTGAATGAAAAAGTCAAGTTTAGAACCTCTATTGTCTCTCAACTATGTTTATTTAAATAATCGTTAATTTTTATATTTAATTTATTTCTTAATTAAAGTAATTTCATCCAGTTAGTTCTAAAATTCTATTTGAAAAAACGTAGAAATACGTAACTATTATCTTTTGTAGTTATCAGTCAGTGATAAATTGATTTTTTTTATACCATTTTTTATGTAATGAAGCCGAAATTTTGAAATGACTTATATACAACTTGATAGTTAATTATTTTATTTAGATTCTAAGTAATTATAACAAGAGGTTTCGCCTGTTTTTATATTAAAGAACATTTATTAACAACTATTCCAACAAAAACCAATATAGTTGAAACAATCTTTACATTTATCATGAGAAATCCAAGGGCCTCGACAATTTTTTTTTTTTTTTTTTTTTTTTTTTTTTATGCTAGGAAGGAAATATATTTTGTCTCTATATTACCTTGCTTTTTCATGTTAGCTCGGCAGGTTCAGCTGAGCGGTGACCGTGAATTTTTTTGCCCCCGAAGGAACCATATATCCCCCACAGCTAACCCGATATCCTCCCCCGCCTAATTACATAAACTTCCCCCTCCCCACCTTCCTCTCCCCTCCTTCCACGTATCCTGCCCTGTTTTCCCTCGGACAAGGTCCTGGGCACCCCCCTCCTCTCTGTGTCATAAATCTCTTTGTTTACGCTTTTTCCACTCTGTCTCTCCGCCACCTCGACCTTACGTGACCTGACTCCCGAGCCCTGTAAAGGATTTAGCTGGCTTTCAGTCGCTCGTTATAATTCCGTGCTGCACTCTTTAAAACACCTCTAACATCCAGTAGATTGTACACAAAATAATTATCTTTGCATCAAAACCATTCATAGATTTTCACAGAAATTATTTATAAAATATAAATTTTCAAAGTAAGAAATAAAATTAAGAAATGTATGAAAAAAAAAATACAAAAACCAAATATGAGAGAGAATGTATATATTAACAAGTATAGTTAATAAATATTCATTTAATAAATCTCTATAAAAGTAATATATGAAGAGTTTATTATATGAAGGATTCATGTGTAGAACTGTTAGGTATCAAAATCTTAATATTTTAAAACAACTAGAAAAATAAATGAAATTGGGGTCACCTGTGGTGTAGTGGTTAGCATAGCAACCTACTAAACCCAAGATCGCGGGTTCGCAGCCCGACAGATGACCTTAGGATTTTTTTAAGGGAGTAAAAAATCCTTAGCTATGCCGTCCTTCGGAAGGGACGTAAAATGAGGGTCCCCAGCCTGTGCGATGTCAGCTGCTCGTTAAAGATCTCTATCCTAATTATACCTGGATGGGCAAAATTTAGGACTCCCACCGTAGTATCGTCCGATTAGCCATAGCAGCATAAAGTGACGTTAAACGTAATAAACAAACAAAATAAATAAAAATAAAATAAAGGGACTAATGTTACTAACAAGGGGGAATATAAATGACTAAAAATTGTGTTTCGTTACATAACCCCTTCATTTACTTTCCCACCAAAATCTTCATATACGTGAATTATTTGTGTAAGTAATTTAGATTTGGTCACCATTTGATGATATGTTTCATAAGTAATATGTTTGTTGTCATGATCAAATGTTTTGTGGGTTATTAATGTAAGTTTGTAAAATCAAATTTTATTAATTACTCCACAAACGAATAATCAAATTACACGTAATAACACAAAAAATCAATAATAAGTCATCATAAATAATCAAAAAACACGTATAATATTTATATACGGTTTTGAAGAAAATTCCATCATTGATTCACGAAGTTGATTGTGGCTAAAAAAAAAAAAAATTTCAAACTTGTTTCACCGCAACTAACTATCACTTTATCTAAGTGTCAGAGATATAAATTATTAGTGTTAATAATTTTAGCTGTTATAATTTGTTTCTTTCAGTGATGCTATTGTTTCGTTTGTTTATATGATCAAATTTTTTGTTACTAACGTGCAATTTGTTTATTCAATTGCGAAATGATAAAATCTGTTTTTCCTAACTCACACACATATATAATAGGAAGAACCTGAGGTCATGCTTTTGTCAGACGTCTCACAATACATGGAACGAACGGAAAAAAAATTGAGAACGAAGTAGATTTGACTAGCTGTTTAGTTTATTATTTCGGGTTTGGTACATCTCTTCTATAACTTAAGTCCACATAGATCACATAATGGTTATATACATGAGTTTTAATGAGTATTTAAACATAAAAACTGTAAGAATAAACAATTTGAAATAACCTAGTTCTGAGTTATTGTTTAAAAATGGTGTTTAAATATTTAATTTGATCAGGTTTAAATAAAAAAAACAAAGTTATTTATTTTTTAAAATAATTTTTTTAACTAAAAACATTGTTATTATCATTGTTATAATAATCTAAACGACAAAAATATTAAAATTCACTGTATTTTATCATTAAAGGAATCGGTTAAGAAAAATTCCAGTATAAATGAAAGGCGCTTGGTGCTACCACACCCGCAATACTTTAATGCATTGTTGGTTCCAGCGCCGTAGGGAGGACATTTTTAGGACTGAGCCAAACCAGGACAAGCACTGTTATAGGATAATCTATATAAAAATGTTATAACAAATTCAACAACCTTTCAACACTGCAAGAAGTATAATTTAAAATATGTGTATGTGTGAATATATTTATATATTTTCTTTTCTCAGAAAATTTAAAATAATTAGTATAAAAATTTAAGTTCTGATTGGAATTCAACAACGACTGGATAATATTTATTTCGTGGATGTACACGAATATAATTATCCAAGAATTATTCGTCCATAATCTTAGTTAATTTGTCTTAGTTTATTCTTCGAGGAGTCCAAAAATAGTGTAGTGTTTTCAATTAAGTAAAAGCTTATTAAATAAATAAATAAAAAAATGATAATGGAAGAATTTGCTGCCTGATATGTACGCAGCCCGACAATAATACCTTTTGATTGTACTTTCATGTAACTCTTAGGGGTCAAGGTGCCCCATAATAAAGATTATTTTTCAGTTTTTTTTCAGAAGCTGATTGATTTTATACAATTTCAATTTCTATGATAAACAAGTATTATTCAACACATCCAATTCAACCCATCTTACAACCCTTCGTAAAATCCGGTCTCTTATCATATCACAAAACAACAACCATAATTAACCTATATTTTGATGGTTCGGCTAAACCTCCAAAAAATCTGAAAATAAGATGAACTTTAGACCTATTAATACGGAACATTAATTTTAAAAGTGCTATATCTATGGGTAGTCAATTTAAAAGTCATTTAATTTTAAAAGTGCTATATCTATGGGTAGTCAATTTAAAAGTCATTCACAAGCCAAATTATATCCAGCACCACATAAATTTACTTTATTTATTTATATGATAATAAAAATTAGTAATCTTTAATGTTTTAATGCTTCATAAACGGTCAACATTAAAACTCCGACAACGACTGAATACATACACTTACTTACTTAAGCCCATACGGACATACGCCACACAAATATACGGGACTGCAAAAAATACAGACCTTAAAAAAATACAAATATTATAATCAAAATTATTTAGACTAATCACGAAATTACCTTGGTACGTTTCAAACCACACACTTCACACTGATTTAGAAATACCCACAGTAAAGGAACATATACATGACCTTTATAGACGATTTCATGACAGACTTCATGGACATAACAACATACTCATTAATGACAGGACCACGACTGACATACCTGGAAATACTCTCAGAAGGCTTAAAAGAAGCTGGATGAGAGATTTGCTGAAATAAATCTCTTTAATTTATACCAGGAGGGGGTACTATTGAGTACTAGTCTCCCACACGCATACAAGGCCTGCGTGCCTGTAATAACAGGTGTGAATTAAAATCTGAAAGAGAAAAAAAAAAAAAAAAAAAAAAAGTAATCTTTAATAAATATATTCAGGTAAGACCAATGAGCGAAAGTAAACTAGTGTAAATAAAACTAACTCAGAGCATCTAAAGAACACACGGCTTCGAGGCCGTCTAATGGAGAATGTTTTGTTAAATAGTAAATAAAGTATTGATATGTTATTATAACCATTATTTCTCCAATTTACAAGCTGTATTATGATTTATACAGTAGCAATACAATAAAAATATAATTATAGAATCTCAATTTCAAATTAATAAGAGCAGGTCAATACTATAGTCCATATCAAGTAGTAGACCATCTTGTTTTTTTTTTATTTTTTTTTTGTTGTTTTTTTCTTATTTAAACAGGATAATATATTATATTATTCTATATATTATATTATTACTATAGAATAGGATTCTACGATCAGAGAAGCAACCAATACGTCCAAGTAAAAACACTAGTCATTGTGTGCCAACGTTTCGAACTGCAGGTCTTCTTCAAGACCACAGAACCACACTTGAGAGAAGAACAACGATGTCTAATGTAAAAACAAATCTTTATTTAAACTTAAAAGCCTACTATACTTATCTCATTATGAATGCTTCATTTATTGTTTCTAGTCTTATTTTTATTTTATTTATTTCTCATTTTATTATTTATTATTATATTTTTTTTATTTACCTTTTTTATTTTGTAATTATCTAAATTCATTTTATTTTGTTTATTTATTTATTTATTTTGCTGCTTTTATAGTTTCATCTCTGTTATGATTTGGGCGTAGTATCGACTTACACATCATGCACCATTGTAGCTAACTATCCCTCTACGCAAGAGCGTAAAATTAAAGCTTGGCCCTCGAACTGAAGGTTCTATAGAAGCGCCTTTACCGGAAAATACCAAATCTGGAAAATCCTTCCTTCAACTTAAATAGGGGAAAAGTCAGCGGAGCCGCTAATCACATTAGCATGTTTTATGCAGAGTTATGATAAGTCCTTTCTAAGGATTCATTAGGGCTTAGCCAAGTGACAGGTGGCCAAGGCGTCAACGAGATTTAACAATTCTCAGGATTTCCGGCTGAGGATAAATCAAGGAGCGTATTAGAGCTGTTTCCTTAACATGGCGTCTATCGGTTGATTAATATTATTTCTGACAGCTTCTTCTGACTTTGAAAGATTTATTATTAAAATAAAAAAATATTAGTATATTCTTTATATATAATGAAATCAAAAAATGTAATGTGTATTAAGTTGGTACAATAGTCCAACCAATATAATTTCAGACAAAGAAAATAATTAGGGATGGGTACGAATACACAATATATCAAAAAATGTCGATATATTTTTTGTTGTACATTTGAAATAAATTAACTAAAACGATAAAATAAACAGGGATATCATTATTTTAGTATAATATGAATATTAAAAAAAGTCGGCAATGAGAAAGGGATTGAACATCAATTGCAGTAAGGCGGAATACATGGAGACTTCAAGATGCCTAAAAGGATATGGAGACAAAGAAGTACAACTTTATTGTTACACATTTAGGCGCTGCAACACGTTTAAGTACTTAGGATCTCTAATGACAGAAAAAATATTATATGAAATTAGAGATCAAAGCAAGAATAGCGGCTGGCAGCAAATGCCTTTTTGCCCTAAGTAAATTTATGAGGTCTAGAGAAGTGTCTCGATCTGCCAAAATTGCGGTCTACAAAACTGTAATCAGGGCGGTTGTGACTTATGGAAGCGAGTGCTGGGTGCTGACCCAAGAGAATGAGAGGTTGCTGAGAATTTGAGAAAGAAAGGTCCTCAGAAAAATCATTGGTCCAGGGACTGGCAACGGGAATTGGAGAATAAGAACCAACCTGGAGCTGGAACGATTTTTTGGTGAACCCAACATCATTTCGATAGTCAAAGTAGGCAGATTAAGGTGGCTCGGTCATGTGCAAAGTATGACGGAAGATAGACTTCCATAAAAGATGATGAACGGCAGGCCGGGAGGAAAAAGATTGAGAGGAAGACTGAGACTGAGATGACTGGACAACGTCCAGGATGACCTAAGAAGACTGGTAGTGAATGTTTGTAGGAGGAAGGCGGAAGATAGACAGGAATGGCTGTCTGTACTTTTTGAACCCAAGGTCCGACTAGGACTGTAGTGCTCAATAATAAATAAATAAAAAATGAAAATTTAAAATGGCATTCCATAATAAAAAGAAAATAAATAGAGATATATCTAGTATCTCTATTTAGAGAATGAAAAATTGTCGATTTAAAAAATCGATGTTTTTATATTACAGCTATCCCTTATAAGATGTAAAACATAATCCAAGCATGTTTAGAATGTAGTCGCAATTGGAAATAGATCTCCTAATAAATATAGATAAATAAAAAAAATATTAACAATAATTACAATATGTTTTGGAGAATTAAAGAATAATAACATTAAAAAAAAAAAAAAAAAAAAAAAAAAAAATGAAGAAACAAGAAAAGAGAGAGAAGAATCTACAAGAACATGAAGTTGATTAGAAAATAATATTTTCGAAATCTATACATGTGGCACCCTTAAGCAATATTCACACAATAATTATAGACATAATAGTACAATAAAGATTAAACTAACAATTAATTTTTCCTAATTACTATACTTGAGATAAACAAAAAAATTCACACCAAACATTATTACTGGAATGTATTTTACAAGATAGTGACAATAATTAATGTAAAATAAGTTTTTGACACTCAAGGAATATCTTTTAAAATAAGGAAAGCTGAGTTGAAGAATTTTTTTTTCTAAGTTGTCAAGAACTATCTGGTTTATCCTATAGAATCATAAAAATAAAATTATATAAATTATAATTATAATTATATATATATTGAGCAGCAAATTGACGTATATGTATTTTACTGGAAAATGGACCGGTATGGCGCTTACGACATGATGTAATACTTCAAAATATTTGCTCGACTAATGAAACTCATCAAGAGTGACATTTGAGTAATTGACACGACACGACACAACACAACACTTTACACCTTCCACGAAGATTAACATTTAAAAAAATTGTCCTGAGGATTAAGCCATCAGTTACATTAATTGGTCTTTGGCATGACAAGGGGTTAAGTAGAGATGAATGGCGACACGAACGTGCTCATTTAGTGTGTTTTCATTTAGTGAAGAGGCCCTAATAGTTATGGTATGATAACTAAAATACATCCTAAGATTAGATAATAGAATAAAGTTTATTTTAAAAATGCCTGTAAAAATTAACGTGCTTGAAACGAGCAGTCTAAATACGGTCTAAAAAAAAAAAAAAAAAGGAAGATTTTTCTTTTTAATTTTTAAAATCCACACCTATCACTTATTCCGTGACAATAAGCAGATGTGATGATTATATGCAAGTTAATTGGCATGTCAGACAATAAGTTCAATAATTTGACGGCAATTCCCAGATTAGAAATTAAATTACATTTTTTTTTCAAGTATAAAATGTTTGCTATAAAGTACAGTTAATAGTTATATTGGTTTGAATGAAAAAAGTCACCAGAGAAACCCCTATCTTCCATCAACTTTCGAATAATTATAATTTTTTAAAATATAAACTGTAGTTTCAAATTTTTATATGCTTTATTTTTCTTTATCTTTCATTTTTAAAATCCACATCTATGAATCATTCCGTGACAATAAGCAGATGTAATGATTATAAAAAACCGGTACCACTAAAAACCCATGAAGGGTCTTGGGTTCAGTTCTTATATATGGATGTACTGTTACTAGGCCAACGGTTCTGAAAGGAAGAAATATGGCTAAATTACACTCAACAACTATGTTTTTCGCAAATAATACTTTGTAGAGCCTGGGTGTTCCTCAGGAGGGTTTTCTGAATTCGAATTCGAGCCACAACCGAAATATAATCTTAAATATATAAGTCGCAGCTTGGTAGTCAGGTCTTACCCACTAAGCTACCTCGCCTCCCTGATCTAATGGTTATATGCAAGAAAATTGGCATGTCAAACAATAAGGATCAATAATGTGAAAGAAATTTGCTAATTCTAAATCAAATGGCAAATAGCTTTTCTTATATAACTTTTTTGTTTAAACGTACTATTAATGGTTTGAATGAAAAAAAGTCACGTGTGGAACTCCTATATTCTCTCAACTTTCCGATAATATTTCGATTAATAATTATTATAAAGTAATTTGATCGTTTTAATTTCAAAATGTAAATTGATCAAGATCTACTCCGTTAAAATTGATTGAAATCAAGTTAGCAGTAAGTACCGCTTAGTGCCTACCTCCCCTGATGTGCTCATTGCCTTGCATACAATCATCACATCTGCTTATTTTAATGGAATAAGTGACCGTTGTGGATTTTGAAATTAAAGGGAAAAAAATTAACAAAAGAAGGAAAAAAAGGTGAGAAAAATTTGAAACATAATCGACAGTTGATTTTGATTTCAAATAAAGACTAATAGTTTCAAAAGTCCAGCAGACGAATCTACTGGTGGGCATGCCGCTAAACATTTAGAAGGCATTATGATCCAAAGAGAACTCTTAACATCCGTCTGTTTTAAATAAGATTTTTGAAGAACTGTAGATTATAGATCGACATATCCATGACATATTGTTTATTCCTGTCAGGCAGATATCCTTTTTTTTTTTTTTTTTTTTTTTCTCATATAAGCTATCATATTTCTGATTTTACTATTTCAAATGATACAATCTGCCATAGTAAAAAATAATGAGTGAAATTGCATAAATTAATCCATTAATTCCGGCAGATGTAAATAAAGAAAGAAAGTTTTAAAAAAAAGTAGTAATTTAGTTGATAGTCTATCCTCGTTACTTTATTATAATTAGAGATAGATTGGATCAACTTGTTCTTCAAGTTAAAAAAGTTTATACCTTCTCTGAGCATGATACCCTTTTTTCGAATTAAGAAACGGGCTGGAAACTCTAAGTTTGTCTTTTTTTTTTTTTTTTTTTTAAGGTCCGTTGGTTAGCTCGTAAGGTCGGAGTAACGCTCTCAGAGAATTAAAAGTTTAATCAGCATTACTTTTAACAAGGTCCTTGAATATTTTATTGGTTAGTGCCTTATTTATACAACAGAATCCGTATAAAAAGCTTGTCAGGATTAAAAGAATCCTTTCAAGTTTAAAATCAGAAAATAAAAAAAACTGAACTAGGTTCTTGTATCTACTGATTTGAGAGTTAACTATATTCCTCCGTAAATAAATTTTACTATATTTAATGAATGTAATTTTACTACAGAAAAACATAATCTGTTTAACACATAACTGTTGCTGTTTACTTCACAAATTTCTCAATAATTTCATATAATATTTAGCATTTTTTTTATGTTTAGTAATTTTTTTGTTTCTTTTAACTTAAGAAAATATTTATTTTAATATTAGGTATGAACATGAAAGATCTCAAGAACAGTCTTTCAACTGAGTAAAATATGCATACATACATCAAAACTGTTATCAATAAGATTTTCCTCTTTAGATGAAATCTCTCATTTGTTCTAAAATAACCCTCAGAAAATTCAAAAAAAAAAAAATCTTTTTTCACCCCTAATCACCCCAGATGGGTCAAAAAATGTGGATAAATATTCAATGAAATTTAATTCTGGATTCATCCTATAAATTAGGAAAAGTTAAAAACATATCCTTTAATAATTGCGTACATAACTTTCCCTAATTTATAGGATGGATCCAGAATTAAATTTCATTGAATATTTATCCACATTTACTGACCCATCTGGGGTGATTAGAGGTGAAAAAAGATGTGTTTTTTTTTATTTTCTGAGGGTTATTTTAGAACAAATGAGAGATTTCGTCCACATTTTTCCCACCTTTTTTTTCTTCTTTTGTTATGTACGTAATTATTAAAGGGTATGTTTTTAAATTTCAAGTTTACACGAAAAACGAACCATTCAGTGGTATTTTTCTCAATGTTGAGAATTTTGTCAGAATCGAGGAACGGGACCTGACTCAGTGGTAACGTACTGTACTAACTATATGATAAACTGAAGATTCTATGCTCGGATCTGGCTGACATAGAGTGGAATTAATTCTGAGTAATTAATACCCCACCCCAACCTTTCAACTTTGGAAACCCCATGTTTTCAAAATGGGAAGGAAGAGGAGAAAAAAAAAATACAGGCGTACGTTTAAAACGATAAATTTATTATACAGTATGTAGAATAAAAATAAATAAAACCTCTAACTATACACTACATAAAGTGAAATAAATGAAATAAAATAAAATAATGCATTGAATCATAATTAAAGATTCAATTTCATCAGCTTAGAATAAATGTATTGCTAATTGTTCTTCTTAAAGTGGAACAATTAGTGGAAGATCAAGGATTATTGATGTGCCCATTAAGACATCTGTTACTACTTCGAAAATTAGGAATCCGACAAAAGAGTTGACCCAGCACCTTTGGCCATAAATCGATGAAGAGAAGCAAGCAGCATCTAACGATCTGTTTAAGTCTTTCCTTTCAACAATTTCTATAATTTTACTTTTCGTCATTTTCGACTCAATAATTTAAGTATTCAGCATTTTGTTAATTCATGTTCCACAGTCATATTGACAGGAATATATATGTATTCGTTTAAGGGATCTGGAGATAAAAGCAGTGATAATAATAAACATTACTTTATTTATACATTTATAAATAAATTAAATACGTATTTACAAGTAAAAACATAGAAAAAATATTGTTTATAAGAGATACCAACCATCTATTTTTTCCAGTCTACCATTTTTTCAGTCATGTACCTATTTTTTTTTCTACAGAAACATATCGTGTAGTCGTTGGACTGTGTATATATATTTATATAGGATAGCCCTCCTTATCGGTGCCTTGCTCTTTTTAAACAAAGTTCCGTTGTATGTATGTACTTCTTGATGGTTGCCATCCCTGTCGTTGACATCCCCAAATAGAACACGTTTTGTGAAAATTATATTTCTCATACAATTACCTTTACTGCATTTTACCTTATCGTATAGGTCTCCTAGTCTCTTTACAGCCCAAGTACTATTTGAAATTTAAGCTATAGAGTTGGTACAAAAATAATGCAGACTTTAAATGTTCATTTAAAACAAGACAAGTACTTGTATTATCCAAAAGTAAGGACCTTTGAAATTCACTATGTCAAAACAAGATTTTCATAAAATTTATTTTTACAAGTTTAAACTTGCCCGAAATGGTGTAAGCATGAGTAATTGTACAGTACAGCATTTAAAACATTTTGTCTTGGATATTTTGATCTCAAAGACTAGGATGGTCGTGGTAGGCTTTCTGTTGTTTTATGGTGTTGTATTCTGTGCCCTCGACCATCTGAAGGCTATGGGAGAAGAAAACCATCGCAAAACTAATCGGGACAATGCGAGAGAAGTTAGTGTTGACTACTCAATATTATAAACCACACAAAACTATAACTAATTTTTTAGGCACAAATAAATGTAAATTTTTTTGCACCAACCCAATACATACGATGATTAAGCTACATAATAAAATACGATATGCGATAAACAAAACTTGCTAGTATATATCTGTGGTTTCAGTAAACAAATAGTTAACCTGACTTTCAGATAAATAATATTCTAGTTCGAAAGCTTGCTAAAGAAAAAAAAATATGGAAAAACAGCATGATGTTACAAATGTGTCACAACGTCTAGCCAATTTTGTGAATTATTTTATTTTTTAACCTGCTTATTTAAACAGTTCGAATAATCAAATCGAATATATCAAATGTTATTTAAACACTTTTTTCTCCATTTAAATATAAAATAAAATTATTCAAAACTTCCTTTATTTATTTTATTATAATTTTTTTTTTTATAAGGATAAGAAGGTAAAAAGTTTACCTAAAGAGTGTGTAAGTATTGTGGGAAACCCTAAGCAGAGGGGGAATGTGGGATTCCTTATCTACACTCGGATTTTTCTTGTAGAACCTGCTCACTGGATATCGAGCCAAGGAAATACTCCTATCTGCAGTGACCTCTTCTATGCGGGATCCACTCAATGTTTTCCCAATCGGTATTTTTTTAGAACATGATTACAATCCAATAATTTACTTATTGAAATGTACGGCTGTTTAAATAACAAAATTTATCTAATAAATGTGACCATTACTTTGATTTGTCGATTTCGTTTCCAGCAACTACCCTCCGGTAGCACTTCATTTAAAACTCTATATGAGTAGTTGCAGGTGCCATCTTATTTTCAAACAAGAAGCGTTGTCGGATATAGCATGGAAATCATGTTGAGAGCCTAGTGGATTTAAATGGTTACAATCCCTGGATGTATATTTTTATGTTAAAGGACATGAGGGTGTTCAAAATAATCACTGCTGATACGGATGATTTAGTTAGGTGACACTGTGATTAAATCATAACTAAAAAAATACACAATTTCAAATTAAGACATTTTGAGGATTAAATTTTCAGGGAATAAGATGTTACAAATTATGCTTTTATCCTTGCCTTGTATTGTATACAATTTTACTAAATTCGTTGATGAAACATACAAGACAAAATAAATAGTAAAAAGGATTCAAAGAACCATGTAAGATTGAGCTAAGCATGATTTTTCAGAAGGATCAATACACTTACTATTACTATATTAATACAATTAATTTAAAAACTTGTTTCGAATCTTAAATATTTATGAATGTTTAATCATTTATGAATATTTTTCATTAAGTTTTCCTAATGACTAGACGGTTTTTCCGTTCCTACTAACGAACATAAAATAGGTCTATTGAAAATATTTATATAAGCATTTAAAAAAAAAAATCCAGATTGATTTTGAACGATTTTATTATTTTTTATGATTCATAAATATTTAATTTTAGACTATTTTCTATTTGTATTAGTTTCAACCTTGTGTGCTGTCGAATAGCGTTACATATATATTAGATTATATTTTCTTCTAAGAACTGTCACAATATCGGCGTTTCTTTTTTTCACCAAGAACCACAAAAATCGAATTTTCTAAAGAAAAAATGCACCAATAACATTGAGCTATTATATTCCTGTATACAATAAAGTAACATTTAAACTTGTATTTTGCCATGAAACTGAAATAAAGATGTCTTAAGTGAACGAAATTCTTCAGCATCAATTTTCTCAAGACAATTTTTTTGAGTTGTGTCTCTTTTTTAGCGGGGCTGCGATACATTATTAATATTCTTAAAGGATTTTTTTATTGTTCTTAGCATTGTTTTACGAATAAAGATAATTTGGTTAAACATAATTACATACATTTATTACTTCAAGATGAAATACTTTTTTTTTTTTTTTTTTTCAATAAGAATTTAGAAAATCCGTACACTCACAGACAATTTTTTATCCAATATAAACACTGAGCAAGCCAATGAATGCAGTAGGTACACTTTGGCGCAGGCTGAAATGAGGTCCATCCAGAGAGCCGAGGTACACCGACGAGAGAGCACTATTGCTATCCGCCCCATCTGCTGAGCCAGCCAGTCCTCTCCTAGCTCTTAGAAATTGTCGGCCCCGATCTCCTCTCGCTTTATCTACTCTCAGCTCATGGTTACCGCCACAATGCAGTATTAACATCTGATTACAGGAATTTAACCTAAGTCGGTTAGGGATTGTTTTTATCATTCAAATAAGCCCCATTGGTAGAAAACGTTAACTAATCAGAAAACGTTCTAGATAATCAGAAATAAAATTTTGGTCCAAATTTGTTTGGTGATTCTAACGGCAAAAATATCGATACATATTGTTTCTGTTATGTCGAAATCGGGCATAGACAATGATAAACAAATTAAAACTTTGTTGATACTACTTTAAGTTTTAGATATAATTCCACACAGTAAATATATATATGATTAATTTTTTTTCCTAATAATAAATTTTATTGAGTAGTTATTACAGCCTTCCGGAAATGTAGGCAATAAGTAATATAGATGGCTTAGGATCACATTCAATCTTTATCTACAAGAAGAAATAAATTAAAAAGATTAATAAAAAAATAAAGAAAATAGAAAAAAGCAACACGCTAAATGTTTAATAGATTTTTTTTTTTAGATCATCTAAATTGTTTCTAATAATTTAGTAATGATTACAGTACGTACTTGAAGACAAGTTTTAAATTTTTTTATGTATAAAAAAAAGATAAATGAATTTTACTGAATTTGGTGTCAACTTGAAAAATGAAAAAAAAAAAAAAAAATTCTAAACCAATGAATTGTTTTTAAATTTTACTGAAGAAAACGCAAGGTCATCAAAATAAAATAGATTTGGTGCAACTTGAAAAAAAAAAAAAAAAAAATGAAAAAAAAAAAATTCTTTCAAACCAAATCTTAGAATTGTTTTTAAATTTGGAATCTGAGAGAAAACGAAGGGTGAGAATTTTTGTTTGGCTCACTCGAGGTACGCATGATGGTCATTAAAATAAAATAATATACATAATCTATTTACTATATGGTAGTGCTGTAGTTTTAAAATGCTAGTATGGTTTAGAACTGATGATGAATGTTTAACGTTCAAAACTAGTTTTCTAAAAAAATATAGAAGTAGCAAATAATTTACCAATCCTAATTATACTTGTTAGGATTTCTAATCTTTTTAAATTAATAATATAGTATTATAGTAACAGTTCAAATTCTGAATCAATAAATTTCTTTATTTTCGTAATTTAAAAATTCTAACTTGCTTAATCTCTTTCTCTTCTACCGCCCAGGCTGTAGGAGGGGCCTTATTTAAAAAATACATAAGCTTGAGTCTAAGTTTATCCAGTTTTAAAACTTCAAAACTTTAAAACTAATCTGTTCTCTCTAAATAGTTTCTAAGGTAAAACAATGGACGCTTTTGAGACGAATGACAGTAATTATTCGATTTTTTAGAGGTAAAAACAATGGGCGCTTTTTTATTTCTCTGAGACCTGAAAACTCAGTAATTATTCGATTTTTTAGAAAAAAAGGAAATTAATACTTTGTTCCACTAGACCTTTCTTTTATTCAATTTTGTTCGAAAATGTGGCCAATTTATTTTTTATTTCTCTGAGTACATCCGCCTGTTTTGTTTCAAAGTTGTATTTCGACTTTAACAATAGAAACAACTTCTTATTGATTTTAGAAAATTTTGCCATTTTGGAATCAATCCATTCCTCGATAAACTGATCTCTTTCTCAAAAATGTGAAAAAAAAAATTGATGAACTCATTTGTGCTATATAATTCAATTCATTTTTGAAAAGGACTACTATTTTAGTCCAATAAGAACAGAAAATTTTGCCATGGAGGTGGCGGGAAAATCATTTGTGCTATATAATTCAATTCATTTTTGAAAAGGACTACTATTTTAGTCCAATAAGAACAGAATGGAGGTGGCGGGCATCATGAAAAAACATCAATAAAAAATTAAGTCCTTGAAATTGATACATTATTGTAGATGTAGTAAAACCTAGCGTACTATTAAAACATATGGTGTTCAGAAAGAGACGATGAAGGGATTTTTATTCTTTTCTATGTTTATATTTAGGTCAGATTATTACTTTAATGATTCTATAGTTGACTGTAGGATGTAATGTAAGTGAAGAAATGCTCATGGGTGCAGTCAAGTAAATAAACACGTCTAAGTTTTAAAATAAAAAAAAAACTTTATATTTGGCGTGTCGACGTTTCATTGTTAGCCATGTCTTCAACCAGACCACCCTGAAGAAACCTACAAGGCAGGTCGAAACGTCGGCACACCAAATATAATTTTTTTTTTTTTAAACTTAGACGTGTTTACTTACTTGACTGACCATTTGTTCACTTACATAAGATAATTATTGTATTCGTTTAAAGTAATTGTATTAATATATGATGTAATAAAACTAATAAACTATGTTTATACTTACTAATCGTCTAGCTGTCCTTTGTCAAAAAAGTTACATTATTTATATACAAAGAGCTCATCATATACAAAGAGCTCATCATATCCATATAATAAAAACAAGCAAAAAGAAAATACATACCTAGACAGTCTAATATTTTGTCATACATTGGATATACAAAGAGCTACAAGCAAAAAGAAAATAAAATCAAGAGATTCAGAGAACGGCTAGACAGCTGTATATTTTTTTTTTTTTACCCTCATTATATGAACTTTGAACTATTAATCCTCAGTTTTTTTTTATAATTATTTATTGTGTTTATTTTAAATCCTGATGAGGCATTCCAATAAAAACAAAATTGATTTTTTCTAACATTTATTAAAAGTGGCAAATAATTTATCAATCCTAATAAAACTTATTTGTCTTTCTATTTTTAGGTAAATACACATAAAATCCTAAATAAATGAATTTCGATAATTAAACTAGACCTAAAACTTTAAACCTTACTTAATCTCTTCCTCCTCTACCACTTAAGCTGTGGGAAGAGCCTGCCTAAAGACCTAGATCCAGTTTTAAAACTTCAAAACTTTCAAAACTAATCCATTTTATCTAATTATCATATGAGGTACAAACTATGAAATATTTGAAATGAATGACATAATAATTATGAATGACGTAATAATTATTTGATTTCCTAGAAGAGATGCGTTGGTAATGAAAACCCTAAGAGGCATTCAAAAGTCCATTAGGGCAACTTCAAAACTCGAAGAACTTCCCTGGAATATATGAATACCGGCGGAGGAGTTTTTCGATTGCTGGAGGCTCCAGACCAAATACCGAAGTTCCAGGAATGGAGCCGATAGGTGGAAAAGTTAGGGCCCGGCCCAGGGGGGCAACTAGCCATACTCAACCCCCCCCCCAGCAGCTCAGCAGTTCACATGTTTACTGCCTTTGACTGATAAATTTGTTTTTATTGAACAGGTGTAAAACGATTTCTTTTCCCTTTGAGATTTGTGTGAGGAAACAGAGTAAACGTCTTTATATATCAAGCAATCCGTCTACTCAGCGAAGTACTTACTTTTTTTTTTTTCGTTTGAGAGAAACTCATTGACGCAACTGTAACTCATTAGAAGTTCGTTTAATGTATTTCTGTACACTTTTTGTAACATTAAATATTTTTTCAGTAATATAGATGTATCAATATTTTTAAAACAAGAAATACTAGAAAGATATTATTTACTAATAATTGATACACTTTGCAAACAAAATGAGTTAAAAATGAATTGTGTTAAAAATGAAATAAAAAAAGAAAACAATTTAACCACAGGTGAACCTTACTAGTAATTAATTTTAATATTTTTTAAAATAATAGTATTTTAATGAATTCAATAAAACACAGTGACTAATGAATTGATACAGTAATTTCATTTATTATCTAAATGTTCATTTAAATATTAATAATTAAGTTTTCTCATTTGCTTTCTGAGCACTATTTATTTAAAAATTTATAGGTGGATTTTATTTTCCGCTGTATTCCCCTTCTATTCTTATAAAGTGCGATATCTGAGGATTTTATCAATCATAATACTCACAATGGGATCCACATCCTAGATTCACAAGATGTCCACAAGTTCCAGCTAACTTCAAAGAATACTAAAGAGGACTATTCCTATTCCAATTGACTTACGGATATAAACATTTTTGATTATCAAATGCCTCCTTAAATATTTTTTCGTAAAAACCGAGATAAAAATCTAGGCAATCCATATTGGTGTCTTTCACACCGTGTAAAAGTAGGCAAATCGTAATGTCAATGGTATAAACGCATTACGCATTTATAAACATATATATGCATCCATTCCATTCTATAAAAAAAATATACATAATTTGTAGAATAATGACCATTTGAACTTATTTTTTTAAATCGATTTACAATAAAAACAGAAAACGTTTAAACGTTGCTCTAAAAACTTATGATTTTAGACCTCTTCCTTTTTAAAAATACAGAAATTTTAATGGAAAGGCCAAGTTTCCCGGCTACCTGTAACATGGACAGGTACAAAAACCCGTTACCTTGTTTCGGATCGGTAGAGATGAAAGGAGATACCTGCGGCAGTAGAAGTTGGATCTGCAAACACTTCTAGTAATTGTGCCAGCAACTATGATCAGCACAGGTAAAATAAGTCAGTTACAAGGTTAATGCTTCCGAAACCTACCGACAAAAGGTTGAACGTCAGAAAAATAAGAGAATAGAGCGGTATATAGAGACAAGCAGGAAATGAAGTCCCTAGCTGTAAGAGAACAAGTGCTTCAGGAGACAGAGGAACACAAATCCTAACACGAGAGACGCTGAGGTTCTGTGATAGAAGCATTCATCGATTAAGCTAAGTGAATGTGTTAGAATAAAATTTATATTATAAAAATTTAAACTTAGTGTAATAAATAGTGTAAAAAATTTAAATTAAACTTAGTGTAATAATAAAATATAAAATATAAAACAAGTGTAATAAATTTGCAACTTAGATTTATATTCTTAAATTTAAATGTAACTCATTCCATAAATAGTATTATAATGGTTATGAATGAGAATATGCATAACAATTTTAAATTCTTGAATGCTACTGATGATGACTGAATATTTGAATACAGTGTGATTCTTGGTGAGTTAAAAAAAAAAAAAATAGTGGAACTAGACGAAAAATGAAGAAAAATGGCGCTTATCGTACTTTTGTATTCCAATCCGTTGAAGATATATGATAAATAAAAGAGTTTTTTTTAGAAAACCAGGTTTTTTTTCCCCCATAAAAGCTGTAACATCTCGACTTTGAAATTGCCTCCAAACAGAGGTAAAATGTTATTTAGTAATTCCACTTAAAGAGATTTTGGGATTATGAGTTTCCTTAGGCTTTATCTTATTAAGGTGTTTTCATATTAAGCGAGGGGGACATGAAACTACAATTATCAATGTTTTCCCAGTGACACTGTAGGCCCCACCAATGGTTAATATACTTGATATACAGGGTGATTCCTTCTTAGCGTAAAAAAATAATTGAGTGAATACAGAGTAAAAATTAAGAAAAATGCCGCAGACCTCACCTTTCTATTGCAATCCGTTACAAATATATGATTTAAAGATTTTTTTATTTTTTATTTTTAGGAAATTACGTTTTTTGCAATAAAAACTTTAATATCTTTAATTTTCTCAAACATTTTTTCAAATTTTGCACATTTTTTTTGGATTTAGCGTTTAATTTCCTATAATGAAGCTGCCCGTCGTTCAACATTTACTAGACAAACGTTTAAAGCTCCCCATTAATTACAAAAGACTAATATACATGACTGTGATTAGACCTATTTGGACATACGGAATTGAGCTTTGGGGCTCCACTAAACCATCCAATTCATCTCGTATCCAATCCTTACAATCCAAAATCCTTCGAAAAATCTTCAATGCACTTTACTTTGTCACCAATAAACTTATCCATAAAGATCTTAATGTTCCCTATGTTGCAGATTTAGCCCAAACCAGATATCAATCCTTTCATAGTAAGCTCCATAACCACTCAAATCTCCTAATTTCTCAACTTGCTTCCCATTCCTGATAATCCTCCGAGGCGTCTGAAAAGAAAATGCCTTAGAGACCTTCTAATGTAGAATTTTTATTAAAGTGCTACTGATGAGTAGTTCTTTTCAAGTTTTGTCACGTTATTGTAATAGTTAACAGCACATTTACTTGATGTATAAATATTGTACAGTTGTAAATTTCAATAAATTGTTATTAAAAGAAAAAAAAATTTTCCTATAATAATGTTACGTCTAATCTTACAAACGAGGCCTAAAGGACACCTTGATCTTCACCTTATTTAGGTAAGTCATAATTTCTTAAAATACGCTTTTTCGTTTTTTGAAAAAAACAAAACAACAAAACTGCAAATATCACGAAAACTGTCATATTTAACCAGCTTTCAAATAGTTTGTATAAATCTATGATTTCAAGGAAGAAATTTACTTTTGAAAACCGAAAAAACATAGGGTTTCATTTAGCATACAGATCAGGTACTCACTCGAGTTACGCATGAGGGTACAGAAGGATCAATACAATCAGCAGTGATGAATTAATTGCCATTTCTATTGAAATTATATTATTTGAAAACTAGTTTTGAATGTTTAACATTCATGTTCAGTTCTAAAACATACAAACTTTTAAAACATCAGCACTTGGTTACATGGATTTTATATATATATTTATATATATATATATATATATATATATATATATATATATATATATATATATATATATATATATATATATTAAAGTTTTCAAAAATGTAAGACAAGAAATTAAATATATTGTTACTCATCTGAGGAGATGAATCGGATTAATAAAACATATCAACAGTGGAGGAGGGGGGGGGTTAGGAATTTTTTGAGGTATTCCTATTATCGTATACTCTTTTACCGTTTGATTTACCGGTCGTCCAGTTTTTCCCGTGTATTTATTTAAATATGAATTGGAATTAAAAGCAAAGGAAAGTTTTATTGTTGATTAGATAAAAAAAGGAAAACTGTCAATAAAGCGAAGCCAGATCAAAGGAGTCCGCTATTTTCAGTTGCCCAGTGGTGCAGGTTGTGGATGTTAAAAATGCCTCTCCCTAAAAAAACAGACTCACCTGTTCATTAAATCCACCTCAACTAGTGGTGTTCTTCAATATCTGCGTTCAGAAGCCAACGGCAAAATTGAGGTAATATGTTCAATGAGTTCTAAACCATGTTTCCCTTTATCTAATAAACAATAAATTACATCATTGCTTTTTATTCTAATGAAGAGTTTCTTTGTTTAAAATAAAGATTTTTACAAAGCAATTATCATGATGTCTTATTTACAAAAGTGCATGATTTGTATGCCAATGAAAACACCTTGTTTTTTTCCGGTTTTAAATGTATTTTTTTCATAAAATCAATACAAAATCATCAATTTGATCATACCATTTAAAAGAAGTTCAATTTTTGTGAAATCTACAGATTTGTGGATTGTTTTTTCGAGAAAAAAAAAGTGAGCGTTGAAGTATTTTTTGAAATTATAAATTTCCTAAATAATGTGAAGAGCAACCTGTTCTTTAGGTACCATGTTTGTAAAATTCAAATTTACTTGTACTCTGGCCATAGAGGAAACGTGATGCTAAACCCGAAAAAAGTGGTCATATTATGAAAAATGTTTGAGCAAATTGGATGTATTACAGTTTTTATTGCAAAAAACGTAGTTTCTTTTAAAAAAATCTTTAAATTATCATATATCGGCAACGGATTTGAATAGAAAGGTGAGGTCTGCGGCATTCTTCTTCATTGTCGGTCTATTTTCACTCAATTCTTTTTTTACACTAACAAGGCAATTGTTGGCAATTGTTTTGGAAGTTCCTGGTCAAAAAATATTAGGCACGTATTTTGCCGGTCCGACTAATGGGCTCTAGAAGCCGAGAAAAATAAATAAAATATCATTAAACTAATTTATTTTTTATCTCAAGTTTAAAAAATGATATCGACATGACTCTTGCACCAAGATTTTTAGTTTAGATTGCGAATTTAAGAAAAATATAGTCACGCCATAGATTTTGGTTTAGGTTAATTAAATTCTAAAAAAATGATTAGTTTTTCAAGCGAACTACCTTTAAAGATTTTTTACACAAAAATTAACGTCATATTCTAATTCAGTACTCTCATAAACATTAAAAAACGCTTATTCAGCAAAATCAAAAGATATCATTTTTTCACCCTCTTCGAGGAAAATGAAATTTTTAAACCCATTATTGGTTACATACCTTTAAATCGCCATTACTTTGTCACGCAATATACTGGTTGGTATCGTTGGAAAGAGGAGAGTCTCAGCTTTCTTTTGAAGTATATGAATGTAAAATTCGATGAACAAAACCTATTAAAAAAATTGGAAAATCCGAAACACATTTTGGTTGTTAACTTGAGTTTGAAACCAGATAGGATGATGAAACCAAATACACTTCAAGCGTATTACCACCCTATATTTTGTGTAAAAAATAAAGTTGATACGTCAAATCGTCTAAGCATACTTTATGTTTTTATCAATTTAAACAAAAGTTGCCTACCATTTATTTGGTCAGGCCGATTTTGAAGGTTACAAATTTTTATTCTTCTATTTGGATGAAATTTCGTATTTAAGGGTTCTTTTAAATGCTGAATTCGATTCCGATGTCGGTTCTTGTGAAACAAATATATTAAACGTACTTCACTTGAAAAATTTTAGCATTTACACTGTACAATGTAAAAGAAAATTTTTTTATCCCTAGAATATATTCCACTAATCACTGTTGAACAGATCCGCTACCTAGGACTCCACTTAGACAAACGTCTTACTTGGAATCCACATACCAGACTAAAACGACAGGAAACTGCTCGTCGTTACAGACTACTTCAACATTTACTAGACAAACGTTCTAAGCTTCCAATAAATTACAAAAGACTCATTTACATGACTGTGATAAGACCTATTTGGACATACGGAGTTGAGCTTTGGAGCTCCCCTAAACCATCCAATTCATCTCGTATCCAATCCTTACAATCCAAAATCCTTCGAAAAATCCTCAATGCTCCTTATTTTGTGACCAATAAACTTATCCATAAAGATCTTAATGTTCCATATGTTTCTGATTTAACCCAAACCAGATACGTATCCTTCCATAGTAAGCTCCATAACCACTCAAATCCACTAGTCTCCCAACTTGCTTCCCTCTCTATTCCCGATAATCTCCGAGGCGTCTGAAAAGAAGATGGCCTAGAGACCTTTTAGTGTAGATATTATTGAATTGCTACTAATGAGTAGTTCTTCACAAGTTATTTACGTGCCAATGTATTCACTATCATCACATTTACTTAATGTATATTGTTTTGTAAAGTTGTAAATATCAATAAATGAGAAAAAAAAAAAGAAAATCCCTAGAATTCCATTTCAACACCCTCAAAACTCAGGAAACTTATGTATATATATATATATATATATATATATATATATATAAGGTTGTGTATATATATATATATATATATATATATATATATATATATATATATATATATATAAACAACGATACCAACCAGTGAATTGCGTGACAATAATCGGTTTAAAAATTTCAAAGAAGGTGAAAAAAATAAATAGCCTAAAGCTGATTTTTTTTAAAGTTTGGATTTGATTTTTTTTTTGGAGTAGACGTTGTCCTCCTTTTATCAGTTGAATAAGCGTTCTTAATGTTTCTGAGAGTGCTAAATTAGAATATGACAGTGAAAAACTATTGCGTGACAATAATCGGTTTAAAAATTTCATTTTCCTCGAAGAAGGTGAAAAAAATGATTTTTTTTTTTTATTTTGTTGAATAAGCGTTCTTAATGTTTCTGAGAGTGCTAAATTAGAATATGACGTCAATTTTTGTGTAAAAAAATCTATAAAGGTAGTTTGCTTGAAAAACTATTATTTCTTTTTAGAATTTAATTAACCTAAACCAAAATCTATGGTGTGACAGTATTTTTTCTTAAATTCGCAATCAAAACTAAAAATCTTGGTGCAAGAGTCATGTCGATATCATTTTTTAAACTCAAGATAAAAAATAAATTAGTTTAATGATATTTTATTTCTTTTCTCGGCTTTTAGGGCCCATTGGTCGGAACGGCAAAATACGTGTCTAATATTTTTTGACCAGGAACCTCCAAAAAAATTGCTAACAAGATCCGTCAGAGATTGAGTGTGTCCTCCCCTTGTAAGAGGAAATTACCCTGTATCTTAAGTATATCAAATACTATTGGTGGGGCCTACAGTTTCACATATAAAACATTGATAATATTAGTTTTATGTCCCCTCCTCCTTAGTTAGATAAATATGAAGCCCAAGGAAACTCATGATCCCAAAGCCTCTTTAAATGGAATTCTTAATTAACATTTTGCCTTTGAATGAAAGACAATTTAGAATCAAATACATCAATTTGCCTTCTCAGATGAAGTATTGAAGCCAACGATGATATTTCTATAGGAATCAGTAGGGAATAAAGATGAGCCTATCTTCCATGAAATAACCAACTCGGAGGAAACTGATTAGATAGGCCTTTAAAAGAATTCATATAATATTTAAATTTCCCCTTAAATAATTATTTAACTAATTACTTATTATTAATAACACGTTTCAACCTTCTGAATGAATATGAGTGTATGAGGTCTTCTCCCTCATTTACTCATTTAACACCTTCCGCCTAATTATACCACGCTAGGCTGGATTTATAACCCGCATTGGGGTCAAAATTTACATATGGTCGTCTAGGATAGCTTTTAATAGCCAGTAGGATAACTTTATAGCTACTTTTACATAGGAAAACTTTCAAAAGGAAGATCTAAAGAGTCATCTAAGAGCTACAGTAATATATGGATCATATCTATCATATGACTGAGAATAAGGTAACTTTATATAGGATTAATTCAATATATCCAAAACTTTTTCAGTCATAGATTATTAACCATAATAATAAATTCAAGATTAGGACATAAAAATTCATCCTAACAATTCGCTTAAATATACAGCTGATCTATGTGAATTCGATCTACTGCATATTGCTTATCCGGTTGAACGTAGATGTTACTCTTTCTTCTTTTTTTTCTCTATCACTTTATTGAAATTTACAACTGTACAAATATAAACATCAAGTAAATGAGCTGATAACGATTACAATAACATGTCAAAACTTAAAAAGAACTCCTCATCAGTAGCACTTCAATAAACATTTTACACAAGAATATCTCTAGGCCATCTTCTTTTCAGACGCCTCGAAGGATTATCGGGAATGGAGTGGGAAGCAAGTTAAGAAACTAATGGATTTGAGTGGTTATAGAGCTTACTATTAAAGGATAGGTATCTGGTTTGGGCTAACTCAGCAATATATGAAATATTAAGGTCTTTATGGATAAGTTTATTGGTGACTAAGTAAGGAGCATTGAGGATTTTTCAAAGGACTTTGGATTGTAAGAATTGGATACGAGATGAATTGGATGTTTTGGTAGAGCCCCAAAGCTCAACTCCGTACGTTTAAATAGGTCTAATCACAATCATGTATATGAATCTTTTATAATTTATTGGGAGCGTTCGAAGTCGTCTGTAACGACGAGCAGTTTCTTGTCGCTTTAGTCTTTCAACATTTAACAAATGAAATTTTACACAAGAAGTGGGGAACTGAAACTAAATATATTTAACTAACAACAGATATATAAGCAGTGCTTCATGTTTTAAAAAAAAGTTCCGGTTCTGAGGGATACCGGGGGTTTTGTGGGGGTTATGGAATATTGAATTATAGAATTCTAGAACCATATTTTACTTTTTTAGAGCACCTATAAAAATTAACCAGTGGGATAAAATTTTAATCAAAATTTAAAATTAAATTGAGGCTGATGTAGCAACATTTTTCTTACCATACTATTTTAACAGTTATGTTATGTATTTGACTTTTTCCCTGATCACAGATTTCGTATGGCATACCGGTATCTACCGTCACAAATCTAGCCCTGGGCATAAATAATATTCATATAATCGTATATATTACATTATATATATATTTATATCATATATTTTAATGTAATCATTAAAATATGATTACAATGTGAATATCAAATATTTGAAAAATCTTTTATCATTCGTACTACTTCCTGGAATTTCCTACTTAATCCTATTCATGAAGCTGCTTTCCATACTTCCTTAAAAAATGATTTATTTTTACACCTTTTAGAAAATCAATCTGCTGCAAATATGTAAATAATTAAATAAATACATAGGATTACTTTATCTTTTCATTTACGATTTTATTTTATGTTATATATTTTTTTTTCCTGTCGACAATATATGCCGTAATTACTGAAGCATTTAATTTGTAAATAATACAGCCAGACAATTGTATCTGTAATTGTGCATTATTATTGTTCTTAGAAGACAGCAAGTCCCATAATAAAGTTTATTTTTAGTTTGTAAGGGAGCATATTTTAACGATGATCTAGTGGTCAAAAGCGATATGTTTTGGGGTAATGCGAAGGTATTACGCGTAGTTTGATAGATTGATATTTAGGAGCAGTTAGGAGCTCAACACTTCTTATACTAATTAGGACTATCTTTACTAGGAGGAGATTCAAATGAGTGAGGGTCTTTTGACTCTGTTTCTCCTAATAGGAAATAAAAAATTCTCACCTGGATTTGACACATGGATGCTTGAATAAAAAAAGTCACATTCGAAGCCGTATGAAGCTTTTGGAAACACTACTGACGTATTAATGTAAGTAATATTTTTTATTAAATTCCTCAGTAACCGATAATTGTTCCATCGAGTGAGCGTTGTGACCTAACATTTACCCGTTATACTTGACTAAAAGAGAAGAATATACTGATCGATTTCAGAATGCAAACACTCTTAAGTAATTACCATTCAATCAAATGGAAATTAGATAAAGATCCACTTAACCCACATATCCACTTAACCCACATATAATACTTGATAATTGTAACAATTCTACACCGTACATTACAACTCATCCATAGTGATCTTAATTAGAGATAGTCGGCAAATAGCAGCGACGAGTCAGCAATTTCATTCATTTATATTTCTCCCCTTAAAAATAAGTTGATTGAAATGAAAACACGGCCTTAATTAATTGTAATTTTCAATGTAGATTTATCTTTACCGTTTATTATTTATTGTAAGACTAGGAACTCTATTTTAGAAATTTACATATGTTTTTATCCACTGTATCCAATCCAAACAATCCAAAATTGTAGAAACTTCAATACTCCTTATGTCACAAACAAGTTTATCCATAAAGATCTGAATGTTCTATATGTTGCTGATTTGGCCCAAGACAGCTATAAGACAGCTACCCATCTTTTCATAGTAAACTCCATATCCACTTGAATCCAAAAGTCTCTCTACTCTCAATTCGCGATAATCCTCCGAGGTGTCTGAAAAGAAGATTCAAGAGACCTTCTAATCTATAACTATTAAATTGCACTTACTAGTAAGTAGTTCTTCACAAGTTATTGAATTATTTTTCCTCGAATTTACTTTTTCAATAATAGTCCAGTCAATGAGTGCTGAAATGAGGGACGTAGAGTGCATGGAATAAGCGATAAGTTTTGACTTCATAGCTTCGTTAGGAATAGTTAGAAGGTAAACATACTAAAAGTGCCCGTCCCGGGGGGGGGGGGGGGGGGGGGGTGAGCTAACGGTGGGGTGGTTCAAGGTAACGGGAGGGGAGAAGTTCAATTTTTTTGGTTTTTCGATTATATCTTGAAAGCAGTTGAGTCTAGGAAAATATATTTCAAATAAACATATAAGCGTAATTCAAACCGTTTACGAGATATTCGTTATTGAAATCGATGATTTTTGGGAAAAAAGAAACGTTACCTCACTTTTTGTCAAACTTTTGCTTCTAGTACCACAATCGTTTCTCGGAAAAAAAAGGAAGAATCAAAATTTGTAGAAAATTATATTTTCTTTAATGTTATATATACGTTTTTGGTATTTGAAGCAAATGTTTAACAAAAAGTGTGGATGAAATTTTTATTTCTAAAATTATCTATTAATTATAACGCATATCTTGAAAACCATTCGGATTTTGACGAATATTTAAATAATTAATTTTATGAGAAATTTAATTAGGTTTAATTTTGAATTGTAGCATATTCCATGCACTCTACAATGTGTTTACTGACTGGACTGTAAAATGTATACAGTTTATACATATATAAACGTAAATAGTTTTTTTTTTTAAATGTTGAAATTGATCTCCACTCATGCCTAATTTGATACCGTTTTAACCTGCAGATTAGTGTCAATTGGAATAAAATAAAACAAGGGCATATTGACTGAATTTACGTATAAAATAATAATTATTATTTAATGTAATGCCAAGGATATAATGCAAATTCCAATTTTTAAAAACAACTGTAATTACTCGCGTACTTTATCTGCAATTAACGCTACCGTGTACAGTGAATTTTCACAAACAGGTTAATTATCAAAGCGATAAAGATATGCTAATTGATATTCAGCCCCTGGCCCAGTGCTAAATAAAGGGCCCAGAATATTCTGAATTAGGAGAGGATAATATCCAGTTTCGGTCTTTCCAGCAAGGAGTTAATTGGCAATAAAGAAACACCGTCTATGTTAAACACTGCAAATTGTGGAAAATACATCGAATGATTGATTAAAAAACGTTTAACATAATACACAATTCCGAATCGTCAATTATGTTATGTTTTTTTTTTTTTTCAATTTAATAGTTGTTTTTTTTTCACACCGTTTGTTAGTGAAACAAATAAGTAAGTTATGGGTACAGAAAATAAATAAAAACGCAGATTTTACAGGTTAATTTCAGTTTTTCAAAGAAAAGAAATGATAAATAATTAAATTAATGAATAATAATAAAAACTAATTAAAATAAAATAAATAAATAAGCGTAGTTCCAGAGAGATGGAAACCACTGCATTCTGGGATTGGGATTTCCCAGTAACTTCAATAAATTTAATTGCTTTTTATGGATGGTAATAAATATTAAAAAGATATTTATATTCCTAGTGATTCTAAAAGACAATTGGGAATATTTTTAACATTACATGCTACGGGAAAAGACAGTAAATACCTTGCTACCATTTTAAGTAGAGATGGTAGAATATATATGAATAGAGATTGTTCAAGGAAGGAAAGAATTCGAGAGGAACTAAATGTTAAGTCACTGAGCATTATTATTGAAAAATTGCAGCTAAAATGGCATGAACACTTTGATTCTAAAGGCTAGCTATCCAGTTCTAGACCAGAAGGAAGAAGAAGAGGAAGTACAAGACATATGTATAATAACTAAATAAAGGAATTGGGAAGAGACAGAGGAATAACTTTGACAGAAAGAGACCGTGAGAAAGATGAGCAGAGGTAAGGCTATTCCTTCACACTAAATGACACTAAAGAGTTGGCGGAAGAAGATGATAGCTGTTTAACCATTTAAAGAAAAACGTAGATTTAATATACAATATTTCATATTCTTTAATATAAATTTATTGAAATTTACAATTGTGCAAAATATATACATCATGTAAATGAGTAGACAACTATTACAATATCATGTCAAAACTTAAAAAGAACTACAAGCGTGTTATCAGTCAATGACGATCCATTTGCTGCATCCCAGACACTCCAGTCACAAATCATTTCCCTTGAAGAATGGTGTCATAACTGGAGAGTTAAGATAAATCCCAGCAATTAACCTTTACCCTACGTTGAAAACCTACCTCATCCTGTCCTCCTGTATCCTTAACTACCATTAAATACCATTAAAGTATTATTAAGTACTCTAATACCATTCATTAGAGTACCATTAAATAATGTAGAACAGATAAAGTACCTTGGATTTTATCTGGATAAGAGACTTACCTGGAACCCTCATACAAGATTGAAAAGACAAGAAGCTGCACGTCGATTTCGACTACTACAACACCTACTTGACAAACGTTCGAATCTCCCGATTCACTACAAAAAAACTCATATATATGACGATTATCAGACCTATTTGGACATACGGAATAGAGTTATGGGGATCCACCAAACCATCGAATTCTTCCCGCATCCAATCACTCCAATCCAAAATCCTTCGAAAAATCCTAGATGCTCCTTACTTCGTCACGAATGAACATATCCACAATGACCTTAATATCCCATATGTTGCTGATTTGGCACGAACCAGATACCTCTCCTTTCATAATAAACTCACTCCTCATCCAAATCCACTTGTTGTACAACCTGCTTCCCATTCCATTCCTGGCAATCCTCCGAGGCCTCTGAAAAGAAGATGGCCTCGTGATCTTCTTTTATAAATATTCATTAGAGTACTACCAATGGGTAGTTCCTCTACAAGTTTTATTGATGTCATTATATCTCATATATACCGCATATTTACTAGATGTGTTTTGTAATACAGTTGTTAATTTCTATTAATAAAATAATAAAAAAAAAAAAAAGAACTATTCATCAGTAGCACTTCAATAAAAATTCTACACTAGAAGGTCTCTAGGGAATGCTGTGAAAAACTGAGACATTAGAGGATTTGAGTGGTTAAGTAGCTTACTTTGAAAGTATAGATAGTTTTGGGCAAAATCAGCAATCAGAGGCCTAGAATCTTATTAATTTAGACTATATTCTATTGATGACGTATTAGCTTCACTCCTGAGTTTTGTTTTTATGATTTATGATTACATTCAATTCAATGTATTGCGATGTTGGAAGTCTGCGTCTTATAATTTAATAGCCTTATATATATATATATATATATATATATATATATATATATATATATATATATATATATATATATATATATATATATATATATATATATATATATATAAGTTAGCAACTGTCACAAATAAAACTTAAAAAAAAGAAAAGGTAATAAGAAACGCACGCTAAATAGACTGAATATCAACTGACTTTATTGGCTCAGTAATGCTACATTTATAGTATTTGCTGTGTTTACAAGATTAGAAATAGGATTAAGGCTGATACTGCTACTATGCTTTGGCCCTTAACTCCCCCCTACCAGTTTATGGACATTCCCCATAAACTATATAATTTGGTCACTTAATACCAGAAAGGTATTACGTGGTTCTTTGATTAATCCTAACTTGGTTAACGGCCGAAGCACACAGATAACAATACCTCTGGCATCATAATTCCTAAGTTTAACAAAAATAGAAATAAATCTTTATTTACAATTAACTCAAATCTTAAATCTAACTTATACTAGGTATTCACAAAAACAAAACAAACACTTTTTCATTAAAACCACACACACATTTATAATAAGCTAACTAAATCTATAACTGCTATATACAAAATATCACTAACAAAAAAAAAAAAAAAAAAAAAAAAAAAAAAAAAAAAAAAAAAAAAAAAAAAAAAAAAAAAAAAAAAAAAAAAAAAAAAAAAAAAAAAAAAAAAAATCCTCGAAACCAACATAATTATTCTCTATATTTACAGCATCTACCATTACTGCTACTGTACATTTCTACACTTAAAAATAAAAACTGACTCTATGAAGGGCATTCCTCAAAAATATAAAAAAAAACAATTAAAAACACATCCAGTTACATAAAAGAATAAAACTTTTCTGCAACGGGCCACTCCAGAACTCAAGAGATAATCTGCTCCTCAATAGGGAGTCGCAATTGTTCAATATGAACATTACGTCTCTTCCTCGGTTCCTTAACACTCTGAATGGTGATTATATTATGCTCGCGTATGGCAATCACTCTAAATGGACCCTCGTAGCGGAGTAACTCTTTGCCTCGGTTAGAACTTTTCTTGCGGTATACTACCGCCCCGATTTTTAGTTTCCCCGTGACCTCGCGGACTTTTAAATTATCTCTTTCCACCCTTTGCTTCTTTTCCCTAACGATTCGTCCCCGAGATTTCTCCCACAACTTTCCCAGTGCCGCCCGCCTGGCCAGTACCAAATTCACCTCCTCCTCGTTCGCTGTGTCCCTAATATTTCTGCGTCGCTCCTGGAGCCCAAAAATGATTTCAAAGGGCGAGAATCCGGTTACCGCGTGAATAGAACTATTATATGCGGCAATCGCTTTTTCCATTCCTACATCGGGTTCCAAGCCTTTTTCCGTCTGATATATTCTGAGGTGGTCACTCAGCGTCCCATGGAGTCTTTCGATCCCGCCTCTACTCTTGGGGTGTCCCGGGGTGTTGATATGCCAATGGATATCAAGTTCTTTAGCTTCTGCCCTAATTTGCGAGTTATCGAATTCTGACCCTCCATCGGAGGAAATTCGTTCCGGTACTCCGTAGAAACGGAACCATGTTCGTAGGGCCCCTAATACTGCCTCTGCTGATTTTTCCTTTACCAAATGTGCCTGACCTAACTTACTGAATGTATCTACCATGGTCACCCATTTATAACCCCGCCATGTAAATGTATCGATTTGTAGATCCGTTAAAGGTGTCGCAGCCAGCCGTGGGTGTTTCTTCTTGGACCCATCCCGGGGGGTGTCTATCGTATTTTGTGGTGAGACAAATTTCACATGTCCCTATCACTTCGCGGACCGTCCGTTTCATCCCCCACCAAAAATACCGCCGTTTCAACGCTTGTACCGTTTCCTGAACACCCCGGTGATTTGTCTTGCCTTGATGGTACGCAAGAGTTATTTCCTACTGCTTCCCCACATCTTGCACCGTTTCTACTGAACGGGTGCATCTGATGAATGTACGGTCCATCCCTAATTTCTCTGATCGCCATAGTCGCTTGATCTTTTCCCG
This sequence comes from Euschistus heros, assembly GCA_003667255.2. Classification (NCBI taxonomy): domain Eukaryota; kingdom Metazoa; phylum Arthropoda; class Insecta; order Hemiptera; family Pentatomidae; genus Euschistus; species Euschistus heros. The sequence goes on along the minus strand of RCWM02000378.1, from coordinate 125,456 downwards.
GACCGTAGAATTACCTACATATAGATGGTAAGTTCTGCCCGGTTTGGACGCATCTTTCAGAGCCCTACAAATAACCTCTTCGCTAACTTCCGGTTGAGACAGTGTAGTCGTTATGTCGCTCCTTCCGTACCGTGAATACTCTATTTTTAGCAGCCCCTCTGTTCTCGTTTTCCAAATAATCTGCCGTTGTTTATCATTTATGATCTCCTCTACTTCCTCCATTTCCACGGGCCGGTCGTCGGCGGAACTATCCTCCTCTTGAGACTCTCCTCGCTGGTCCTCACTTGGTATACTTTCCCCTTCTTCTCTCGGTGTCCATTCTTGCAAGAATTGCCGGATATCCCCGGATGGTCCTGCCCTGTCTTCTTCCACTGCATTTACCATGATTGCCCTGGATAACCAATCCGCTACTATATTTTCCTTCCCCGGCTTATAAACAATTTCCAGATTATACTGGGACAACAGTTCTTTCCACCGAGTAACTCGAGCGGAAGACTCTTTCAATTTCCCGATCCACTGCAGAGGCCGATGGTCTGTGTGGACTTTAAACTTTCTCCCAAACACATAGGGTCTAAAGTGGTCTACCGCCCAAACGATCCCTAACAGTTCCCTCTCGAGCGCGCTATACCGAGTCTCGGCGTCCGATAAACGCCTGCTTGCATACGCAACGGGTCTATCCCCACCATCTCCTTCCTGGGACAACACTGCTCCCAAAGCGTATTCGCTTGCGTCTGTGGTGATAGAAGAAAACTGTTTCCCGAAGTCTGGAAACGCCAGCACTGGCTCTTCCTGTAACCGAGCCATACACCTGCGGATATTGTTCTCCATTTCGGGGGTTACGAAAATTTTTCTTCCTTTTTTCAGCAGATTATTGAGGGGCACCAAATATTCCGCCATTTCTGGAACGAATCTGCGGTAATAATTCAACGACCCCAGTAACCGTCTTATCCCTTTTACATCCTTAGGCACGGCCATTCTCGCAATTGCTTCTACTTTCGACTTGTCCGGCTTGACTCCGTCTTTTGAAATGGTGTGACCCAAAAAACTTATTTCGTTTTGACCTAACCGCGACTTTTCGTCTGATAATTTTAGGCCGAATTCCCTGATCCTGTCAAACACACTCCTTAAATGTCCTACATGCTGCTCTTCCGTCTTACTGAATACCAGCAAATCGTCCATGTATATTTGACACACATCTTCATCTATGCCTCTTAAAAATTCGTCCATCAACCTTTGAAATGTGATGGGTGCATTCTTTAATCCAAAGGGCATCCTAGTAAATTCATAATGCCCTCTTTCGAAAGTAAAGGCCGTTTTCGGTTGATCTCTGGGATGCATTTTGATTTGATGGTACCCTGCTTTTAAATCGAGCGTGCTGAACACTGTCGCCCCGCTTAGTCTATCGAGAATGTCTTCAAATCTAGGGATTGGATACTTTTCATCCTTGGTATTATCGTTTAGTTTCCGATAATCGATGACTACTCGATATTTTTCTTCACCTGGCGCGCTCTTCTTTTTCACGGCCCACAGGGGACTATTGTACGGTGACGTGCTGTCTATTATGATCCCTTGCTTCCTCAGATTCTCTATTTCCTTCCTAATATGATCCCTTAATGCCCAATGCCTGCGGGTATCTTCTCTCTTTCACGTACGTTATGCGTTCCTCTTTGAGTGGAATTTCGTGTTCAGTTTCCCCTGTTACCCCTAATTTCTCACCCTCCCTGTGAAAGATATCTCGGTAATCCCTACGTAACCTTACTTTCCAGTCCTCCGCTTTATTCACCGCCCCTATTCGAACTTCGCTTTCCCGTGTGCTCCCATGGCATCGGTACTTCTTACATCCTATTCGGATAGTCCAGCGCCCCTGTTTGCTCCTTATACTCGCCCCTACTTTCTCGAATAAGTCGCAACCCAGGATTCCATCATACCCTCGCATTACCTCACCTATGATGTGGACTCTTAAATTCCCTCCCGAATTTGACCGCCTCTCTAATCCTAACTTTGCTTCCCCCTCTACTTCACAAGGGCCACCCAGAGTGATTAGCTTACAATTACATACCTCCGTCTGGAGTGCCTTTTTGCCGCTGCATAGCCTCTCCGCTGCTTCCCGGCTCAGGATGGTGTTAGAGCTCCCCGTGTCCACCAGGCAGCGTACTCCTCGCTCCACCCTGATGATCGGCAGACCGCCACGCTCCTTCCGTATGCTGCAGTTAGTTAGGAAGCGGCTGCCACTCTGCTGGCACCCTCCTCAGGCCTCCACTCGATCCTTTCTCCTTACAGTCACTCGTCCTCGTCTAACTCCTCTGCTGACTCCCTCTCCTTCACTCCCGCTGCTTATCGATTCTTTCTCTTCCCTTTCGGTGTCCGAGGTTTCGGATGCTCCTCCTGATTCCGGCGTCCTCCTGGTTCTCACCTTCTGGGTATTAACCTCCATTGGCTCGCCTCTAGACACCTCTCTCCTGCGGTACATATACGGGCATTGTCTCGCTATGTGTCCTTCTACCCCGCACTCGAAGCATTTCGTACGGGGGCATTGAGCTACTAGATGCCCGGCTTTTCCACAACCGTGGCATTTCCTGTCTTCCTTCTTGCCGGTGCCTCTTGGTCTTGGTCGGCCTGATCTTCTCTCACCACCCTCCTTTGCCTTGTATTCAAACTCCTTTCTCCTGTTTCCGGCGGGCCCAAATCCTGATCGCCTATAGGTCACTCTGTTCCAGCCTGTTTTCTCCACTTCCATGCGAGTTTCCTCTTCCCTCGCGCTGGAGTCCACCATTTCTTGGGCGCATTCAACGAATGTGCGGTCTTTCGGCAACCCTTCCTTCTTCCCGGTTTCTCTGGCAAGTTGGACTTTTAGTATCGTAGACAAAAAGGCCATTCTAGCTTCTGCCTCCGCTACACTGATCGTCTCTCTTAATTTCTCCGTGATGCGATTAAATCGTGCCAGAAGCGCCGCTGCATACTGACCAGTGGTCTGCCTAGGTTGCCTCGCTTCTCTAAACATTTGGAAGATATCTTCTTCTGGGGTCCACCTACCCCCTCCAAATGCCTTCTTCAACCTCTCTTTCACTATTAGCCATGGGGTTTCTTCGTCCGCCTGTGTTTATTTGCTGTGTTTACAAGATTAGAAATAGGATTAAGGCTGATACTGCTATGCTTTGGCCCTTATTATATATATATACATATGTATATATATATATATATATATATAAGTTATCAGTATAGATAGACTCTATTGTAATAGAATTAGGATTCAGGATTAAGGATTGTTATTAGTTTAAGTAAACAGATAAGGACCTTATATATAGGAGATCTATATGAATAAAGTCAGTTGTTATACAGTAGCCGTGTGTGTCATTCTACCCGATTACCCCTTTTTTTTTAAGTCATTAGTTCAGTCTTATCATAACTGGTGCCGAAACCCGGGAGTGTTATCGTGCCGGAATTAATTGATCAATTTTTAGGAGTTGCATTCAATAGCCTCAGTGAGATGCCGGACACAGAGGAACTCTCCAGACTCGAATACCAACTAGCTCAGTCGCAAGTTGAGAGGGCGAAACTCGAATCACAGTTGGCAAAAGCGAATGAGACGATGCAGCTGGAGTTACTAAAAGTAAGAACTCAGAACTCGGCTTTCATTCACGAGGTCATAGGCCAGCTTGAGCCATTCACCGGAGTTACGGGTGATCTCGAACACTTCAAAAAGGTGGTGACCAAATTAAGGAGCTCATGCAGTCGAGGCTGGACACAGGGACATTACTGCAGGCCGATGTAACGATGTTAGAGGCGTCCTTAGTGGGCCGAATATCAAGAAAGATTCTCAACACAATCCAAGGGGACACTACTGTGTCGTGGGACACACTTAAGGTACGTCTTAAAAAACTGTATGGCGGAGGTAGATGGTCTCCGGACGAAGACACATTCTACCTACTTAAAGAAAGAAGGAGATCGGGCCAATCAGAGGGCGACTTTGCGGAGAAATTACTATTGCTCCACAACAGGCTGGTGGAGAAGACAGTGGAGACATTTGGGCAGGTCGAAGCCGGGCAGCGTATGGAATTCATAAGAAGAATTCTGAAGGTCCAGTTGAACCACTATGTCGATCGCCCCGAATCACTCCCACGGGACAAGGATTTCATAACATGTGCCCACGAACTAATAGACGCTCGTGAACGTAAAGAGACTCGATTCAGGAGCCCAGAAAAAGACTGGATCGAGGTCAGAAGGCCCAGTAGGAAACACCGTAGTCCGCCCAGACGCAGTGGAGGAGAGCGAAATTTCGAGAAACGGACAAGCCGAGCACCTGAGGACCGTCGACGAAAGCAAGAGAGGAGGTGCTACGAATGTAACCAAACGGGTCATCTAGCAGCACAGTGCAAACTCACGAGGTGCTACGAGTGCGGGAGGAAAGGACACGTCGCAAGGGAATGTCCAAGACGGAATAGTCGGCCAAATAGGAGAGGACCACAACCGGAGCCTATGGAGGTCAACAATCAGGAGTGGAACAGGAGACAAACACTCAGGGGAAGCGGAGGGCTCTTCGAGCTCAGAGTCTTCGGGAGAAGAAAGTATACGCTCCGAGCGCAGCACTCCGGTCTCGAGAGGAAATGAGGTGAGTCGTGGGAACCCCTGGAGGGGCGGTGCTTCCGGATCCGAGATCGTGGTGCGGAAACCTAAGTTGGAATGAGGATACGAGGACGGGTGGGGCAACTTCCCACGCGAGTTATTAATAAATAACAATGGGATAAAGGGAGGAGGTTTGAGGTTGCCCGTGGCGAAGTTGGGGGGGTCGGACATTAGGTTCCTAATTGATACGGGGAGTACAAATTCACTTATTAGTAAACGGGGGGCGGAATTACTAGGAATATGGGGATCACATCAGAGGTGCGAGTGCAAAATCACCACAGTGAGCGGGCAGTGCAGTACGTTGGGTGAGGGGTATTTTGATGCTACGAGGCTGGCGGGAAAGGACGTGCAGATCAAATTACACATCACAGAGAATTTGAGACCGGAATACGATCTGATAGTCGGGTGTGACCTATTACGGCGAGCGGGATTGGAAATGCAGATAAAGCAAGGGCGCTGTCAGTTCCGGTTGGGAGATCGGGAATACCGGACCACGGTGGTGGGATCAGGTCAGGGCGTTGAGATCGGGGCGGTCGAGTGTGGTCAGAAAACCGTTGAGGATGTCGTAGGTCGATATTCGGATCTGTTTTACCGGGAGGGCGAGAACCTGCCAACTACGGGGAAAACGGTACACCGGATCGCACTTAAGACAGACAGGCCGGTCTACGTTAAGGATAGGAGGTACCCGCAAGCGATGAGGGAGGTTATTCGGAAACAGCTAGCGGAATTGTTACGACAAGGAATAATTAGACGAAGCAATTCCCCTTTTAATAGCCCTCTGTGGGTCGTCGAGAAGAAGCAAAATATGCCCGGGGGAGAGAGACAGTATCGCGTTGTTGTCGACTATCGGAAGTTGAACGAGGTAACACAAACGAACGCTACCCCCTACCCCGGGTTGAGGATATACTCGATAGGTTGGCAGGGCGGCCATCTTTAGTACATTAGACCTCAAAAGCGGGTATCATCAAGTCAGGATGGCCGAAGAGGATATCGAGAAAACCGCTTTTTCCTGGGAAAGGGGGCATTACGAATTCGTAAGAATGCCGTTCGGGTTAAAAGGGGCCCCGCTGACGTTCCAACGCCTTATGGAAGAATTCCAGAGAGGGTTAGGGGAAGATTTCGCTCAGGTCTACATGGATGACCTCATAGTGTTCAATAGATCGGAAGCGGAAGATGTCGAACATTTGGAAACTGTATTTCATAGAATCCGACAATTTGGACTTAAGCTGTCGCGGGAAAAATCAAAATTCGGGCTGAGTGAAATTAGATTTCTTGGACATGTGGTGTCGCGATCAGGAGTGCGACCCGATCAGGAACGAGTAAGGGCGATTCAGGAAGCTCCATTGCCGAGTAATGTCCGTGGGGTTAGGCGCTTTCTGGGGATGGTCAACTATTATCGACGTTTCATTCCGAGTGTCGCAGAGTTAACGCAACCACTGACAGAGATACTGAAAAAGGGTAGGCGATTTGCGCTGGGACCAGCTCAGCTGGAAAGCATTAGGAAATGCAGGGAAGCCCTGACATCACAACCCCTACTAGCATTCCCCGACTTCCGACTCATGTTTCGGATCACCACGGACGCGAGCGCGGTGGCTATCGGAGCCGTCTTATCTCAGAATTTCACCGAAGGCGAGAAGCCGATAGCATACGCCAGTCGGAAATTGAACGGAGCGGAGAGTCGTTACAGCGCCATAGAGAGGGAATTATTGGCGGTAGTGTGGGCGATTGAATATTTCCGACCTTACGTCTACGGGCGAACATTCGAATTATTTACCGACCACAAACCTCTCGTTTACTTGAACACCCTTAGAGAATCGTCAGCAAGGGTGTCAAGGTGGAAAGAACGGCTAGCAGCTTATACATTCCGAGTCATCCACAGGAAGGGGGTGGAGAACGCGGTGGCAGATTGGCTCTCGCGGGATCTTGTAGTAAATGCTATCGACGGGGAAGGCACCTCCACGGAACCATTTGCGCTGCGGTATTTACGAGACTGGGCGGAGAACGGACCCGAAATACCACCAGTGCGTCGAGAGTCTGAGGATAATTCGATCGGGTCTGACCGACCGGGAGAGTTACCGGAAGTCGACGAAATAATAAACGACAAACGGGTACAAATTATTATTCGCTCGAAACAAGGACAGGGCGTCGAAACCAAAGCACATACGGCGGAAGGTCCCTCGGTGGTAATAGTGAGCGCCCCAGCTACGATAGAGGACGACGCATTAGAACGAGTATTCACAGAATTTGCTGTACCCGGTCGTGGATGCCACATTTTCGTTGGGAATAAACTCCTTATTGACAAATTGCGAAGGTTATGGCGGCAAGAACGGATAGGAATGGGTTATACGATAACGAGGTGCTTGCGGGAAGTCGATATCGGATAAGGCGAAGCAACGCCAAATCGTGTCAGACCATCATGTAGGGAAATCAAATCATCGGGGGATTGAAGAAACCTTGCGAGCCCTAAAACGGCTATACTTTTGGAAAGCAATGGGAGGTACAGTACGGGAGGTTGTCGAAGGATGCGAGATTTGCAAAAGAGCTAAATATGACAGGAGACCGCCGGTAGCGGAACAGATAGTCTCCCCCACGGCATTCGAACCGTTGAGACTAATTCAAATCGACGTGTATTCTAATGAGGGTCAATCCTGGCTTACGGCTATTGACTCTTTTAGTAAGTTAGCTATGGCATATCCCGTCGAGGAGAAGACGCCGGGCGCGGTTTGGGAAGGAGTGCTTCAATGGTGCGCAACGTACGGGGTGCCGGAGGAAATTGTCTCGGACTGCGGTCGCGAATTCGACAATGCACTAATAAGGGAGGAAAGCAAAACGCTAGGGATTTCATGGAGACTGAATACTCCTCACCACATTACAGGGAGAGGGGCGGTCGAGCGACTGCATAATACACTCGGAGAACATCTCCGGCTCCTTAAGCTGGGGCGGAATTTAGACCCATACGAGGCAATGCCGCGAGCAGTGATCGCGTATAACCACACGATTCATTCGGCGACAGGGCTATCACCGGTGGAAATCGTCTTCGGACAAACTCGCCGGGACCGAGGAGATCTTATAACGGTCAACAATGACGTATTGCGGGAGCAACTTTCGCAGGCACGTGTGGCGCGACAAACAGCATGGCGTACAGTCCGGGAGAAGCTTATACGGGAAAAATCCACAAGAGTAACTAAGACAAACGAACAGCTGAAAGGGGCGTCGAGAGAATCCCTTCCTCTAGGAACAATTGTATACCGGCGGTTGAGAACGGCGCGTAATAAAACAGCAGCTCGATACGAGGGCCCCTTTACGATCATTACGATAAGGGAACACAATCGTTATACGATTCGGGACGTGAACCACCCCTCGCGGGTCCGGACCGTTCATTTGGGGGAACTACGAATCCCTCATAAGGTGCCTCAGACCAGACCGGAGGCTGTGCGTCAGGAGTGAGTGATGTGATTAACAAGTTAGTATTTTATTTTTCAGCAGTGTTAGTTGTTCTGTTGTTCCCACTTTAGAACTCATGTATAGATATATTGTTTTCTTAGTTTTGTAACTAGTAGCATGTAAGTTTTTTGTTTGTTTTGTTTTAGCTTGTAAGTCAATATGTATCAAGAAGTTTTTTTTTCTTTTGTTGTTTTGTTTTAAAAGTTCCTCCTGGAGAAGGAACTGGAAGGGGGGAGTTATCAGTATAGATAGACTCTATTGTAATAGAATTAGGATTCAGGATTAAGGATTGTTATTAGTTTAAGTAAACAGATAAGACCTTATATATATAGGAGATCTATATGAATAAAGTCAGTTGTTATACAGTAGCCGTGTGTGTCATTCTACCCGATTACCCCTTTTTTTTAAGTCATTAGTTCAGTCTTATCATAACTTATATATATATATATATATATATATATATATATATATATATATATATATATATATATATATATCTACCATGACTGATATATATATATATATATATATATATATATATATATATACATATATCATTTTAATGTAAGTCCTTTAATGTAAGAGTTCCTTTCTTTGCAAGAACTTCCACTTTGTTTTCTATGTATTTAGCTTCAGTCATGGTAGATTATAGCGTGTACTTCGATTTGAAAATGGGTTTGTTAATATCTATTTAAAATAGTTCTCTATCATTACACTTTGATATTTTGGAATCTCGGAGATTAGCGAAGGGAAGCAACGGAATGGGACTGATACGGTGAGGTAATCCAATTATGTGTCTTTTGCTGTGTAGCTTTGTATTGGAAATCGATGTCCAATACTTTGAACGAAGAATATGTTCGTTTTTTTCATCGATTTTCTATGACATTATTTATATTTCCCTAGACTTTTTAGCTCTTTTATTTTATTTTTATTACCATTTTTTTTTTCATATAATAACTCATGGCTTTCATATTTTGAAAGATATAAATAACCTAACAATTCGAATAGACAGCTTTTCAATATTTTCCTTTCGGAACTGGAAGAATGTTTTATCGAAAATAGGATTTTAAAAGACAAATAATAATAATAATGATGATAAAATGACTAAATTTTCCTCTATTAAACGTAATTCCTTTTCCAGTTAGTTAAGTGCGTTTCATCATTTTATTTCCGAATTTATTTACTTTAGACAAAATTTGTCATTCGTGGATTCAATTACGAAATTGAACAGAGAACAAATTTAATCAAGAAATAACATCAGCTGAGTTTATCAGAAACTTCTAGAAGCTTAATAACTCTTTTTATAACCTTTGCGTTTGAAAACTGGTTTTGATTAAATTATGAAATTTAAAAGGTAGTACATATCTGTGATTATTAATAGTTTAGTAAAAATATATGAGTATGCTTGTTAGGGTAAATCACTAGTTATGGTCACCTCACCAGTTATGGGCAGGGTAATACAATTTTCGTAATAATAAGGGTCTAATCTATTTATTTGTGATATCACCAGGGGGAATATTTCTGAGAAGGATTTAAGATTCATTTACTAATGGAACTCACCCTCCTATCCCTTTTGGAGTAGGCATTAAAAAATATTTTCCTCAAATAGTGTCCTGAAATACCTCTTTTTTTAGTAGGGCCGTTTTTAAAAGTAAGGATTCTTAAGGAATTATAGTGTAATTGCTTCGTTAATTTTTAAATTTTGAGTTATTTAACTTTTCATTAACGATAATTTTGAACTGACCATAACTGGTGTATAAAAATACGAGATATGAGTTATGGTCACTCCTATCCATTTCAATTTTTTTTGGTGTTACAAACGTTCTTTCTGCTAATAAAGAAAAAATTGAAATTTCTTCATTTGATTATGTCCTTTTAAAACTTAAATACTACATCCCTTCCTAGTAGTGGACATGTTTGACCTTGCGTTTCTTAAGTGACCAATACTAGTTAATGTAGTTAGTTAAGATAATAAGATAATTTACAAAAAATACATTCTGATTTCTTTTAATTCATTATTTTTTTAGTGGGGATGATAACCATGTTGTATGACATTACTGCTTATGTAAAAAAATCAACGAGAAGTGCAGCTATAAATTATGCACTGATAAATAGTTGTTTGGATACATTTTTAACTATCATTTCATGACAGTTTACTAAACTAAAAAGTATCTACAAAGTTTGTGAATGAGTGAATCAAAGTGATTGTGTTTTTAAATATATATTTTACTTTTTTGTTAGACCGCGTTGTATTAGTATATAGATTATTTTTATAGTTATAGTTGTTCATTAATCAATTATTAAAAATATTTGTTTAAAGATTATTTTGCCACGTGACCATAACTAGTCTTGGCTATGACCATAAATGATACAACATGCCCATAACTGGTATTTTTAGCTTTTTGTAAAAAAATACAAATATTTATATGAAAGGAAGCTTTAGTGTATTTGCCAATGTTACATTCAATATAGTAAACTTTTGAGAATCTAAGTACATAACCAAAGATGTCATATTACAAAACTGTATCAACGAAATTCCCTTTTAAATCGACAAGTTCCCTTAACTATGACCATAACTAGTGATTTACCCTATAACATAATAGAGTATATGATTTACACAGTTACTGGACTATAAGATTCAAACAGGCTCCCAACCCATTCCAACCAGAGTGAAAAGGTCGAATTTTATTCCGCGGGTTCCCCATGAATTAAATTCCAACCTGCTCAAGTAGGATTCCAACCCACTACCTTCTGAGCCAGGCGAACTATAACTTTTGCCAGATATTACTACAATATCCTTTCCGGTCATATTACTTACTGTAATTTTTAGATGGAAAAAAGAAATTCGGGATCGGACCAATGTTTGCGGAGTTTATTTCAGTGAAATATATGCCGAAAAAAAAATTAGATTACACAAAAGTTCGTGATTTTTAGCGTTCTGGTATGGGTATTTTAAGTGAATATAGTCAATTTAACCAATTTTAATATGAAAAAAAGTAATTTTGGATAGTTTAGGAGTTACAGCCAAAAGAGAACGAAAAACGTGTTTACGTGAAGTGGAACTGACCGCAAATTGGCCAATTTCTAGAATTTTTCCGAAGATAATTACTTCGCAAAAATTACCTGATTTTGAAGTTATTTTTTTTTCTTTCGTAGGTACTGGTTCCAGCTACAATTAACTTCGCTGACTAAGATAGACAAAAGTAAAATGCAAAAGAATCCTACTTAAATTATATCGAACCCAGCTGATTGCCGAGAAAGGGACGAGAAATAAACAAAACGTGAGCGGACGCTTGTTTTACCTTGTGCAACACTGAGGACTAAATATTTTTTAATCAGGGAAATATCCCTCCTACCACCATGAAAAATTACTGGCGGCAAATAGAGGAGTATCTCGAGGAATAGCTAGAGCCAATTTTCCGGGAACCTCACCGGAAGAGAGAGAAAGAGAGAAAACAAGTCGAGTGTTGTACAAAATACAACGGCATGACCGGTGGAAGGTTAATATAAAGACTTTCTTTAAAAACCACTTCTTTGCCGTGTTATAAGTAAAATACCGAAAATATCCATTATTTTGGGCACTTTTTGCGATTTTTGGTATGAACAGCTGGCGTGACAGTAAACATCAGATTCGGATTCAGCACCCCATTATCATTAAAAACATTAAGATTCGTTAAGAATAAATTTTCTTCGCCAAGCCCTTATTTTACTGGGCAATACTATCCTTAGTAAATGAATAACGTTAATCAACCAAAGTTTTTCGTTATTCGTTCTTCTGTGGAACTTTATGAACTTATATTAGGGCAGAAAGGACGGGTATCCTACAGGTTGCCAACCTATTCAAACCAGAGTAGGAAGGACGAAGTTAATTTCCCGTTACAATATCAACCGGTCCAGGTGGGAATCTAACACTAGATCGTCTATTGATGCAGCTCTCTGAACCTTACGCACTCGGCCATTATGGTGCCCAATCAGATTAGGTGTAATTGTTTTTATAAATATCACTGTAGGTTGTCTTACATATAATTATATTTTAACTACAGTTCGAAGTCTTTCAGCAGTCCAATTTATATTCTTCTCTAACAACGAGTTCAATCAAAACCCGAAAGGCACTAGCGGTCTGTATTGTTTTGGTAAACGAATGATTTGAATCATTTTTAGTGGATTTAGATTTTCCACGCTCTGTTTCAAAGGCAACAATTTTACCTTCTTTTTTTTTTGTTTTGTTTTTTGTGTGTGGGTTGTGTCATTGTTTCCTCAACATTCAGCTCGAATCGTTTTAGAAAGGCAGGCAACCGGGTAAAACCTTTTATCGCTTTGATAACGTTCACGCTTGTAATAAAAAATCATGAAATCCAAATTTCTAATCTTTTAGCAAAATCTATAACATGTTTTAATGTTTTTTAATTTTATCAGAATAATAAATGTTTTTTTTTAGCTTTAAGTTAATACTTAAACGAATTCGACATTGTGTAGTACGAATGTTAGTGAAGATTTATAACTAAACAAAAACAGAACTAAAAATTAAATTATAAGAAAATATTTTAATAAAGCAAAATATGCTTCATTACTTTTTCTTCTTCTTTGTTCTTTCCTTTATATGACCAAGTCGAGATTCCAGAGATATTGTGTGGTTCTCCCATGTTCCTTTAGTCTCCCAAGAGCTTTCATCGCACCTCAGCCGTAGAAGGACAGATCAGTGCGTCATGCTCACCTGGTGGATTGAAACCAATACAAAACTTCCTGAACGGGTGAGCTCAGAGTCTTTTATACCTTGTTCGTAAGCGGAAAATCAAGACCTGCTCTCGTCGAGTTAGTTCGTAAATGGCATCTTTCGGGTCATGATTTGGATGCTTACTAGTCCATCTCTAATTAATGGCATATTTATTAAACAATTTTTAAGACTTTTTATTAAAATTTCTTTAAGGCTGAGGGCGCAGTCGAACAAGCTCCTTCCTTGGCCGGCTGGAATGCCCGTTTCCAGCGTCTGAAATGACCAGGAATGCATTGTAGAATTATTTCCTCATACATAATCGTCGTGATTTCTAAGTTTTAGACAAGTTATTTCAGGCACGTACTCTACTTCGACCTTAGCGATTACAACACTGACGCGTCATCTATAAGGAAAACAATATTAGGGTTCCTTTTTACGAGCTGAATTATTCTCGCTACATAGTCACGCCACCTTGGATCTGACATCTGACACCTGCCTTTTCCCTAAATCTTACTCATCACTCATTATACCTTATACAATATCTGATCCTGATACTCGCAGCTTTGCCAGTACTTGCAGTAATTCCAGTGCATAGTCCATGTTAGGTCAAGTCATTATTAGCTAGAGAGTAATTATATTTCAAACTTTATCTCTCAAAATTCCATCTTTAAAAACTGGTCTTAAAAATCCTATTAGGGAGATGAGGAGAGTAAGAGTTTCTCTAGCACAGGCCCAATGAAGTAAAGAGCGACCTTCCGAAAGACGATTTTCTTTGTGTGATTGTTTCTTATTTAATAAAAGTTACGAGCTCATTCACCTTTATTTATGTCTTAAGATGATCATCTTTATGTTTCAGTTTTCTGCAATAGTTAGCAAAACGAAACTACCTCGAACAGGCTTCAGCCACTAAATAAATATGAACCAACCCTGATTGGTTTTCGATCTCGAGGGAAGCACCTTGAGATACTAGTAGATTTGAATAGTTATGGAGTTTACAATTAAATGATAGGTATCTTCTTTGGGCAAAATCAACAACATACGTTACATTAAGATCTTAATGACTAAGTTTGTTTGTTACAAATTAAGGAAAATTGAGGATTTTTCCAAGTATTTTGGATCGTAAGGATTAGATACGAGATGAATAAGAGGGTTTAGTGTAGCTCCAGAGCTCAACTCCAAACTTCCGAAGTGGTCTTATTATGTCATATAAATGATTCTCATGTAATTAATCGGTAGTTATAGCTTATCTAGTAAATGATTAGAAAGTCAAAACACAAACCGTTTCATGCTGTTTTAATCTGTTACAAGAAGGCCGTTTTTCCAGATGGAGTACAAATTAATGTGGTGCTCAGATATTCAGGGTGCTCAATATTCGATGGCCACTCCCAGTTTTTGAAATATCAAGATCTTTATGGATGCGTTCGTTTGTTACATAAGAAGGAGTATTGGGGATTTTAGATTGTAATGACAAGATACGAGAAGAATGGGAAGATTAGTCGAGCCCCAAAGTTCTACTTCGTTAGCCCGAATGGGACTAATCACTTTCATTATTAATTATTTTAACTATGGTCTAATTGAGTGTTTTGTATTTTTTTGGAAGCTATGAAGGCTTATTATCTAGGAAATTTTAAAGTAGTCGGAAACGACGGGCAGTTTCTTTTCTTTTAGGCGTGGTAGGTCTGGTATCTTACAGAAATTTAATTTACCAACTAAACAATTATTTTGATCTCAAAACGGATCATTTGTCTTATGTTTACTGATTATATTTCTTGTACTGAGTAATATGAGACAACCTCTTGATCACTGAATAAAGTGTTTTTTTCCCTCCTAAATACGCGATACAACTGTATAAAACACATCATGTAATATTCACAGTTTTTGGATGGTAGTCACAAAAACAGAGCATCAAGCCCTTTGATAACATTCCCTTGGGACATACAACAAAGGGGTCGCTAAATTACCAAACATCGATTACTGTTGATTAAGCGTCGAGGCTATGTTTGTTTTCTATTTATTTGGCTTTAATTTAGACCGCTCTCACAAAGTACATTAAATACTGTTTCATTTCCTAACTTTGTAGAAACCTGTCCTCAAACGATATTTAATTTTTCCGCAGTTTTTGAAAATTACATAGGGTTTTGATTCCTAGAGCAAATATTCAGAAAGCATACAAACATCGACAGGAAAAAAAAAAGTACACCCAATAGATGTTTCCATTTTTTCGGCTAAAACTTTCAAAAAAAAAAAAAAAAAAAAAAAAAAAAAAAAAAAAAAAAAAAAAAAAAAAAAAAAAAAAAAAAAAAAAAAAAAAAAAAAAAGGTAAACAGCATTTAATGAATATAAAAATTATGAACATTGTTTCAAAAATATAATTGATTGCAGTTTTGCATTAAATGGGGAATACCCCTCAAGAATGAATTAAAAATAGCATTAGACATTTACCCCTATTGAATGCAAGACGTATGGCGCAAGATAATGCTCATGATAACATGGCAATTGCTTGAATATCAATTACCAATTGGTAGCTGCAATATTAGAAGTTCCCTAGAACATCTTCTGTTCAGGTGGCTCGGAGGAATATCTGGAATATAATGGATGATTGATGAATATAATAATCAAGTTGAGATATCAGTGGATTTGAGTAGTTAGGGAGTTTATGATCAGCAACATATGGTACATAACTGTCATGTAAATGAAGCTCTTGTAATCATAATGTTTGAGTCAAGCATCTAATATCAATATACACGGCTATCTTGGAATAGATAGAATGGCAAAACAGCCATGATGCAATAATACGTAATTTATTCTAGTGTTATTAAAGAAAATAAATTATGTTGTAGTATTTTATTTAGGAAGATCGCAGAAAACAAAAGTTGGGTTATTTACACTTGAATAGTAGGAATATTTTCTAGCAATAGAAAAAAAAAAGTTTAAATATTTACCATTTTTGAAAGAAAGAATTTAATTTACTATCTCTATTTTTATTATGGAGAAACCAGTTTTATTTTTATATTTTACAGAATAAAACCCTGACAAAATTCAGAATATTTTGTTTTATACTGTTTTTCTTATCTCTGACTCGCTATATATATATTATTTAATATATATATATTAAATCAATTAAATTCCTATTTGTCTTCTTGTCTTAAACATTTTAATTCTCTTCTTTCTTTTCTCCTTATTATCCTCAGTGTACAATGTCTTTGGTAGTTTTTAAGTACGATATGTTAAAGGAAACACAATTTATACAGGTGATTTACCCAAATATAAAAAGAAAAATTATATAATAAAAATATTATGTTTCAGTTCAAGCAATAATTATTTAATTTAATGGGATACAAATATTCTGTAAGTACTAACAATATTTAATAATTTACTCAAAATTTTGTATGTTTCAGGTAAGATGATCTTTGACTATAACGTTGCTGAACTGAAAAACGCAGGTACGTTTTGACACAACTTCACTTCAATTAGATAGACAACGAGGATGTTAAACTACAAATATATCAGTTGATAATAATTTAAAATAACCTCAAATAGACACGAACAGTGAAACATTATGGAAGATAGCTCCTCATTAGAAATAATTTAAATTTTTCTACTTTATATAGTAAGAATATAGTTTTATTACTCGACAATAATAGAAAATTAATATTATTAGCATTTAAAATGTATTTTTTGTTACAAGAACTAGGGTCGATATTAGCATATAAATATTTGATATTAATAAGAATAACTATTAAATTAAATATTACATTATATTGCTACGAGCTTTCTCGTGGGTTACCTTCATTAGGTAATTATTTAACTTTAATAAATTGCTGGGTTTGGGGAGATATAAGATAATTTTTAAATATTCAAATCGAATTAAGAGTTTTCATCTCATTAATAGAATTTTTAAATTTTATTTTTTCATATTTTAATTTATATTTACAACTGTACAGGACATATACATCTAAAAAATGTGTTGAAAAATGATAACAATAACAGTCCATTTTTAGTACGCCAATAAAAGCTATATATCAGAAGGTCCCGAGGCCATCTTCTTTTCGGAGGACTCAGAGGTTTGTCAGGGACAGAATGAGAAGCAAGTTGAGATATTAGTGGATTTGAATCGTTGTGGAGCACTCTAGGGATAGGATAGATATATGTTTTTTGCTATATCAGCAACATATTGAACATTAAGACCTTTATGGATAAATTTATTAATCACAAAGTAAGGATCACTGATTATTTTTCGAATCAATTTGGATTGTAAGGATTGAATACAAGAAGAATTGGAAGGTTTAGTTAAGCCTTACTCCTCACCTTGTCCAAATAGGTCTGATTACTTTCAAATAAATGTGTATTTTATAATTAACTGGAACCTTTGAACGCTTGTCTAGTAAATGTTGCAGTATCCTATAACGCTAAGCTGTTTCTTGTGGTTTTATACCGAGTAGATTATCGGATCTAGAATAGTCCGTTTATGAAGCACGCTAAACTAAGTAAAGAGGGATAAATGGAATTTTTAAAATAAATTATAATTTTCCATATTTTTCCACCTTTACCAAGCATACCGGTGTTCTTCAAGGTGGAATCCTCGGCACTATCATTAACCGGATGTATTTTCAAGATATAGACTAGCATTTTACTTAGAAATCGCATTCCAGAACACAACAAGAAACAGCTCAACGCTTTCGACTACTTTAACATTTTCTAAACAAACGTTCTTAGCTCCATTAATTACAAAATACTTATTATCTCGGCATTATTCATTTCTATTTGGACATATAGAGTAGAATTTTTAGGGTCCTCTAAAGCAAGGAATCTATCAAATCCATTACTATCGAAAATCCTACATAGAATCGTCAGAGTTCCTTGTTATAAAACAAATAAACTGTTTCATGATAATGTTTATCATGTATGTTGCATATTAGCCCCAATACCTAAGCTTCCGAGATAAGCCCTGTCGAATCCGTTAGTACCCCAACTTGTCTTCGTATTTACTTTTCGAAGCTTCAAAAGAAAATATGGTACAGAGACCTTCGATTATTGAACGTTTACTGAAGTTCTACCATTGCGCAGTTGCTTTATAAGCCATTGAAATGTTATTATCACCATTATCGTTCATATTTAATAGATTGTTTCATTTAATTATTTTGTTTAGTTGCAAATCACTGAGAATAAAATGAATAAATAGATAATAATAACATCTATATTTAAAAGTTGCAGTTGAGGTGAAGTATGAAGCACATACATCTAGTTTGCAAGAAACTGATTACTTCGACGAAATAACTGCTCAGTACATCTTATACAACAATATGCCATTAATTACTTCATGATATACGTCATTTAGATAATAACTAGATCATATTTATGTTTATGTCGAGTCCTTAGCCACCTGTACATAACATATACATCTGGCGTTCCATATCGTTCTGAATGTGACAGTAAAGCAGATTACGATGCCTGCTCAGTAGTCACAACGGGCTGTCACCCAATGCATGTCTAACTGCATTGCCACATTGCCTACAGAGGTTTCATCGCCTCCCCAAGCGGATATAGATGCAGTTAAAACGCAATCCCTTTTTATTAAAAAAAAAAAAAAAAAAAAAAAAAAATTGCAGTAATGTTCTACATCGAAATTGAATAGGAATCAGCATGTAGAATTAAATATTAAAACTGATTTTTTACATTATTTTTTATATTCAAAGTAGGGATATATCGATTCCAAAGGTTGATACTCAACTCCACTGATTTTAATAAAAGAATTAAGAGTCGATGATCCATAGTCGATTCCTAGGTACCGATAAATATCGCTGGCTTTGGTGGCTTTATTTTGTAATTATTAAAAAAACTATTTTTCTCTCAAATAACAATATGATTTTTTTGTTTCATTCACAGAGCATTTGTTTTCATAGTAGGTCAACACTGTTCATTACAATATTATATAATATAAAACAATTATATTAAGCATTGTTATTGCAATTTTTGATTATATGTATTTTCTTATTTTAAAAAATATATTAACGATGTGCTGCCAAACTATTAGCTGCCGAAACCAAATAACAAAATAAATGCAGTAAGACATTGCATCATTCTATTATACTTTTTTGTTATTCTTATAGATTTATTTTTATTCCAGAATAAAGATTTTTGTCTTATTAGGTACATAGTCTGGATTGTAATTAACTTGTAATGTTGTCGATAGTAAATGCTATTTACCAATTTATTTATTTATGTTTTATTTTAGCCACTTATTGAAATTTAATTTACAATTGTATACTACAAAAAATAAAATACATCAAGTAAATAAAGGTCTAATTACTGTTATGTAAATGAGTCTTTTGTAAGCGATCGGAAGGTTTGAAAATTGGTCAGGTAAATGTTGAAGTAGTCGAAAATAACGGGCAGTTTCTTGTCGTTTTAGTTTTGTATGTGGACTCCAAGTAAGACGTTTGCCCAAGTGGAATCCTGGGTAGTGGATCTGTTGAACAGGGGTTAATGGAACATCATTAAAGGATACTGTAGAACAGGAAGTCGTAGGCTCACAACGAAGGGTAAAGGCTATTTGATGGGATTTATTTCGATTTACTATAATTCTAAATTTTTGAAACCATAATTTATTTCTTGATTTTCTTCTTAAACCGAGGTTTCAGCACTGAGAATCAAAAATCGATTTTTTTTGTATCGGTACCGAAATCGAAAATCGAAAAACGTTGGAGCCGATATATCACTAATTCAAACTATACACTTGTCACATTTTCTAGGCGAGCTTTTTTATTTCTTCAAAATACCAATTTCCGTTTTTGGAGGCATCTACACATTCATTTTTCAATCTCTTTCAGAGGATAGAGAGGGTCATGTCTTTTTTTTTAAGGAATGAATTAACAGAATAGTGATGAAAAAATGCAAAGTATTGACATTTTGGAATGGGTTCAAATTAAGCTTAAATAATTACAAATTATAGCACAGTGTCATTATCATTTAAAACACTCGCTATGCGTTTAATTAATTTACATCAGTTCTCCACATCACACGCACCAACCCTGCTATGGGTGCATCAATTCCAACGCTTTTCATTTCTCGACACTAAGCGTATTCAAATGATATTCTATATAAAGTAAATTTTAAATAAATAAATTTTGCTTTATGTAAAATACTTATGCATTATTATTAGAATATATATAATAACCATGGACATTAATTTAATAAATGCAAAATAATATTAAACAGAACGAAATTGTATAGAATATATATAATTTTTAAAATATATTTAATAAAAAAAATAGAAGAAAAATACAAACTAAATATAAATATTCGGATTAGGAAAATAGAGTATTTTTGATACATTTAAATTTCAAAATAAAAAATTAAGAATTAAAAGTGGTAGCATTAAAAAAAGCTGTTCTGTTGTTGAGCTCTGGATAGTTGACCTCTTTTTTTAAAGATAGAAGTGTTTTGTTGAATTAAAATTCCAATCTATCTCACCATAGGGTAATATGTAATATAGAAGATAAAGAATGCATTCACACAGTACGTACAATGAAAATTTCTAACAATATATAAGAAACACTATCCATGTAGAAATTAATGTTGTTTACTTGTGTTACACGTTCTCACCTTACGGAAGAGGAAATAAAAATATCAGAATTTAACAGAATAAATCCATTTTTAAAGAGATGTTAATTTTCGTTACACATTTTTACATAGACAAAATAACACACTAAACAATACATTCCAACCAATACTATAGGTAAGCAAATTCAAAGGTCGGTGATAAAAAATCGAATTAAAAAAACAACAAAAACAAACGATGAAGTTTGGAGTTACGGATCATTCATTCTGAATATGTGATTCGAACAAATAAAGGTATGGACTCGTAAAAAGAGTAATAATTTGTAAGCATTTTTATAGTTCCTGAAGCTGGACTCGCTTGTCAACTTCCCATAGTAGTTTATGTTCTCGATATGATTTAAGTGAATTTTTACTTTATATGAGAAGAGTTGAGTACTGTCTTGTTTACGGAATCGGGTCGTTAAAGAGTCGTTTTGTTATTCTCCTACGGCCTCTAATTTTATTATTCATTTTTCTTGAACTGAATGATATGGAACACAAGTTTTTTTATTGCTTTAAAAAGTTTGTGGATTTCGGTTCCTCTCAAGGACAAATTTCATAACATATTTTATTCAGTAACAATAAAATACCATGTCTATATGTATGTCCAAAATAAAATCTGTCCTGACCGCTTACGCTGATGACACATGTCAGTTATCAGTAAAGAATGATTCCTCCATTGCCTCCCAAACACTAATCCCATATCCTAATCCTCCAAGAATGGTGTCAAAAATGAAGAATCGAAATAAATCCAAAAAAATGTCACCAAATAACCTTTACCCTTCTTCTTAAGCCCACCACTTCCTGTCCTACAGTATCCTTTAATGATATTCCACTAATCCCTGTTGAACAGATCCGCTACCTTGGACTCCACTTGGACAAACGTCTTACTTGGAATCCACATACAAGACTAAAATGACAAGAAACTGCCCATCGTTACAGATTACTTCAACATTTATTAGACAAACGTTCAAAGCTCCCAATTAATTACAAAAGACTAATATAAATGACTGTGATTAGACCTATCTCGACGTACGGAGTTGAGCTTTGGGGCTCCACTAAACCATCCAATTCATCTCGTATCCAATCCTTACAATCCAAAATCCTTCGAAAAATCCTCAATGCACCTTACTTCGTCACCAATAAACTTATCCATAAAGATTTTAATGTTCCATATGTTGCAGATGTAGCCCAAACCAGATATCTATCATTTCATAGTAACCACTCAAATCCCCTAATCTGTCAACTTGCTTCCAACACTATTCCTAATAATCCTCCGAGGCGTCAGAAAAGAAGATGGCCCAAAGACCTTCTTGTGTAGAATTTTTATTAAAGTGCTACTAATGGGTAGTACTTTTCATGTTTTGTCACGTTATTGTAATAGTTAACAGCACATTTACTTGATGTATAAATTTTGTACATAAAATTTCTATAAATTGTTATTAAAAAAAAAAAAAAAAAAAAAAAAAAAAAAATCATAGCTCTACACTCATTCAAATCATAAGTTCCTACTAAATCATATTACACATTTCTTCAGCGAATGCTAAATTAAAGAGTATTAAGTTTATGTAAGTTAGAAGCTATTCAATTTTCGCATATAACATATTTTGAATTATGAGTTATTAATGTTGAAAATTATCGATTTATCTTTTATAAAAACGTACTTATAAGTACTTTCTTTTTCTTCTTTATATTCCTACTTGTGCCATAAATGACAAGTAGAGCCCTAAATTTATTTTTTATTTTTCCAGAAGCCAAATAAACATAATCTTCATCCTGTTTGAATCTATAAATATTAATCTAAGATTAATTTAAATTTTATTTCCCTTCGCACCTTAATTCCCCCCGACAGTTCACAAACGGTTCTAGTTAGTCTTAATATTAACAATGAGATTAAAAAAAAAGAAGAAAAAAAAGGGGGGCTTAAATCAATGTTAATCGGAAAGAAAAATATTTTTAAATATATAAAATCATTTAATTACTGGCACAATTTTATTTCCATTCTTTTCTCAGAATAGAAAGAAGGAGATGAGGAACCATAACTCTTTCAGATCTAGATCCAGTAACGGTTTTTGAAATTATTTGAATTATTACTTATGTTCTAAAAAAAAATTAAATTTGTAAACCCACTAATACTAATTACATTGGATATACTGTATCGGCGTGAACTAAATAATAAGAGCTTTCAACCATATTTTTAATTCGTTAATTTTTTTGTTGTTTACTAAATAATGTTACTTTAACATAAACAACTCAAGAATTGTTATTTCGTTTAGTTTAAGGCTCTGTTTTTTTTTTTTTGTTTGTTTTTTTTGCAATAATAAGTGCAATATGAATTCATGGACGACTGCATTACAGTGGTGCAATCGTTGTTATATAAATTTAGTATAAAGTGAAAAAAAAAAAAAAAAAAAACTAGATTTAGTTAGAATTGTTGATTTAAAATTACAACTAAATTTACAATGTAATTTTCTCGGATATTTTTTCTCATCTTAATAAATACATCAGTAGCTCTGGCATTGCCGTTCCTCCCTCATCCTTACTAAGTGAACTATGATTGCGAGTCATAAAAAATTCCACGAGGCGCTGAAGTAAAAAAGAGAAGAAGGTAGTAATTGAGTAACTGATTGAATCTAGTTGTGGTGCTGATTAGATTAAATTAGCTATTCAGTTTTGAAATTAAGTCTAAAAAAAAAGAAAAAATGATTATTGTGAAGTATTCTCAGAACTGTGATGATACACTATATAAGATGTAAAATATGTTCTAATGTTACTTTTTTCTCATTCAGTTTAATGCTACTCATATTTCTGCAAATGAGATCAAAATAGAGTCAAGGATTAACAAAGTATGCATAAGTAAATGATTAAATGAGATTTATTTTAACCCATCTTATCTCAATTTCCAACCAAGTACAGTACCCATGAGTTTATGTGGTGTATGTGAGGTTGACATACACATTAAAGAAGAAAAAAATATAATAACTTATTTGTTTACACCTATCGAAAAACGAAGAAATAAATAAATGAATGTAAATTAACTTACAGTCGAAATAACCCCCTCCCCCTCCAAAAAAAAAGAATAAATGTGTATGTATTCACCAGAAATTTATTGTAGACAATATGAAACACAGACAGTCAGGATACAGTCATACACACGCCTGTATCCATCAGATCAATGGATTATGGCTGTTCAAGGTCAGCATGACTATTATAGAAGACCTATATATGTTTTCCTCAAACAACCCGATCATGAACCAAAACTAGGAAGCCATTATATCTTTAAAAACCACAGTAATACGTACTAGTTAAGGTCGTCTCCATGACCATATCTCCTCAGGCTGATCTCTATAAGTAACTGCAGTATGCTGACGGCCTTCGAGAGGTATGAATACTCATACCCTACTTAACTGAGAAAGCTAGACAAAATTTTCCTCTTTAGGGTGCATTTACACCAACCGAGCAATGTTTACGAACGTTCAAGAACGTTCTGGATCATTTAACCAAGTTCCCAGCAAAACTTCCGAATGGCACCCGGGTTAAACTAATAAATATGTAAAACTATTATATATGTCGCCCAAATGAGGTACTTACGCTATTTTAATATCCTAGGATTTAACGGTTTTTAGGTTATCCTAAGGATAACTTCCGCCATTGTTGTTCTTAAGGATACTCTTTTGAAATATTTGACGATTTTAAGGTTTGTACTAAATTGGTGGTATATAATAGAACCGTGGCCGTGGGGATTCGGGGCAGGATTAAGAGATGGCTCCTGCTATAAGGACACTGTTTTTCAGATCTGCCAGGATCTGAAGAATTTTTGAGGCCGAAGGACATCCTTGGCCACTCTCCTTACCCACTTAGAATTAGTTTTCGTCCTTAAGGATGCTGTTTTAAGATGGCGGAAGGACATCTTTGGTCCAAATATATATATATATATATATATATATATATATATATATATATATATATATATATATATATATATATTAGTTTTTCGTCCTTACCGATGCTTTTTTGAAATATTCCAGGATTTAACGTTTTTTAAGTAGTCCGAAGGATAAATTTCGCCATTATTGTCGTTGAGGATACTGTATTAAAATATTTTTAACATTAATATTTCGTCATTGTTGCCCTTATAAGGATTTTGTTTTGAAATATTAGAAGATTTTAAGGTTTTAAGATGGCGGAAGGATATCCCGTCGTTAACGCATTCTACGGGGGAAAAAAGCAACAAACACTGAATCCCTTTGAAGATTCGTCAGTTTACCGACAAATAGCGGAACAGTGTTCGCAAAGAATGCTCGGTTGGTGTAAATCCGTAAAAAAGTACTCGGGAATAAATCTGGTAAAAGGGGTATTTCGGACTGCCTCACATAGTTTTCATACTTTCAAGGTCATAACTTAGATTAATTATAGTGCACAATAGACCCTATGGAGTCAGGATGTCCGAATGGGCTAAAGCGTATGCAATAGGTATTCGAGATACACCCAGTCCATCGGGGTAATCAGTTGAATGTGTAACCATTCTTCAAAGAATGTCGCATCGACTTCCTAAATACTTGAATTACTAAGGCACTGTAACCCATGGCAGGAGATCTAATTTCTGTTTAGTCTCCACTTCTAGTTCATTGTTAGGACAGAAATCCCAATAACGAGATGTTATGGGTGTTCCTGAGTACTTGGTTCAGAAGGCCGTGGGTTCGATTCCACAATGTTTCATTTAGTATTTATCGTTATCTCGAAAAATTAATCGAACTATCAACTCTGGTTAGGATGGAGTTACAAATTCTTGCTAGCGTTCAGAGTTTGGCCAACAGGCTATGTGTTGTTTTGTTTAAGTTGGCAAGTGGTGTTTTATGTAAACGTACCATGAAGTATATTTTATTAGTCAATGTTAAGGATTAAAAAGATTATGATTTTATTGAATCATAAATGTATTTTTTTTTCTGTTTCAATTTTTTAGATTTAGAAGAAAGAACATAAACTTGTATCAAATATTGGTTATGGATTCTTTCAGCTTTATTTTTTTATTATGGTCTTGATGAAGGTAACTTCAAGGTGATGGATGAAGTACATATTATTAATTAGGTTTTTGCATATATATAAATTATATTTACATAGTAAATCTCATACTTCCATCTTGACCAACAATTATAACTTTGACCCTAAAAGCACTAAATTAAGTAAAAGCGTTTAATGAACTTCTGTGACTAGTATAAAAGTAAAGCCTTAGAAGGTTGAGAATTAAGTTGGGCCCCAAACTTGTCCTTAAACGGCACTAAACTCTCCGCTCCTAATGGGCTGTCAATTTTAGAATGTACATAAAAAAAGTTTTTTACTGATTTCCACATCAAACAACTCACAACTTTTATACACGGTTAGTCGATTATAGTTTATATTAAGTCTAATGATTAGCAACAGCCTTGAAAGTAAAAGGGTAAACTTTGTTGGATTTTTCATGCTAGAGTTATTAGAGCGTTTATTAAATAACTTTTATACTGTGGTTCATGATTTAGAAAAAAATAGTTTATTTAGTTCAAAACTACACGAGTCTGTTCATTTATTTATTTTGTTACGTTTGTAATTAATTCTATTATATTATTCAATTATTAAAAAAAAAAAATGAATAAAGTGATATAGCCATTTTAACACCTCTGCATTTACAAGTATTTTAAGAATATCAAAACTTGGCGATTTAACAAAAAAAAAATCTTCGTCTCATAGGACCTGTTTATTTATCTGCATAAAGAAATCCTTTATAAATATATCTCATTCAACATGTTTAATAAAGATAAACAGTAGGAATACTAAACTTGGTGCACTATATAATACAGACCTATCCTTAGAAACAAAAAAAAAAAATTAAATATCATTCATTCTTTAAACGGCATTACTTTGAAATTAGGACAATAATACAACATGCCAAAATTTTACTGTGTTTAGAAATGATTTCCTGAGACGAGGTTTTAGCATATCAAAACTCCAACATATTTTGAAGAATATTTTAATCCAAAAATTTATTTAGGAAACAGATATTTTATAATCTATGGAAACCAGAAAACTTCAGTAATTGTATCAAAGATGCAGTAATACAGCGGGAAACATAATATTAATTTCAAGAAGAAATTAATAATTTTATGCACATTATTTGTATTTTATAATTCTACCTTCTGGTATGTACAGAAAAATTTTCTTTGGCTGTAAATTATAATCTTTTCTCACTAAAGCAACAGAGAGAGAGCATGGGTAATAAACTTAGACCTAACTGAAACTGCACCAGTCCCATGGAATGCTCGGTAGTCGGTGAGTTGTGGTTGTGTTCGTTAGTATTTCACCTCACTTGCCGAAGTAGTGTTGTATTTGAAACTTAAATTATAGTTTAAAAAACTAAAAAAACACGCATTGATAGCGAACCGAACTAAACCTATCTTAGACAAAATTTAATTATCTAAAAATATTGGTATATAATTTTTTTTGATTGGATTAGCCATTTTTGCGTTACAGACTCTTAAACATGACCAAAATAATTTTTTGAGGAAGTTGGCGAAATTCGTCGATTTTCGATATTTGATTGTGATTAAACGCCTAAATCAAATTCAGTTTAAGAGATGTCTTTTGACGTACAATTATATAAACTTTAATTTTCTAAAAGATACATTTTTCGTTTTAAAGCATTTTTGTATATGTTTTTTTGTAAAAATCTGAAAACAAATGCAAAAATGCCCTCCAAAGATTTCTCAGGTCCCATCTGGACCATACCGAATCATAAAGCCTACTTTCCCACCTTTTGCAAGGCAGACAAATATTATCTCCTCGTTGGAGGTATTTCGACTGGATTAGGTGAAAATGATTTAAAAAAAAGTTGTGCAATTGTTGTATTTTCATTGGTCCTTGACACGTCTGCAAATTTTCAAGATAATCAGAGAGCTGGAAATTGGGACAAATTACGATGAAAGATTCCGTTACATACTGGTGAAGCTAATAAAAGCGTATTAAAAACGTGTGAAATTAAATTTTGTGGTAAAATTCAACACCAAAAGAGTGTTCAGAAATGCTTGCTCAGATTTATTGGGAAGTATAAGAGTGTTTCATAGGCACAAAAGATTCTCAGAAGTTCGTGAGGAAAACAAAGAAAATAATAACAGGACAATGTATGAATTCCAAAGGAAAATAATATATTTATCATACAATGTAAATAAATATATGTTTTAGTCCGCTTTATTAACTGATCTCATATGCACATAAAATAAAGTTTTTGGTCATTGAAAAACAAAGAAATAACTTATAAATACAATGTACAATAAAAATGTTGGAAATAAATTGTATACAAATAATGCTGCTTATAAACCCTAAATAATATCGATTATATAATTTAATTTTTTTTTCTATATTATTATTACTATTATGCATATAATAATTATAACAATTTTCTATGAAAATAAACAGAAAGGTTTACCTCCAGTTGGTAGATACATTTAATAAAGATGAGAAAGTAGAATGAACTCGAGCAAACTCAATAAGGCGGGTTTTTTTTTTTTTTTTCCTCTTTTTAAGTCAGTTCCACTCGGCTGGTAATACACTTTTCCAGGCAGACATTGTTAAGATTGAGAAGTGGTTTTCCAGTTGATTTCGTCGGCAAACTACCTTCAGAAAATTCTTTCCGATCAAGAGGATCTTAGAATTCAGGTAGAGGTTTCGCAGAAACGTGATTCTGTCCGTCAATAAGCTGTCAGCTTTATGGATTACAAATATTTGAAAACAATCTAAACGATTTTTTTCAAAGTTCTTTTTTATGCTTGGCATTACAATAAGTAAGGAAAACATTTAATGAAAATGAGTTTTAGTTTCTATTATTATATTCTATGCAAAAATAATGCAGTATTTTATTTCCGTTTCATTATTAATTCCAAATGTGTAAACAAAACTAATCCACAATGCTAAGTTATACACATCATTTTAAAGCCTATTACCTCGCTTACTTTCCAATATAATCTTTTTTTTTTTTCTAACATTTAATTTAGTCCATTCAGTGCCTCTTACAAATGACGTCTAGGAGCGATTTTCGGCAAATTTACTTTTATGAGTTCAAACTCAGTCGAAGTGCTGCGCCAACGGCTCCAAATGTTGGGGCCAGGTACCGTTAATGAATCTACAGTGCCGCGATGGTTTCAAAAATTCCGTAGTGGAAATTTTGACCTTCTAAACAAAGAAGGTGGTGTTCGGATCCCAGAAAGATATTGAAAATGCATTTCGAGAGTTTGTTGATTCCAGAGACTCTACTTTTTACTCTTCTGGGATTAATGCATTAATTGTGCGTTTGCAAAAATGTATAAATTGTAATGGAAGTTATTTTGATTAAATATATTTTATTGAAGTTAAATTGTGGCTTGTTTTTACTGAATACCAAAACCCTGCATTATTTTTGCATCAACCTAATACATTCCAGACTCTGCAGTAACATATAGTCTACCTTTAGAAGAATAGTTTGATAATCGCAACAGGTATCGCCAATAACCTTTACTGTCTCTCTGGATCCTTGTATAAAGTACCTATAAAACATATTGAACAGATTGGTTACAGTTATCTTGGACTTCAACAAAAGACGCTGATAAAACTCGTACGAGACTGAGAAGACAAGAATACGCCCGTAGACTTTGATTACTCCAACACTTAATTGACAACATAACAAAATTCTAGGAGATCATAGTGCTGAACTCAACTGCTTAACAGGAGTTGAAAGAACCCCATTTCACATATTTATAAAGTTTAGAGGTATCTAACACTGCCATCTTAACCTAAGAAAAATTATATTAATGTCGGGTACAAAATAATGAATAATCCAGGGACTTAGAATGACTGGAAATCTTGATAAATTTTCATTTTATTTTATTTTTTTAAATTTATTTAATGATATTTACAACTGCATACAATATGGGGACCAAGTGAGGTGAATAGTGGATTCAAGTGGGTATAGAGCTTATCGTTGAAGGATAAGTATAGTACTAGCTTGGACCAATTTAGCAACTTTTTAGTACATTTAGATCATTTAAATATGTTTATGATAAAGTAAAGAGCAGCGAGGATTTTACGAAGGATTTTGAATAGTAAATTTTAGGACTGATATTAATCGAAATGTTAAGTGGAGCTAAACAACCCAAAGCTCAATTAACTTCGTGTGCCAAATAGGTCTAATTACTATCATGTGAATTAAGTCCTTTGTAATTGATTAGAAGCTTTGAACGTTTGGCTAGTAAATGTTGATGAAGTCCAACAAGGCAGTTTCTTGTTGTTTTAATCTTATATGTAGAATCCAGCGATCAGTGATATAAAGGAGAAGACATAAAAATATTCATGTAAAAAACCGTTAAATCCTAAAATATTTCAAAATATTATCCTTAAGGAAGGAGAATAAAAAGCCAATACTGGCGGAATATCCTTCGAATAACTTAAAAACCGTTAAATCCTGGAATATTTCAACATATTATCCTTAGGGACGAAAACTAATATATATGCGGCCCAAAGATGTCCTTCCGCCATCTTAAAATAATATCCTTAATGACGAAAACTAATAAAATCGTTAAATCTTGAAAAAAAAATAGTATCCTAAAGAACAAAAACTAATTCTATGTGGGGAAGGAGATTGCGCCAAGGATGTCCTTCCGCCACCAATAATCGTCAGATCCTGGCAGATCTGAAAAACAGTACCCTTTTGAGCTTAATAGCAGGAGCAATCTCTTGATCCCGCCCCGAACACCCACCGACACGGATCTATATTGTATATAAATATTATCAAGCAACAAAACTGTAAAAAAAAAAACTCGCCTTTAAAAATATACAAACAATATGTCAAAATAAATTTTCATGAAGTTCTCCCTTCCTCTTTTTCATTTTTCAAAATATTCTGCTTATTTTGAAAATATAAAGTAATTCAAAACCAAAGACGCTTTAATTTTTATTTTATTTGACCCATGGTAATAGTTAAAGGTTAAACTCATTATTTTGTCATATCTTTTTACTTTTCTTTCTAGCCCTGATGAATGCTTACACTGTAAGCCGAAACGATGGCACAATAAATTAATTTAATTGTGTTACCTTGGATGCACAATTATCTACTTCAATGTAAATTTCTGCATCCAAATAAATCACATCAATATGCTTAAAATCAACTTTAATATAACAGAAAATAAATTGAGTAGTCAGGATTATAAAAATTAGATTGTTAAATCAGTTGTTTCATGTCTTGACCTCCATTATGTAAGATTCCAGGAATACTACAAGAACTGTCCACTGTATAGCTACGTAAGGGCTGTAATAGAGAAGAGGGAATTCTCTTCATGCCCCTCCCCCCCTTCCGCTAATAGAGAAGAGGGAATTCTCTTCATGCCCCTCCCCCCCTTCCGCTAATAAAAGCTGCATAAGGAACAAGAAATTTCAAGGCTGGCCAAATAACAAGAGTCCCACCGACCAGTCCCTCTCTATATTAAACCTTCACCAAATAACCTATCCCAAGGAATTCGATAACACAGAGGGGTCACTGTTACACGTGTTTGCGGTTTCGTAAACATAGTGGTATCTTTATAAAGAAAGGCTACCTTAAAAATATATTGGAAACTGATAGGTTAGTTTTTTTGTTTAATTAAAAGGGGAAAAAAGGGAACGAAAACTATGTTATGAGCATCTAAAGAGTGTTTCGATAAAAATTGTAATAATGTCCTACCTAACTCCAAGCAAGCTTAATTTACTTTGAAATATATTTAACTGATACCAGATTAATAAACATTATTATTATATATATATATATATATATATATATATATATATATATATATATATATATATATATATATATAAAGGATTTAGTGTTAGCGGCGTCCTTAGCTTAAGTAAATATAGATATGAGGGTATAGCCTAGGGTAAGAACCGACCCACATTGTTCCATATCCATGTTAAATAGAACGCCCTTTGAAGAATTTAAACAGAAAAAAGATATATTTTTTTTTTTTTAATTTATTAAAATTATAACTCTATACAATATAAAAATAAAATAAATAAGATATATGTGATGATAATACTAAAAATTACAGGTCACCTGTTTTTAAATCAACTACAATATATACTTATAAAGGTTCTATATTAGAAGGTTCCGAGGCCATTCTTTTCAGGGACCTTGGAGAGTTATCTGGAATAGAATGAGAAGCAAGTTGTGATACTAATGGATTTGAATGGTTGTGGAGTTTGCTATGAAAGGATATATATCTGATTCTTGCTAAGTCAGAAACATAAGGTATATTAAGATCTGTGGATAACTTTGTTTGTGACAAAGTAAGGAGCATTGTGTTTCCATAAATTAGAATATAATTGGGTAACACGATTGGCAGAATCAAATAGTTCAGAGAATTCAGGCGTCAATAGATAGGGACGATTGTGACACTAGAGTAAAAGTATGGAACATTAAGATGGAAACATATGGAACATTAAGGTCTTTATGGATAAGTTTATTTGTGACAAAGTAAGGAGCATTAAGTATTTTTCGAAGGATTTTAGATTGCGGATACGTTATAAATTAAATGGTTTGCTGGAGCACCAAAGCTCAACTCCATATGTCCACCTGTCATGTAAATGAGCCTTTTGTAATTAAACGATAGGTTTGAACGTCTGTCTAGTAAATGTTGAAGAAGTCGAGAACGACGATTCCTGTCCTTTTAGTTTTGTATGTGGATTCCAAGTTAAACTTTTGTCTTGTTGGAGTCCTAAATAGCGAATCTGTTCAACTGGGATCAGTGGAATGTTATTAAAGGATACTGTAGGGCAGGAGAAACAAATCTAAAAATGAAAACGATACACAGATATATTATTATTAAAAATATAAATATAAATGATAAATAATAATAATATCTATAATAATAATATCTATAAAATAACCACTTTTCCATTTTACAACTACCTTATCTCCTATTTATTATTATTTTCTTAATAATCCATTTGATTAGACATTAAATACGTAAAATAAAATGTGGTAAGAATGAAATGGTTAGATATCGTAGTTGGAATGGTGTTTCATAAATCAATGAATGGTCCTTTGAATATCGCTATGTGGAAGAGAATTTTTTTTTTTTTTTTTTTTTTTTTTTTTTTTTTTTTTTTTTTTTTTTTTTTTTTTTTTTTAAATCAATCCCCTTCTTTTTTAATGCTATTTATTTTATTTTATTTTTTTATTCGAAAACAAATTATAATCAATTTTAAAAAATCTAATAATTACAATAAATACCTTTAAATTGCAGGTTAATTTAAAGTATATTTTCGCCAATATTGATATTGAACATAAATACAATATTATTACATATATAAAAAAATGAAAAAAAATATATAAATAAAAATAAATAACAACGAATTTTCAAAGTGAATTATTTAAGAGCTAATTAACAGTTTATCTAATTAATAATTTTTTCCTATTTAAAATTTTAAAAAAATATTTGTGCCGTGACCAGGATTCGAACCTGGGTTATTGCGGCCACAACGCAATGTCCTAACCACTAGACGATCACGGCTACTGAATAACCGATAAAGAAATTGAGTTAACAACCTGAAGGAGCGGACCGGTTGGGGCAGTTCCCAGCGGCTGAGTGAAAGCTGTGCCTTGGGATTGGTATTTAAGTGTTCTGTCATTTCTATCTAGGTAACTGTAAATGTAATAATATTATAATAAATACATAAATGTATTAGCTGAGATTAGGAGCGTATCAAAAAAGCATTAAATATAATTACATTTTCATTTAGATAGGAATTCAGAAATATTTTTCCATAAGTCTGTGCTGTTGAATAGTTTAGTAGAGATTACTAAAGGTAAAGTAGAGATTACTAAATATAACACTTCTCTATGTAAATAACACCTGTCATAGGTGTTGAGGAGATACTAAGAATGCTCTATTCAGAAGCGATGCCGGATCAAACCAGGCCTAGGAGGGTAACAGGGACTTGAATTCATGGCCAACCCAATGATGAATGAATGTAGCCCAGCTTTGGTTGGATACAAGGGCATGAAACTAAAACAGTAGTGTCAGCTGTATCGAACTTTGGATTTTTTAAGACATTTTTTTTTTTTTTTTTTGGTACAATGGCTTATATATAATTATTTCTGATTACCTTATACAGTATATGTTGTGGATAATCAATGCTATTTTCAGTTTATATTTTTTAAATATTCGGTTTGCTTTTTAGGCCCTCGTACGGATTATTTTTATACTTGCTATTTCCTTTAAAAATGAAGTATCAATATCTAGGATCGAGAATCCTTTTTTTGGTATCTGTTCCGCTATCAAGATTTATATATTTAGATTGCAAGATTAAATTTTATTACCATTGATACATCACCAGTTGTTTTCAATCAATATAGGATTTGTTCTTGATCATTGATAACTACATTATTCACTAGTTAATCAAAGCATTAATTGAAAGGACTCATTTATATGGTTAGAATTATTATGTAATATAATATGAACAGAATCATCTGTATAGTTGCATAAAGGTTTAGTTGTTCATTAAATTGCTATTGAAAAACCTATAATATATGGATAACAACGAGGTTTGAAATTAGACCGGTATGTGGTTAGCACAAGAGTTACGGTGCTATATAGAGCTTGAAATTGATAATAAAATTTACATATGTTCGACACTATGGAAAACTAACGAATGTGAAAAATAGAGTTTTTTATGTCGTTCATTTACAGTACAAATGTCTAACCTTATCGGCAATTAGAAAACCGAAATGACTAAAGCAAATTTTTAATTTCGAGCATTTTACCACTAGGTAGACCATGTACAATACAACGGTAAATGAATGAATCGAAATAATGCCATTCTTCATATTCGATAGTTTTACAATGTGTTGACGATATATTCAAATAATTTTTTTTTTTTTAATATTTAAATATGTGGTGAAACATCTGGATCCCAGTGACGTTTGAAAATTGAACCATAACTGATGAGTTCACAGTGGTAAAACTAGTAAACCCATCTCAAGGTTCAAAAAATATAAAAATTGCAATGTACAATATTGAGTGGCAGAAACGAGGTTTACCACTCTGCCATATACATAAATAGTGAGATATAAAAATCCAACCAGATGAAATCAATTAAACTATTTCTGCCGAATACAAATTATCACTAAATCAAAATGTAGATCATTTGTGTTTTGATATTGTAAGTGAAAATATGTTTCATGGGTCTTTAGTCGCAAGCTCTAATAATGCAGTCCGTTATCTGCAAGATTCTTAATAAACTCTGTCCAACTAGCTTATCAAATTATCATACATTAAAATTAAAAATTGGATGTCTAACTATGTTTTTACCTAATTTTCAAACACTAACTCAATGTAATTACAACTAGGTTGAAAATTACTGCTATGCGTAAAAATAAAATTAAAGGAATAACGCTTCAATGCAATATTTTCATTGATAAACAAATAAAAATTCAATTATTAGTTAAAATAATCTATGTTCTGTATTAACAAGAGTGGGTGAAGACGGGACGGGGATGCTAGTTTTATATAAACAAAAACAAAATTAATATTGTACAGGTATTAAGTCATTCAGTAACGGATTTTCAAAACAGGTTGGAATCTTCACAAGTCACTGACTTTTTTTTTTTTTTTACAAAAAGAGATAACACTTTTAATATTAATTGGTGTGTTCCAATTCCTGGAACTCTTAAAGTTAACTTCATGGTAGCTGACCTAAAAGTTCCAGGAAGAACGGTATAGATGCTTCGCTCGTGGCTTCCTCCAGGCGAAGACTTTCATAAAAAAAAGTTCTCCGTCAAAGTATCAACAGATAAAAAAGGAATAATTAAATATACATTTTAAAAATGCTAAAGCTGAGAAGTGGAATAAATTATAAATACCCCACTCCCTATGCCCATACTGAATACTAATTCTGGCATCAGACCTGAGCAAGCTAGTTTTCGACCAAGACAGTTTATTTTCGAGCTTAATTTCTCGAATGTAAATTGCTATTCTTCTTATAATATCAACAGCATACAAATTATGACAGTGAAGAAAATTAATTCTGAAATTTGATTCATCTACATTCTAATCTAACACTGTTTTGCATAAAAGTGTGCTAATTATTTTATATAAATCTTGCAACGGCTAATAAAATTATTTGATTACTAATAAAAACGAAACATGTTTAACTATAGCAATAATTATTATAACTGTTCGTCTGAAATGAAAAAAAAAAAAAGTACAGAAGAAGAAAGAAAAACATTTCGTATCCTTTATTATTATAAAGACTATCTCCATTTATGATATATATATATACATATTAATATACATATTAAAGTTTTAAAAAAAATGAAATAATCAATAACAGAAATTTAAATAAGGATGTAAAGAAAACAATAAAACAAAAAAATATATAAGATATATAATATGACAAGACCATGTTTCGTTTGCGATCACTAACCGCGAAAACTACAAAAAGTCCAATCTGTACCAAATTTTTAATACACAATCTTCATAGTGCTAGGAAGGTTTAGCAATAATAAAATTTAATTATTTCTAATTATATTGCCATAAAAAAGCGATAAATATGAGGTGCGTAGTGAAGTTGGATGATCGACCGATAGTGGCGGTCACCATCTAAAAAAGGTTACAAAGGTACGGTGTTATATTGAGCTGGAAATATATGATAAAATCTGCATCTATTCAACTGTCATTAAAAAAAAAAAAAAACTAGAAATATATAGAGCGACATGTTGATCTCAGTTTAAAAATCGAACGATATGTGGCCATTCTGTAACAGAGTTTGCAATAGTAAAACTATTAAACCCAACTATATCAAATCTTAACTGCATCATAATAGTTCTCGGAAGGTTTATTATAATAAATTTTGCTGTAATAATAATTAAAATACATAGAGTTGAGTGGCAAAAACGAGGTTCGCCAAATTGTCATATACTTTTATGGTTAGATATTAAAATCAGATGGATCGATAAGATCATTTTTGTCAAATTGGATCTCTGATTATAGTTTTACGTACTCCTCACC
Source organism: Euschistus heros (assembly GCA_003667255.2). Lineage (NCBI taxonomy): Eukaryota > Metazoa > Arthropoda > Insecta > Hemiptera > Pentatomidae > Euschistus > Euschistus heros. The sequence continues at coordinate 89,030 of RCWM02000378.1, read as the reverse complement.
TACGTACACCTAATCAATGCAATTTTAACGAGATTGAAAATTACTGCAATGAATGATATAATTGAAGAAATAACGCTGAAGTCCATACTTTAATACAAGATTTATATCGATAAATCAATGAAATTCAAATATTACTAAAAATAATCTAAGTTCTTTATTTATGCCGCGGCGGGGTGTGCTAGTTATAAATAAATAAACACGAGGATACCTCCAGATGTGATCTCAGGGACTGACGTAAAAATTATGTTTTTACAAGGAACCGACGAGGAAAAGGGAGAAAAAAAAAGGGAAGGATCAGTGAACGAAGCCCGTTGGAAATTCAAATGATCTGTCAAACTGGACCGAAAATGGAGCCCAAGTCCACTCCACCGTATGGCGGTCGAGAGAGGGCCTGTGATTGACTCGAGGGTTCGACCTGTCACCAATCAATAGCCATCGCTTCTAATAGGCATATATATTGACGCCTGTCAGCTGATCTCCATACAAACAGTAAGGTTACTAATGCATTAATTATATCGGCTATATATTGTGTTTAATCAGTCCTCTTGATTAGTTATTCAGCTCTGCGGTAATAGTATCATTGTTGAGTAAAATCAGTTAGTATATGTGAATGTGGGAATCGAATCGACAATATAGAATGAGGATTTAATGGTATTTTGTAACATCATCATCTGCAGAGCAGGTTTCAACATAGCGTACAAGAGTGTGCCTCACAATGTGTAATACAAGAGAGGAATAGGACCTAAATTGCCAGATAGAGCATTAATCTATCATGTCCTAACAATGCCTTTCGGGAGACCACTGATACTGGAATAAACTAAACCTGCGATAAAGATTTCATGGTCGGGTTAATAAGATCAGTCTGCTTGCTTTAAACACCGAAGAAAAAACTTGATTCCAGAAGGCTAAGATGCAAATATTGGCCGGATCATACTAAGAGAAATATAGGACCATATTTTCAGCCCAATGTTACTAGTCCACATGGCCATAGAAGGGTTTGGAGGATGAAGGGGCTATCTAACATTTGCCTCCTAAACAATGCTATGTACTCTTCATTCACCAACCCTTCAATTATGTTTTGTTACAATTGATTGAAATTTCATTACTTTTCTACTGACAATATTATATTCTTCCGCCACTCATAAATCTGTATTGGTGATCAAAATTCAAGACATGGGCACTTTGCTACATAGATCAAAGTATGTAGATTTCTACTCACGGATTCAAGTAGGTATGGAGTAGGATTGGGCGATAGTCGATAGTTACTATCGATATATCGATAGGTCATGCTTATCGATGGTCACTATCGATAGATGTTTTTTACCCTCAAGTTTTGAAACTCCCGGAATTATCCTGATCTGTCCTTGTCCAGTGTCTAGTTTTTTTGAAATTGAATTCGGAATTCCTAGATCTCAAGGGTTCTCTAAAAGATTGAGCCAAAGGAAAGCAGAAATGCTAGTTCTTTTGAGAAATGTGTTGCTCAAGGAGCACACTCGGCTCTTGAAATTAACTATGTTGTTATTGTTCTTTTCTGAAGATTTGATTTGTTCATTATTATTGTAACCATAACTGTTTACAGTAGATACTTTTTTAAGATTCAAATAAATTAGTTTTTTTTTCTCTCATCTTTATGATATAATCTTATAATTCATAATCCTGCATATTTTAAAAAGTAAGTAGATAATTGAATTTAATTAAATTAGTTTAAATTCTTTATTGAATTGCTTTGGAAAAAAAGGAAACAACTATCCAAAAACTATCGATAGCAATCGATAGTTCTCAATCAATAGTATCGCCCAACGCTAGTATGGAGTTTACTATGAAAAGGTGCATAGGTATATGGTTAAGATCTTTTTGGATGTGTGTGCTATGACATAATATGGATCATTGAGGATTTTTTGAAGGATTTTGGATTGTAAGGAATGGATACGAGAGGAATTGGAAGGTTTAGTATAACCCCAAGGCTCAACTGTTGTATACTCAACATAAGACCTACAGTTTAGGAGCTATATTGTTATAGATGAAAACAGTCACGTTTTGCTTACATTTTGTAAGTGTTGGTTCCTTTTTGATATGCTCTAAATCTTTTAGCGTTACTCGGATCGAAAATTGTGTGTGTATGTATATCATTCATACAATATATATATTTACGTATATTGTATGAATGAATATATCAATCATATCATTGTACTGTTATAAATAATATAGTCGTAGGTTTGTTTGTTATCGACCATAAGACTAACACTCTTCACTTCATAACCAGTATGTTTTTGTATTCAATATAGACCATCTATATCAATGAAAATATTATCTCCAGAAATCGGATTACGGAAATGGACAGGGTCGGCTCCAACCTTCCAAAAGTAATTCAAAAGTATTTAGGCAGAGGGGATATTCATTAACAAAGGGCGATGGCACTGGAGCGGTTAATTCCAGTAGGCCTGGAACAGGAGGGTACACAATGAATGTATAATCCAGAGCACCTATAGCAATGGAAGACTTGCCCGCTCCAAAATATTAGGGGGTCTTATCTCTTGGCCAACATTCGCCGGTTAATTATTTATTCAGATAAGGGAATGTGAGCCTAATTTTGTTTCCCATGCCGAACTTTATACAGTGCTACCTCTTGGAAATTTATAAGCTCCAAGGTGGGGAAACTGCCAGGATCTATATGCAAATTTTCATAACGAGTTTTATTGTCTTCCCTTCCCTGGGAGGATGTGGTATAATGCGTCTAATGCAAGGTCGGAGACAGAGTATCGTGGAGTTAGGATCATTCAAAGATAAAAAATTACAGATACGAAATGAAATGAAATGAAAAAATAATCTTTATTCTGGGGCATATTGTCAACAAACATATTGCCATAAGAATAACAAATATGTATAATGAGGTTGTATAATAATCTGGCTATCTTCATTTCAAATGATGATAATAATATGTAGAAAAGGTAACATATGTATATACGATTAAAAATAGAACTTTTGGTATAAATAAATAAATAAAAAAAAGAAGAAAGAGAAAATAAATAATAACAATATGATGATATAATAATTATATGCTTATATGATAATTACAATGCGTTCGATAAAAATAAAGATATATATAAAAGAAATCAATAAAATAAAATAGAAATAATGAATAGAAACGAAAAATATATAGAAAAAAAATTAAGAACTACTTGAATGTTGATAAGACGAAATATTTACAGAAACATAAAAACATATATTCACACATTTATATCCATTTATGTTGATATAGGTGTTCACATATATCTGTACATGCCTATTAATCTATACAATAGATGTATGAAAACCTATATGTAAAAAAAAAAAAAAGTATTAGGGAAACAAATGTCAAAAACAAAAAAAGGAATTTAAATTTATACAATGATATACTTATTGAAGCAAATTCATTGGCATCGGATACGCTGAGTTTGATTAACTTCACTTTTACTTTGATTAACTTATACTACATCATTTACGGAGAAACTCTAAATCCATGTTCAAACTAATATTAATTTCTGTTTTACCTTCAGATATTAAAACGAGAAAAAATAAAATAATTAAGTGGAAATAAGAAAATATAAAACACAAAATCAATGTTGAGTTAAATAATACTAAATTAGCATGATTCTGTCATTTCAAATTCATTCGAGATCGTGAGACCCTCCTGGGGCACTCTCAGCCTTTAAAAAAGAGGGTACCCTTAATTGGGGAAAACCCCGGCAATTTAGCTTTAATTATGGCCGAATCACCTTTCACAACCGTTGGCTCAGTAACAGTACATCCTCACCAAAGTATTGAACACAAGACCCTTCATGGGTTGTAAGTGGTACAGGTTAACTTCTGACAATCTTTCTCATGTTGAAAGTTATGATTTTAACTTCTGCTGTATTTTCTCAAGGGAAATGGAAATAAGAAAATATGAAACTTCTGATATACTTTCTAACATTCATTTTTAGATCGATGTGTTTTATTAAGTTATTAATACAATCTGTCTCTTTTTTTTAAGGCAATAAAAGATCGGTTTTACACCAATATGTGTTGCCTAAAATATTTATTTCATTTTTGACAAAAATAAAATTATCTAGTTTTTTTTTTTTTTTTTTCCGCAAATGGAATAGATTTGTTCTTACTTAACAAGTGCAGTACATAAATACTTGTAACTGACTAACAAACAACAACAAAAATTGCGACCTGACCTAACTTCCATATAAATATAAACAGTGTTTAAATAATATTAGCAGGTTCAATCAATATTATATTATTAAAGGGAGAACATTGTGAAGTATATAAAAAGAAATAATAATAAATAAAGAAATAAAATAAAAATTAATAGTAACATTGAAACTACAAATTAATTATGTTAATTAACAGTAAATATTCTGGTGTAATTATTATTTAGATATCTAAATCAATCAATCTTTTCTACTAATTCTTCAAACATATAAATTGCTTTAAATATGATCCACGAAACGATTTAATTTTGCTTTTCTGCCTATGCGTACTCGTAATCAGTAACAATATCGGCGATAGGAACAAAATCGAGGTCAGCCTATATCTCTGTGATAATTGAACCCGATCAACCTGTAACCTAGGTGCTCATTATCTGTAACTAAATGTGATTATATGATACCGGTAAATTGATCGCTTCGCAGTGCAAGTCCTACAATTTATGTCATGGAGCTATATTAAATCAATAACGTGATAGAAATAAATTATAAATCAATCTGGACTTAAATTAATTAATTAATTCTCAATAAGATTTATAATTTAATGAAATATAAATTATTTATATACATTCATGAGTAAATAATATATTTTTTCGACCTCCGAAATTTTTCCATTGAAAATTATTCCTGCTGGGACCAGTCTCTCACTGTAAAATTTTGTTTTATTTATCCGTGATTTAAAATTTGATGTTTTCATAGAATTGAATTTTTTTTATTCAATTTTTCTCTCACTGACCTTTTGTTTTTCATTTTTTGTGAATTGATGGTTTGCAATTTTTTTCAATTTCAGTTTTATATATATTTATATATATTTTTTTTTTTTACCAATCATGATTATTCAACCCTTTTCCCCCTCCCCAGCTGGAACCCGACGCTACTTCGTGGAACACTTTTTACAACATTTTTAGAGCTTAGGGTGCAGAACAATTTCCAGCAGTCAGAGTTTTTTATTTAAAAGTTTAAGGTTCGATGCTAATTCCCCTGCACTATAGTTGGAGTACATAATGACGTTAAGCACCAGTAAAAAATTAAATTAAAACAATTCTGTATTAAAACTAAAAATTAATTTTTTTTTTTTTTTTAAATGTGTAAAATGATAAAAGAAACCTATTTTCTGAATAGTCCTATTTTAATTAAAAATTATTATTAACAATTGAAATAAATTTGATGTTCTATTGTTTTTTTGTTTTGTTTTTTTATAACTACAAAGTTATTTCTAATTAACGGTATTAATAATTGGAACAAAGATAACCTATAATATTATCCAGGCAATTTATTGTGAAATAAACATGATTTTATAATGTTTTACTGTTTTTTAATAAACTAATTGAAGATGTATTTAACCAACTAACCACTAAGTAAGTTCCCTTAGAGCTTTAATTAGTCCCAGATAAGATAATAGAACGCCACGACCTGAAAACACTAGTAACTCCATTAAGTGTAGTTTGAGTTGGGCAAATGTATGAAATCCGCTATTAAACTGAGGTTTTACTGCTAGAAATTAACACTAATAGCTAGTGGACCCTGTCTGGGGCGCATTTAGTTCGGTGATTAGGGGACTGCTGTTGGGGGAAAGTTAGTCGGCAAACTGCTAGCCAGCTCCTGGAACCCTGGGAATGAAGCACACTGCTTTAGGTAAATGTCAGGTCTTTTTTCTTGCTCCAACTTTCGGAGGAGGAAAAAGCTATCAACTTTGGGGACCTCCTAAATCGGGCGCGTGAATCAGATAGGACGTTCTGCACTCTTTTTGTTCACTGTTCGTACCACTCGACTAATCTTCAATGGGACTGATAAAATAATCTGTATAACGCACTAATAAAAAAAACAGTGATAAATAATAAAATTAAAAAAACTCAACTTTTTTCTTGACTGCAAAAAAACAACAGACCATAGACATGTATAGCTATAATCTACTATTTATATCTAGTCCTAAGGATATTGTCGGAATATTTTTACCAATAAAGCCATAGCGTGTCAAAAAATCCACCAACAACAAACAATTGTACGAAAAACGTTACATTTTTTATAGAAATCAATATAGCTCTTAAAAAGTATGTCTTATTCACAAACACTATAATATAAAAATATTCTCCATTAAATTTCTAATCAGGAAACTGTCCTTAAAATTTTGATCGGAGCAACACCAGCAGAGCAACAGAGAGTTAAAATGTAACATTTTGAACGTTTGAAAAAAACGTTACATACGTTCAGGGCAGAAAAAACGTAACACAAGAAAATAGTCCGGGAGGTAGTGTAGAATTTTCTCCTAAGCCTAGTTCTTCCATTGAATGCATTGAATCCACCCGTCAGTGAGTTCAGTAGCGGTGGGTGTGAGCGTGGGAAGGAGGAAATGATTGAACATCGTATGTTCTTAGCTGTTTGATCAAATACCTCGAAAACCGTTACTTATAGCACATTGTATGTTCTATACATTATTAAAGCGAATAGATTTACAACAAATTTAGTTCTATTTATTTTTTTCTCTGATCAATAGTTTTAGAGCTGTGGAAAAGGAAAAATTGAAAAGATTGGCTAACTTGCGGTAAGTTGAAATTCTCCGCGAAAAGCAGGATTTCACAACAGAATGGGATTCTTGGCTTGGGAGTTTTAAGAGCTTGATCAACTTTTGATAAACAGGATGTGATAGTAAATTTCAAATGAAAAATAATGAAAACTGGCTTTCAAGTGAAAAATAAAAATTTTCGATTGGACAGAATGTTTCGGAGTTATAGTCAAAAGAGTACCAACACACGTGTTTTCGCGAAGAAGTAGGACTTATTTTAAGTTAGCTAATTTCTTAATTTTTTCCTTCTCCCACAGCTCTAAAACAGCTGATCTAAACAAAAAAAAAATAGAGCCAAATTTGATGAAAATTTTCTTTGTTTTAAGAGTAACGGTTTCCGAGTTATTTAATCAAACAGCTAGAAGCATACAATTTTTAGCTATTTCAAAAAAAAAAAAAAAAAAAAAAAAAAAAAAAAAATAAAAAAGAGGTAAGAGCCTACAACTATACAATATGTACAGTGGGATAAATAAGTTAAAAAACATAACAATAACAATAGTAAAAACAATAATTTAATCAAACGTTAATACAATCATACAATATACTCAAGATATACACATAGCTTAGGTATTCCTGAACCAAGAGGAGTGACGAGCCAGGTCTAAAAAGATTTCTGAGCTATAATATATAATAAGAGAAGAGAAGCTGGCCATTACCACGATTCCATAACAAATTTTACAATAAATCCCGAGTCCGTTGACTTTACAACCTTCAAGGAGGATTATAGAGATGCGTGGAACAGGATAGAGATTATGCTGGCATATATTAAAGGACAGGAAGAATATTAAAGTCATTTTGAAAGATTTTGTTACATATTAAAGGGTTCTAATTATGGTTCTATAGCCTTATTTAACGCTATAGCCCTAATACTTGGCCTTACTCAAAATAGACAGTCACGCCCGTTCAGCTTCCACCTTTCTTTGCCAACCATTCACTCACAGACGATTCAGGCCATCGGTTACATCCATCCACCTTAGCCTTTGTCCTCTCACTTTATATTTATATGTAGCTGTCTGCGTGCGGTGTGTCATTATTTTTAGTAGCCTATCATAAGGCATCCTTTGTACGCGACAATACCTGCGAATTTACCAGACAATAATTAATCATTCCTTTGTAACAAGAATTATATACTAAATTTACAATTGGACCTTATTACCAAATCTAATATGAATTCTCTAATATAGAAAAATATATAAATTTCCAATAATAGAAATAGTGTGGACAAGAAAACTTCCAATATGAAGAAAGGAAAATTTGAAGCTGACCCCTGGAAGATAGCTAGGTGTACATATGCATGGGGTTGGAGCCCGTTGAATCCCTCAGTAGGGGTAATGCTGTTTGTTAGTTCTGTGTCCAGTCTCAGCGGCCCTATCTCGAATAGGGATTGCCTTCTGGTTTAGTGAGGAATTGCAAAGTGACTATGTATGTGTAAGCGAATTGTAAAGAGGCAAAGTATCTAATATTCATGAGTTTCTTTTAGCTCTTTCTTTTTCAGGTATTTGACCTACATTTTTTGAATATCTGAGGTTCAAAGGAAATAAAGTTTATTTTAACTAAATATTCTAGGAAAAATTAAAACAAATAGAATAGAGTAGAACATTAATAAAAAATTATCATAGGACAATGTCACTTAAGAATAACATTGCATGAGAGAAAGTTATATTATATCTGGTCTAGAGGATTTAAAAAAAAGCAAGATAAAAAATTGTGAGGCAACAGAAAAAAAAACAGTCAGTTGTAGCATCAATAAATACGTACTCCCTTCAACGGTACATTTACTTAAATTGGAACGACACTGCGAAGATTAGCATGGCTTTTGCAAAATGATGGCACTAAAGTCAGAGTGAAACGTTCCATATCTGTTCACCAGGTATGCAACTTAGCATTTCGCTATGAAAAAATTATACAAATTAAATTTATTATTTTGATATTCTCTTAAATAATAGAATACACGAAATACACAAAATCTCAGCTTAATTAGATCCAACAAAACAAAGTTAGGACTGTAGTTTTGTTAAATTATAGAGGGAAACATTGTTATCTATCGGACTACAGATCTTCACATTCAATTCGAATGGCTTTGTAGTAACACAACACTAATAAGTCTAAATATACAAAATTTAGTTCAAGATTTAACATGTGCACTAGGGCGGAGTAAAAAAAGTTTAAGAATCTGAGAGTCCCCATGTACAGGAAAAATGGTGAAATCGGTTAAAATAAATTGTGCGAAAAATTCATTTAGAGATTATGTAATCTTGAAGTTGCGAAAATTTTTTGGTTAGTTTTCTACAGCCAAAATGAAAAACAAACAAAAAATAATATATTATACTCTAATCGTTGACAATCCTTTCCTCTAGGTTAATTAATTTATATTGAAAATTTATTTAGTAGGTTGAGAATAGAGGAAAACTCAATAGACATTGTGAGATCCCACTACCAGTGAATCAAATAAGCGCAGAAGGGAGACAAATTATTGGGACGCGTATGAACCCGAATAAATTGCTGGGAGCATCATACACAATATGAAACCAATGAGGAATCGCTCAATGGACCTCAGGAAAATGATTCAAATGAGCAAATATTTTATGAATTATTTTTCAAGTACCATACCCTGTCTGTCTAAAAAAGATGACTTTGTAAATAATAAAACTTGAAATTTTTGTTTTTTGACATTTTTGTTCAAACCTAAAACTTCAAAAGATCTGTGCTACCTCAAGACCCGAGTTTAAAACTTTTTACACAATTAATTTTATCTAATTTTGCCTCTATTTCTGGGTCAAGAATAGATTCTCAAATTTTTGGCTCCCGAACTGTAAATTAAGGAAAACCGCTAGTAAGTTGTGATAAATGACTTGTAGCAAACGAAGTTGGTAGAGGAGACACAAGACTTAGAGACACAATCTCGGCTGGATATCGGCTGTTTGCTCAAGGCTTGTGGTCTGCTCTCAATGGGACCGCTTGGATTTAGACGGTTCTAGCCGGACCTTCGAGGTCTTCGCCCTACCCTAAGAATCTGTCTATTGGTCATAAAACAGGGAATTGCTAATAACTACAACTACACTTATTGGTAATAATAATAATAATAATAATAATAATTAAGGTAGAAGAATAGTTGACTGGTATGATGAATTTTCATTGTTTCATTTTCCTATTCTGTATCCATGTGTCACGCGCCTTTTCTCTCTTTTACCTACCCAGCTGTTCTTACCGTTTCACATCAGTCATCGTCCTTCTCTTCACAAGTGTGGTTCGGTGGGTATGTGTTCTTTGATATTCTTTTCCCTTTACTTTTATCTTTCCACTTTTATTTTCCTTCACCTTCATTTTTTTATCTTTTTCTTTTCTTTTATCACCTTCTACATTATTTCCCATGTTCTTTCCCATATTTCCATATTTTTTTAGTTTTTATTTTATTTTTTTATTTTCATTTCATTTCCTTCTGTCCTTTTTGTTATCCTTTTATCCATTACTATTAATTTTTATTTTATTTATTTATTTATTATATTTATTTATTTATTGTTTTGTTTTTTATTTTTTTCCTTTTTCATTCCTGTCTTGTTCTTATTCTTACCTTGCTGCTTAGTATTCTTAGTTATTTATGTATGTGATCTTTTCTATGCGGTTTTTTTATATTATTTTTATCTATGCCATTCTGTATTCCATTTGTCATATGTTTATCGGTCTGTTATTTTTGTCAAATTATATTTTGTTCATTATAGCCCCGAAGAAGACCTGCAACGCAGGTCAAAACGTTGGCACGTATTAAAGAATTTCTTCTTAGACGTGGTGTTATTTTGACTGCATCCCTGATCATCTTCTTCTAATAATAATTACAATTTTAAACAGTAATGAGTCGGTACCAAAGCATCGTTTCTCGATACCGATTCATTTATAAAGAAATCGGGACTTTACAAAATTATTACTATATGTATAATCATAACTATATAAAAATAAAAATTTAGCAAATAATAATGAAATCAAATTTAATAACTAAAACCCATGAGAGTTCTATATTTAGAACTTGATAAGATAGCCGTTTCTTATACAGTAGGGAGGTGATAGCCAAAGGGTGTACTTCAGAAGCATAATAGATTCACAGCTGGCCCATTATCAAAATAATTTTATGCCACAGCCTGACTCGAACCTAGTCTTAGAAATTATTATTAATCACCCAAGAAGCACTCAGCTCCTCATGATGTATATGATTCCTGCATAGAAATGTTTTACAAATTATAATTTAAAATATCATAGTAAAAAATTTATTCATTATTTTAACTGCGATTATTAGCAAAATATTACAATTTGCTTCACTTTAGAGAATTATGTTTTACATAAATTATTGACATTATGAAAAAATTGAAGTAAATAAATAATATTAAAATCTAAACTATCCAATTCTTCCTAAAATCCTCAATACTTCTAATTATGTCACAAACAAACATATCTATAACCATATAAAAGTCTCATTCGTTGCATATTAAAGATTAAAAATACAGTTTTTTTTTTGTAAAATAATTACATAATAAGGTATCAGAAAACTATTGTCAACGTAAGCGTATCGTTTTCTAGGAATCAACTTTTGATCGATTTTTTTATTAAGTATCGGTGGATTCGAGATTCGACAATGGGGAACCGACACATCCATAATTTAAAATATGATTTATTGCAAGTAATGACTAATTTTACATAACGATAAAGTAACTTGTATTTTTAATTCCTATATAAAATATATTTACTGGAATTATGTATAACAAAACCCTCAGCATTATATTAGTTCAGCAAAAAAAAAAAAAAAAAAAAAAATAATATATATATATATATATATATAATAATAATAATAAAAGCCCGCTTTTTTATATATTGAACAACGTCAGCAATTTTCTACAGTTTTTAATACCTCATTCGTAAAGCGTAATTTCCAGATAAATAATCCCTCTAAAAAAGTTTAAAATATGCCTGAAGCGTAAACACACAATTTTCATTTAATGTTACCTTTTGATAGCACACTAATAATAGTCCCTGGATATAGCTCGCGGTCAACTATATTTTATATTCTAAATAAAAATAATGTCATTAGCAAACAACAAATAAACTATTTTTAATTTTATTATTAAAATTTTAATATAATATTATAAATTTATATATTAAATATTTATATAATATATTATTTATTATATAATATTTAATTATTATCCGAAATCGTAATCGATAAGTAGATTGAAAGTATTGTACGAATTTCGGTGGTTACTTTAAGTAAAAAAATAAAACCAAACAAAAAAAAAATTATATGTAGGCTACTAAAAATATTTTAAGTACATAAAAAGGTAATAAAAGAATAACTAATAAAAACTATTATTTTATAGTCGTCAAATAATTTTTCAATGAAACAATAAATTTAAATTCATCTAGTAAAACACGCCAAAGCCTTAGAATCAGTCTTTTGGAGAAAAACGGAAAATAAAGTTGTTGTTTTTTTGTATATAATCATACATTTCATAACTTAAAATATCCAATAGTTGTTTACAAACTCTGAATTTGTTAAATGATGTTTATCACAAAATGGATGGGAGCCTTAACTAAATGAAACTTGTAGCTAAACTCATTAATAGCAAGTAAATTTGACCCGACAAGACCATTCAACCGCTAAATCAAGGATTTACCAATAAACAAATAAGCTTCATCAACTCGAACCTGCTATATAACTAAAATATCAAACGGTCTCGAATCAATAAACATAGTTTTGATTATATTTTTTACCTTATAAAATCAAGTTACTAGGGAAACAGATGAGTAAATCCATTGCAAACACATAGAAATATGTTCAATTAATTCCTTTATGGGGGACGGATCAATTTGAAATAATCATATTTGTTACTTACAATTAGTTAAGTTTGAGTGTTCCGAAAAAAAACAAAAAACAAATACACAAATGAAAAAAAAAAAGATAATTGACGGTTTTGTTCTGTAAAACGTAAAATGAAAACTTTTTTTTTTTTTAAATAATATCAAATATTTTTCACACAAAAAACTACGTTGAATTTCTAGAAATATATTTCCTTGTAACAGTTTTTATTATATCAGCTGATTAGGTACAACAGAGCGATGTAGTGCAGTAAATTGACAGTTTAACGTAGAATTCATAAAAAAAAAATTTCTAAATTGATATTTATGTTTCTTGGAGTCCTGAATCTTGATTTGATTTTTTTAACTTAATAAAGTTAAGCGCATGGAAAAAAAAATAGCAAAATATTAAAAAAAAAAAAAAAAAAAAAATAAAAAATAATTATTTTTCAGTTTATTGCTTCCTTATGAGAAAGCGGGTAGAAAATAATAAAAATGTCAGGTACACGAAAGAAATATATAACATTACATACAAATTTATTTGCAAGCTTTTATTTTCAAATCAAGTATTTAAGTTAAAGTTTTGGAAGAGAGTGAGAACAACGTTTTCTTTCTTATGATGATAGTTGGAAAAATATCGCTCATTTGCTGCAACAACGACACAACTCAAAAATTTCAATTTTGCAGAAGGACAGTCTTGTGAATAAAGTACAAACCGATCTGTAGACATACAATTGTGACATATCCTGTTCTCTCTTAGTGAATAGTTAAAGCTCAAATATAATGTTCTACCGACTAAAACTACATACGTGAATGGTTCATTATACAGTGAAAAGCTCGGCATAAGTCAAAAGTTTATTTTTGAGTTATGTCGTTGCAGCAAATGAGCGATATATGACAACCTTATACCAAAATTAACCACATAATATTTCATACAAATTATTTCTAGAAATTATTGTTAAATCTAAAATTAAGATTTTTCGTTAAAAAAAAAAAAATGTTCTTAAAAAATTGTAGGAAAAAAAAACAAAAACTTTCAATCAAATGAATATTTTCCCTTCACCTACAGAAAAAAATAGAATCTTTCCAAAAAAAACCCGGTTTTTGGACTAAAATTAAATGACCGAATCCTAATACAAAAGAAAAACTGTACGACGAGTTAATCAAAGATTAAAAGAACATCTTGGTGCAAGAATTATGTCGATATCATTTTTTAAACCCTAGATATAAAATCAATTATTTTGATGCTATTTTATTTATTTTTCTCGGCTTCTAGGGCCCATTGGTCGGAACGGCAAAATACGTGTCTAATATTTTTTGACCAGGAACCTCCAAAAAAATTACAAACAAGATCCGTGAGAGACTGAGTGTGTCCTCCCCTTTTAAGTAACAAATATGATTATTTAAAATTTAACCGTCCCCTCATAAAGAGATTAATAGAACAAATTTCTATGTGTTTGCACTGGATTTACTCATCTTTTTCCCTAGTAACTTGATTTTATTAGGTAAAAAATGTGTTTATTGATTCGAGACCCTTTGATATTTTACTTGATGTTGTAGCAGGTTCGAGTAGATGAATCTTATTTGTTTAGTGGTAAATCCTTGATTTAGCGGTTGAATGGTCTTGTCGGGTCAAATATAGGAGTATATAATAATAAGAAGCATAATTCTAACTTCGATATCTATTTTAATGACAATAACCATAAATTCAACAAAGACTCGGGAGTGAAAATGATACATCAAATATTGTAATAATAGTGTAAAAATAAATATGTATAAATCATTAAAGATGATTAAATCGTTCAAAATCAATCCAGATTATTTTTAAATGACCAGATAAGTATTTCCAGTAGTCCCATTTTAAATTTAGTTCCAATTAGAATGAAAAAAAAAACAAAAGACTCATTCGTATTTTTATAATTGATCTGCTCTAGGTCCTAAAATCTTTCAAAAGTCCTAGTCTATGTCATAAATGTCTATACAAAAATGAATAGACCCCCAGCCAAAAGTCCTATTAATAAAATGTTTTATTTTGACTTTTGTCTGGTGATATATACATTTTTGCTGTATCGTTGTTTTTTTTTTGTTTTTCTGTTTCGTTTTTTCCTAATCAAAAATGTAACATTTGGATATGCTCTAGCTCTGTTGTTTTGCTCTGATCGAAAATTTAAAGACAGTTCCCTCTTCAAAAATTTAATGAAGAGTACTGTTTGTAATACAGCATTGGTCGCTAGTACCTCCCGTTTAGGAGCTGTATTGCTTCGGATGAAAAAAGTTTTTTCTTCATTATTTTAGTGTTAGGCTTTTTTGACACGATCTAGCTCTGTTGGTGTAGCTCGGATTGAAATTTTGACCACAGCCCTCTGATCAAAAATTATATGGATTTTTTTTTTTTGCTATATAACGTGTGTTGCTAAGACCTACTGTTTAGGAACTATTTAGTTTTGGATGAAAAAATTACGATTTGCCTTAATTTTTTAAGTGTTAGATATTTTTTGACTACTTTGTTGGCGTTTCGGATCGAAAACCACAGTTTCGATTCGGCCTTCATTTTATAAAATGAAGATATAGTAGATTTTATTGTTACTCTCACCGACCCGTAAAGATAGGCATAAATTAAAATATATAAGCTTCAATGACCAATTTTATAACGGAAAAAATAACTTATACAATCAAAAATCCCGGCTTCGAAATTATGATAATTTAAAAAAAAAAAGACGGTATTAAAAATTAATCTAATTGTAAAACACTAGAACTTTTACCTTATTTTTACAGGAGAATTCATCCTGGAGAAATCGCTGGATTGCTAAAACAGAAACATATTATTGTGTTATTAGAAAAATTTTATAGCAGTAGAGTAAAATAAAATTGGTTCATGTTAATATGTTTAACTGCCTACAATTAGGGCTAGAAAAGTTCAAAATTGAGAGAGTTCTTATTAAATAGATTAACTGATATTAAAAAAAAAAATTGTACAAGTTCTGACCCTACCACAAAAGCGGTTTCGAATTTCCGACTTCAAATCAATAGTGTAAGCAAAAAAAAATTCTTTTTTCTTAACTTTAAATTATTGAAATTGATTTGCTTTTAATTTATGGAGTATATTTTCAAGAAAGCGTGAGAAAATTGTATAACTATCCAGTTGCAAATCAACAAAAATAAACTGTGTTTCTTAATTATTCAAAGAATCAAATATTTATTTTTATAATTGAAAAATGTTTTAGTAAATATTTGTATACATATTTTCATATATTTCATTTTAAAAACAATTCTATTTTTTTCAGTATTTCAAGTTTAATAAAGTGTATGTAAATTTCATCGAAACAACTTTAGTATTCCAGGAAACAGACAAAATATTTTATTAAACGTTTACCAATAAACCTTTAACTAAAAAACAATATTTTATATTTTTTTAACAAGAAATACATCAACGTATATGGATATCATGAAATGGGATACATTACTTTACTCACTTATTATCATTAGATACACATCTATTTATCAAATTCATAAAATTATCATTTACCAATTTCATGTATAATAACATTTTTTTATCTAGTCCTTCTTCACAAATGTTGAGTAGAAATCCATAGTAGTTCAACAATTATTCTTATAAAAAAAATTCTACTGTATTATAGTCGATATTTAAATCATACTGTCAAACCTCTTTTCATGCAAAATAACACAATAGGTTCTAATAATAAACTTTAAAGTATCCCAGTTATCCAATAAATAAACAGTCAAATTAGACCTTCAAATTGCACGCGGAAATTTATTAATGGTGAATGTTACGAATCCAACCTTTTGACGGACAACCAACGAAATGTACAATGAAATTGGGATGATGATGTTTTGGATATTCATGGCAGTTGTGTCGATTTCACGGGCGGGCACAGATGTACAAACAGGCTAACAAAAAGACCATGGAGGCTATTATACAAAGGTTTTCAGGTTGGTCGAACAAACAAACACCGCCATCATTAGAGATTGTTGGGTTCTCTTTGATAAGAGGCCCTGTAGAAGCTTGTAAAATCAACTGTTAAGTCCTAGATCTTTTCCAGAATATAACGCACTTAAATTGAGCTATTTACTTAGTTAACGTATTTCAAGTGATTATATTAATTCAAACGTGCTATACTATTTTAAATTAAATTAAATTATTATAATTTTATAAAAAAAAAAATACCATATTAGTCAGTATACTATGTCGTGGATATAAAATACATTCCTAAAAATGTTTTTTAATTTTTTTCTTATTTATATATTTATTAATAAAACTGATTCACAATGCTCAGCAAAAAAAAAATAATTAATTTTAAAATGATTACTTATACAAAAAAAAATCGCGTAGATTCAGCATGACTTATTACTGAAGGATTCGCAAATGCTATTAAAAACTTTCAATTCTCACTAAAGACGCACTGACATTTTTCTTGATGTTGTAGTATTAATATTTTGGGAGTCGAAAAACAGTATAAAAATGTAATAAAATGAAAAAAGTCTTTATTCTGGGATAACGGATATCCTTTAAAAAAAAAAAAAAAATTAACATAATATTTCTATTTGTCTCCTTGAAGGTAAACGTCACTAAGTGAAATTTTTTCCAAATTCGACAAAAAGTCATTGTGTGTTGATATTATCATTTCCCATAAGTATAAAAAGTCATCAAGTCAATATAACAGCTATATATGCACTGTAGAGAATGAGAAAATTCACTATATAACTATCTTGAAAATTTTCAATGAGCACATTCACGTATGAATATTGAAACGGAAAAAACATTCAAGCAGAATTATTGTCTGGTTGTATCTTTTTCGTTGTTCTGAATTAATCTACTCCTGAATTTTCAATAGCAAAAACATAAGATTAGTTTTTGCAGTAGTAATGCATAATTTTTGAATTTTGATGTTAGGAATCTCCTTTTTTCTATTTCATTTGATCTTAGATCTTAGAGCGAAATTCTGGGACTGACTCAATGGTTTTCTCACCAAAGCCACTTTAAGATCTAGCAGGTTCTAATGATTTTTTATCATTTTTTATCTAATGAAGTTTTAATTTTGACTGAGTCACAATATATTTCAATTAAAAGAAATACAAATGCTACAAAGAACCGTGAGTTTAACCAAAACTAATAATAGTCTACAAAAAAAATATATTTACAAATTACAAGAAATATAAAACCGTTTAAAACCTAAACATTTCTTTTTCTTCCTTTTTTTTTTCATGGCAAAAAGGTTAGGTCACTATTTTAAATTAATTTCCAGTATGAACAGGAAAACTGTTAAAAGGGTGGGTAACATAAAGATAGAATTATGTATCAAACTTATCGTTCGACTTCACGTAACTAGAAAACATAAGAAGGAGAAATGAAATAAAAAATATGAAAAGATATGTACAGAAAATAAATTATATTTATATATATATATATATATGTGTGTGTGTACATTTAATGAAGAATATATTCACAGATACCACGATACATATTACGCTCAAAGTAAAACATAATTCCATATCTATTAATATATTAATTTATTTTCGGGTCTATTGTCTAAGTTCAAAAGGATGCCAACAGAATACTTGTCCAGTCGTTGAAGTGGGCAGACCAAAAGATTGTGATGTTCAGATTGTGTCGCAAACGACGTCAGAAAAGTTTGGGAGAACAATTGAGTGATGACAGCAAACGTTTGGCAATGTTTAGCGCTTGACAATTTTAGAAGACAAAATTGTACTTTAATAATAATGTTAAAATGTTTTTATATTTTGAATTTAGAACTGCTTTATTTGTCATGGACGATAAAACACAGCAATATAATAAATAAAATATATAAAAATATGGGGATATATATGGGTGATTTCAAAATTTCGGTACAATTTAAGCCACAAAGGTATTTTGAAAATTGTACTGAACATAAAATTTAGATTTTAGTTTACATGGCCAAGTACCCATTGTACCATTATGAACAATAATAATATATCTACATATATATAACCGGAGTAATTGACGTTTATGTATAGCAATTACTCACTCCCTAGGTTGTCACAACTTGAAAATGCTTGCATTTCGAATATATTTAAGGCCTTCTCTTACGCTTATTTTCTAGGTTGAAAATATGAAGGGGTATTGTTTTCTATTTTTTATTCAAAAATAATTTTGTGATTGATATTTAGCCTTCTTAGCACTATATACATTAACATGAAGTAGTGTCACAACCCTCTAGCTCACTCCCTAAATTATTTTTGAAAATCCCTCCATCGCTCTCTAAAAGAAAAAATTGAGAGGTGCTTTGTATAGAGCAACACTATTTCTGGAAGACCTGTCTACTGCGATCTGTTTCAAGACGCTGAGTTTATTGGTAGACAAGTGGAGGTGCATTGACTCCTCACGGTAAGTACCGTATTTTAATTCATCCTCCCTAAGGTGTAGCAATCCATTGAAAAAATTATATTTTTTTTGAGATTCAAGATTAATTCAAAGCACTTCTGAAACACCAATAGATACCATGTTTTACTTTTCAAATAGGCCACCTATACAACGTGATACCAACATTTTTTTGGTTAGAACTCACTCTCTACATACTCACTCCCAACAACTGAACTTAAATTGCTTTAGCGATTATCTGCTTTTATAAAAATAAATTTCTTGATTTCTCCCTCTCATACCATGAAATGTGGGAAATGTCTAGACATCCAGCAAAGCCGGACCATCAATAACAGCCAAGGGGAACCAACGAATTCAATTATTGCTACTTATTTATTTTTAAACGTACAGCCTACATTATTTTATTTAACGTTTAAACGTTATACCCACCTACTTAGTTATAATGAAAGTTCAAGGAACATTATTTTTATCAAAACAATGTTTTTAATATACTCGTATTTTATTTAATACCTAATGTGATAGTCTTTATTTCTTAGCTTATTTATCATTTACAATCTATTTAGGTTTTATTGTTAAAAAGTTAATAGAACTGTCGTTATTAAGTGCAATTTTATATTATTTCAGTATTTTTAAAGTTTAGTTTGAAGTTTTTAAAGTAGACGTGACAGTACGTACCTAAAAGGCTGAAAATGTATACACCACAAGTTTATAATATGCATACCTCGTTAATTTCGCTTTTCTTTTCTTAAATGTAATTTTGAAAATATGATATTTTCCCACTCTCTAGATAATAAAACCACTTCCTAGTCGTGGTTTTTCATTCCCTAGATCCAAACTCTCTCCCTAGATTTTAATAGTTATTATTTATTTAATATATCTAGAAATATTGCAGATTATGTATGTCCACTTCACAGACTTACTTCACACTCCTTAGAGAAACAATTTGTGAGAAAAAAAAAATCAATTTACATGTTTTATGTAGTGAACATTTTTTTTATTGGAATTGTTCCGAAATATTTAAATCACCCATATATATGTTTAGTAAGGTTCTTGAGGTTCAGTCAATAAATAAAAAACAACTATTTAGGCGACGTTTCGAGACTATATTGTTTTCATAAGCATGCCCTACAGAGAAAAAACAGGTTACAATGAAATTATATAAGTTATACAAGTTATTTCAAAACATAAAGTTAGCTACAGTACAAGTATATAACAACATGTGTTAGAATAATAAAAATATATAGGTTAGTTGTGTACTAGAATTGTTAGTCTATTCATATCCACTAGTAACATTGTAAGTAGATTCATACTCCTCTATATTCTGTAATTATATATATATTTTTATTATTCTAACACATGTTGTTATATACTTGTACTTTATTTTTTGAAATAACTTGTATAACTTATATAATTTTATTGTAACCTATTTTTTCACTGTAGGGCATGATTATGAGAACAATATAGTCTCGAAACGTCGCCAAAATAGTTGTTTATTTATTGCCTGAACCTCAAGAACCTTACTAAAGATTTAATAGTAGCAGTCAAGAAATTTATCCATATACATATATATATATACTTATTTTCAAACCAATATAAGCCAAAATAAAGTGGTGATAAAATATTATATAGTTGTAAGAAGAGGAAAGTCAAAATTGGTCTGAGAAGTTCATTTTCTTATAGGTAGGACAAGCAATAAAAACTTGGAAGTTGGTTCTTCATTTGCACTAAATATTTCATATCTCCTTCCTCTGAAAAGTGATCCAGAGTTTTACTACTTCATTTTATAGTCTTGTTAAATTTATATGGAGTGGTAGTCAATATTATTTACATTTTCAAAATGTTTTTCAAAAAATTGAATTATTGAGACATAAATATAAAATATAATGTTGAGATGTTTTCTAAAATTCTAATAATTAAATTTAAATAATAAAATAATAGGAACAAGGTGAATTAATTTTTTGAAGTTGATTATTGTTAATTATGAATAGTTGTTGAGTCTATAGACTTTTACATGATATCGAGGATGTAATTAATCACAGAGAAGCAACTACATAAAATAATGTAACCTTTACACAATGGTATTTGTAATTAACTAAATGCATTGAAAATAATATTACCAATCATAAACTATGAGTGATAGCAATCAATTACCGTTAAATTATGAATTTAATATAGTTTATAGTTGTAAATATTAATTAATAGTCGATTGTCAAATAATACGTGTTGTGAATGTAGTTGTTTTCTTTTCATCCGAATTCCAATTTTCAACATCACTTTTGTTAAATCAAATCTCTAACTATACCAGTGGTGGCAGAAAAACGAGTGAATGAGAAAAAAAAAATTTATTTCAATATTTTTCTGAGTGCTATATCCGAATTTCAATTTCGTACATTATAAAACTTGATTTAAATGAAAAAATTACAATTTTTCAGTATTTTTCTTCCAGGCGTAAAAATTGTTTACATATATAAATCAATTTGATATGAAAATAATTTATATTACATTTTAATAGCTTATTTTCCATATACTTTAAGTCTATTAACAATGTTGGTGCTAGAACGCGTTGAGTAGCAATATCTTGGTTGGTTTTGGAGTTCGGTACCTTAATTCCAAATTCACTCCTGCGTTAAAAAAAAAAAAAAAAAAAAAATAATAATAATAATAATAATAAAAAAATAAAAAAAATACAAATTTTTATTTTTAAAGATAATTTTTTCTTCTTTGCTACAAAATACGCAATAAAAAAATTAGCACATTATATAAAAATAACGTTTCGATATACGAATTTGAATCTTTTAGAAATATAAAAATCAATGAACAAAAGATTCTATATTTTTCAATGGATTTCCTCTGTTCAACTTCAAAGCACTAAAGCAGCCATATAGTCAATTTCACAAAAAAAAAATAAATAAATAAAAAAATAAAATAAATAAATTTGAAATAATTTGTAGTGAGTGTAATGTCGTTTGTTTTTTTGACTTTTTTTTTTAGTGTAGAAGCTGAAAACTGAATAATTATTATTTGAAAGTTTTTTTTTTTTTTTTTTTTTTTTTTTTTTTTTTTTTTAGTACCATAAAAACATAAAAAGAAACTTTTATATTTTATCCTATATAAATATAACTGTAGGGATAGGCAAACTATTTCCTCTAATTACTCACAAGGGGACGTTTGGAGTTGTAACTCACAGATATGAATGCCAATTTGTGTGTAGGGACCTATAATAGTGCAAAACTGGAATTATAGCCGCCAATGAGCATGACAGTACCCGGCTTTAGGGTGCTCAAAAACTTTTAAAAAATGACAAAATTCCAAGGAAATTTTTTTTCATGAACAACTGGCCTCAAATCTCGATTTAGCGCACCATAAAACGCTTACATGTAAAATTTTAACAAAATTTGTAGAGCAAAATAAAAATCATCCAAATAAATTTATATAAAATGAGTACAACTTTAAAATTTTCATTACTAACAACCCTCCTTCAACATAACTACTTAAAGGGAATAACAGTTTTATGAATTTGGCCTCTTGAGAACAACCACAGCAACAATATGCTATAAAATTGGATGATGCTCTTAAAAAGGTGATGTGATGGTCCTAGAATCTGAAAACATAAGATAAATAGCAAAAGGACTACAAGATTTTCTCCTCTCCCTTGAGTCCCTATTTGCCTCACCTGCTATTTTGAGCAGACGACTGGATGTCTTCATCCTGTAGGATACGCAGTATATGTCCGGGACAAAGTAGTTTTTCTCACGTAAAGCCGGAGAAGGGGAAATATAAGAGGCCGTGTAGGGCCAGCCCCAATAGGAACGAGTCTCATAAACAATTTTACGACCTCAACAAAAGGTCTCCGAGTTTTCTGCTTCTAAGAGGACGGCCCTTTTCAGGAGGACGAGATGTTTTCCGATTTTTTTTTTGTGGTTGCCGATTCCCTCGGATCGTTCCAATACTTTATTTCTGATTGGAAATGCTTGGAGGAAATCAATATGATTGTTTTGGATTGATTCTACACTTTTAAATTGTATTTTATGTATCATTTTAGAAATCAATAGGCCCGCAAATAATAAATGAAATGGATCAAGTAAATATGCAGTATTGTGATTATAATGTTGTATTGTTTTCGGCGATAATACTTCCTTGAGTCCTTTCTATTCCAATCCTTAAAGTCCAAAAAACCTTCGTACATTTACGACATCCTTGTCCTTCGTTCTTCCATTCATCTTTTGAACACCAGATCTCAGCCTATAGATTTGTATATCCCTTTTCATCGAACTGCTTCCTTTGAAAATTCCTTTATTAATCGTGCAGCATTATTTTGGAATTCCATACCCATTTCGATCCTCAATGCTCCTTCTCTCATTTCCTTTAAACATAATTTATTCATCTACCTCATCAATTATCAATCTTCCGAAATTATGTAATAACATATTAATGTTAGAATATTTCTTTTTTCTTTTTCTTTTTGTTATTTACTTATTTTGTTTTTCTTATATAAACCCAAAGACTTGTTTTTAAATCTCAAATTTCACCTTGTATCTTTATATGTATATAATTTACATTCTATATAAGTTGCTGTCTGTTATGTACGCAGCCAGACAATATTATCTTTTTTTTGTACTTATATATTATTCTTAGGGGACAAGGTGTCCCAGAATAAAGATTATTTTTCATTCATTCATTTCATTCATTCAGTTATAAAAGATCCTGAGGATATCTTCTTTTTAAACGTCTCCGAGGAATGACAGGAACAGAACCGGAAGCAAGTGGGAAAACAAGTGAATTTAGGCGAGTATTTAGTACAATTTATGCAGAAGGAGATTTTGTTCAATTCAAACTTTTTTTCGGCATAGCTCCTAATTTAGTTATTCACCTTGCTACTAAATCTTACATGAAAAACAAATTAACAATATAATTAAAATTAAAGCCACAAAAAAAAATTAATATATACAAAAATAAAATTTAAAAGAATTAAATAAAAAATAAATATTAGTTACAAAACATAAAAAAATATAAATTATTAATAGGTTAATATAATCACTGATTTAAATAGTTTTAGTTGATAAGTGTAAACCATAAAGTTAACAAAAGTTGAAGACTAAGTGTTAATAATAAACCACAGAAAATGAGGTAAATAATGAATTATATTGAGAATAGTAGAAATTATTAGGTTAAATTATTTAATATTAATGCTCTTGAACAATTTTAGATACCTGAAGATGGAACAAAAGTCCCGAAACATGTAGTAGCAAGCTAAATAAATAAATCAGGAGTTTGAAAAAAAAGTTTGAAGTGAGTATTTAGAATACTATAAAAGAAAAAGTATCTGGCTCGTTCCAAATCAGCTTAATATACGATATTAAGATCATTGTGAATCAGTTTATATGTGAAAAAGCAAATAGGATCAGTGATTTTGGATTAGAGAGATTGGATTCGGGAAGAATTCTATAGATCAATGGAACCAAGTAATTTAGTCAAATAGTCACCTTAAGTCAAAATAGGTCTTGTAATGATTACATAGATGAATTTTATTTATTATTATTATTATTATTTTTTTTGTTATTTGGAGAATGGAACGTTTTTCAAGTTTTGGAGCAGTTGCATTTGAGTCTCTTGCCTATATTGCTATGTCCGTCTCTGTGAGAGTCCGGATCAGCATTAATCTAATTATAGGGACGCCAGTCAGGACTTAATCTCCCGGTAAGGGACAGGTAGGTAGAGAAAGGGTCTCAACAAAGGGCGCGGACTCCCCGGACCACTCGCGAGGGGCCACCCCTTTTGCAACACGCTAATGTCATGTCTATCAAACTAAACCCTATAGGTTTGATACATAGCAATATAAAATTCAAGTTATCGTATCTGTTCAAACATTATTTAAAGGTACTCTATGAAAGGATGCAGGAGGAAAGCATGTTGTAGGTATCCAAAGTGTAAAAGTAATTTGCTGAGATTGGCTTGGATACATCTCAACTCTCCAGATATTTTTCATTGGGTGTGATATGTGATTGGGGGATAGGGAAAAACTCAACTTCTTCCTTTTGCCAATCTCCAATCTAATACTTTTATATCTACTGCATCTAATAAGGAAACTGCCAGTAATATTTTGGAAACTGTTGAGGCTAAAAGAAGGACTAACACTTAAAAAATGTAGACAAAACTTGGATTTTTTCATTCAAACCAATAGATCTTCTAAACGGTAGGTTCTAGTGACAAATTTTAAATAACAAAACATACTATCGATTAAATTTCTGATCAGGAAACTGTCATCGACAGAGCTAGAGCGTGTCGAAATGTTAAATTTTTAAATGTGAAAAAAATCTTACACCTTTTGAGGGTGAAAAAGACATATCCAAGTAAAAACTTTAGTTTATGTTGTTAATCCTGGTCAATAAAAACATATGAAAAATGTTAATTTAGGGAAGTAGTGCCTCTGGCTAAATAGAGACAAACTTATGAATATTAATCTTCTTAATGATAATCTGTTTAAATTACATTTACATTGGGCTCTGATGGACAGATAAATGAAACGAAATAGCAATACTATTACCGCTTGCAGCATATGTTTACATACAGTAGCTCCCAGTCAAAATGATACATCAGTATATTTACATTAAAAACAATAAATTATTGTAATCACTTAACATCGTAGTAGTATGTACTGTATATATAAACATATAAAAATAAACAAGGATTTAATAATAAAAATAAAACACAACATTTACTAGACAAACGCTCAAACCTTCAGATTTTCTACAAAAGACTCATTTAAATGGCAGTTATCAGACCTATTTGGACATATGGAGTTGAGCTTTGAGGTTCAACTAAACCTTCTTATCCTTCCCGTATCCAATCCTTACAATCCAAAATCCTTCGAAAAATCCTTAATGCTCCTTACTTTGTTACAAGTTAACTTATCCATAAAGACCTTAATGTTCCATATGTTGCTGATTTAGCCCATACCAGATACCTATCCTTTCTTAGTAAGTTCCATAACCACTCAAATCCATTAGTTTCTCAACTTGCTCCCAACTCCATTCCCGAAAATCCTCCGAGCCATCTGAAAAGAAGATGGCCTAGAGATCTTCTAGTGTAGAGTTTTTAATAAAGTGCTACT
The DNA here is from genome assembly GCA_003667255.2 of Euschistus heros. NCBI lineage: Eukaryota > Metazoa > Arthropoda > Insecta > Hemiptera > Pentatomidae > Euschistus > Euschistus heros. Next base: position 62,904 of record RCWM02000378.1, on the reverse strand, counting down.
GATGAGTAGTTCTATTCAAGCTTTGACATGTTATTGTAATCGTTATCAGCCCATTTACTTAATGTATATAATTGTGCAGTTGTAAATTTCAATAAATTGACGTAAAAAAAAAAAAAAAAAACTAAAAAAAATTCTTTCAGTTAATTATATTGATAGCTGTAAAGGGATTTGAGGATTGAATGAACATATCTAGAACATATGAATACCTTTGGCCGTCAAAAGAATATCTTCGAGCAGATGTGAAACTGGTATCTCTCAGTGTCCTGTAAAACGGAAAGAAAGAGAGCGTGTCCTTAAAACATGAAACAGTTTAATCCAGTTTTAACAGGACTAATTGTTTTTCAAGATCACGTCCAGGCTTCATATAGGCCATGCTCTCAAGAATCATCTCAGAGAATATCCGAAGATTTAAAAAATGTTTGTAAAGGGATCTACTACTAGGTATCTAATTAATAAAATAACATGTTGGGAGTAACTGCCGCTGCATGCTGTCCTCTCTCATGGTTTGGCATGCCAGTTATATTGCATAACATCATAACATCTGCTTTTTCGGGATCAGTGGCAGGAGTGGATTTAGAAAATAATAAAGACAAATAATAAAAAACTCAATTTCTCCCAGGCTGAGAAAAACAATAGATCATGGATATGTTTATTGATAATCTAATCCTGTAGATATTACACAAAAATGTTAAATTTTTGAATACACCAAAATGTACAGACCCCCAGCTAAAAGACATATCATAACATAACGTGTGCAAACAAAATGTATTCATACATAATAGTATAGTATATACAGTAAAAATAAACATAGATATCTCTATTGGTTAAATTCCTAAATCAAAAATTGTAAATGTTTTAATGAAAAATTTCTTAATCTTAGAATTTTTAACGAATCGATGAGAGTGATCAAAAAACCTCCCAACCACTTTTTTTTAAACTTTAAATGAAAAACTCTACGTACATATCAACAATAAAATTTAATTCAGCAATATGCAACGTTAATTAAGTTCTGGATCTTTTATAATAGCTGATATAGTTAAAAAGAAAAGAATCATTTTTCTTTAAATTTATTTATGGATTTAAAATAGAAAATAATTACTTGTTACATAGTATAAACTATATTCGTCCTAATACAATTAATTTCACGAGGTTATCAAAAAAAATAATATATATATATATATATATATATATATATATATATATATATATATATATATATATGAAAAGACATATCGTCCCCTAAGAATAACAAAATGTGCAATAAGATAGTACCATAGTCTAGTTTAAATAATTTCAGAGAGAGCTATTAAATATATGTAGGACATGAGACAAGTAAGTACAGTAAATAGTCGATACAATTAGATATAAAACTTCCAGTATATATTCTAACATAAGAAGAAAGAATAAATTAAATTTAAAATAATCTCGAGGAAAGAAGAAAATTTTTATAAAGAGATCAAAATAATTGGAAAAAATAATATAGAGGAAAATATATAGATTACATTAAAAAAGAAAAAAATGTTTAGGTAAGAAAGAAAACCCTAGGGTTTTAATTCATTCATCATAAGAAAAGCTCAAAATGTACCTACTGCCTTTTTTTTTTCCTAACTTGAAATTTTATAATTCCGTCGAACGTATCAAGAATACGGAATAAGACCAGTGATCCCAAAAGTGATTATAGAAGCCACCTGTCCGAAAACTTATTCAATTCCGTGGGCGTTTATCAAGAGTTGAGTCAGTGATGAAACTTATCCAATGAATAACGGACTTCATTAGAGCCTTCTACAACGCTGATTTATTGTGTCTCATTTTTGATGGAGTTTTTCATGAGCAGAATTATCTTGAGAAAAATCTCGAACCATTAATTCAATGAGTTGGAATTAATTATAAAAATTAATCCCTAGGACATTGAATTTTTTAAAGAAAGTTTCAGGGACTTGAAAGGATTTTATCTCAATAGAGCGTGCAAGGTTTATAAAAAACACATAAAAAAAAATATTGTTTCTATTTTCACTTCTCTCAAACCTTAATAAACGTAAGTGTAGAGGCCAATTCTGCCTGATCAAATCTTAGGTGTTGTTGTCATTACATCACACTAAGTGCAACTCTATCAGAAGTTTGTAGGCTAAGTTACTAAGTGGCTTAAACAGAAAACGTAATTCAACTTAATGAATGATCATAATATTATTTAAATTTTGATATTAATTATTGAAATCCTGGGTCCCATTCTTTATACAGTGTATACAGCTGATATCCCAACACATCCTAATACTATCCTTACAACCTATGCTGATGACACCAGCGTGTTATCAGTCAATGATGATCCATTTGCTGCATCCCAGACACTCCAGTCACATATCATTTCCCTTGAGGAATAGTGTCATAACTGGAGAGTTAAGTTAAATCGAGCAAATAACCTTTACCCTACGTCGATAACCTACCTCATCCTGTCCTCCTGTATCCTTTAATGGAGTACCATTAAATAATGTAGAACAGATAAGATATCTTGGATTTTATCTGGACAAGAGACTTACCTGGAACCCTCATACAAGATTGAAAAATCAAGAAGCTGCACGTCGATTTTGACTACTACAGCACCTACTTGACAAACGTTCAAATCTCCCGATTCACTACATAAAAAAACTCATCTATATGATGTTTATCAGACCTATTTGGACTTACGGTATAGAGTTATGGGGATCCACCAAACCATCGAATTCTTCCCGTATCCAACCGCTCCAATCCAAAATCTCTAATGCACTTTACTTTGTCACAAATGAAATCATCCGCAATGACCTTAATATTCCATTCGTCGCTGATTTAGCACGAACCAGATACCAATCCTTTCATAATAAACTCACTCATCCAAATCCCTTGTTGCACAACTCGCTTTCCATTCCATTCCTTGCAATCCTCCGAGGCGCCTGAAAATAAAATGGCCTCGGGATCTTCTTCTTTTGTAAAATTTCATAAGAGTACTACCAATGGGTAGTTGCTCTACAAGTCTTAAGCATGTTACCATGTTGCATTGTATACAGCATATTTACTGGATGTGTTTTCTAATACAGTTATAAATTTCAATTAATAAAAGATAAAAAAAAAATTATTGACAAAATATGGGTGAAGCTTCAATGAGTCTTATTCTTAACCTTAAACTATTTTATTATTTCTTCTATTCTCGCTGTTATCTTGATCAGGTGAAAATAATGAGTAACCAATAATGGTCTTTGTTTTTAAACAATTTGAAATGCAAGGATAGAAAAAGAAAGATTTATCTTACAGCATAAATCCTGCTCACTTGCCATTTTTAATGATGATTTACTTCTCATTTCAGACACAGTAACTTTTCTTATTTAAAAAAGCAAGAACTTAGCAGAAGCTTCAGCCACTTACAAAGACTAATGGATCTCCCTATTCAATAACGAATAAATCATATACAATCCTAAACCCTACAAGAACGTTATTAATTAATAATGGTATACAGAAATAAGTTCAAATATCGATATGTTCATGTATACCGTTCCGATTCCACCATAATAATCTCCATATTAACTACCTTTCGAATCCAACATATGACACTTTATACTGTCCATATTTAATAATAGCAACATCCTGAAAACCTTTCCAAACATTCATTACAAATTATTCAGTTCCGCAAATCCCTACAATGTTCTCGAAGGTTGAAACGCTCCCCTTTTGAAAATATGTATACTACAGTTAAGTATGATCACTCGAGTTTTTAGCGTGTGCCTCTGCAGTAGAATTTCTCAGCTTCATCCGGTTTCTAACCTTTATGGTGTGGTTAAGAGGAAAGTGCCTGGATCCCCTGGAAACTTACTTTCCAGGAACAAGAGACAGGCTTGGTTGATGGCTCAATTGAGACAATTGAAACCAGCAAACTGCAAGGATACTTAGCATTAATGCTTAGTACTTATGATGAACACATTTATTTACTGTTTATTGCTATGAGTGTATATATTAATGTATTAATATTTTATTGAGGGCTTATTGTACTTATGAACTCCAACTAGGGCAGGATGGACGGGTTATCCTATAGGTTACCTATCGATTCTAGCCATGATGAAAAGAATCACCACGAAAAATTTTAATCCACCTATGTGGGATTTGAACCTACGCCCTTCAGTACTAAGCGGGCTGGTACCCTCACACCAACTCGCCTAACCATCGAGCCCCAAAGTAAAATTTTAAATGAAGCTAATAAATTACTACATTCCTTTCAAAGTGGCAACATTTAATTTTTATAAAATTACAATAATTCTATCCAAATAGATAATCCGGAATGTGCTAGAAAATAAATTCAGGAAAAAGAGCGTTTGCATATTGAACTGAGAAAATTGGTGAACAACGACAGGTATGGAGATAAGGATTTAATATAATTATAACTCAAAAAACCATTATTTAATAACTCATAATTTTCATCATCTCAATATGTTCTTATCAGTTAACATACAATTTAATTCATTAATATTCCATTATTCATGTACTCATATATAGAGCCGTTCCAAAATGGTTTAAGGTTTAGGCAACGCGGAGCAGTCAGAATGACTGACAGCAAAACTGACATTACCCAGAGCAGTCATTCCCAGCTTTGCCACAGAATGATTTGGAAACTGGAGGCTATTATTAAACCGAGGGTCAGCAAAAGAATAACAAATAAATAATAATAATTACATTCAAAATATTCTATATTTAAAAAAATGTTTAAGTGTCAGGGTATCAGGAAATTACGAAATCAAACTTAATATAAAATTTTTGTGCATATTCTTTAACATAAAGAGTATCTTTTTATATATTTAAAGCACAGTTAATACCTCTTTTGTTATTTTATTTTTTTTATACTATGGAACGTTGTATTAATATAAAATGAAGTGTTTTTTATCGGTGACAACAGGCCTATCATGGAGGACGATTAGATTAAAAAAAATTAAATTTACTCACAAAAAAGAACTTGTACAGCAATGGGAAAATAACCCATCAAAATCCTGTGGTACGGCCAGTGATTTTATATTGCGGGGAAACAACAAATCTCTTAATAAACCTGGGAAATCTCCTTAAGATCAAAAGGTGAACATTTAGAAATATTTATGGCCTAAAAATACAACAGGGAAGCTGCATGCTGAAATCAAATGAAGAAATAAACAAAACTACAGAGGACTTGGACTGTCATAAGAGTAAAATACAACGACGTTTCTGAGGGCTTAAGGTCAGGATAGATCCCTTAACATTGAATAAGCAAATATTTGATAAGATTACAAAGGCTGAAAAGCCTGTGTGTTTATGCTAAGCAGATGAAAAAAAAAATTCGAATCACTGATAGGGACTGCCTGGACAGAGAGAGATTAGGAGCCAACTTAAAGTCATGAGGGTTCTTGTAGAGAAGAGAACAAGGCATGCTCGTAGGGAGAGGACGGAAGAGAGAAGACAGCGCAGTCAGTTTAAAGGATTATAGGAGAGTGGAAAATGAACGTATGGCAAGAAGTAAAATATGATATCTGCTTCTTCCATTTATAAAAAATAAATAAATAATTTTATTATTTGAGGATTTTGCTTTATTTGGAACCTCCTACAGGTTTCATTACCCATTATTCCACAAAAAAGGTTAATTTATTAAATTTAACAAGCATATATATATTTTCCATTCTTAGAAAAAATCGACTGAGAACGCACGGAAAATATTGAAAATGGCGATGGGTGAGAGATCTATTCTCGTAACCTGAAGCATGTCATACCAGACGAGTTTCCGCTGAGTATCGTTCGTATTTACGACATTCTTATAATTATAGAAAGCGAAATAACCATAGCAATAAAAAAAAAAAATTAATCCGATGTTTGTTGATATGTATTTATCAAGCTTGAATAAATTAGTGACATTTTCAAACATTGTTTAATCAGCACACTAATCCCTGTTGAATAAATCTTCAACCCACGGCTTATATTTAGACACTCTTTTCACTATTATTCCTCGTACACAACTGAAAAGACTAAAGAACTATTCTTCGTTTCCAAGAACGAAGAACGAATTTCAACATTTCGCAAGCCAAACACTCTGAGCTTCTTCAAATTTATTAAAAACTACTCATCTACGTAAAAATAATTAGACCTTTTTAGACTTATGTAGTTGGGCTTTAGCGCTCCGCCTAAACAATGCAGTTCTTGGCGCATCCAATCCTCACTATCTTTGTATATATATATTATATATTTTTGTAACGTTCCGAACCACAACATTTCTACTAATGAACTCTCAACCAAGTGGAATACCGCGGTATACCGTTCCGATTTTTATAATAATAATTCCATTCTGGAAGGAAGTTTATATAATTTCATTTTACATAATAACTGAGCTTTTAACAGTAGGCGAAAGTCTACTCTACTGCCAAAATAATTACCAAGTAAATCTTACACTAAAGAAACTATAGAGACATAGGAGGATATATAAGATTCTCGTAGATTCTAAAAAGCTATTTAGCAACGAAAAAATCACTATTAATCAATAGGTAAGACTTTGCCCAGAAGAATAATTAAAGTAGGTAACAGACTCGTCAGATCTTTATTTATTTTTAATTTTATCCATTAACGATAGAAATTTAATTGAAAACTGTTATAATTTATTATTGCTAACCTTCTTTGAACTATGAAGGTGTAGTTAAATTTTTTTTTTACAGATAGGTTCAGTAGTTTCCACGGTTAATGATCACAAACGAAAAATGGCTTGTCCTTTTATATAATAGTATAGATTACAGCTAAACCACAGCATAACATTGTTTTTTAATATCTTAACAATCAAATTCATTCAAGAAACGTGACAAAAAAAAACAAAAACAATCTGTCCAAGATTGTAACTTGACAACGATTTTTCTTTCCTTTTTTATTTTTTTATAAACAATATCCCGAAAAACTCGGCGACTAGAGGGAAAAGATGAAACAGGGGAATAAAAGGGGCGACCATAACCTGTAATAGAAGGCTTTTGAAGGATTTGAACAAGAGGCCATTCAAAGAACTGTGGAGCGGGATCCTTTTGTCCAAGCTGCTGGACAAGTCTTTTCAGATGAATTATGGGACCTTTACATCTTTTCAGGGGACATTTCTCACAGATATAATTACATCTTATTCTTGCTCCCATCTTGACGATATTATCAGAGGAAGTTATAAAGTCTTCACTAATATAGATATTAAAAAATAAGTTAGTACTTAATAAAGTAAACAGTGATAATAAGTAAATAAAATCTTTTAATACTAAACCTACAGGCATTCCATGTATACCTACCAATTTTTACCACAATGCCTTGGTAAAATACACTAATAGGATAGGAGTGGATGTTGAAAAAACACTTTCCATATATCTATACTATTATATTTCGTTTGTAATCACTAACCAAGAAAAGTACTGAGCCAATATGTACAAAATTCTAACCACATTATCTTTATATCTCAAGAAAAGTATAGCAATAATACAATTTATAGATTTTCAATTATATTACCATATAAAAGCGATAAATATGTCATCCGCAGCGAAGTTTAATAATCGACCGATAGGTGATGAGCACCATTCGAGAGAGGTTACAAAGGTACGGTGTTATACAGGGTGAATATCTCTTAGTGTAAAAAAAAAAAAATTGGGTGAGACTAGATAAAAAATTTAGCAAAATACCGCAGACCTCACCTGTCTATTCCAATCCGTTGAAGATATACGATAAATCAAATACTTTTTTGAGGAAACCACGTTTTTTTTTTTTTCCATAAATGCTTAATATCTCCATTTTGATTAAATATTTCTCAAATTGTGAACCACATTTTCGGATTTAGCATTAAATTTTCTATAATAGCTGAGTACCTGTAACCTTGAATTTTACAAATTGGTATCTAAAGAACAGCTTGATCTTCACCTTATTTAGGGAAGTCAAAGTGTCTTATATTACTTCAACGCTCACCGTTTTTATACAAAACTATCCATAAAACGTCAAATCTCACAAAAACTTGCAAATTTATTCAGCTTTCGAATGATATGTTCAACGTAATGATTTCGCTTCAATTTCTTGGAGAAGTTTACTATTGAAACCGAAAAAAACATGGTGTTCTCATTTGGCATACAAATCACTTACTTGTGCATAAAATGTGCATTTTAAAAATGATAAACTCTTATTTGGAATAAAAAACAAAGAAAAAAATTATTGTTCAACAGAAAATAAAGGAAAACTGTCAATAAAGCGACACCAGATCAGAGGATCTAATGTTATTACATTTATCTATTTATTATTATTTAATATTATAAATGGAAATTAAAATCCAACCAGATGGATCGATAAAATTTATTTTGCCTAATTGGATGTCCAATTATGCTTTTGCATACACTTCAAACGAGTTATAAATTTAATTTTAACCATGTTAAGAATTACTGCCACTTATTAACAAAATAAAATCACTTATTAAATGTCTTTTTTTATTTTTCTAAAAAAGTGCTCGTTGATTTTAAAATATTTTTTATGGGACCACCTCTGAAGTATGCCCTATCTATCTAAAAAAGAATCATCAGAATTGACGGAGTAATCGCGTAACATACAAAAAAATAAAAAAAATACAGATGAGTTGAAAACCTCCGTCAATTCTTAATCAATTTTGATGATTATATTTTAAACCGGTAGGGCATATTTCAGAGGTAGTCCCATAAAAAAATATTTTGAAATCAACGCAGCTTTTTTTAAGAAAAATCAAAAAACAGTTAATAAAAATCACTGTTATATAACCTTACATTTTAAACATATTTATGATTATGATTATCTAAAATCTCCATGGTAACTAAATCTAAATTATTAACAAAAATAATTTACATATATAGTCAACTCTCGATATGTTGTACTTCGATAAGCTAAATTCTTAAATAAGTCGAACAAAATCTGCGGTCGGAAGTACATTACACTTAAATTTCACCTCAATGAGACGATTTCAGACAAAGAACGTGAAAAATTGTGTCGAAAATAAGTAGAACTCAAAATAGGGTTCAAAAGAGAGAACTTCTAGGACCACCTCTATGAAATGAACTACATATTAGAAGTCATCGCCTCTATAACTCGAACTCAAATTAAAAGAATTTCATGTGTAATTTGTTTTCCTATTTTCTGTCATTGTTTGTCTTTTCAATTCATAGTTAAACCAGTCACTTATTATTAGTTATTCACTCGAGTGGTTTTACAGTGGCTATTGAAAATTCTTTCAATCACGGAAAAGTTAGAATTGATTTGCAAAGTGCAGAAAGGAGAAAGAAGTTGGGCGTTTGTTGCTAGTGAATTCCGAATTCCGCGTAGTTCTCTTTCAACCGTCCTAAAGAATGAAGAAAAGATCGCCACTGGTGGAAGGCGGTGTCTACTTTTAGGCACTCTCAGAATAAAGCGCAATTCAGTTGAAAGTTATATGATAAATTGGTACCAAACAACATACACATACCCATTAATGAAAAATATACGTTATGATTTCAACTCCCATTTTGTGTTCAATTTTCCTAATTACATGAAGGTAAGTGGAATGATAATCTCGATAAGTCTTTGTTCAGTAACTGGAACTATTTTTCAGGGTAGCTTGAAGATCGAGAATTGACTATTTAAACAAAAATATACTCACCACTAAAAAGTGAAAAATAAAAATAATTTTTAGAGGAAAAAAACAAAACCGACTTCAAGATTAAACCTACATACACAAACAACTAAAAAATATAAAATAATATTTTAATTGCTTCAAAACAAAAACCATTAAATGAAAATCAATGAAATTATCGATACTTATATACCTATTCACAATTTATGATCAGTTATTTTTGGAGTCGGTGCCAACCAAAACAAACAGAATTTTAAAAGAAATTTTAATCTTAAAGATCCTCCCACTGTTTCATCACCGCCACACAGCTGTCTCCGGCCATTCGAAAGTTTATTGTAAAGGCAGGATTAAACTGCCCTTCTTGGCTGGCACCGACTCCAAAGATAACTGGTCATAAATTGTGAATAGGTATATAAGTATCGATAATTTCGTTGATTTCATTTAATGGTTTTGTTTTGAAGCTATTAAAATATTATTTTATATTTTTTAGTTAAGTTTGTGTATGTAGGTTTAATGAATTCAGTTTTGTTCTTTTCTCTAAAATTTATTTTTTTGAAAACCTGCAAACTAATTACACGGGGCCAATTTTTACCGTTTTTTCGTTATCATCAAATTCTGTTGATAGGTCTCTGTTGGCAAGCTGAATCAAAAAATGACTTTATTTTTCCTCCATAGCGACCGAATTCGCACGCAGTTTGCGCTCTGTTTTCATGGGATAGGCACAGAGAAAAATATTTTGTTTCATACTTTAGGGAAGAAGGAGGGTAAGAATTCTGCAGTGATATATGTGGGAAGTTTATGGCATGCAGCATTCTGTACGTAAACACTGATTAAAGGCTATTCATCGATTCGTCCATACGAAGCCAGAGTCCTGTTTCACAACGAAAACATAAATGCAACAATAACCATTGGGCATTTTATTATACACTTAAAAGAACTAGATGAAAATTTACAATATCAAGAAAACAAAAGTAGGACGATCATATGAGTCTCATTTTAGGTTTTTTTAAAGTAATATTGACGATTCTTTGACAGTAAGGTAACTGAAGTCCATGTTTTTTATGCGAGTGGGATGGAAGAGACAAGGAAAATTTTAAAGTAAAATTGACAGTAAATATATTATAAAATACAATAGATGCGATAAACTGAGATTTAATTTATAACAGTATCTATATATATTTTTAAATTTATTTTAACAACAGTCAGTTGAGTCAGTACACCTTTAATTCCCAATATGTTACAGCAGCTACATCTTTTCCAGTTTAGGAAAAAATCTAAATTTTTTTTCCAAAACAGGAATGGTTTGATTAAAGTAAGTGGATTGCCACTTTCCAATTGAATCGATGAAGGCAATGTCAGTAATGTTAGCTTAACTGTCGAAATCGCTGAAACAGGACTCCATTGTGGACTCACCTGAAGAATAGAGTACACATGACTACCAAATATTGGCACCCGGTCTAGATACTGACTCAGAGACTTGGGGAGGCATCGCAGGACAAACAGCCGATAAAGGACAGCGCTCACACAGCTGTTCGGACGCCATAATCTGATTTCAATTACAGAGACACCTTATGGGCCACCCGCTGGGGTTATCTAGCCCGAATTAATGGAACCCTCGGGTCCCTGAGTGGTTTTTGTCGACCGCATCCAACCGTCCGGCAATTAGTGGTCCATTCCCTAGCCTTCGACTTCATTATCACTACCAACTATTGCCGAATATTTTGTACTAGTCAGTTAGATTTTGCCGGAACTCATATTATTATTAGTTTTCAGTTCATTTTTGTTTTGTTTATTTGTCTTATCGTATCCAATATATAAAAAAATGAGTAATCATATGAATATTTAAAAACCACTTATAGTAACAACAAGCTCAAAATGACACCCCACAAACAAAAATCCTTAGGTACTGAACGTGAACAAAAACATTTAATCATATCCTTAAAGATTATCTATGTTCGAAAAAGAAAAATACAGCTCAATCGAAGAAGAAGAAACTATCACTCTCTGAATACAAAATAAATTTTTTTTAAAATATGCATATATTACAGACAAGAATTGGTAGTACTCTAATGAATATTTACAAAAGAAGATCACGAGGCCATCTTCTTTTCAGACGCTTCGGAGGATTGCCAGGAATGGAATGGGAAGCAAGTTGTGTAACAAGTGGATTTGGATGAGGAGTGAGTATATTATGAAAGGTAAGGTATCTAGTTCGTGTCCAATCAGCAACATATGGGATATTAAGGTCATTGTAAATCAATTCATTTGTGACAAAGTAAGGAGCGTCTAGGATGCTTTTCAAAGGATTTTGGATTGGTGTGGTTGGATGCGGGAAGAATTCGATGGTTTGGTGGATCCCCATAACTCTATACTGTAAGTCCAAATAGGTCTGATAAACATCATATAGATGAGTTTTATGCAGTGAATCGGGAGATTTGAACGTTTGTCAAGTAGGTGCTGTAGTAGTCAAAATCGACGTGCAGCTTCTTGATTTTTCAATCTTGTATGAGGGTTCCAGGTAAGTCTCTTGTCCAGATAAAATCCAAGATATCTTATCTGTTCTACATTATTTAATGGTACTCCATTAAAGGATACAGGAGGACAGGATGAGGTAGGTTATCGACGTAGGGTAAAGGTTATTTGCTGGGATTTAACTTAACTCTCCAGTTATGACACTATTCCTCAAGGGGAATGATATGTGACTGGAGTGTCTGGGATGCAGCAAATGGATCATCATTGACTGATAACACGCTTGTGTCATCACCATAGGTTGTAAGGATAGTATTAGGATGAGTTGGAATATCAGCTGAATATACGGTATAAAGGATCGGACCGAGGATACTATCTTGAGGAATATCAGCAGTCTGAGGAAAGGTGGGTGAGTATGTAGAATTATGGTTAATTTTAAATACTATATCAGAAAGATAGGATCAGAGGATGAGGAAATATGTAGAAGGAAGGAATTGGCGAAGTTTATAAAGCATACCTGGGTGCCATACTCGGTCAAAAGCCTGTTCAACGAGTAAATTGTTAAACCAATAAGTTACTAGAGCGGCTGAATAAATGTAATTGGAAAAATAAAATGTTTTCATACATAGTCATTTTAATGAAAATCTAGAATTGAATCGATGAGTGCAGAAATAACGTCCGTATTTTCACTATTTTTATGAGAGAGAAAAAAGTATATAACCTCACCAAATTTTAAAAAAAATCCTCCGTTATAACGTGCATTTATGTTTGTTGTGCAAAAATTATCTAGTTTTCGCATTAATTGTGCTTAGGAAAATTTATTATTTAATGCGGACTTACGTTGTTTCTGCACTCACCGATTCATATATATATTGCAATTTTAATTTTTTTTTTTTTTTTCGATAAAAGTATATCAACCAGCTATAAAAATTTTCTTTAATTATATAATAAATAAAATTCACACGTTTCATGTATAAGGAATAAAGAGCAAATATAGCCTAACCAGCTTCAATTAGAATTCATGGATCCTTTTTGTGTTTTGTGAGGTAATTTCGTTAGAATATTTCTATATGGTACAAAGCCTTTTTCTTCCTTATCAAGTTTACGGGGTCGAAATTCTAGAATATTGGGGAATAAATGAGGAAAGTTATCATTTTTTTCTTTTAATGTTGTTTTTTATGATTCTTTTGAAGCAAGATTCGACCACTATGGAAGTAAATAGCATGGCAAAATGACTTGTTTCTCGAAAAACTGTCAGTAGTATAAACAAATGTGGAAAACAACATTATAAAGTTAATATTTATAAAAAATTGTAGGTATAAACTCGATAACATATAAACTAAGTAGTTATATAAATTAGAGTCTAGAGTGAAAAAATTAGAGTGTTCGAGTAAAAAAAAAAACACCTCAAATTGAGGAATATTTTTCTTAAATAATTTCCTTGAAAATGATGCCGCGAATACATACAACCGTTGAAGAATGGAATATACATACCATTGGGTATTAGCTCTCCTCTAAATGAAGGTTAGGCTGAGAACGTATTCATTAACATGGAAAAGATAATGGAAAACAAATTAGAAGCCGGCTTTTCCTGCAACAGCTGCTCTTGGTTCCATTGCCTACCTCCTGCCTTATCTACGCGCTCCTCTCAACTTTATCAAAACAGTTCTAATTAGAATTATTTCTTTAAAAAGAAACTCGACTTAGCACATATTCTTGTATTTGTAATTACATAATATAGTACAGTAACAGACAGTAAACATTCATGAGTTTTTTTTTTTAATTTTCATTGTTTTTAAATGACTAGCTATAATGAATTCATTGCTCAAATGAACTCTGAAAGACAGTCATTGCGTAGCGGTTCAAATAAAAAAAAAAAAAACAGAGTGCCATAGAAAACCTTAGGTAACAAATCACAAGTGCAAAGACAACAATTTGGGAAATCTGATGGAAATGACCCATTTAATAAACAATAATAATTCAAGAAACGAGCTAGTGAAAAGCAAATAATTATCTTTATCTACACAATATAATATATAAGTTAATGCACTTTACAAATGTTTATCTTGAAGATAAATATCCACAAAATAACTATAAAATATTCAGTGACCTTTTAAAATTTTTAAATCCTGGAATATTTCTACAAAGTATCCCAGAATATCCTATCTTAAAAAAACCGTTAAATACGGGCAGATCTCAAAATCCTTTAGAACGAAAAATAACAAAAATGTCGTCAAAGATGTCCACCCGCCATCTTAAAACAGTATCCTTAAAGACGAAAACTAATAGTCTTTAAATCCTGAAATATTTCAAAATACTATCCTTAAAGACGATAACTAATTAGTGGGGTATAATATATAATATAATATAACTAATAAAGATATGTATAATATCTTTAGTAATATCTTTACTTCTAAATTGTTTTGTATTGTCAACACTTATAAATTCACATCCAAGCAAACATGGTTGTTTACAATTTTAGCCTTTAGAAGTAATTCTGCCTTACTAAAGATATTATACATATAAGTAAGGAAAGTTTTTCTTTAAAAAAAACCTGATATTATTTTTAGATTATTCATCTGAAGGTATATGTAAATAGCAAATTAGGCCGAAATAAAAAATTAAAGGTTTTTTACTCCTGAAATTTTGAAGAAATTTCAAAAAATATATGTGAGAAAAATTTTTAAACTAAAAACTGATATCATTTTCAGATTCCTCATCCCAAAAAACATGTAAAATCTAAATTTGGTCGAAATCAAAAATTAAAAATTTTTTACCCCCAAGATTTTAGAAGGCTAAGATTTAAAAATGTAAATAATTTGCGCTATCTCACATATTTCGCAACCGATTAAGACAAAATTTTAAGGTCATCTTGAAGCCGTAAAACTGCATAATTTAGTCCAGACCTGGAGGTCGCAGGAGTTTTCCTTATTGAGATATCTCAAGTTATAGCTGACCTCGGATTTTTTCATTCACATCAGTTTTTGTCCACTAAAATCTAAAGTAATCCGAATGTTATATGCATGGATAAAAAGCAGAATGTATGCTGATTCTAGTGATGCTATTATTATTGTAATCTGTTGAACGCACCAGTTGTTATGGCCGTTAGAAATCGTTTATGAAATTTCAACTTCAAAATTTTAACCTCCTCGAAAGGGGTTAAAAATCAATATTTTTTGATTTTGATGAAATTTCACATATAAGGGTTTCATGGAGCGTTAACACGAGATTTGAGGTCAGTTGTTCATGAAAAAAAATTTCCACTGATTTACAGCGTATTTTATTGGAATTTTGTCATTTTTTTCAAGTTTTTGAGCACCCTGAAGCCAGGTAGTGTTTTGAGCATAACGAAAGTATTTTTATTTAAAATAGCATACATAACTACAACTAAACGTGAAAGAATCATTTCTCTATCGTGACTTAAAACTGAGAAAAAAAAATAAACGTGATTTTCATATTTTTTTTTTTTTTTTTTTTTCGGCTCCTAATGGCCATTGGCGGCTATAACTCTAGTTTTGCACTATTATAGGTCCCTACTACCCACACACAAATCGGCATTCAAATCTGTGAGTTACAACTGCAAACGTCCCCTTGTTAGACTATTATCTAAAGCCCGGAAAAAGAGTAATCTGTTGGAAAAAGATCCGGAGAATAAGGTGGATGAGGCAAATCAGAGATCAATTTTTAATCGAGACTATAAAGAAGAAGTTGTTGTTACCCGAACCAGTTTATTGGCACCCGATAGTTGGTGAGCTACCTATTTATCCAACTTTTTTACTTTTCCCATTTCTTTTAGGTAGTTCCAAGCCGTAGATTCGGAAATGTTGAGCTGTTCAGCAATTTCTGAACATGTTTGGCGTGGATCTGCTGCGATTATATCCCGCACTTGGGCTTGCCCAACCACTTTTGGTCTTCCATACCGATATCCGTCTTCAAGCGATTCTTCGCCCTTCCGAAATTTTGAAAACCAAATTTGTGCCTTCTTCCCACTAAGACTATCTTTGCCAAAGACGTGACAAATATTTCGAGCGGCCTCTGTCGCTTTTGAACCGCGTTTGAATTCATACAGCAAAGCAGATCTAATTTTAATTTCAGTGCTCAACATTTTGACCGCACTTTTTAGAATACACAGAGAGACTGAATTAAAGGTTGCCACTGTTATTGTGAAGAGTAAACATTATTGTTAACATAAGAACAAATGGGATTAGGCAGAAAGGAATTTACATGGTGTTAAAACAAAAATATAAAATATTGTATTAAAAAACGACAGGACTATTTGGAGGACCTGGTATGTTGTTGATTGGATATTGCAATCTAATTTTTTCATTTTCCAATAACAAATAAATATCTTCAACAATCCTAAGTTTAGCTTGCAGTTGCAAGGTATTTGTTTTTAATTCTGCATGAAGGTTCGAGGTTCGGTCATGAGGAAAAAATCGAAGGTCAACATCAGGGTTCCAACTGGTTCCTAAGAATCGACTATGAATCTTCGATTCTTGATAGCGATTAATTTTTCTCAAGAGTTAGTGCCACCGATAATCGACATTTGGGATAGAAAAATGTTTACCTTTCTTATTTGAAAATTTGTATCTTTACACCTTTCTAACTGTTTTTGGTAGTTTTAGAGTCATATTTTAAAGTTTTGATTCGAATGAATATTAATAGGAGTTTACATTAGAAATATTATGTTGACGTCACGTCCCCCCACATCTTTGCCAAGAGAGACAGATATTCTTTATATTTTAAACACATAGCTGCCCAACTCCATTGGGTTTCTACACACACAGCATCCTAATCTATCTAATTAAACAACATTATAATTTAATAATAAAGTAATAATAATCCGTAATATTGATAGTTAAAAAATGAAATAAAGTTCTTGACTAAGGTATAAATTAATGGAGTCTACATTTCAACTTTTTTTCTTATTTTAATACTCTAAGCAATGACAGAGTACGCAGAGTTGTTTGAACACCCTATATAAATAAAATATAAGGTAATGGATTCCAATCCATTAAGAAAATTAAATCATATTAAAATAAAACAGCCGGTCTCGAAGTTAAAACGCAAATAAATTATCAGTGGATCTCTCCATTTTTCTTCTGGTTCTTTGAATGACCTCTCAGACCCCGAACTTTATTACTTGGAAAAAATTGAAAAAAATAAGTAAATTATGCAAAATTATTCCAGGTACAAATTTCAGGTGTTTGAAAAATTCATTTCAAAGAAAGTAATCTTTTCAACCTGGCCTGAAAAAAAAAAAAGAAATGAATCCGAAGAAATGGATTCCTTATTTCCTGAAATTATCTTTTCACCCCCACCTTGTTTTAATAATTCACCATGAAGTAAATGGAATTTTAATTCGTTTCCTACTTAAATCTGCCACACTGGAACTTCATTCGCCACTGACCTTTGTTATTGAGCTTCGGTTCGTACTGTTGTAAAGATTACGAGCAATTTTTTACTGCTGGAATCATTTTGGAAGCATTAGTTTACACAGAACAAAGTGATTAAAACAGCTTTCTTGGATTCCAAGTATTCCACAGCTCCCTGTTTTTTCCTCTAGATTTTTTTTTTTTTTCAATTATTCTTTATAACATTTTCCCCTTACGCTAGCTACATAACAGTGACTGAGTTACTGACAGATTTAAATCAACACAAAATCATACGCAAAGATAAAAATAAAACGGCTAAATTGCATAAACGGAAAATACACGCCTGTCCTGAAATCTGATTATTATATTTAGATATTTACGAATAAAATTTTAAAAATACGGATTTTTAAAATTGTATTTATAATACAGCCGAATGTTTGTTTCATGCAATCAACAACAATCACCCCGAGAAGAACATATAATTAAGCGATCCTGCCCATTTCAAATGGATTACAACATTTTAAACAGCATATTAATGAGTCTTAAAGGTTAATATATTATAAAAATAGAATAATAAATTTACATTTTTACTTGATTTCCTCTTCATTTATAAATACTGCTCAATAATTCAAGTGTTCTACTCATGAAAAGTTAGGTAACAATCTTTTTTACCCATACTTCTACTTATATTTTGAATCTTTGTGTGTATAATACCATACATGGGTAATGTTATTTTTGTAAAAAAAAAAAAAAATAAAAAAAATAAAATATACATGGAGACTAGTTATTTCCTCACCCGATAATTCGTCTTATTCTGTAATTCGTTAGATTTTTTTTTTTTTTTTTTTTTTTTTTTTTTTAATTCATTCATTCATTAAATTCAATGAATGTTGGCTCAACAGACGCATGGCTGGCACAAATTGGCAACTATAAATAACAAAATTATTTAATCTTTAAACCGCCTCATTTGGTTTGTCACTAAAAAATAGGCCTATATTTATGCTTTTTGAAAACCATTTGATTGAAAAAACAAACAGAACAAGTCCGGAGTCGATCCCTCCATAGATTGTGGTAAGAGGCGAAATAAGAAATTGTAGTAAGAGATGAATTGTGGTATGAGTGCAGTTGAATTCCCGAAATCAGTTAGTACTCAACAAAGTAGAACTTCATCTGAGAAAAAGCTTCTTTCTCTTAATTTTATTTCTTCTGATTCAGGAACGCAATTAAACATGGAATTTTTAATGTAGCTGATGCATGGAATAATGTATGTATTGAATAAATATGATACATATGTCTGTTTTTTTTTTTCTATTTTATAAATGTATGTACGTTTTTGTTATATGACTTCATTTTTAAAAAATGTATTTGTTCCAAGGTTTTTGTGTTTTTTGTCATTATCACTAAGTCCAATGTTTATAATGTTCATCTGGTCGTTTTTACATTCAGCTGCATAAAGCTGCTGTCCTTGTTAGATTCGAATCATATATATTCAAGAAAAAAAACAACAAATACATTAATTAATATGGATAAAATATAAAAAATCAAATATATAAATAATAATTGTATTTATACATTACAGGTGTTAAAAAATTAAAATAATACCACAGTGTTTCTCTTAATTTAAACTTCTTTTTCAATGTTCCACTAATCCCTGTTGAACAGATTCGTAACCTAGGACTTCGAATCCAGTCTTACTTGGAATCCACATACAAGACTAAAACGACAAGAAACTGCGTGTCGCTATCGACTACTTAAACATTTACTTGACAAACGATCCAACCTTCCAATTAATTACAAAAGACTCATTTACATAACAATAATAAGACCAATTTGGACATACATAGTGGAGCTTTGGGGCTCCACGAAACCATCCAATTCATCTCGTATCCAATCCTTACAATTCAAAATCCTTAGAAAAATCCTAAATGGTCCTTACTTCTCCACAAACAAACTTATCCACAAACATATTAATTTCTTAATACAATTATTAAATCAAAAAGTAGAAATTTCAGGAAAAAACATAAATTTAAAAATATCTATAAAACGGATGAGAATTGAGCTACACTTTATATGGATTTTTTTGTCGCAAATGATGCCTACATTTATTATCCTTCTTCTGATATAGAATACATATTACATTATACAGTTTCATTAATCACAGTCGCGGTCAAACTTAGAAACTGAAAATATATTGAAATTCTTCATAATAATGCGAGACAAAATGTTTTGTAGTAATTCTTTAAGTTACATACAATTAATAATATCAATTAATCTTCTAAGAATAAGTAGGTTATTCATGAACAAAGCTGCAAAATATCGAGTTTGATTAACTCAATTAATGATTTTAATTAAATAACAATCCTATTAACTGATAAATATTTTCTGCTTTTATTTATATTCCACTACCAGACATATCCATGAAACACGTACTCCCCAGATCCCTGGGATCATAGATGAACTTTTGATAGACGTTAGCAATTGGGGAAGAAGTCATGTGCAGCCAACACGCGCCGGGCTGACAGATATATAGGCCCCAGCTGCCCGCTACGTGATCACACAACTTCTGTCCGCTCCGGGGTCTTTCTTGCGCAGCGGCAGGTGGAGGCCGATGTGGAGGCTACCAGCTCACTCTACAATTAAACGAGAGAACTAATTTTAGAAAGTTATCGGATAAATGTTTGGATAACAGTTATCAACTGATTGAATAATCGGCGCAAATCCACAACAAGCATCACGAACCCACAAACTCCGACTATAGCCATGAAGTTAACACCCATTACAAAACTACAGCTTTTTTTAAAAAATTTATATTTACTATATAAAAAATACAAAATATAAATGAGAGGAACAATCAGTGTAAAGGCATTGTAAGGAATCTACTGATCGGTAGATAGAATAAACTCCAAACCATACAAATCCACTATCCTCTCAAATTGCTTCCCATTCTAAACCCAGCAACCATCCAAGGCGTCTATAAAGATGGCTTTCTATAAGCTCTTATTATAGAACTTTTATTATCATCACAAGCAATTTTCGTGTTATTACTTACTTTAAAGAGTACTCTTTTTCTTTTAAAGAGGTCTGCCAGGATCTGAATATTTTTGGCGGCCGAAGGACATTCTTGGCCACTCTCCTTCCCCACTAATTACTTTTCGTTCTTAAGGATATTATTTTTTTTTTAATATTACAAAATTTAAGTATTTTATTAGTTTTAGTCCGTGAGGATACTATTTCAGAATGGCAGAACGATATGTTTAGGACACATATATATTTCGTCCTTAAGGATACTGTTATAAAATGTTCCAGGATATAACGGTTTCTAAGTTATCCAAAGGATATTCCGCCATTGTTGTCTTTTTAGTTTTCGTCTTTAAGGATACTATTTTGAAATATCCCGAGATTTTACGGTTATTAAGTTATAATAAATAAAGGATACCATTTTTTTTTTTTCTATTTTTAACATCTGAAACTGTTATTGAGTCAGGGAACGCTTAAGTCATAGTAAAGAATATCATGGAATAAATAAAAGGGGAATCTATAATTTTTCCTAAATTATTGGATTATTATGTTGTTTTTTTTTGTTTTTGTTTTTTTTTTCTTTCCTGGATAGCTATGTCATATGTCCTAGTGTGATTAAAAAAAAAATATTGGAAATCGTCAGTTTCTAAGTCAATGATTATTTAGAAGCCTAGAAAGAAGTTCTTGGACAATTAGATTAGAAATATATAAGGACTAATTTATATAGGCAGATTTTGCAATTGAGAAATTCGACTAGACGAATTAGATAAACTCTGAAATTCAACACAGAATCTAGTGATGAATCTTATTATAGTCATGTAAATAAGTAGTTTATCTAAGGTTACAGCTTTTGACCACTGTTTCTTGTCTCTAATATTAATCAGACCTTGAAACTATTTTCAAATCAAGATTATATGCATAAAACCTATTTTTAAAATAATATTATATTTTTTGGCCAGTTAGAACTGAAAATATAATACTATATTAGATGAAAAATTAGATTTTTTTTTTTTTTTTTTTTTTTTTTTTTTTTTTTTTCGAGCGAAAATAAATCATTTGACTAACAATGAACATGCACGAAAACGTTCGGTTTCAGATTTTCGTTTGAAATTTATTAAAGATGTGCAATATCCAATCGACAGAATACTTGCATACTTCAATTCAACGTTTAAAAAAAAAAAAAAAAAAAATTGTTTCAATCCCTTACCTTACAAAATAATTATTTTTTAGGTTATGAATTATTGATTTTTTAAATAAAATGATTCAAAACTTTTGAAATTAAAAGTTTATTTTTAAAGTTATGTTCATAATATTTGAGGGGCCACGAGAAAGTATAAAAACCGCCACATTCTTCTAAAACCTCAGAATTTCAGATACGGCGCTCTATGGGTTGACTCCAGATAACTAGTTGCTAACATATTTCTTGCCCCGCATTGTATCATATTACTGTTTTGTAATGATAATGCATTAGCTTAAATAATGTAAACCATAAAAACAGCTATTTCATTTCATACATTTTTCAAAATATATTTAGCTATTAATTTTTTGTAAGTTTTAAGCCTTCTGTTGAGGTGCTATTTGAAATTGGAAAAATGTGAACTATGGCCGTTCAGTCCCAAGATTCTTCTTTTGTAATCATAAAAAATACGAGTAGATATCATATTATAAGGCAGTTATAAAGACCATTTTACTACAACAACAAAGAACCATTTCTTTGTAGTTTATGGTCTAAGAAAACGAAGCCAGCTATAGTAAAAATGGTCCTCTCTAGTTGTAATGTTTAATTTTTTAATTTTATATTTTATCAAGGGATAGTTTAAATAATATTATTTTTAGGCTTACATAGATTAGAAGATTTAGGATCAAAAAGAAATAAACTTAGGGAAAAAGAAAAAAAAAAAAAATCTCAATTTCTCCCTGATTAGGAGAAACAATAGATCATATATATGTCTATCTAAAATCTACTGTTTTTAAATCAAATCAAATATTAGAATTAAAAAGATCAAATTACTTAAATTAATAACTTAAATTAATTAGCAATCAATGATTATTCGAAATGTACAGCGGTTTCAAATGAGACTTTTTTAATTGAAATTAATATATTTCCTGACCGGCTGACCGGTAGGTTCTAGAGACAAATGTTATACAACAAAAAATATTATCAATTTAATTTCTGACTAGGAAATTGTCAAATTATAACCCCAGAAACGCCAAAACAACGAGAGTGTGTTAAAAAAAAAACAACAAACAAACAAAACAACCCAAAACTTAAAAAAATGTAAGCAAAACGACTTGTTTCATTCGAACCTAAACGGTAGATCCTAGCGACAAAGGTTATAGAAAAAAAATATATATATTCTCCATTGAATTCCTAATCAGGAAACTGTCGTCAAAATGTTGATCAAAGCAACACCAAGAGAACTAGAGCGTGTCAAAATGTTACATTTTTGAACGTGAAAAACACGTTACAGAAAAAAAGCATAGACCTAAAAAAAAAAACATATCCGTGTAAAAAAAAAAAAAAAAAAAAAAAAAAAAAAAAAAAAAAAAAAAAAAAAAAAAAAAAAAAAAAAAGTTGAAAGGCTTTGTAGAGAAAATAAATTTCTGATCACAATAAAAAAATATATATACTCAATCATTACGGTTTAAACTGAATATAGGAACTTAATTGCACCATACCATACTATTAAAAATTTAGGATTTACCTTTGATCACCACCTTTCCTGGAATAACCATATCGCCCAAATTTCCAAAAAATCCATCGTAATCCTTAAACAACTGTATAGATCTCGAGATTCCTTTTCCCAGAGTACCCATCAACTTCTAGTGTCCTCTCTTGTTTTCCCTTGCTTTGATTACTGTTGCTTGGTTTATGGGGGACTGTCTGGGGATCTCGAGATGAAGCTGAGGAGACTGATGAACTGTTTCATTAGATTTATCTTCGGGATCTCCAGGCGGTCACACGTTACTTGCCGATATTCTGACCTTGGGTAGCTATTTCCTAAATTCCGACGGCAATACTTTCTGGGTACTTTCCTATTCCAGTGTCTAAAAACTAAAAACCCTTCCTATATTCTTGATTTATTGACTCTGCATTCTTCTATCCACGTCCTAAACACTAGATCCCAACCTTTTAACCTATATATCCCCTCACATAAAACCGCTTCCTTTGAAAAATCCTTCATCATTCGTGCTACCTCCTTCTGTAATTCTCTACCCACTTCTATTCTTAAAGCAGCTTCCATAACTTCCTTTAAAAATAATTTATTCCTGTACCATTTATACAATCAATCTTCCGCAAATATGTCAATAATCAAATGAATACTTAAATTACTTTTTTTTCTCTCTCTTTCTTTCTTTTATATGTTCATATTTTATATGTTCATATATATATATATATATATATATATATATACGATTGTTTTTTATGTTATAATTATTATTTCATATATTTATGTATTTTTATTTTTTTTTCCTGTAAAAAATTTATGCTGTAATTACTAAAGCATTTAATTTGTAACCAATAGGCCAGACAATTGTACTTTTAACTGTGCATTATTTTTATTCTTAGGGGACAGTACGTCCCAGAATAAAGTTTATTTTTTTCATTTCATTTCATTTCATATGCATAAAACTAAGTCATGTATTTAGGTAATCTACATTTAGTAATTCTAGTCAGAATCATGATTATGAACATTATGCATGTCTTCCAGTTGATCTCCACCACATGCAAAGACGAGACCCTTATCATATTATTATAGTAATTTAAAGTAGCAACTCCCAGCTTTATCTAAACTAGATTGGTACTCGAAGCTGTTCCTAGAGCTAGTTTGATATTCTCTCTTCTTATTCCGAGTAGTTCTGGCGGATAAGATCTGGTTTAGCTTTGGAAATAGTTCCCGTATCGCGATTCTACCTCCGGGTCTTTAAGTTCTTTATTATTCCGTATACCCACTCGTGTGTATCTTAGAAATTTACATTTTAGATTTCCGATTCCCTTTATCAATTGAACTTTAAAATTGAAAATATAACTGAATAGAATTGTTGGGTTTTAAAACGAATTCACATACTTTTTTTCTCAGATTTGAATTCTTTAGAATTTATTTTCTATCCAATGAAGTACTGAATTTATTTACAACAAATATATATATATATATACACATACCCAGAATATTTCTCTGACTTCTTCCAATCATTCATTCATTTGATCAAATAACATAACTAAAAATTAAAAAAAAATAAATTTTAAAATAATTATAATAAAACCAGAAGATCTTTTCTATTTTAATTGATATACAAACTATTATATAATAAAAAAAAAAATATATATATAATATAAAAAAATAAAAAAAAACCTAAATAGTAAAATTGGTAATCTAACCAACGATATGATTATCATTGACGATCAAGACAGCAACAACCCCTCAACAGGTTCCATGTTATTCTTTCATTAGCCGGCAGGCTCAAGGAGGCAAGTTTTTATTTCTAATGATTTATCAATATCTAATTTTAAATTATTTTCAACGTTATGTATTAGTTTTACTCCCGAGTCTTCGTCGAGTTTAGGTTATTTTTATTTAAATCGATAGCGCAGTTGGAATTCTACTTCTTACTTTTGTATTCACTCACAGGTTATTTTTTGTTTTTTTCATCAATCCTAATTGTTTTCATTTCATTTAGCACCAATATATGCTTTCCGGCAGTTAATGCATGAAAAGGATTAAAAATGTATAATAAAATGACATTGCTTGGTTATGAAGATGATCTATGTTGTGTGAAGAGGTGGAAGCTAGTACATTGAAAACAATAATGCTTTTAAAAGACGGTAAACTTCTAATGATTAATATAATAAAACAAAATCTTTAGTGATTGGAAGAAATGGTGATGATTTCGGCTATATTTTCCAAACAGACATATCTGGGATTAAGGTTAAATACAAAGAGCCGTTTAAGCATCTAAAAACTGCATTGCATTTGAAAAAATGCTTTTCTAAACTAGAAAAAATGAAATGCGAGGAAGGATAAAGTTAAGAGCAATGTCCTGGGGTTTCTCATTTGCATTACTACTTAGTTCAGCGCCTTCACCCCAGAGATATAATTAGGATTTACAAGAATATTATTCTACCAAGTGTTCTTTATGGACGCAACTATGGCCACTTACATGAAGGGAAGAACAATGCCTTCGAAAAATAAGTTAGCGTAAAATATTTTGACCAAAAAGGGATTCTAGAGAATTAAAAAGACTACACAGAGCAGAATTTCGGAATATTTTTCAAGTTAATGTAGTTCAGGCAATAGTTATGTGGAAGTTAAAATTGGAATATAATTCGTAGAACATAATAATAACTTGAAGAGATAACGAGCGTTGAATTGTCCGGTTAACATCCGAAGCGTTTAATAAGTTATATATGTAGGGTTGTGTTAGGGACGATCATACGGGTTTGGGTAAGAATGTAGTGAGAAGGAAGGAGGTGTGTGGTCATGCATTGGTGGTGCCTCTAACTCTTACTTTATTTATATTTATTGAAAATAGATCTCTGTACCTTTAAGAAGCCCGAAGGAATTATTAGATAAAGGGATGAATGAAATAGTCATTCGAGGCACTTATGTTTGTACAGAAGAATCAATTCAATTAGAAGATAATTAACTATTCCTACTTCTTTTGGTATCATGCCAATTCTATTCATGAATACCAATAGAAGCGCCAAAAAATTCATCAATACCAAAAGATAAAGTCGACACAAGTGGATTAGAATGTTGTATAGAAACGCTAAAAAAGTAACAAATATATTTAAATTTTATCCATAAATATAATAATAATTATAAAAAATAAAAAAAAACCTGGTGCATAAAAGTACTGTTGACTGTACTGTTTGTATTGCATGGATGCGTATTAAACATATTATATATGTTATAATATATATATATATATATATATATATATATATATATATATATATATATACACTATTATACAAAATGACAAGCCATTTTTTTGTTTTTGATCACCGCGAAAACTACTGCACCAAACTGTACCAAATTTTGACTAAACGATCTTCATAGCTTAAGGAAGATTTAACAACAATAAAATTTACTGATTTTCAATTAAATCGTTAAAAATATGTAGATTCCTGTGAAGTTTAAAAATCTGCAAATAGGTGGCGGGCGCTATTTGGAAGAGAGTTTAAAATGATAAGGTAGCTTGAAATCGATAATGAAATTAATGACAAGTTCAGTTATGAAAGATAACTCCTCATTTCAATTCAAATTATAAAAATTTATAGTTAACATTTAGTTTGCTATTAAAATCAATAAATCACAAGGCTAGGCTTACAAAAAAGTTATAGTGGATCTTTGGACACTTTGTTTCTCTCATGGGTAATAGTATTCCAGAAATGGAAACCCTAACAATCAAATGTACCGTAAAACGGCCTGACTTTGCACCTGTGAGTTAACCTTCCCCCAAGCTAACTACAAAGTATCTCTTGAAGAAAAAGTGTTTTGCTATAAAGATATTTTATATTTCTTACTTACTTATGACAAAACTGATTGGGTCTAAGGAATTTTCACGCCAATCCTAGTTACCTCTCATGGTTTATAACAGTTAGTTGATTGTAGTGTTTCAACAGGTCTGATTACTTTGTGGGATAAATATTTCTCAAATCGATTAGGTTTTGCATTAATTTTATTCTATTATTATTGTTATTTAAATATATGATATTCATTTTCCTCAAAATATTTACCAAAAGTCATGGTATTTGAAAATAAAATAGAATCCCCTTTTGGCTATGAATTCGGAATGACTTGGCACCAGTATATTTTGTCGAAAAGTCACCTCCCTATGGAAAGACGTCTTAGACAGCATTGCTCCTCCTAAACAAATCAATAGACGAGGATATTTTGAAGTAAAGGAGTTAATAGGCTGGTTAAAATACAAATTATTTGGGATAACGTTTCGCTTCTTGTTAATAAGGTTTTTGCCATGTGTAAGTATATTGACGAATGCTGTTAGAGTTTTGCCTAGTTATAGCTTTAAATTTTTTCAAGTCATATTGTTCATTTTTATATTTTAACAATTTTTCTCTTATTATTGCAGACTGCATCTTCCCAAAAGTGTTCCCAAAAGAATCAACAACATTTTTAAGCTAATTATTTAAAGCAAATATTTTAATACATGCATTTTAAACATTATTTATAGGCAGTTAAAGAATGAAGTTCAACAAAAATGGTGCAAAGTCACTCCGTTTTAAGGTAGCTTATTCGGCTGACTTATGAATTTATTTTTGCCTTCTTGCATGTTTTCTACTAAACAAGATTTTTATAAATAAATAAATGAAACTTCATTTATTATTTAAAAATTACCAAAGTTCTATACTCATGAGAGTGAATGAAGCCACGACGGGATATGCTAGTTTAGTATGTATACTTCGTCGTAAACCTACGAAACTATTCCCTGTTGAACATATCCTCTACCAGGAACTGGTCCTGAATAAACATCGTACTCGGAATCCACATAAAGACTGAATCGACAAGAAGCTACTCGTCGTTAGCGAAAGATTCAAAAGCCCTAGGACTTCTAACAATTCAAAAGGCTGATTCACATGAATATAATCAGACCAATTTGAGCTGAACTTTATAGCGAGAAATAATAAGGTTTATATTTTATCTGATAATAACACAAAAAATTTTGTAAATTGTTCAATGATTTTTGTAATTATTAACAAATAAATAGTAACAAAGTATGACTTTGTTGCTATCCTATAGGTCGATTTTTCAAAATTAATTAAATTAATTCTATATTCAAATAACCAAAAATATTAAAAATAATTTTACATTAAGAGCTTTAAGGATAAGCGGTGCCTAAGGTACATGCTAAATATCACTCAGCTACGAGCGGTGCTACTTGACTAATAGATCCTTTGTTGGCAAGGAACAAAGAATATGTTAAGTAATCGGAAAAGGAATATCGTGCTAAAGAAATTTAAAATTCAGAGGAGAAAAAAAAAGAAGATAAAGGGGTATATAGTCAGACTGATGAACTGTTTCATTAGATTTGTCTTATGGATCCCCTAAGGCGGATGACACGCGGTCACACGTTACTTGCCGATATTCTAAGCTTGGGTGGCTATTTCCGTAATTCCGACGGCAATACTTTCTGGGTACTTTCCTATTCCAATGTCTAAAAACCAAAAATCCTTCCTATATTCTTGATTTATTAACTCTGCGTTCTTCTATCCACCTCCTAAACACTAGATCCCAACCTTTTAACCCATATATCCCCTCGCATAAAACCGCTTCCTTTGACAAATCCTTCTTCATTCGTGCTACCTTCTTCTGCAATTCCCTACCCACTTCTATTCGTAAAGCAGCTTCCACAACTTCCTTTATAAATAATTTATTTTTGTACCTTTTAGACAATCAATCTTCCGCAAATATGTCAATAAGCAAATGAATACTTAGAATTACTTTTTTTTTTTTTTTTCTGTTTCTTTATTTTATATGTTCATATATATATATATATATATATATATATATATATATATATATATATATATATATATATATTATAATCAGTGGAGAACAATGGCCAATGTCAGAAAAGAATCTCATCAAAAACTATAGTAATGAATTTAAGAAAGTTGTTCAAAGCATTGAACTTTAAAAAGAAGATCACAGGGCATACTTAAACATCAACTTTCGGTGTATTTTTATTTTATTTCATTTTTATTTTGTTTCGTTTTATTTTTATTTCATTTTTTTTTATTTAGTTATTTCATTAATTTAGTATCTTATCTTTTTGTTTTTTTTTTGTTTTTTAGTATTTTCATTTCTTCAAAATAATTGACAATGATGTAATTAATTAAATTTTGCATTTGTAAAGAGCTAAGCACACAATATGCTTGCATGCATGGGATGTGCTCATTTTTTCAATAAACGACTCTTTCATAGGGTTACTATGGAAGAGAAAAAAAAAAAAAAAAAAAAAAAAAAAAATATATATATATATATATATATATATATATATATATATATATATATACGGTTGTATTTTATGTTATAATTATTGTTTCATATATTTATTTATTTTTATTTTTTTTAAATTTAATTTAATTATTTTTCTTGTCAAAAATCTATGCTGTAATTACTGAAGCATCTAATTTGTCAATAATAGACCAGACAATTGTACTTTTAACCGTGCATTATTTTTATTCTTAAGGGGCAGTAAGTCCCAGAATAAAGTTTATTTTTTCATTTTTATTTCATTTCATAGTGCCCTAAACACCACAAAGTAGAGCTTGTTTTGTAAAAAAGTAAGAATGTGTCAATCTCTTGTGGTCTATTATTAGTCTTGTTAATACAACCTCTACACTACAAGGCAAGCGCCGAAAAAAAAATCAAATTTTCTAATTTTTTTATTTTGATCATCAGACTCGTGTTTCTGTTGTATATTAGCAACTGCATCTAGATATAACGCAGATTTCAACCTAACTCATGGCTGGTTAAGATAGTGGAAGTTTTAGTTAAATTACACCTAACTTTCAGAGTTTGTTATTAGACTAGGAATAATTATGTTTTATTCCTGTTCTAGGATGTCCAAATATGCCACACATAAGACAAATTGGTCAACAACTTTTTTTCATTGCGTTACTACGTCAATGTTATGAAATACCATACAATTTTTGAAAATGTAGTGCTACAGAAAAAGGTTCGGTTTCCTCCGGGATGGGGAAGATATTTTCTCAAACTATACATGCTAAAGTCAAGAATAGAATACAAATTATCTGCGTCTACCTGTGTCTGCGGTCGTAACACCGTATTCAGGTCTGGAGAGTTTTAATATAACAAGAGCGGAAGGCCATGACACTTTTTTTACACAACTTATATGGCTATCAAAACTTAACCTCACTTCTTAAAACTCAAAGCGAACGTTCACTAGTAATGAGTTACGTGAAAATCAAATATTAGTTTGTGTAGTGATACGAACTTGGAAATTTTCCTTCGACGACACCATTCTGAACTTGAAGAAAACATTTGATGTGTGGGGATGCAAATGGGGGTCAATCAACTTTTTATCAGTTTTAGTTTGTTTAGCTAGCGTCCTCAATAACATGGTAAATCGTCCACCCTTAAAAGTTTGGGTTGATTGTATGTTTATGTGTATGTGTGTTTCGAAGTCATCATGGGTTCAAACTTTGAAGGGTGGACGATTAACCATCTTATTGAGGACGCTAACTAAAAAAAAAAAAAAATGATTAAAAGTGGATTTACCCCCTTTTGCATCCCCACGCCTCATTTCATTAGTTCTAATACCTTTAAATAAGAGTTTTTTTTTCCTCATTTTAACAAAAAGGTAAAATATTTAAGTTGGAACAGGGAGAAATTTAGGGAAAAATTCAGTAAGTGGATGAACCATGAGTATGTTTTTATGTTATTTTTGTACTGACAATGATGGTGAACTAAGAATTCGTGTTGGAAGACCGAACAAAACTTTTGATGAGTGTGAAGAGAAAAGAAAGAAAATAAAAGTACGCAACATTCTAGCAGCCAAGCCACGAAGCTTGGTGACGAAA
Source organism: Euschistus heros (assembly GCA_003667255.2). Lineage (NCBI taxonomy): Eukaryota > Metazoa > Arthropoda > Insecta > Hemiptera > Pentatomidae > Euschistus > Euschistus heros. The sequence continues at coordinate 31,865 of RCWM02000378.1, read as the reverse complement.
AATTCCATTCTATAATCTCTGTTTGCTTGCTTTGTTTTTTTAAATTTCATATTAAAAAAAAACATATTCCTACCAATATATTGTTTATTGATAATTTTCAAGCAAGTAGTTTTCTGTAATGTTCAATATAAGTAATTATAGACAACCGGTTTTGTTACTCAAGATTTAGATCAATCAATTACACCTTCAATAGCAGATAATGATTCATATGACACTTATTTATTATTGTAATTTTTTAATGAATAAAAAAATTTTTAGGCTTTTTTTGCGATTTTCAAATTTTCAGATGTTTTGAACATAATAGTTTTTTTTCTAAATTCTACTTAAATTATTTTTCCTTCTTTGAAAAAATGATAAAAACAGTTAAACGTTTTTATAATTTTTTACCTCAAGTCGATTAAGAACGAACCTTGCCACTACAATAATCCGTTCTTGTGATTCGACGGCAATACTTCCTCGGCACTTTCCTATTCCAGTCATTAAAAACCAATAAACCTTTCTATATTCTTGACCTACTTACTCTGCGTTCTTCCATTCACCACCTTAATACAAGACCCCAACCTTCCCACCTATATACCCCCTCACATAGAACTGCCTCCTTTGAAAAATCTTCATTATCCGTGTTACCTCTTTTTGGAATTCCTTACTTATCCATATTCGCAAAGCCTCTTCCTTAACTTCTTTTAAACATATTTTATTTATCCATCTCCTCGATCTTCAATCTTCCACAAAAATGTAAATAATATGTAATGAATGTACATAAGTGTGTTCAAATTTTTACTATTGATTGTTTTTATTATAATTTTTTTTTACTTATTTTTAATTTTTAATTATTTTTTTCTTAGTTTCTTCTCTCTTCTTTTTTTCTCATAATTTAATTTGTAATACTGATGTGCTGATTTGTAACTAATCTCAGCCAGGCAATTAGGGGACAGAATAAAGTTTATTTTTCATTCATTCATTCATATATATATTTTTTTTCCGCTTTTCCGTCGATTGACCCCAGTGTGCGACATTTGAGGCTAGATTAGTACACTATGTGGCTCTGTAAGATGTACCCTAGGGATTCTTTATCATCTTAAGTTCGTTTGGTGGGATCTCATATCACATAGCCTGCCATCCATCTTTAATAATGTTTTCAACAACATTTACTAACTGTTTTAGAGTCATATGACCTTTCACGGCATTTATTAGAACGAAAATGAATCAATTGTCAAAATCTGTTATAAAATACAGGAGGCGGCGGTAATACCTTTTTGCTTGATAAATAATTCATTGCGGGAGGTGCAGCGTGAATTATGTAAGCCTAAGGATGAATATTCAAAGCAGACTCCTCTTTGCCGAGGACTCAGTAATAGTCGCTAAGTCTTCGCTAACTGTTTCTTGATTATCAGTCACTCGTCCGCAGGGACATTATCCTGCCATGTTTGAAAAGGAAAATCTAGAAATGGGACCCAAACAACTTTATAGTTTAAAGAGATCTGCCAAAGTGTTTGAACATTACTTTGTGTCATTTGTATGAACATATAAAACAAACTCTGATTGCAGCACAACGTACAAGGTAAGGGATTAGCTCATAGAAAATAAGTTCAGTTGAAGTATAGGTTCTGAATTCTGCAAATTTGAAAACAAATTAAGAAAATTAGGTTGGAATACCGCATTTAAAATAGAAGACCATTATTATTTTACCACATTTTGCCAAATGATAAAAAAAGCAGTTTAAGACCAATCCTCGTATCCTAGGCCCCATCCCCTACACAGTGTATAGAGCTGACATTCCAACTCATCCTACCACTGTCCTCACCACTTATGCTGATGATGCATGTGTGTTATCAGTAAATAATGATCTCTTTATTGCCTCCCAAACACTGCAACCCCATATCCTAACCCATCAAGAATGGTGTCAAAAATGGAAAATCAAAATAAATCCAAAAAAATCTCACCAAATAACCCTTCGTCGTAAACCCACGACTTCCGGTCCTACAGTATCCTTTAATGATATTCCACCAATCCCTGTTGAACAGATCCGCTACCTTGGACTCCACTTGGACAAACGTCTTCCTAGGAATCCACATACAAGACTAAAAAGACAAGAAACTGTCCGTCGTTACAGATTGCTTCAACATTTATTAGACAAACGTTCAAAGCTCCCGATTAATTACAGAAGACTAATATACATGACTGTTATTAGACCTATCTGGACGTACGGAGTTGAGCTTTGGGGCTCCACTAAACCATCTAATTCATCTCGTATCCAATCCTTACAATCCAAAATCCTTCTAAAAGTCCTCAATGCACTTTACTTTGTCACCAATAAACTTATCCATAAAGATCTTAATGTTCCATATGTTGCATATTTAGCCCAAACCAGATATCAATCCTTTCATAGTAAGCTCCATAACCACTCAAATCCCCTAATTTCTCAACTTGCTTCCCACACTATTCCTGATAATCCTCCGAGGCGTCTGAAAAGAAGATGGCCTACAGATCTTCTAGTGTAGAATTTTATTGAAGTGCAACTGATGGGTAGTACTTTTCATGTATTGTCACGTTATTGTAATAGTTAACAGCACATTTACTTAATGTATAAATTTTGAACAGTTGTAAATTTCAATAAATTGTTAGATTTACAAAAAATAAATTATAAAAAATATTATAAAAATAAATTGTTAGATTTAGATTGAAAAAAAAAAAAAAAAAAAAAAAAAATGCTTTTTAGGTGTAAAGAGATAATTCACAGCTGCACTAAATGTCTTTCAAGATGGTTCAACAGATTTTCATAACAAAAAAAATTACTAAGAACAATAGATAAAAGTTACCCAAGGTTTCTCTAGAAGTACTGCGTATTAATTAAGAATAATTAATAATTGAAATTCACAAACATACAAAGAATAAAAATCAAGTAAATGAGAGGAATAATATACATAATTACATACAAATGTTTTTTTTAGGCAACTGGTAAATATAACGGAAGGCAGTAGGGTTATTAGTTGGTAAGGCACTATAATGATCAAGCTATGAGACCCGAGTTCGAGTCCAGCAGAAAGCAGTAAATTTAATTTCTGCTTCTTTAGCCATGGATCAACTTCAGGATCAGGAGACCCTCCTGGAGCACAACCAGCCGCTTTAAATTGGAAGAAAAAAAAAAACGAGAGGTGGTTTAGTGAAATCGCTGCAGCATCTTCTTGTCCAACCTTCATGGTTCACTCTTCATTGTTGAACAAGGTGTCTTCTTTTTTTATAATATATAATAGAACAAATTTCTATTATACGTTAAAAAATAAAGATTATTTTATATTATACAAAAGGGTGCAGCCTCAAAAGATATTATACAACCACCCAGGGATAAAAAACCGAAAGAAGCTAAATCTGACCATCGAAGAACTAATAGCTTGAATAGATTTTTAGAGTCTTACAAAGAGGAAATAGTAGAATATGGTACAAGAAAAAACCCTAATATTTATATTTCTAAATTAAATCCCAAAGTCAACGTTTTTGTAAATAGAAGACAAATCAAAGTCTAAGGTAACCGACAATGGCATAGAAACTGAAATCAAAAAGGAAAAACCAATAGTTACAACACAGCAAGCGTGGGAAATAATGACCTCCCAACAAATAGAGTTAAATCTAACAAAAATATAAATAACAAAAAATGGTGTCAATGCAAAAACAATTAAAATGATTGAAATAGGAACAATAAACGTGAGAAGCCAATCAGAGGAATGGAGACTCAAAGAACTGGATAATGCTCTATTTCTCACAAAAATTAACCGGTCAGCACATGATAAAGTTATTTGGAAGAAACTGGGAGAGGCTTATGCCCAAAAATGGGACATTTTTCTTTGAAAAAAAAAACTTAAATTTTTGTTATTTTTTATAAATATCTTATGTAGAAATAAAATAGCTATTAATATTATTATTATCTTAATTTTAACATTCATGCAAATAACAGTTAGAAAAAAATAAAACAAAATACTCTGTTGACCCCTTCAAATACTTAAATTAATTGATGTCACATAAATTCATCCATTACTTCTCAAGTTAAAAATTTAAGTGCTGCAATTAAAGCCTTGAAAACTTTTTTAGTATCCAGCCGCCTTGTCTTGGCGATTACAGGAAGACATTTTTTTTTCCGAGTATAAAACCCTGAGGCGGGGTTCGGAAAGTTATGAATGGAAAGTCGACAGTGAGGGGGGGCCTTATTAAAATTACCCCCTTCCACTTCCCCTCCGACTGTAGCCTCCAGCAGCGAATTTCCAGGATTCCTTCCCCGGGTTATTTCTCCAGCGCTAATGTACCCGTCCACCACTCGGATGCCCGAAATATTTTTGCCGGCTGTTTCAGGGGTTGAGGGGTTCATCTCCGTAGGAAATCGGATCTTTTCTTCGGAGGGGGAGTTTTATCGATAAATGTAGTCTTTGGAATATCTCGTATCCCTTTTCCATTGTGTCTACCAGATCCAGAGATCTTATGCTTCCTATCGGTGTTCCTGTTTTACTAAATACCACCAACATATTTATTTTATTTTTCCAGACTTCTTTTAAAATGATATATTTCTTCCAAAACATGACTCTAAGAACATAATCCAATTTTTTTTTTTTTTTAGTATTTTATAAATATTTCTTTCAAAAGCTTGCTAATAAATAACAGAGACTTTAAGATGATAACGAATTATCAAATACTAACACCCCGCGTAGATTTGAATAATATACCGCAAAGTAACTTAGATAATTTTAACTAATAATTGTAGAATTATTTGTTGTAGCATTATTCCCTCGATGATATTTTCATGCATAGCAGTCATTTTTAACCTGGATAAAATTTCACTGATTAAGTAGTTGAATAATGATAAAAGTATGGTTGACTGGTATGATGAATTGAGAAGAAGATAATCAGGGATGCAGTCAAAGTAACACCACGTTTGGATAGTAAAACCTGCATCCCTGATATCTTCTATGCATATCTTCTACTCCATTAAGTAGTTGGAGATTAAATAAAAGCATAATTAGACATCTAATGTTTATTTTAATGTATATGTTCGCTATCCAGATGGACAGAGACTATTAAGAAACTCTTGCGGATAATGGACTCCGCAGACTTACAACTAAAGCCCCATTAATCATATTTTTACACACAATATTAAAAATTAAAGGATTGACATTTTGATTTGATAACATAATTATTTTTCGGCAGAAATAATTTTATTTATGTCATCTGGTTGGGTTTTAATTTCTAACCGTAAGAGTATATGAAAGGGTGGCAAACCTCGTTTCAAGCTCGTCAAAGCTATGTTACATAATTTATATTACAGGTTTAAGTTTTTAGTTATAACACTAACCACTTATTTATAGTCCTATCCTTAATCTTTTGATTTTTATGTATGACATTAAAATTAATAACTACCTGAAACATTTTCAGTCTTCAATAGACTTCACTTATATAAAACAAAAATAAATAAATTACAACTAAATTTTGGCAGTAAGCTAAATGTTTTCATCGTACAAATATAAAAATATATGCACTCTTCTAAAGAGAAATGAAAAAGATAAATATTAAAACCCAATTATAAAGTAATCTCAAATGTTTCAAATTTCAAAATAATTAAAATCCATAAATTCTTAGTTGTATGTTGCTTTTTCGACCACTTTATCCAAAACGTTTTCCTTAGAAATCATATCATAAAATTCTGCAGATGTTAATTCTGCAGGCCCTAACGCTTCGTTGAATAATCAAGTTCGCATTTGCATCCATGAAAGAATCTATTCTTGACGTTGATGCTGTGCTACAAATCTTCAGTTTATGTTTCTCGGTTTTTAAATGATTTTCTAAGTCAGTTTTGCCCTTATTAGCTATTTAAATTACTTGGTCAAAAATAAAACATGTTGCATACCATGGCTCTTTCCCAGATTTAAACATCTTGTACTGACTTTGTAGGTTATCAGAAAATATACATTTTCTTTTCGACATAGTGAGTTCTGAAAGAAAATAATGTATGTTTTACTTGTATTTGAGGCTTGTAAATAATATAATAGTGCAACGTAAAAGAAATTATAAAATTAACTCACCGAAAATTCGGTCTTCGCTGACTGAATAATGCAGAAAACACAGGAACTGATTGTGGTACTTGATCCTAATGCTTTTTAATCAGGTGAAGATGAGTAAGTTTGATGTGCCCTATTCTCAGGCGGGTGATTACTACTTCTTCATGGCGGGTACTGTGGCTGGAGGTAAGCAATGGCCTTACAGATTTTTGTATAGCTTTATCGCCTTTTTAATAACAAATCAATTAAAAAATCAGTAGTCTTTATGATTGCTAAATCCTCATGGAACTATAAATATGATGTAGCTAAGGTTCGGTAGAGATTGGTTTAGTTGTTTTAGTGGTTAGTGATCACAAACGGAAAAGGATTAAAAATAAATGAATACTATATGTATATAAAACTGAATAACCGACCAATGAGTAGAAAGCAGTAGGTATAGAGCAGGAGCTCCCAAATATCCTTGGGGTAGGAGAATGGGAGGCATTCCAGACTGGGATTGAACTGAAGCAGGAGAAAAATGGTACAGGAGAGAACACGGTCCAACCTCTGCTAAAACCAGCCTCGGACTGCATAATCAGTAGAGGTTTTTTTTTCCGATTATTAAAGATGAGGTAGAAACTATGTACGTATGTAAAGTATACAGGTAAACAGTATATTAACTCACTCATCTGGTGTTTAAACTGCAAATTGTATTAATATAAAAACTACACATATTTCTTGTTTTTGAGTAAATTATAAAATGTACCCTGAGCTTAACTACCCTTTGGTCAATAATGTCCCCAGATACTCAAGTCTGAGAGCTTTAAGAAAGAGCTTAGTGAATACTTCAGCAAGTCTTACTTATGGTAACCCTAGATTTTCAGATAAAACCATTTTGAACAGATGGCGTATCATTGATTTCATTAGAAGCGATGATAGAGGTTTTATCTTAATTGATCAAAAGAATGTCTTAAACACTTAAAGCTGCAATAAAAGTCACAGAATTTCGTACTGATGCGAATTTATTGAAATCGGGAATTCCAATATGCACTCAGGACTCGATTAACTCGGTTGGAACTATAAAAATAATAATAAGCAATACTAACGTGCAAAAGTAACATCATCGAATATGTAAATCAAAAAAAGTTTATAACTTGAAAAAAAAAATCACTTATTTTATTTTATTTAAGTATCGCCATTTTATCTGCTACCACACGATCTATCCATAGTCTAAAATCCATAAAATCGAACAATTCACCAGCTCTGCCTTCAAGATAATTAATTATCTTCTCTAAATGATCGTCCTACGATTGCCTAATTTCTTGTTTGGCATTCGTGATAAAAAGAAATAAAAACAAAGAAGTTTCGGTTGATCGAGATCCCAGCTGATCGGTTAGTAAATAGAGTTTCGAATCTAATTTGTAATAAATTAATTTTTCGAATGAGTTCTACTTTATTTTTGTACTTCATTACCACTAAAAACTTTTGATTATGATTATAGAAGCAATGAAAGCCAAAATAATTTCTTTAGGGAGCAAAGCGTTATAATTTTTTTCAGTATGCATCTTCATTTGTAAGACAATCTATATTATATTGTAAATGATACTTAGTTATTGAATTATGTATTTGTTGAACTATTCTCTGTTTTCGACACTGGTTGCATTATATATATATTTTCAATATCTATTATAAAAACGGGCAATCCATATCAAGAATAGATATACTGATATTAACACATCTATCTCAAACATGAATAGCAGTTCGTAAAATATTGCGTTAGATAAAATATCACCCAAAATAGAGACGGTATTTCAGCCTGGAGAGGATAGGTCACCGCTAAGTAAGAAATCTTTTCCAACTTCATAAAAATTCAAGCGACACGTCATTTCATCAGCGGCCCCCTCCTGGAGAAAATTAAATTACCCGCAAATCGTATTTAGTCCTTTTTAAAAGAGCCAGTTCAGACATCAGCGAAGAAATTAACTCCCACCGCAGAAGGGTCTGACTTATTAAACAATTTCTTTTTTTTTTTTTTTTTTTTGGTTACGCTCTTGAAAATATTTCAAGAATTCGGTGAAAGATCTGGGAATATATTTTTTTTTTTATTTTGACAACTTAATTTGATTTTACAGCATAAAAAAGTCAGAATTTTTTTATTTTAATAAGGAACAAAAAACATTCTTCAACTCTTGTTATTGATGTAACTTACGTTTTAAGAAAGAAAAGATGGTTCGTTCCGTGAAATAACCAGAGGAAATAAGAGGATAGTAAAAAATAGTCGATTTGATGAACTGTTTGATGACCTCAATATAGTGGATATGATTAAAAAGAAAGACACTAGTGGCTCGGCCACTTGCAAAAATTATAGTCTCCTAAAAGAGACAAAGTCTAAGGTGCCTAGCAACATGATGGCCGGCTTTAGATGAGTGGGAATGAGAGGATGACGAAGAGAGGTGGAAGTTAGATGGGTTATCGATACCTAGGAAAGCCAAGCCTCGAGTAACACTAAATAATTTTTAAAAGTATTTTATTGAAAAAGTATTACGACCTGCCTCACTTAAAGGCAATAGGTAATAGAGGTGATTCCATTCAGACAATGAATACAAAAATAAAATCCTCAAATAAATAAATACGAATAATAAAATAATTAAAAATAAATTATGATAATAATACAATTCAAGTAAAACTAAAAAAAAAATAATAATAAAAATCATAAATACAAGCATACTATACATACAATAAATTACAAGCATACCAGAAAACCCCAAATAAAGATTCCTACCACTTTTGGACACTTACCTTCTGCATCACAATAGTCAAATTCTAGAGGAGGCTAAGTGATAGCACTAAACTACTTTTTTCAAAACCCTCTGTTTTTGTTTTGTTAGGTTTAATAAGAATATATTTAAGGTATAACTCATTTACACTCTAAAAAATTTATGTATAGATTAAGATTGAAAAATGCATGATTTCATTAATTTAGTATGAGATAATGGGATTCAACTTGCCCCTATTGCAGTAATCCAGCGTTTGGGAACTGAACTTACTATGATTTTATTGTATAAATTTATTCCCAGAACATCAAAATCTATTCTTTTTTTTTTTTCTTATGGCTAAAAAAATTAATAAAATCTTAATTTTTTTAACTCAGCCTCTTTTACAGAACTAATACATATCTGAATGAAATAGTGAATTTTTAATAAATAATCTGGTTTATTGATAGAGTATTTGTTGACTATGAAGTATTAAAGGATGTAGGTTGTTATGGTATGCAAACATAAATATACAATTAAAAATTATAACTTTTTTTTTTTTTATAAGTCTTATAATGGCCTGGGTGGGAAGGTCAAGATTCATTTATTTAAATTTATAACGCCGACATTCATTGCAAGTCTTCATCAGGGCTAGAATTAAAAGAAAATAAACAGAAAGAAATGACAAAATAGCTAAATCTATGAAAAAGGTATGAAAAGTATAACTGTATTAGAATCAAAAAGGTTTATATAAGGTTTGTAGGACCAACCAGGGGATTGCAACTAACCAACTGGTTCCAATTCAACTGAGTAATGAACGCCATGTACTCTAACAACGAGATTTGTAATTATGTATCCTAATGTATGTCAAAACGCTTGTCAAAATTTATTTGAAGAATGAAAGAAAATAGCCAGGAGTTTTGCCTTATTCCGATAACTAGTAGGTGACAAATTTAAACTTAAACGACACTTTTACTGCAGCGATTGGTAGAATGATGATATCACTTGACGCCCAAATAATAAAATGACAACTCCATGAAAAAATTATCGTTTCCAATTAATGTCCCTAAAGGCACATCCATTCATACAACAGTAGTCAAAGTAGGAGAAAATTAGGGAGGTATTTATGATCCTCATACATTTTTATCTAACCGACATTAACAATTTTTAGACAAATTAAACTCTTTTAGGTACTAAAGAAAGAAGAGCGACTTAAAGACTTTTTATCCTGACGGACAAACTTCGAAAAAACAGTTAAAAGTATTTTTAGATATTTTTCATAAGTTAGGTTCCATTTCGAGTAATTTATTAGCTGTACTTCTTTAATTAATTTCTGCTTCTTTGTTAAACATTTAGGCAATATTTTTGATCAATTCTGGACTGGAAACCAAATATTACTGAAATAACGAAAAAGACAATAAACATTCTAAAGAAATTTCATTGCTAATGCCAACTTCTACAGTCACACGTAATCTACTCGTATGATGTCTAGAATATGGTGGCCTCTCGGTGATCGAATATAGAATAAACTGAATATACTTTGCTTATGAACAACAACAATAATGGTAACATTGGTCCTGGGTACATTCGAGCTACTCTGATATTTCCCATTGTTATACAGTGTTCAGTGGCTTTTGACCTCAAACCATAGGCATGGGCCTAAATTACGCCTAAAATGATCAAATGAACAGGGATATCATTGTAACATGATTAGGATATTTAGATATCACGATATATCGATATTTTTGGCCATCGATATATCATGCTGAATGATATATGGGAGCTTACCATACCTGTCCGTACTACCAATAAAACTGCTGTATTTATTTTATCGTTACTTTCTCTCCCACCCAAACACCCTCTGGAATTCATTCACTCGTCATATCCAGAATTTTTTACTAAGAACTTTTTTTTTTCCTATCCTAAAAGACACTAAAATTCTATGTATGACGATACAGATTTTTTCTTCAGTTACATACACGTCCAATGTAACAAGGCGTTTATCAATATTTTTTTCGTACTATAGTTTGTTGACTTATCTCAGTAAAAAATTATTTGCTGTATTCCAAGTAGTTATTTATTGGTTTAAATTAGTTATTTAATTTATTGCGATTATTCTCAAATAGTTCAGTCCCAAAATTTTTCAATTAAAATTTTCTATAATAATAATTCTATAATTTCTATAATAAAAAAAAAATTGTCAAATATTTCGATCATTGAAAAAAATATACGTTTTATATTAATGAAAGGCAATCTAATATGAACCAATATTTATGTGATACGGTTTTCGTATTCGATTAATAACAAAAACATGTCTCAGTAAATATAATAATTAGTGTTTACTTTCTGAAATACGTTGGGAATATATTGAATATGTCCTGCAAAATTGGTTAGACTTCCTAAAGCTTAATTACTCATCCGTAATGATATGGAAGCATTAATTAGGAATCGGTGAATTATTTGCCTTTTCGATTGGTATTTTCTATTATTGAAATGGGCTAAAGACAAAATAGATTCTTCCGAGAAAATACGTAATGACTAGGTCTGCAATCACTGCGAAACTAAATACATGGGGAAAACTGGACGAAGTGTGAATCAAAGATTAAGAGAACATATAACAATTATTATCGATTTTTTTTTTAAACAATGATATGCACAGTTCCAATTTCGCTATACATTTAAAGGAAATGACTATAAATTCATTAAATTCTCGGTAATAAAAAAATAATATATTTTTTATTAAAATTAGAAAATAAGCAAAAAAATACCCATTTAAAAAAAGTACAAATATTTAATCAAAAATACTCAGACTAATCACGAAATAACCTTGGTACATTTCAAACCACACAATTAACTTTGATTTAGAAGTAACCACAGTAAACGAACACATACATAGTCTTTCTAGACGATTTCACGACATTACTTCATGGACATTACAACATAGTCATTAATGACATGTCCACGACTGACATAACTGGAAATACTCTCAAAAGGCTTTTAAAAAAGCTGGAAGAGAGATTTGCTCAAATAAATCTTTTTTTTTTTTAATCCATGCCAAGAGGAGGTACTGTTGAATGCTAGTCTCCCACACGCCTGTAAGGCCTGTATTTTTACAAATCATCAAATTACTTATTGTTACTCCAAAAACAGGTTTGAATAAAAATTTGAAAGAGAAAAAAAAAAAAAGAAAAAAAGTAGAAAATATACTAAAATTAAATATTAACAAATTATAATGTATATATATAATTAATGGAGCAAAACATGATCAGGGATACAGCCAAACAGAAGTAAACATATTATAATTTTGTGCAAAGGTTTTGACCTGTCTGATTTGATCAATCGTCGCTCTTCTTTCTAGCGTGGTTTGGTTGCCCTGAAGATGACCTGCAAGGCAGTCTTGTGTGCCAAGAATTATAGTATTTTTATCTGGACTTGTTTCTGTTCGACTGCATCCCTGATAATCTTCTTCAAATCAATTTCAGAGTCCACTATACTTCCATTATTTTAAATAATTTATGAAGCAAAGTGCTGATTTGTTGTATGCTTTTATTAAAACTGATGATAAATGTCTAAAATTCGAAACTATTTTTCAAGTAGAAATATTTCTGCATGGCTGAACGAAATAACTGCCGAAATGATCCGGTATATGGCAGCAAAGCTGAAGAAATGTTTCTCCATCTCTTAAATTTGGTATGGAATAAGAAAAGGATACCAAAGGACTGGGAGATCGCTGTGGTGGTGCCTGTCTACAAGAAGGGAGACATTAGAGTATGCAATAACCATCGAGGCATATCTCTGATCAGTGTGCCAAGCAAGCTCTTTTTAAAAATCCTAGAAGCAAGGGTAAGAAGAGTTGACGACTGCCAGATCGGAGAGGAGCAGTATGGATTCAGAAACTCAAGGAGTACGCAGGAAGTGATTTTCACTTTGAGGCAGGTCATGGAGAAGTCCATCGAGAAAGGTAAAGAACTTTCTGTCTGCTTCGTGGATTTAGAAAAGGCATTCGACAGAGTCAAAAAGGAGCATATAGAGCGAGCTCTGTCGGAAAACCAAGTGGGTATTGGCACGATTCTTGCAGTTAGGAGCCTCTACCGGAAAACAAGAAATAAATTAAGGACTGACTACCACACCTCCAAGGAATCTGAGACGATGCAGATAATACGTCAGGGGTGCAGGCTAAGTCCCCTGCTTTTTATATTGCTGCTGGATAAAGAGCTCAAGAAAGCCAAACTCAGATTGCGACGTTTTTAACTAGGGCATTGGAACCTTCAGCCTACCTTGCTTACAGTTCTCGCTTTTGCTGATAACCACATCATGTTCACTGTAGATGACCGGGACCTACAATACAACGTAAATATCATACAATAAGCGTTGTCAAACATTAACATGGATGTTAATCCAGATAAGACCAAATGTATGAGAATATTGAGACTGAAGGAGTCTGTTCTGGAGCAGGTACAGGACTTCAAATATCTAGGTGTCTGGATCAACGAAAGCTGTTATCGATGGAGAGGTATCGCAAAGGTTGGGAGTAGCTGGTAGACTGTCCAACTCAGTACGGAAAGGTTTTCTCAAAGGAAGAGAGGTGACGAAGAAGACAAAGAAATCTGTCTACAAGTCTACGTTCCTGCCCATCCTATCTTATTCCTCCGAATCATGGACCCTTACCTCAAAACACAAAGGGCAGATCCAGACAATGGAAATGAAATACCTATGAAAGGTTGAAGAATGGACCAGGAGAGATAGGATCCGTAACTCTACAATAAGATCGAACCTAGAGGTGCAGACGGTAGAAACCATATAAACTAAGATGGCTTAGGCACCTCCTGAGGATGAGCACGGAGAGAACGGCCAGGATAACGTTTGAGAAGAGAATAGAAGAAAGAAAACAGAGGAAGACCACGGATCACTTGGGAGAAAGGCGTGTAGGAGGCGTTCAGGAAGCGAGGGCTGGACCAGAGCAGGAGGAGAGAATTGGTTCAAGAAGGGGACATTTGGGTCAAGCTATATAGAGGAAATCCCCACACTGCACAGCTGTAGAGAGGGAAACATAATGATGAGAAATATTTCTAATAAAAGTATCAAATAAATAATCAATTCGTCATATTTAAAATTTCTTTTTGTATTAACAGAAAAACTGACAAGACATAGGAAAAACATAACGGATTATATATTTACCTGATTATTTAGCTGACTATTGAATCCCATTGTCTTTCAATTACTCCACAGTCCACTCTACGAACCAATAGCTTCAAACAGTTTTTCCGTTTTTCTTCCTTAGGTCAGTATCAATATGTTTGATGTCTTGTCCTACATTTTTTAAATAATTAATAAATAATATCAAATTGTAAATATGATTTTAAATGTCGTATTTTTTTAGAACTGGTTGCGATACGCGCAATGGTAGAGGATTGATTAATTATTTTTCATTTCTGTTAGAATATATATATATATATATATATATATATATATATATATATATATATATATATATATATATATATATATATAATACAAAATTAGACTGCAGCCTGCAAATGTATACTTGTTTTGGAATATGATTAAGATAACATGACAATATTAAGATAACAAGTATGAATATAATAACACAAGTGATCAATATATATTAAATATTAAATGCCATAATTAACCGCAATATTGGCTATAATTGAGTCAATATATGCGATGAAATGCAATCAGTGTACTGTAATATAATATGAATTTATATTCTAATGAAATTTAACTATCTATGTTTTAATCAAACAATTTAGCATTACTGTTATTATTAAACCGGGATGTTAATTTGATTAAATTAAATTGTATTTTATATACTTACGACTTTGTTATTATTTCAAAAATAAAAATCTCTGCAAACCAATTCTGGCGTAGGGTCAGGAATCAGGGACTCTTTAAAATCAAATGATACGACATTAATTCACGCTTAAATCTATGAAAGAATTTTTCGAAGTGTAAACTTTTGTAGTGTCCTCTGAAAAGAGGAAACTCGCGTACCGTACCGTACCGTACCGTACCATAACGTACCGTACCCTATACCCGCAGATTCAGATTTATCATCTAGATTTAGATCTTTTTACTATCTTCAAAATGAGCTTGAGACTTAAAATTTGAAACATATCTTAAAAGCGGATGACAATGCAATAATATACAAAACTAACGGGAGTGGGAAGCACAGTGCGCAGCATTTAGGGCACTTTCAGACGACGATTTTTGACGCCTTCTGCTGTTCTATTCCTTATAACTCTTTAACTCTTTGACGGAACGATTGTCATAAGCATACCGTTTCAAACAGGAAGAACACTGACTGCTACATGTGGTTCGTAGATCCAACACTTTTACTTTTTCAAATATTTTAATATGAAGTCGGAGATCACCTCTGTAAAGCTTTGGATTAAAATAAACAAATAGTAGAATTAGCAAATTATAGAACGGCAAAGGTTGCTACAAAGAATTTATAAACTTAAGTTTTTTTGTTGTTTTTTTTGTATATTTTAATAACATCTAATTCATCTCGTATCCAATCTTTACAATCCAAAATCCTTAATGCTCCTTACGTTGTCACTATAATAAACTTATCCATAAAGACCTCAATGTTCTATATGTTGCTGATTTAGCCCAAACCAGATACCTATCCTTTCATAGTAAGTTCCATAACCACTCAAATCCACTAGTTTCTCATTTAGCTTCCCACTCCATTCCCGATAACCCTCCGAGGCGTCTAAAAAGATAACATTTACCACTAGAACCTAATGTTTAGGAGCTATATTGGTTTTAATGAAAAAAATATGAGTTCGAAACATATATTTTTAAGTGTTCGGGCTTTCTATCACGTGTTCGTTTTTTATAAAATAGTTAGATTCTGTCATTTAAAAACACTATGTGAATATCGTGGTCTATAAATGAGTTAAATAAATCGATATTGTAATTAAAATTCGATTTTAAATATTGAATTAACATTTAATAGACAAACGTTCAAAGCTCCCAATTAATTACAAAATACTTATTTCCATAACGTTCCATAAACCGTTTTTGGAGCTTTGGGGCTCCACTGAACCTTCCAATCCATCTTGTATCCAATCCTTACAATCCCAAATCCTTCGAAACATTCTCAATTCTCCTTACTCAGTCACCAATAAACCTACCCAAAAAGATTTTGATGTTCCATATGTTGCTGATTCAGCCCAAACTAGATACATATCCTTTCATAGTAAGCTCCATAACCAGTTAAATCCACTAGTTTCCCAACTTTCTTTCAACTTAATTCCCGATAATCCTCCGAGGCGTCTGAAAAGAAGATGGCCTACAGATCTTCTAGTGTAGAATTTTATTGAAGTGCAACTGATGGGTAGTACTTTTCATGTATTGTCACGTTATTGTAATAGTTAACAGCACATTTACTTAATGTATAAATTTTGAACAGTTGTAAATTTCAATAAATTGATATAAAACAAATAATAATAATTTATATAATAAAATAGTACATTTGTGGTGAAACAATTGCACAACAAAAACAGATAAATCGATCATAAATTAAATATTAACGCAACCGAAACAGAATCATAATGGAATAATAAAATAATATGGAATATCTTTTTCTTTTCTTCTTGAATAGAGATTTTTAACTTTGTCATAAAAGACGACGACAGTGAATAAATTAATTTAGAGTAAATTGCAACAAAGCGTTGTGAACAAAAGTCTTTTCTCTTTTTAAGGTCCGTTTTAAAACACCTTCCAGTTTAATTTCAAGTGAGCGTTTTTTCGTTTAATTGAAATTCCGGCAAAAGGAGTTCCAATTATTTCGAGTCAATGCAGAACCTTTTTCATATCTGATTTCAAGATCTTGCTTTTGTTTTCATCAAGTCCAATACTTGGAAATTTATAAAATAATGCAATCTAACGCAAGTTAGATCTCAATATTATATATCATTATAGGCATCAAAAAATGTATAAGTAAATTAACAGAAAACTTTTCGTTTCATAAATCAATTCATATTTATAAACATATACAAGTAAATAATAATAAAAATTAAAAAAAAAAAAAAAAAAAAAAAAAAAAAAAGGTTAAGCGCAAACTCAATTTCACCTAGACGTAAATTAAAAGGATCAAATTATCTCAATTAATTATTGAATTGAATAAGCAATTAATGATTTGAAAAAAAAAACATAGTTGACATAAAATAAGGGTTTCTCTGAAACATAAAACGTGGCATTTATTATTCAAACCAATAAGGTAGGCCCTAGTGACAAATGTTATATAACAAAAACATTTTCCATTAAATTTTTGATACCGAAAATATCAGTGAATTTTGTAGTGTGTTAAAATGTTACATTTTTAAAGGTGTAAAAAAAGTATCAACTTAAAACTATTGGAAACTAGTAAAAAAAAATGTGTTTTTTTTTTACTACGCGAATACAATTTTAACTCAAACTAATATTTTGGTTATTGCGATTTTGTAATATTTTATCATAAAACTATCAAATGTCAGCAGAACAAAGGCAGCACGGATCAGTATTGGAACAGTATTGTGCTGAACTGTAATAATCTAGCACCACAATATCAGACATTTCGTGATCTACTGCTGTCTAGTTCGCTCGTTATAGAGTGAGATCTCTATTAGAAAAGACATAAGATAAGTAGTTCTAGTTCTTGCAAACAATTCGATATGAAGAAATTAATAATTTTACGCTATCAAAGTAAATTAATTTATCTTCAATCACATGAACAACATGTATTAACAGGTACGATTTGAAAGTTTACATATATCACTATATCAACTAAATATTTTGAAATACATTTTTAAACAATACATATTGAACATTGACAATTATAACCCTTGAAAGATATTGGATTCATTCATTCAAAAGGAGGATATTGTTGTAAGTTCAACAGTAACAGGTCAGGTAACCATATTTCGTTAGTGTCGAAGGTCGACAAATGGTTTTTTTTCCAAAACCACTTTCTAAAGGGGTGTGCTGCAGCATGTTCTGATCTTGGAATTAACAGACAATATAAAAACAATATATTTTTGTCACTTGAGGTACGCATGATGATATAGAAGGATCAATACAATTAGGATTGATGAATTAAATGCCACTTCTATTGAGATATATATATACAATATATTATTGTATATATATATACAATAGAAGTGGCATTTAATTCATCAATCCTAATAATAATATATTTTGTGTTCACAACAACTAGAAGAACCTGAACCCAGGAGTAAAAAGTCCATTAGCTGTGATAGTACTTCAATGACAGTACTATTTCCCAACGAGCCATGGCAAACATTTAAGTGTTTTTGTTGGTATATATCAACTTTATTATCAAAAGAGATGTAGCTGTTCTGAACAAATGTGCTGCATATTGAAATGAAAAATCTTTTTTATTCTGGGGCACATTGTCTCTTAGAAATAACAGTAGAGTAAATACAGTAAGTACAGTAAATTTTTTTTTTTTTTTTCTCTTTCAGATTTTATTCACACCTGTTATTAGTATAACAATCAGTGAAGGTGATGAAATTGAACACTAGAGGCCTTGTATGCGTGTGGGAGACTAGTACTCAATAGTACCTCCTCCTGGCATGGATTAAAGAGATTTATTTGAGCAAATCTCTCATCCAGCTTCTTTTAAGCCTTCTGAGAGTATTTCCAGATATGTCAGTCGTGGCTATATCATAAATGAGTATGTTGTTATGTCCATGAAGTCTGTCGTGAAATCGTCTATAAAGGTCATGTATATGTTCCTTTACTCTGTGTATTTCTAAATTAGTGTGAAGTGTGTGGTTTGAAATGTACCAAGGTGATTTCGTGTTTAGTCTGAGTAATTTTGATTGGAATATTTGTATTTTTTTAAGGTTTGTATTTTCTGCAGTCCCGTATATTTGTGTGGCATTTGTCCATATGTGTTTAAGTAAGTAAGTGTAGCTGTTCTGAACAAATGGGCTGCATATTGAAATGAAAAATCTTTTTTATTCTGGGGCACATTGTCTCTTAGAAGTAACAGTAGAGAACAGTAAATTTAAAAAACAAAATACATTAGTCACTTATAAAATAAGATATTAAGAAGATAGATAATGGATTTAAAAACTGATCTTCGAATTTATATACATACATTAATATAATCAAATATTAATAACCATTATCAGACGATTACTAATTATAAGAGGTGGATATAAAAGATCTTCGATAACAGGCAGTTCGATGAGAAGGGACGTATAGGTTATGGTGGTTGTACTCTGTGGCAGGGAGTTTTAGGTACACAGAGTAAGGGATTGGATGGCAACTGTACAGAACAGAGATGAGTTGCAACTACTGTTGAAGCAGGCCAGGAGTCGCTTGCGGATTGTTGTGCTAAATAAATACAAAGGGTGTTCGGAAGATCGTTGGCCAAAGAGGTATCTAGGGTAGGGAGGTTCATTTTGAACCTATTTAAGGTCAGTTGCCTATATACAAAGTCTTACGCTTTTTTTTAATGATTTCTTTTTTTTAAATGGCCAAAACCAAACATTTATGCCTTATAAACTCGTTTTTTTACGGATATATCAACGCCATTTCTTTTAGCCATAAAAGTTTGGTTTTGGCCATTTAAAAAAAAGAAATCATTAAAAGACTTTGTATATTGGTTAGTGATCTTAAATAGGTTCAAAATGAACCTCCCTTCCCGAGATACCTCTTTGGCCAACGATCTAACGAACACCCTGTATAATTAATGTGTTTTAGATTTTAAAGGAAATGAATCAAAGAAGCATAAGTGGGAATATCAGCAAGTGTTGTGAGACCGATTGGGGATCCCGAAAATGAATCTCACAAAGGCATTTTCAGCTTCACTTCAAGCTCACTAGATAGTCCTCCATATAATAAGAGTCCGTAATCGAGGTGAGAAATGATGATTGAGGAAACTAAAAAAAAAAAAAAAAAAATACTAGGAATGAATCAGTGTTGTCGGGTGTGATTTAAGAATTGATAATTTTTTTTTTTTTTTTTTTTTTTGCGTGAAAATATGGTTATTCCAGAGAATTGTTTATCGAAAGTTATTACGAGGCAATAAGATCCTTATATATAACATTATTCGTGACAATATAACGAGTAATACGAAGTTTGAATAATTTGTACATTTTATGCTGAATTATTTGTAATCTACTAACAGTTTCACATTATTTGTTTGATTTAAGAATAATTTCTTGAAACCCCTGAACCATTGCCTCTTTCCCTCAGATACCAAAACCTTTCCACAACAAATACCATCAGACTCATGAAGACCGCTCCCATAATCCCGTTAAAAGGCCCGCACCCTTGGATTGACTCATCACCCGACCCCTTCCTGCAGATAAGCCAACTACCGGAGAGCTCCTAATGCCACGGCTTTGTCAGCCAGTTAGTTAATCTAGATATCATGACGGATGACGTTTCGCTATCAACAAGATTAATCCAGTCAGCTATATATTACCCTACCTGCGAAACATATGCTTCCAAATAGATAGGTGGTTAAAAATGCTCCTGGAATATAGAAGTTTATATCATACAAAAATTGCAAAGCAAGAAAACAAACAACAGAAAAATGAGAATTAAAAAGAAAAAGATCGAAAATCAAAAATTATCCCTAGAAAAAATTAAAGCATTATCATAAACAAACATGCTGATGTTTCATATCTAACATACTTTGTGATTACATTATTCGATTACATACATTGTGAGACATCCATTTCATTTGAGTGTCAGGTTGGAGAGAAAGAAGAGTGTTTTAAATGATCTGAGGGAAGAAGCATTGTGAATACAGGAAGGGAGGGAATTACAGAAAATAGAGGATCGGACAAGGAAGGACCGTATGAATGCAGTACTTCTGTGAGATGGAGTATAGAGATCGGAAAGACAAGATCTTGAATGCAGTGATTTGATTGCGTACTTCATTAGCAGGATACTGTAAATAAAGGGAGGGTGACGGGTGTTGATAACTTAGAATAGGTGTGTGCCAAGGAAGTATTTATGTAAATCATAAAGCAAAGAAGAATTTGATTTCGTAAGTGATAGCTATATCAAGTGATTAGTTATTATATAAATTTTATACCTGGTTGTTCTGGATTATTAATACAAAAAAAACAACCTGTACCTCTTACAACCCATGAAGGGTCTTGGATTGAGTACTTAGGTAAGGTTGTACTGCTTCTGAGCTAACGGTTGTGAAAGGAGTGCTTTAGCCAGAAAACTCTCTCAACCGCCAGGTTTTTACCTATAACTGAGGGTACTTACTTAAACGAGGCTGGGTGTGACCCCAGAAGGGTCTCCCGACATCGAAGCCGAGCCACGGTCGAAATATTACAAAATACATTTAATGCCATCAGTCGGACTCGAACCCTATGGGATACGATGGGAGCAAGATAGTCAAATCGTTCAAAAGAAAAAATAAATCACTCTTTGAAATATTGACAAAAGATGTAAACTTTCAAGACAATAGACAATAGTTCTATAAAGATTAATTTCTTATACATTTATTCTTAAAAATTTATTCTGTGTGACTTAGAAGGGTCCCCGGAACTCAAAAGTCACACAGTCACACTCAAAAACTGAGCCACGGCTGAAATAACAGAAAATAAGTTTTCTACCATATTTCGGACTCGAACACATGCCCGGTGGCATGGCAGTCTAAGTTCTTTACCCACTATCAATTGTTAAAATTATATTTTTTTTTTCTTTAAGATTAGTACCCTATAGAGTATAAAATTCCAATTACAAAATTTTGTTCAGAGCCGGTATGACTCAAAAAGGAAAAAAATAGGTCAGATATAAAAAAATAAACTTGTGTAAAAGCATAAAATGTATTTTGAATGATTTGCATATTTGTACATATGCACGTTACTTACATCATTCATGGAAATGGATTGAGAGCAGGAAGGATGGAGGGGATATATTTAAAGAGGTGAAAGCTGAGATTGAATCGGAGAGACGAATAGAGGGACTATATGGAGTTCTATAAGGAATAGGAACGGATTTGAAATAATCTTTCGCATTATTACGAAGAAACCCAATCCATTCCCAATAACCATAGTACGATCCATATTGGGACAGGAATTGAAAAGGTGTCTGCCGCGAATCAGAAAACGTGCAAGAACTCAGTAGTGTTGATTTTAAAGTGAAAATTATAATTTCATGATGAATAAGATGTAATGTTAAAAAAGCAATGTGGTCTTAAACGTAATGCTTTTTTTATTTTTAATGTCATGTAATTCGTAAAGTTCATAGAGTATTCTCAAGTTAAAATATTCCATAGAAATAAGTGCGCAAAAATTGAAAATAAAATTATTTTTCCTATCAACTTCTATGTCCGAAAATCCATAACTTCAAGGAATATTTAACTACTACGAGACACTCTCAAAAGATACAAACAAAAACGAACAAAACACATATAACTGGAGGACTGAAAATCAAAATTCTATTAAAAAACATTAACACATATTTTAATACCACCATTATTAAGTTACTTTATAAAATTCTTATTTTATTTAATAATACTACAAAATTGTTTTATTTTCGTTTTGTTTATATTATTCTATAAAATTTATTATTTGTAGAACCCGGCTTGTATTATATTTTAACCATTGCTTATTTATATTATTACATATATTGTTTGTTTGCTTGTGAATGCTTTTTCTTAATTTATTTTCAACTGTCTTTTTTGTTATTGGTTTCGAAATTACTTCTTATTACTACAATACGGCTGTGCTTTCATACATTTTGCTATGTAATTATTGCTCTGTTCTATTTTTTTTATTTTTTTTTTTTTTTTGTAATTTCTTTTCAATATAAGACTTTGCCAAAAAAAAAAAAAAAAAATATATACAAAAATATCGTATATACTTTTGTTTGATTTATTACATTAAACATTATCTTACACCACAACAACAAAAAAAACAACTAATCATTAAATTTGATGGCTGAGCTCTATATCTCAAGTTTAGAGGCACACTTTTTAGTTAATTATTCTATTCCTTATAATTTCCTTTTGGTATTAGATATTTTATTAGTTTACTTTTCATCGAATTAATCAATTATTTTACCTAATATTTTTTGCATTTGTATTATTATTTCATTCAGCAAAATATGTGGCATAGAAAAACTATGTAAAATAAGACATGTCTAGGAAGAATTTTGCTACTAGCCATAACTGGTAACTGTCACTTGGATTTTGTTTACTTAAAGATATTACGAAACTAATATCTCATACACTTTCTATTCATATATGCAAAGGTCATTGTTACCTAATGGATTGACTGCCAACATTTCGAGTTCGAGTCAAAGTGAAGGCAGAAAATTGTCCATCCTTACCGAAGTTCTTAACCCAAGACCCTTCATGACATGACATGGGAAAAGTATGTGAAATATAAAATGCCAAGAAATAATGATGTCCGAAAGAACGATAACAGCAAGAACCTTTTTGAAATTTAAAAAATTAAATTAATCGAAAATTAAATAAAACCTTTTAATAGCCTTTTAACAGCCACACAGTGCTACCAACTATTTACTCATATTTCCCTGAGATAGGGGGAAAGGGTAAAATACTTGTAGTAAGTCCGCCAGATATTAAAAAGTAAAGTCAAGGTGTCGTGTGTAACACTTTGCTTGAATAAAGTTTAAAGATATTATAAAACTAGATTTCTCAGTTTCTATTCATTCTAAATTATTTTTATTTAAGGAATGAAGGTAATAAACATTGCTAAAAAATATTTGTAAAATAATATCATTTACGTTTAGACATTTTTTAATCATTGAAAAGCGCAGGGAGGGGAGAAATAAATTAAGAAACAGCTGCTACTGTTTTGATTCTCAGTTGATTTATAAGGACAGAGGAAGCATGTCACTAAAGCATCGCCCACTGCCCTCTGTATACAGACTGACTGCCAAGCTTCCGAGTTAAAATCCAAGTGAAGGCAGAAAATTGCCCATTCTTAACTACTTAACCAAAGACTTAAAGCACTTAACCCAAGACCCTTCATGGATAATACTGTTTTTTTATTTATTTATATTATTTTTTGAAGTTCATATATTTATCCACAACTGCCAAAAATACGAATCTACAATTAGCGGAGTGTTTGACAAAGGAAAAGTATGTGAAATATGACATGCCGAAAAATAACGATGCTCAGTGGAATCTAACAGCAAGAAGTTAAATTTTTTGAATTTTTTAAAATTAACACCAGTCGATAACCTAAAGGTAATAACCATTGCTAAAAAATATTTGTAAAATAAAAATTAACGTTTAGACATTTTTTAATTATCGATAAGTGCAGGGGAGAGGAGAGGTAAAATTAATTAAGAATGAGCTGCTACTGTTTTGATTCTCAGTTGTTTTACTATAACAGAGAGGTCGTGCCACAAATATCTCGCCCACTGCCCTCTGTATACATCCACATCGAACACCACTCGGATATACAGTAATGGTACCTGGATGACCTATGGGTGCTAACTACAATATAGGTCCATGCATCTTCTGTCGTAACGTGCAGCCCGGCCGGAATTTCTTTAAAACCACACAATATTTACACCAATGAGATTAGATGTGACCATTTAATTAATAACTTTTATTTCTTTCATAACTACGAACTTTCTAATTACGTTTTATCTAATAAGGAGAAGTTATAAGTCTATAAGTGTGATAATAAACAATAACAAGTCATTCATAAAGTCCTCTTGTATTTTTAAATTGTTTATTATAATTTGCGCGTTTTTTTTTCTTCTTTTTAATTAAACTTTAAAAATCCTTTTTACCAAAGTAAACACAAATATTTACACTTTATGTACAGAAGGATTAATTTTAATCCAGTCCCTGCCAAGCGTTCCAAAGCCTCTTCCAATCCATCTAATTCAGCAATTCCATTAGAAACTTGATTAAAAAATTTCTGAAGCCGCAAAAAAAAACATGTGTTCTGTTTTTTGAAATGTAAGAATATTTCTCTAAATGGAAGCCACGATTTCGAAAAAAAGACAAAAAAAAAAAGGATTTGCCATCACTTTGAGAAGGTTGATTTTTTCACAAAATATTTTTATGAATACAGAGGCATTAATTATTTTTGTTAAACTGTACTTACTAACTCAATATGACGGGACTTTTTGAATGAGCTGATATAAAGTAGAGTCTCACCTATACGAAACATACTTATAAGAAACATTCAGTTATACGAAGAATTTTTCGTTCCCCGGCGAACGAATTACTTTCTTATAACTATTCAGTTATAAGAAGTATTCGAATATATGAAACATTTTCCGTTCCCCCTCGCATTCGTATAAGTGAGACTCTACTGTATTTCAATTATTTTTAGTACACTACGATTTTTATTTTAAATGTTGCCTAATATGATTGTATCTTTTTTTTTTTTTTTTTATATGGATATGTCTTTTGTTTAGGGGGCTATAGTTATCTTGTGTAACGTTTTTTTCACCCCTGAAACGTGTAAAGTTTTTTCATACTGAAAAATAAAAGATTTGGATACGTTCAAGCTGTGTTAGTGTTGCTCGGTTCGAAAATTCGGCGACAGTTGTCTGATCGAAAGCACTCGATATAAAATCAGGAAAAGAATGGAAAATATTTTAGTTATGCAACATTTGTCGTCAAGGACCTAATGTTTAGGAACTATATTCGTTTGAACGAAACAATGTAACGTGTCGCCTACATTTTTTTAAGCGTTGGGGTTTTTTTTGTACACGCTCTAACTCTGCTAGCGTTGCTCGGATCGAAAATTCAGCGACAGTTGTCTAATCGAAAGCACTCGATATAAAACAGTAGATTATACGTTTCCATGATCTATTGTTTTTCCCAGTTCGAGAGAAATTAAGATTTTTGTCATATTTAATATTGCATAAATATAATTGCATGTTTTATAATGTATATTATTTAGATGCATTAATAAAATATAATGACTTAATATCAATTTTTTAATAAGAATTTCTTCAGTCCAATATAGCCCACAGAAGTGTATTAGGGTCCGGCTGTAGGCAGAAAATTTATTTTGTTATTTTAGCCTTGCATCAACTTCGGGGTAAAGAGGCCCTCCTGGGCACAATCAGCCTCTTCCCTTTTTTTGTGGCATTGTGGGAAAACCCAGAATGCTGAACACATCACATCCATGTATAACCATTGTTATTAAAACAATATTTCTTTACCACTACTGAACAAAAGATGGATTGTAAGTGGTACAGATAACATTGTAAATAGAATATATAATTGTTTTATTTTTTAATTTAATTTTAAGTTACACAATAAGTTAATAAACTCCGCGTCAAAAGTATCGCAACACTTTTGAATTTTTAAATATTTGAATTTTATAAAAACGTATTTTTTTTTTTTAATAATAGAGAAAGGTTCTAAAGTCGATAATAAACATTCCTAAACTAGACATAAACAATTTTAATTTTTTTAAATTACAATATTTCTTCCAATAAACAAAAAAGTACTTTCTAAAATTTTCATTTTTTACAATTTTAATTTTTAAATTTTAAATTTATATTTAATAAGACATATAGCCCCCTCTGGCTTCAATGTCTGCTTCCACTAGTCTTGGCATACTTGTAAATAACGAAACGAATGATAAACATGGACTTGAGGAAATTTGAAAAAAAAATAATCTAAAATTCCATTGTTTGTTATTAACAGGGAAAACATTTATGTGCCTAATCCTTAATGTCTCACGTTTAATAATTAATATTGATATAAATTTTAACCATATATGGATTAAAATTTTTTTTTTTTTTTTTTTTTTTTTTTTATTGAAATTTACAACTGTATTTACAATATGAACATACAATACATCAAGTAAATTAGATGATAATGATAAAAATGACTTGTCACTTGTTTTTAAAGCAACTACCCATTGGTAGCACTTCTACAGGCTCTATGTAATGAGATACTATATTAGAAGGTCTCGAGGCCATCTTCTTTTCAGGTGCCTCGGAGGGTTATCTGGAATAGATTGAGAAGCAAGTTGTGACACTAATGGATTTGAATGGTTGTGGAGTTTGCTATGAAAGGAAAGATATATTAAGATATATATAGAAAGGTATATTAAGATCTTTGTGGATTAGTTTGTTTGTGACGAAGTAAGGAGCATTTAGGGTTTTTCTAAGGATTTTGGATTGTAAGGATTGGATAGGAGATAAATTGGATGGTTTAGTGGAGCCCCAAAGCTCAACTCCGTATGTCCAAATTGGTCTAATTACTGTTATGTATATGAGTCTTTTGTAATTTATTGGAAGGTTTGAACGTTTGTCAAGTAAATGTTGAAGTAGTCGAAAACGACGGGCAGTTTCTTGTCGTTTCAGTCTGGTATGTGGATTCCAAGTAAGACGTTTGTCCAAGTGGAGTCCTAGGTAGCGGATCTGTTCAAAGGGGATTAGTGGGACATCATTAAAGGATACCGTAGGACAGGAAGTCGTAGGCTTACGACGAAGGGTATGGGGACACCATTCTTGAAGGTTTGTGATATGGGATTGGGGTGTCCGGGAGGCAATAAAGGGATCATTGTTGACTGATAACACACAAGTATCATCAGCATACGTGGTGAGGATTTGTCGGGATGTCAGCTGTATACACCGTGTAGAGGATTGGACCTAGGATACTTCCTTGAGGAACACCTGCGGATTGGGTAAAAAGAGAGGAGTAGGAAAAGTTATGATTAACTTTAAAAGTTCTATCACTGAGGTATGAGCGAAGAATAAGGAAATATGTAGAAGGTAGGAATTTACGGATTTTGTAAAGTAGTCCTGGGTGCCAGACTCGGTCAAATGCTTGTTCCACATCGAGGAAGGCTCCCGTGCAGTACATTCCGCGCTCCAATGCGGAGGAGACAACGTCCACCACACGATGACATTGGATTAAAATATAAACCAGGAAAATCCCGAGAATTATGGTTGTTGCAATACTTTTGACGGGTACAAACTGATCCTGTTTGAATTTATATCTTCATAGTTAAAGAAAGGTTAGCAATAATAATATTTACTGATTTTCACCTAAATTTACATTAATTTAACTAAATTTTAATCAATATTATTTTATTACTATTCATATATTTTTTTTATTTATAAACACATACATTTTTTATATACATTATAGATATTTAATCTCATTTACGGAGAGAGGCAATCCTCAATCAGATTTTGTTTTACACGTTAAAACCCCGCGCGCTACTATTATTTTCTAGTTAATAATAAGGTTCATCCGACCATGATGATTAAAAAATAATAATATAACCTTTCAATCCTTTCTGCCTTTATTTTCATTCTAAATATGGATCACGATTACTTCAACTCCAATAAACAAACAAAACTCAACCCAGCCTCTATAATTTTTCATGATACAGGATCTTTAGATTTTAATTATTTCAGCTTTTGGAAACATTAAAGCTTTGTGTCTAGCTTTATTCCTCTCGGCTTAACTCTGAAGGATGATAAGAGGCAAAATATAGCTCTTTGTTAGCTAAAAACTAAACAATTGATTTTAAATAAAAATCAATGTATTTATTCCTTAATGATAAAGGGTTCAAAATTACTTGATGAAAAAAAAAAACGGATATCGCATAGAAAATAGCTTATCTCTATCACTCGTTTATTATATTTCTTTTCCTATACAAAAAATAGATGATTTTAAATTTAATACTTGAAAATTACTTCGCCATTTCCCAGCTATTATTGAAATAAAAAAATATATATAATTAAAAATCAATGAAAGGTTTTCATACTTAGAAATCTTGTACTTCGTAAATAAGTTTAGTTTTGAGATTAACAAAAACCACTCAGCCGCCAAGTTTTTTATCCCGATTAGAGACGGGTATTCCATGTTGAAGATTTTTTTAAGCTCTAAATATCGATACACGATGAATCTGTGACCAAAAATGTCGTGATTTATTTTATTTTTTTTATTCTTATGAAATACCATTTTATATATTCCAATTACTTCACAATAATATTCATGTTTATTTTATCGTTATATTTAATTTAGGTGACGACATCGAGCTACTGCACCCCCAAATTCATCAAACTGCTTTACTTCGAGTTTCACATTTATCGATAGCTCTCTTTTATAAGTACACATGTAAACATTCATTTTAATAGTTTTAAGTTGGGTTGTATTGTCTAGTGTGTTATATTGATATTTCCTTATTTCGTCTTCTTAAAAGTAAAAAAAAGTAATAGAAGTTGACAACATAACTTTCTACATCGATTTTAACTCGATATTTTGTTATTTCCACTTCCCTAATATGAGAAATTTTCATTGTACATATTGTGTGATAAGATTCTTTGTCATCTATATTACCTATTGCCTAGCAGATTGTAATATCCGTCGTATAATTAATCCAAGGCTTAAAATAATAAAAAAAGAAATAAATTTTTTGGTTTTAAATAAATCCAACTCGGACCCGGGATCTAGTAGCTCAGTAATTTACCCACAGAAAAGTACCTCTGTATTGTTATTTAAATATAATATAAAAAAAAAAAAAAATTGAGAAGCTGAGCAATAATACTATTCATTCTGTACAAAAATTTCCAAGAAAAAATTATTCTAAATAATGACAATACATGTTAAAGTATTCACAGACTTCCATCCAATTTCGTTAGAAAGATTTTACGCACCCACTCGTTTCCACCAAAAAATATTTCGACAGTATTTGTTAAAATATCAAATCATCTAATGTATTCTTCTATTTTCAAAAAAGCGTCTACAACTCTTGATAGTACTATTTTCCCTGTCTTTCATTTGTAATTTACTTTAATATGTAATATAATTAAACACACAGCATGGCACAGTAAAATATAGTTTTTTAGGGACCTAAATGAGGGAGTTTAATTTTCAAAGGTAACGTTTTGAGGGTAGTGATTCGGAATTTTAAATTTGCTTTTTTTTTTCCGAAAAGTTGACAAACAACTTAATCGCATTACACTATGGCCGAATTGACAATTTTTTTAATGAAAATTATGTAAAAAATAGAATACTGTATAGTTCAGTATACAATAATATTATTTTTCGTATCAATAATTTTACGAATGGATGTTTTACCTAATTAAATAATTTATTAAAATTAAGTGATATCTTGTCATAATGTTTGTTCTTGAGAAATCGAGTGTACTAGTCGAAATCGTTCTTCTGTAATTATAAGTTAGACAATTGATAAAAAAATAAAGTTGACAATTTTTTAAACAAAATAATATGAATATGAAGTTCTATTACTCATAAATCACTTTGGAAAACCATTTTCTAATTAAAACTGCTATTGAAACACACAAAAACAGAAATTTTTCATTAAGGTAACTATCAAAGCTTCATTTAACTGCAGGAGGTTTGGTCCACACACACGGGAGCCATAGTATGTATTTATTAAATCATTATTTATATCTAAAATAAACTTCAAATCCTGAGCTAATTTTTCTGTAAATTCAATTAAATAGCTAGAAATGCAGCGCTAATATAATAAACACATGATTTGAATAATCCGCACTTGTGTTGGTAAATACATTGGACTAGATTGAAACATGGAAGCGGCCCTTAACATCGCTAATCCACTACGTTAGAAGCATAACATGGGCACTAATTGTTATGTGTGACGCGTTAAGTGCGAACACGTGAATTAGCTGCCATTAGAGGCAATGCTTTTATAAACAGCCTTGTATTATTGGAATATAGCTGCACTATTACCAAGCTCAGTATCATTTTATTAATTATAAATTCAGCAGATAAGTCACCATATTGTGCATTATAGTTATTTATAAGAAGGAATGGCCTAAGAAAGATTTTATCATCATTTTATTTTTTTGAAGATAATTAACGTTTTCGATTCATGTAGCTTCGATTCTTAGGAATTTATGCGCTAAATCTTTTTAACAGAAAAAAAACTATTTTCCCGAAAATGTTGATAAATAGAACGTCCGAATTCCTTCCGCTCCGTAATCTCATGGTATTTAATGGAGTCGTGACCTAGAGAAGATAAATTGGAGTATTTAGCCGCTAACAAAGGACAAGTAGGAAGGGCGGATTTCCCGATTCCTGAAGAACGGGCTGTAAAAGACTCAAGTAAAAGATTAATGTCGCCCAAGATAGGAGAGAGAAGCCTTAAATATATTTACAGGGAGGTTCTACAGGCCGAAAATCCCAAGAGATCGATGGGGGTCAGAAGAAACGAATTTTTCCCGCCGGCAACTTCCAACAAAGTATGTATATTCTTAAAGTTTTTCTCATAATTATTCCGAGCCGATGAAAGTTTAAGACTAATCCTGCTACCACCTCCTCTTTGGGGGAAAGGGGAAACTCTTTTTTTTTATCGTAGGCCTTTCTCAGCTCAAGCCCAATCCTTTTAAAAATGTTATGTTGCCTTCTTGTTCTTTATGGTTTCACTTAATATATCGCTGGCTAAAACTTGCTCTAACTCATATTCAGGAACGGGAATAATTTTTAATTAATAGCTTAAATCGGGTCCTTAAAGGATGAGAATGAGCAATAGTTGTTAATTTTAATTTTAATTTATCCAATCCTTGCAATTTAAACATCCTCAATGCTCCTTATTATGTCACAAAAATTATCCATAAGGATCTTAATGTTCCATTTTTTGCAGATTTGGCTCAAACTAGATGCCTATTCTTTCATAGTTAACTCCATACTCCCTCAAATCCATTAGTCTCCCAACTTGCTTCACGTTCGAATTCTTGATAATCCTCTGAGGCGTCTGAAAAAGAAGATGGCAAAGAGACCTACTAATGTTAAACTTTTATTGAAGTGCTTTTGTGCTTTATTGTCATATTTTTTTCCGAAATTTACTGATTGTTTTTATACAGTCATAAATTTCAATAAATAGTTTAGAAAAAAAATATGTTTTAATAGGTAAAAGAAGGTTTAGTGTTCACTTAAAATTGCTAAAAACAATAGTTGTTAGTTGAAATCGTGTCCTATGATAGGAATGAACTATTAATTTAAATTTTCAGCTTGTTTTGCATGAACCTCACTCAAAATAATGTAATTATAATTATAGATTTATTAAGTTCACTGAAAGGTTTAAATTGTTATATAACCTGGAACATCCCATAATCTCATTTATTCACT